>OX439141.1:76233785-77483785 GCA_949318255.1 Pollenia labialis | reverse complement strand
AACTATTCCGAACAATGCGCTTCTGCCTTGATTAGCTAGGTTTAAGGTTTATTGGGCAGGTATCGAGAACCAGCTCGCTGGGGCACTTCTGCGGTCCCTTTGTGATACCCAGCGCTAATGCTCATCCTTTAGAGCAGTTACCCAGTTGGCGTTGCTGCATAGTTTAATCAATGCGCCTTGCTAATGAAGAGAAGAAGCGTCCTTAGTTCTATCTTAGATATAAGATCCTTCAAGCAGGCAAACATCGGTTTACCCAGATATTTCTCCTTAATGCCCCGGATTCCAAGACAACGACATAGAAAGTGAAACACAGTTTCCCCTTCCTCCTCATCATGACAACTTCTACAGTAGTCATTGAATTTCAGATCAATTATCCTGGCATGAGTCCCCACAGGCCAGTGCCTACTATAACTGAGACCACAATCCTTATTTTTTCCCTGGATATGAAGTCGGTGAATTCGCAAATCCA
Organism: Pollenia labialis; assembly: GCA_949318255.1. Classification (NCBI taxonomy): domain Eukaryota; kingdom Metazoa; phylum Arthropoda; class Insecta; order Diptera; family Polleniidae; genus Pollenia; species Pollenia labialis. Next base: position 77,483,316 of record OX439141.1, on the reverse strand, counting down.
ACCCATCTGCTCAATTCTATAAGGCTGGCGCTTCATAGTCCAAGTTAAAAGTTATAATAATTTATCGGATTAAAATGCTCGCGAATAAATTCCATTTTTACACAAGTTGAGTTTAAATGACAAAAAGGTGTAAAAAGAGGTTACGGCTAAGAAGTTAAAAATTCAATTCTATACGTCAGATGGCACCTTTAAATACACAATATTAAGTCTAGTCTTTACCATCACAGAAGTCTTACGTATTCCATAATACTTTGTCAGATAGAAATCTAATGAGTTTTGTTGCGACTGTCAAAAAATCTAATTTAACATAACAGGTTGTGTTCACACCATCACACAAAGTTTAAACACTCACACATGGATTAAAACACAACCCTGATCCAATGTAAAGAGTAAAGAGTTCTTGACATGTTTTCATACAAAGCCAAATAGGGTAAACCAGCCTTTACCAAAGCTCAAAATATAAATGCCAACCCTCGTATAATGTGACTACGATTAAGTTTTGCAATGAATTTTATATTTAAAATAAATGGAAAAAAGCAATTTTACACATTGTTTTATGATTCTTGAAGACATTGAGCTTAATTGCAAAAACTGGGGGGGGGGGGGGGGGGGTAAATCTGTTTTATTTAAGAAATGTTTTCAATTAATCTTTGTAACATTACGAGTATAAAAATACTGTTTCTGATTAAAAAGCTAATTACACAAAATCACCAATAAGTACAATTTACCGTTATTGTAAAAATGCTTTTATGAAGAACATAAACCACAAAGAATAAAATTAAGACTATCATTTACCAAAGTTGCTGTTAAAGGGGCCTTGCACAAGGTCTCGGAATCGTCTCATTACCAACACAAAATATTATTTTCATTTTCATTTTCTACAACCAGGCTGTTATTTAATAAGAGCCTTCTAAATATATGGTAAATTTTATTAGTAACGAATACGATCCCGAGAACCTGTACAAGGTCCTTTTAAAGCAAAGTTATTGTGTCAACACGAACTTTATGAAAAACAACCTTGCAACATAAACTTCATGAAACCCCTCACTTATTTTGCAACTGGACTTATTTCATCGCAAATGATTAATTTAAAATTTGTAATAAAAGTCACAATATGGAGTTTTTACATTTTTCCTTTCAAGTTTTCAACATTAACCGTTAACTATAAATTTTCCCTATCAAACATTCAACACTTTTGTAGAATTTCATAGCGAAAACATGTGTGCCATACATTTGTAATTAAAAGCACTCATACAACCACAATATGGTGCAGTTGAAGTATCATCAGTAGGGATGCCAAACAGGATATTTAATTTTAAATTGCAATGCCGGAATTAATAGCCAAGTACCGAAAATTAATTAATTTTAGTATTTACTTAGTGCTAAGTAAAAATTATGCGAATATTGAAAACATTTTTAAACAAAGCGCCATAAAGAGTGAGCCAGACAAAATTATACTTGTACTTAGTTAAATAAAACTTAAACCATTCAATATAAAATATCAAATATTGAACAAATTCATTAAACGTTAAAATGTTGATCTATTAATCGGTATATATGAATTTATCCACTCTCTATAAACCTCCCATTAAAGATTTTATAGTTGGTTTCGTAACCTTTTTGGAGGAATTGCTCCACTTACGTTAAAAAAAGTACATGTCCCAGGATACCTTTCCTGTGTTCTTTAATTATTTTTTAAGAAGTGCCCAGTTTCTTTCCTGTAGTACAAATTTATATTATTGTTTAAATAACACTCAGATGCCTTTTTCCCGTAATGGCATTATGACAAATTGGGCTAGAAATAAAGGCACTCTTTTTGGTCTTAAGAAAGGTAAATGCCGTTTTTACATATCGAGACTTTACCGCGAAAATAACGTAAGCGACATCATTTTCAATTTTTTTTTTTTTTTTAATAAATGACTTTATTGGCAACACTTGCATCATCTCCTAAAATGTTATGGTCACATAAGGTGCCGTTACGTCAAATTTCATACAAAATTTGTATGAAATAAAAAAATAACTCTCTTCTGTAAAATTTGATTTTTGGCGCTTACGTTATTTTCGAGGTTAGGGCTCGACATATTTCTGTCTTTGTCGTGCCTGATGTCACCAATGTTTTGCTTCTTTTCTTCTTAAGAGAATTTTGTTTGTTTTTTGTCCGGATTGTTTTTGAACAACTCGTCCCTCAGTCACATGAAAAGTTTGCCACTACATACGATTTATCATCTATCACACAACATGTGTAATTTTTTTCTTTCTTTATTTCTTCTGTTCTATGTTCTTTGCCGCGTTGCGATCTGCAACTTTCTGCACTTTATAAAACTTAAACCAAGCACTAGTTTTGGCTCTGCACAATTAATCAGAGCATTTAAATTTATGAGCTGCATTTTTAATACAAGTGTATGGTGCTCTTCGAAAGTGTTGTTTCACTTCTTTTGCCTTACCAATACCTGTTAAACATTTTTTCCTGATCCAGGTTTTCTTTCAATGTTCAAGACTTCCTTTTACTGTTTAATTGGGTTTAAAACAGCATGACGACGAGCCTTCAAATCGTTGCTGTTTTCTTGGAAGTCCATATTGAATTATGTATTTTGAAAAGTTTTGATTACTTTTTCAAGTACATTTTTTCGTTGTCTATTTTGACCAAAAGAACAGTTTAAAATGAATTATTTAGAAAAGATAATATCTGACATATTTTCAAAAGCTAATTTCATTAATCATTGGACCAAGGATAAAAGCTGGAAAAGTGTGTACAAGTATTTTCTGATTCACTCTATAGGCAGTGATGAGCCCTCTTGCACAAAAATAAGTTAAAGCTTGAAATTCATACAAAGGTTACTTGTCTCGAACGGAAGGGCAACACTAGTTTGAAAGCTATGAATTGGCACGGCGCACAGTGCTTTGTCCCCATATAACGAAGGAACATAAATAGAAGGAGTTGTCAGAAATTTGAAATTTGGTACACTAGCATATAATAGCTTAGTTAAGAAAAATATGAATTTTTGGACAAATCGGTTCAAGGACACGCCTACCTCCCATGTGTCCTGAAATGGAAAAATGTAATTTTAGCTTCAATAATGCCCACAAAACTACAAAAAAATGGGCATGCTAATACACACACAACTAGCAACGTGTGTGCCAATCTTCACTTAAATCTGAACAAGGACTCAAGGTCCTGCCATATATCCTTTTTCTTAAAAATGCTATAGTACCTACAAAAATTATCCAATCGTAATAAAATTTGGTATGGAAATTGATATTTGTTAGAGATATATGTGTGCCGAATTTTGGTAGAATCGGATTATTAATGTGAAAAATACAAAAACATCATTAAATGAAAAATGAGTTAAAAACGCTTCAAATGCTCTTGCAAAAATAACAAGTAAGTATAATCAGTCAAACCCGACCATGTGATACCCTATAGTATAGTATTTAAAAACAAATTTCCTAGAGTGTAATCTATTTGGGACCCATGGGCAATCATGGACCCGCCAGAACAAAATTATGTTATGAGGTTAAGATTCGTTTAAAAGTTCTTTCTCCCGAATATTGTTTAGATATCTTAAGCTCCGTATATGAGTTTTTTGGATGAGGGTTTATATGGAACCTATAGTTTATTTTAGACCTATCTGGACAACATTTTGTCATGACTTAGTAGCTATCGTAAAAATCACTGTCGCCAATTTGTATGTAAATAAAAGCTTTTTCGGGAGAATGATTTGTATGGGAGCTACGTTCTAAAATAAAAAGATTCCAATACAATTTGATGAGCTGATTTTGATTGCAATAAAATTAGTTTGGTTTGGACTAAATTTTATCTTGCCGATGTAATAAGAAAAAAAAAATTAAAATGAAAATAAAAATTGTATGCGTTTTCCCGTAAAGCACTAAATTGTAAAATATGAAAACATATATTAGTGCCATTATTTGGCTTTATTTATAAACCTTTTATCGTCAATAAGTGGTGGATTTTTCTTTTAATAAAAATAAATAAAACTAAATAATACTCAAATAATATGCTTATGTAGGTTAAATAAATGTGAAAAAATTTTTTCATATAATTTTTTTTTTTTACATGAAAAACAAATTTTAAACATAAATTGATATATAAATATTGTTGGTGAAATAGGCCCTAAGTTTAAAAAAAAAGAAATATTTGTAATTTTTTACAATTTTTGTTTGTTTATAAACTTAAACAATTATTGGGATTGATCTACCACAAAAATAGGTGTGCATATAACGTATTACTTTATCCTGCTGAAAATTACATAATTGTAGCGCACTCTGATGAAGGGGTATGGTGCACAATTTGACTTTAATATTATCTCAGTATTTCTTTTTTTGTGAAATTAGACCTATTTAAAGTGCATTTTTTGTTAAGTTGCGGTCAAAAACCGGCACTAATCTTTTTACGGTCCTTTTAAGAACACTATTTGCTAAGAAAAAACGAAATAAAAAAATGTCTGATTTTATATGATTTTTTTTAAAGTTCAAAAAAAGTTTTGTAATTTTTGGATTTTTTTGAAAAAAATATATTTTTTTTGAGCGATAAAAACTAACTTAAGTTAATATTTTTAATAAAAACTGTATTATTTCCAAATTTTGAACATACCAAGGATCACAAAAAAAATAACATTAAACTCTTTTTTAAAAAAATGAATTTTTGAGAGTTATTTTCTAGAAGCAATTCAATTAATTTTTTTTATTCATTAATTCTTTCTAAATTTGACTGAATTTAGCGACCTCTGGCGGAGTGTAGGAGAGTCACACGAAATCAATTCCAAAAAATTTTTATGAGTTGTGTTGTTATCTATCGATCAATATATCTTTTATCACATTTTGAGACTAAAATTTTTTTTTGATTTTTGTCTATGGGACAAAGCACCGTGCGGCGCATACTAGTTTTCTGGAAAAACGTTTCGAACAGTAAAAGATTTAAGCATGGAGAACTATTTTAGTAGTTTTATTACCCCCAAATTTGAGAGGCACCAACACATCTAGCTTCCGCTGCTCTAAGAATATTCAGCAGCATCTGTTGAGCAGCAATAAAACCACAGGTCAAACTTTCCCACAAGGGTAAAAAATCATTCCGTGACTTTGAGCTTTAACCACAACCATCATGTAATACCCGAAAGTATCTCTTTGTCAAAAACGCCCATCCGTTGACCCACTTACGTTAAGGTGCGGTAGCTTTAAAACCATCATTCTGAAAGTCAGGAAGCATTTCTCGCAAGAAGAATACTAACGGAGGCCTCAACAAATGGTATGTCTAATGCCGTGCTACTGAATCGCATGGTGCCATAAGGGAGTAACACTGGTCACCCTTTGGTGTTAAGAAATCAAGGAGACTTTAGGAGTTTATTATTTTAAATATTTGCTGGATTCCGGGTGCAATCAGCTTATTTGCCCGGCAGGATGGTACACCAAAGGGTGAAAAGTCCTTAAGGTGATCTTATTAGCAAATTAAAATATTAACTACCGCTCATTTTTCTTGCGTGAAAACACACATAATATGTATTAAAATTGAATCGTTTATTTCAGAAACCCGTCAAGTGTGCCTATTTTTAATGAGAGCTGACGGGTTTCTGAAATAAACGATTCAATTAATATTTGCTTTGTTTTTATTATGGATATACAAATTTTTATAGATCTGACATTTTTTAGAACTGGCAATCTGGAAATTGCCGGATTTCGAAACCATTTGCCCAGATATATTCAAAAATGCCGATTCCCTGGAATTTTGAAAACCAGTGCTGATTGGCATCTCTTATCACAATGGACAATATTTGTCGTAAATTGACTTAAATTTAATTGAAACAATAAGTTTCGTAGTTTCACAGAGTCTACAGTTGTTTCTAGTTGCTACCCATACATCATGGATGGAAAATTCAGCACAATTATAAGTTAAGACAGAGAACGCTACAGTTTTGTCATAATCACACACTTATCGGCATGTTTTTGCTAATATAAAGAGAAAAAAAAGAAAATATTTTTAATGTATTAAGATGAAAGGGCCAACTATTATATGCTTAAGTGCGAATACATGTGATTCATAAGTGTCAAACCATATTGAACTTAGAAAACTTTCTGGTTAATTTTATAAAACTGTCATTTGCTTAAGCAAAGTGCGACACAGATCGCACCTTTGTACACAGAAAAAAATTTTGCACAAGTAAACGTATTAATCAAAAATAAAATAAGTTTTAATTAAAATGTAATTAACTGAATTAAACGTTTAATCAAGTGAATTAAACGTTTAATCAAGTGGTCTAAACGTTTAATCAAGTTAATTATACGTTTAATTGACAATATTAATTTGCACCAGTAAACAAATTAATAATATAAATAAAACGTTTAATTCACTTGATTAAACGTTTAATTCACTTGATTAAATTTTTAATACAACTGATTTTATTTTTAATTAATGCGTTTACTGGTGCAAAATTTTTTTCTGTATACGGAATTAAATATTTTCTAATTTTATTTTAATTTTTGACAGTAGTTGAATCAAGCTTATGCATATTATATAGTTGGGCCTTAATACTTTTTAATTTGCACTTTGTATTGCCAGGAAATATAGATGATATAAGGAATGCAGGAATTTTGAAGGTTAAAATAAAGTGATAAGATATTCACAGTTATAAACCGAACGATGAAAATTCAAGTCACTGAAATAGTCAATCTATTGCAGTTCTCGCGAAAGGTGCTACAGAAATGCTGAGGCATCTGTCTGTTAACTTTGGCGAACATCATGAGTTCTCTTCTCACAATCAGAATCAGGTGACGTCCTCTCACTGGTTTCTTTGAAGTCGTTTGAACTTAAAGGAATAAGGAAAAATAAAATTGGTTGTATAGAGCCCCATAAGCTTGTCATTATGTTATTAACTTAAGGTCCTGCATGATTCAATTAGGAGAACTTAAACTGATTATGAAAAACTCTCCACAAACTGGTTTGTATGCATTTTAGAAAAAAGTTCTAAGTCGATGACTTAAATACTAGAAATTGAAGTTATGATTTATTCACCTCTATTATGTAAGTCGTCGTCGCCGTCGCCGTCGCCGTCGCCGTCGACATTAATTTTAAATTGTTGTCACATCAAGTCGACGACTATATTACTTCGACGCTAATTTGGTATTTTATAAGAATGTTGTGTCGACGTCGACTAATTATCGAAAATTTGCCATACAAAAATCCCATCTCCAATTTTTTTTTTCTTATTAATTTTGTTCTTCATCATTACAGCTCACATTTTAACGCTGTTTATGCTACTTTCCGACATATTTTTGAACTGAATTAGCTTTTTCTAAAAAAAGTGTAGAGTTTGTTTCCTATTTTGAATTTTTTCGCCATGTTTTCGATACTTTACTTTAAGTTTTCTGATTATTACTATATACTATAGATTTTGCTATCATGCCGCTGTTAGCAAATTTTTCGAATTTCCTTTAATTTTGAAAGTTTAAACGAATAGTTTTCCATTCCTTTTTTGGAATACAATTTTTTTTGTTATTTCTCGATATTTTGTGCTTTTTAGCCGCTTTCTAATAAAATTTTGCGTTTGTTTCCAAGTTTGCAATGTTCGCGGATTTTAGGCATGTTCGCGATAGAAGCGATTTTTTTCTATAAGTTTTCTGATTCTTTGCAGCTTTTAACGATTTTAATAAATATTAGACTTTGCTATCATGTCGCTGTTGCGAATTTCCGCTAATTTTTGCAATTTTTACCGAATTGTTGCCATTCCTTATAGTTTTAGGGCCTTTTTTTTAGCTATTTTTGCAAACTTTTCCGAATTTTAGCGATAAATTTGCCAATAAAATTTGTGCCTATAACTTCTATTAAATTTGCATTTTTTATTTTAAACGCATCCAATAAATATGTTTACATTTCATTTAAAATTTCTCTAACTTTCATTTGAGTCGTCGCAAAATTTACTGTCACCTAAAACAGGGACAATTCTACCCGACGTCGACTTAAAAGCGCCTTAGAAAATATCAATAGACTGTCAATAGTAATCGATGATTGCCAATAACGACTCAGAAAATACCATTACTGTTCCGGTACCTTTCTTTCATAATAGGGGTGATTATTTAAAACATTTTACATTTTATTTGTCAAAAAACTTTTTATATTTTTTTTTTCAAATTTATTAGACACATGTATAAGAGCTTAATACAAAAGTAGTGTACCTAAGTTATCCAAAAGATAAGCTTTTGGCAACGATTTAAAAGTTTTCCATCCCTGCCATACATACATTTGTAACAGCTAAAAATGAAATTGAGAAACTCAATTTAAAATCGTGTTCAGTAAATGTTGTTGTTATTGGTGCGTTTGGTTGATCGTTTGGTTGGTTTGTTGCTTCAGTGTGGTCTGGTCACCAAACGAATCTGTGTGATACATTAATCACTGTCAAACAATGCTGTTGCTTATTGTTACTTTAATCTTTGTAAAGTTCGTTGCTTTTGTGCAGCAGTTGGTATTTTACCAACGGATTCCCTTGTCGAAACATGAGTATTAAAATGCGTTAACGAATACAAAATTATGTAAAGTGTTGTTTAAACAATAGAATTTAATATTAAATTTTGAAGTCAACAAAGAAATCCATGGAGTCGTAGAATTATTTCAATATCAGTTCTATGGCAATGAAACTGCTAAATAAAGGTTTGCTATCGAATTAAAATGAAATCCATTTTTATACTTCCCTTTTCACATTTGGTAAAAGTTCTAAAAGTTTTCAGGTATGCCCTACCTTATTTTCAAAAGAAGAGTTGGTTACAAAGAGCCTTTGTAAAAATGTCTTCTAAATCGTAAGCTACGAATATTTCTTCGACTTTCAAACTTAGACTCTGTTTAAGGCTTTTAAATATAAACTACTCAATTCATGCTTGTCCTTTACTATAAAGGTACTCTTAACGTGTCTTCCTAATCAATTTAACGATTACCGTCAGTTTGTCTAGCTAAGTGTTCCCAGGTAACTGTGGGCAATGTGTAGTTCCCAATTTAAGAGATAATGTACTGAAATTTGCAGCATAAGTTTTTCTGTCCATTTTATCTTCAAGCGCCCAAACTAATTTCCACATGAAAAAAAACTGAAGTGCCCACCAACATTCTAATTATCTTGCCGAAAATTAAATTCAATGCAAGATGCTTTTTAGCAATCTAAGTAATGTATGAAATTGAGTTTTTAAGAAATAAGTAAATCCCAAAAACGCTTTTAATTCTATTAAATCCTTTAAGTTATAGCTATTGAGACACAAATGTAGAATTAAATTTACATTAGTGCCTGCAACAAGGCCTAATTTCATGGTGTATCTTAACCACTGGGTGACAAATCACGCTTTAATGAAATTTCCCCGTTCGTTAACACAACCAACACACACAAGTAGCAATTTTGATTGTATAACCAGACAAAAATTATTCATTAGTCCCTTTTTAAGGAGCCAAAGCTATCCAGCTTTTGCTGCCTTAGGAATAACCAGCAGCATATGTCGACCACCAGTTTTATTCGTGATAAATGCACAGGAAGAAATTAGGTAGTTCCTAAGTGCATATCACTAGTTGCTTAGGCTAGAGGCGCTCGACCTCTATTAATAGGCCCTGAGCCTGGCTTTGGCGTCCCTGCTGGTCACATTAGGAGTCCAAACGTAAATTCCTTAGCACATGGATGTCTATTTCTGGATTAGGTCAGTCCAAACGATTTGTGACTTTGTCCCATAAAAAGACAGATAGACTACTTCTTCTTGAGGAGGGGGAACTTAGGCTTCTTGTTGGCCTATTTATGGGGCGCTGTGGTCTCAGATACCATCAGTTTGTAATGGGTAATGTAGGTACCGAGATAAGCAGAAGCTGTGAGGTTGATGACGAAATGTCAGAACATCTCCTCTGCTGTTGTCCCGTCTTGGGGACTTGCAGCCGGAAATTTTTCGAGGGGCTTATGATGATCCAAACTTCATCGGGCAGGGTGATAGCCTTTATACGCAGCCTGAACCTGACATGATGAGATACACAGGCTGCACAAAAGATCCTCTGGTAGCGTTGCGAATGGCTTTTTACACTATCTGTCTTTTTATGTGGAATACAACAAAACTTAGAGGGACCAACACAGGCGGAACTTTTGAATAAATATTTCAAAAGCAATGACCACCTATCTTCAACCGTTATAACTCAATCTCTCATCCACTTTCAATCGCATGTCCGTACACTTTGATGAGTTCTTTAATCTTGCACCTTACTAACAACACCAACAGAACAACCATCTTGACTTTCTTATAAAACGTCCCACAAGGGCGTAATATAAGTCTTTTATGTGAGGCTCTCCTTTCCGTCGATTTTGGGTATAAATCATAGCCACCACGGAATACTTAAATGCATATCCACAAGGCGAAAGCACTCACCGCGTAAGAGAATCATCCTCCGAAAAACACATCTCATCAGAGTAGGCCAAAACCAACGCACGCCGCTTAAAATTTCTAGCCTTCACTGTTTATAACTAGAACCGTGAACCTAGACTTTATTAACAAACCATTTTGGCCATATCATAGCAAGTGCCTCCCATAGTAACCATCTAAAGTAAAATTCCCCTCTCTTAGCGAGAACGCTGCCAGGAGCTCTAGCCAACAGTCAATTCGTTGCCACCTCACCGCGGGCTACTGACACCCGTGAAATCAGATAGAATTTTTGGTCAGCCTTCGGTTTCAGGAGGCCTTTAATTTGGAATCCTTTTAGGATTCCAAGTATGCCTAAGCCTGATTATGCCACGGAGAATGCAACACCAAAAGGAGAAATATTCTTAAGATTGTCCCTACATCCCTATGGGGGAGCTATTGAGGCACAGTTTGAAAACATCATCTGTAATATCAAATAATTCATGGGAAATTTTTAGGACGGGAAGTTCCAAATTGACTGAAAGTCAAATACTTTATACAATATTGTTTTTGAAACAAAAAATCTCACTATGATGATATTCCAACTAAATATTTCTTTTAAAATATATAAGCTTATTTTTCATGTAGATCCATGATAACGCGTGGAGTCCAGTTTCAAAAATTTGTTTTCTTAAAACCCGCAAGTGATCGGGCTTGACCGTTTAGTCTTTTTTACTTGTTTTGCTTTGCAAATTAAAGACAGAGAGGTTATTTCTTTTACTTAAAAAGTCATTTTATATATAAAAAGTTAATTCAGAATTTAGATCTCCGGATACACGTAGTCTGTAAAATTTTTTTAGGGTCTACTTAGATAGAGAGTATTAATATGCAAAATATAATCACATAAGTTTGTTATAATTATTAACAAAACTAAAATATAAAGAATGTGTTTAAAACAATTACGGATATTTCCATTTTTAATTGTATGTTTAAGGAATAACAGAAACTTTTCCTTAAAAAAAATTATGCTAAAAATCTATTAAATATTTCTAGCATGTTTATGGTTTATTGCAAACTATTGTTTATTCTTGATGTCACTCAATACATGTCCATGTTTCAACTTATTTGTTGATAAATGATAGTCATTGTAAAGATCACGTATAACATTTTTCATTAGTGCAACATGCAATTTTTTCCCTTAATTTAGTTTCTGTTTGCCTTTTACTTGAAATTGTTTTGAGAGCAACTTTCTTTAAACTCTGTGAGCAGTTGCTGCACAATAGTTGCAAAAAGTATTACGTACAAGAAAAAAGCAAAAACTTGGCAAAAAATAAATGTGTTCAATAACTAACCTGCATGTTTTCTTATTCTAAAGCTAAAAGATTTCGCCAAAGGGCAGAGAAGGAGACTTGAAAAAAGGACACCATAAAATACCAGAGTTGTTATATCCAAAGAAAGGAAAAACATTCTACAAGACAAATTGAGAGAAATGCACAAAACTTTTCAATTACGTTAATTTAACAAACTTTAACTCAATCCTCAATTTCTTCTCGTTTTGTTTCATTATTTATTTGTCCATGTGTTTTCCCTCCATCTTTATTATGTAAGAATTTGTTTGATTGTGTGAGTAGTCTTGACAGGGTGGGAATTTAATGTGCAGTTGGGTGATTGCAATTTATTACACTGGTAGAAATGATCCTAACCAAGTTAGATCTTGATAACGGTTTAGCCAAATTTATATTCTGATTAAAGATACAAACATACATAAATATATGAAATAGTGTAAAACACAAAAAAGGTAACACAAAATGTTTTAAGGCTCTATTAAAAATTCTTTCCAAAAATCTCTTAAGGCGTAGTGTTTATCGCTTTTATGATTGAATAAGTGCTGCAGTGTCCATTCTCAATCACCATTTGATATCCGTAGATATAAAAGATTTTCTGTTCAATAATTAGTATGTGGTTATTTTATTGAACTGTTCATAGTTTTAAATCCAAAAATTTAATTAGGCTAAAGTTCATTGAATTTAATTTTCATTAAATTATGTTTATGAAGAAAGGAATTTTAAAACATCAAATTAATTCAAATTTATTGATAATTTTTCATTTTTAAATGATCTGGGAATCGAACCCAGGTTTTTACGGACAGGTTGCCCTGACATATTTCGATAGTAAACACACTTTCTCTTCAGAGGGGTTTTAATATTTTAATCAGGCTAAAGTTTATTTATTTAATTTACATTAAACAATTTTTATGTAGATTTTCTTTTCTTTTTAGCTGTTTTTTAATAGATGATTTCATGGCATTTAATTTTGAAATATGCTTTCCGCCATATGTACGCCGCGGCTACCAGTTACACAGCACATTTTATAAGTCTCATTTTTAACTTCTTTTTTCAATAAATCCACATTACGTCTATGGTGGCTTTAATACTGGTTTCCGGTGCTTCAATAGTTGTTGCTTTGTTGGCATAAGCTCACAGCGAAGGGGCCGTTGAACATGACTCCTTCTAAAAAAAGTAGTAGTTACAAAATTAATTTTGCTGTATGGCAAAATGAGTCGTCTTGTTAAAACTAAATGTTGTTAATGTTTAGCTAATTAATCTTTTAAAACAAAAACTCGGTCAGCATGGTTCGTTAGTGCTTGCCACTTACCGTAATGTCAAATACTTGCTTATTGCGAAAGAGCCTGTAAGAAACAATGGATAAAATGGGTAAAGGTAAAAGGATTGAAGATTGTCTTCGCTCCCTACACGCAAAGAAAAAACATGGTTGTGGTAAACATATTCTAAGAGCAACATATTATGATAAGATTCATGATTGTAGTCACCATATTACGATTGTTATTAAATCATATTATGACCAAATATGTTCGTAATATTACATCATAATATTTTTCCCTTAATCATATTGTTATCCTGTTAATCATAAAACGTTAAGAAGTTATAATATTACTGTCATGGTAATCATAATAAGATAAGAAGTAATCATATTGGTGTCATGGTAACCATAATAAGTTAAGAAGTAATCATATTATTGTCATGGCAATCATAATAAGCTTAGAAGTAATCATATTATGATGCAAAGTGATATGAACTGTTATACATAAATTTTTTACATCATAATATGATACAAATTTAAACATAATATTTTTATTGGAAAAAAATACTTATGATAAAATAAAAAACATAATATAGTTACTGTAATCTTTTTGTCGTAGTCGCAATTATTTATAAATTATTTTATGGAGTTTTCATTATTTTTCTCTTAAAATAACACAAAACTTACCAGTAATGGTTAATATTTTGCACCAATATTTCACAAATTTTTCCACCACTTTAAGATTATTAAAATTTTTTAGCAAAAATATTTTATTTTGTGACACTACAACCCTTTTTTAATGTTTTTTCTTTATTTTTTTTTTAATTTCTTGTTTATTTTAATGGTTATTTTGTTATTTCTTTTTTAATATTTTTCTTTATTTTTTTTTAATTTCTTGTTTATTTTAATGGTTATTTTTTTATTATTTAGCCACTCACTAACAAATAATTCGATATGTTTATGTAAAACACGACACAACTGATACAAAATTATTTTACAAATGGCGATACCAAAATATTATTAGAGTAACGATATTTTGATTGCATCTTAAACATAATATGATAAATGTATAGAAAGTTATCATGTTATGGCTATCAAATATCATTATATGGTTGTGAGTAATATAATTTGTTTTGAAAGTTATCATAATTTAGTTGTTAGAAAAATAATTATTTTTTGGTCAACAATACTCAAATTTATAATTGCGATAAACATTAATATGTTTACAGTAACTATAATATTGCTGATATTTAATAAAAATAACAATTATTTGTGTACAACAACAATATATTGTTACAATAAACACAGTGTGGTTGCCGTAACCATGCCCAACCATATTTTTTCTCTGCGTGTATAGGGCAATTTTGCTTATAGCCGTAGCTATTTCAAATGAACTTCGGAAACAGATTTAGCTTTTTTAAAGTAAATTTTCACAATTCAAAAGCGTTGTTCAACCATTAAACAATTCATGATTACTTGCCAATTCTTACCGACCAGAAATGTCAACGCAGTTTGACATTCTCAGCTGTCAAACCATAAAAACAGTTTTCAAAAGTTCTCATGCAGCTAAAAATAACTTTCGATAAGAAGAATTGTGCAGCGTTTTTAAGATCGCAATTCTTGAAAAATACGAAATTTATTGTTGAAAAAGGAAGCGTTATAACTGTCGATGTTCACAGTAAGGAAGGGCTTAAGGCTTTTTTTTTGAATTTTTTGTTATTTTAATTCTTGTTGAACTTTTTTTTTGTTATTCGATTCAAAATATCGTGCTATCGTTTTATCAAATCTATAACGTAAATATGACCATCGTAAACAGCACAGTAGTAAAAAAAAGTAGTTAAAGTTGGTGTATAATTTTTTAGTTTTTCAAAAGCTTAGAATATCTTTTTTTCAGTGTATTAAAAAAATGGCAGCAGACAGTTATAGTTATTTTTGGTTTTTCTAGTTTGTCTTTCTTAATTTGAACAAACAACTGTTATCATGTCATATACAATACAATTTGACTTGGGGACAAATTAAAAAAAAAAATTAAATAAATGAAAAGTATTTTTCAAAAAAAAAAAAATATAATGCATTTTTTTTATCAAATCGTTATTTCTAAAAAACTTGCTTCTGTTTGAATCGATTTATGGTATATTTTTTCTTATAAATTGTCAGAAATTAATTGGAATTAAAAAAAATACAAGATGACATTAAAGGAATAATTGCGGAATATTTTTTACACGTTAAATAATTGATATGAAAAATTAAATAATTTTGATATTTATTTTAATTTGTAGAAGTCTTAGGCCCGTTTTCATAACTTACCGATAGCTAAAAGAACACTTTAACCGGCCCTTTAAAAAGTGTTACATTATTAAAACTTTTCTTTAAAGTAAATGAAGGTTCCTACTACCTGTTTTGTTAAGGTAAAGTTGTAATAATGAAACACTTTTTATACGACCGATAAAATCATACCTAAAGATATCGGTAAGTTGGGCCTTAATGGTATTAACGCAAAATAATATGAGTGTTGCTGCAATTACCCGAAGCTGTCCTCTCAATTAAATATTTCATATGCTTGGGTTAATTCATTGAAGAAACTAACTCCAATAGTCTGAAAAATGGTTAAAGACACATATGTCGTCAACGATGTCTTCAGGATATTTGCGGAATTGTCGCCTATATAACATTGATGTTCTTCCTTACTCTTTGTCAAGAATTTTTCTTGAAGTCCAGTCCTGAGTGTTGTACGGCAAACCCCTCTGAAGAGATTGAGTGGTTGCAATCGAAATATTTAAGGGTAACCTGTCCGTAAAAACTCCTGGGTTCGAGCCTCAGGTCAGTCAAGAATGAACAATTATCAATAAATTTTAATTGATTTCATGTTGTAAAGTTCCTTTCTTCATAAGAATAATTTGATGAACTTAAGCCTAATTAAAATATCGAAATTTGGATTAAAACCCATTAATAGTTCGACAAAATAACCACAATAATAATTACTAAACTGTAAATTTGTATGAACTTAAATATTAAAATTTCTGGATATTTTGCTTTTATTATCATTATTTTTGATAATAAAAAATAAACATTCTGGCCTTTTAAAAACGTTTCCTCTCCTGAACAATAACTATTTGGTAACTTGCAACGTTATTCACGGGACAAGAAGCACAAACAAATTTATGTTCTTGCTGACAACATTGCCATATGTTTAGTTCAGAACCAATTCCGTTATTAATCGAAAGCCTATTGGAGGTCTGACGTTCTTCACACAGCCAGTATTCCCTATTTTCGAGCCCAGTCGCTCAAACTCATCGGCCATTTCGTAAGCGGTTTTGTTGCAGTTACCAGGTACCTAACATACGCTCACTGCATACTCTACTAATATTTTCGTTAGAGGTCTTCTACAATCATTTACTAATTTGGAATTCACTACTTGGAATTCACAGACAATCAAGGCCCTAAGAGCTGTCCACATTTAAAGTGACCTTCGTGCCCTAGCAATGTTATCTCTTAATAATTCTACGGTCTTTACAATTCCTAAAGCCTCCGCCAAAAATATACTGCAATCGTCTGGAAGCCTATTTAACCTTTAAGTATCTATATATTTAAGGTAGACCCCTTTACCCGTTCCCCTAATTCAGAATATTTCGGCATATCTGAAGTATTGCCGATATATCGGTATCGGTATTCATTACACTTATTGTCACTTACCTATCGGCGACTTAATTGTAGATAGTGTGCACAGTACTGTCATGAACGTGACTATCAATGTAATGACGCTAATAGGGCATTACCGACAATGTGCATGCTTATATCGCTCACATCGTCGTGCTTTACTTTATTCGAACAAATCGTCGAAGATCGAAGATTTGCATGGGCTGTAGCCAACATGCCGTCAGGGATTTACAATGGGTCTTGTACGCGTCTTCGACTTTGTCTTGAAGGCATGGCCAACTGGGAACTTTATAACTCTTATGTGTATGTATGTTCGTGTTAAACTTGTTATTTTGCAAAGGGTTTCAATTTAAAAGATTTTTTGATGAAATTGAGATCATAAGCTTTATTACGTAAAAGGAGCCTATTGAATTTACTGCAGATCAGCCCATACTATTATCCACAAATGCTTGTACAAAATAGAATTTTGAGGCTTGTAAAGATCAACATTTGAATAGTTTTGACAAAATTAATAAAAAAAATTTAAATCAGTTTTATTAAAAACTGAAGGATTTTCGGTGCTTAATAATAATAGGGATATTTTGGGCGGCAAGCGGAATTGTAAGTCCAATCGTATAAAATATACTTGAGAGCAAATACTCAATGTTAGATATGCTCCCTTAACATCTGTAGATGTAGAAAGAACTTTGCGTTTTCTTTTCTAAAAAAAGGTGTTGCATAAGTGTTACATGTGACTTGGCAACATTTTTAAATGCTCCCCTAATTTTTAAGAAGTGTTTCATATTTTACGTTTACAAAAGATCACAAATTTTGGCCTAAAACAATAAAGTACAATTAGCGCAAGGTAAATTCAATTACAGGTCGTAGCAAGACTACAACAATTCAAAGCCAACAGAAACAAAAAAAAGGTCGATAAATACTTAAAATTATAGAAACAACAGATGTTTTTGTATTGCATGATCTAGTGCTGCACTCATGCCCTTTAATATAAATGAGTGTTGAACATGTAGCATTTTTTAATTTTAAAGGGAACATAATCAGAAAATAACGCTTAACACTTTTTAAATAATACATGTTTTTCATAAAAGAACATAAAAACATGTAAAACGCAGAATAAATGCAGAATTTTACTCAGAAAAGAAAACGCCATAAGTGTTAACTTTTCTAAGTAACTGTTTAAGTTATTCACAGCTGGTTAATTTCAGCAGAAAAAGTTTACACCTAATTATGGGTAAAGCTGTTACTAAATGTTAACTAACTACTACATTCAAAGAACCGCTGATTAATATCATCTTATAATTTATTTGAATAGCAAAAAACAATTTTGGCAACAAATTTGTGTCACTCTAAAATACAGAAAACTATAAATACTCTTACAATTTTGCCTTATTTCATTTGCCACTTGCATCCATTTGTACTACGTCCAAAAACATCCATACAAAAAAAAAATAAACTAGAGATGTGTTTTTTTTTTGAAAAATTATATTTTTATAAGCCCCTATTTTAATTGATTTATATAAAAAATACAACCAAAAAATTACTTTTTTCAGATTTTGTATTAATTTTTTTAAGAACAATAACTGTTTTGTAATAGCTTAATAAGCTTTTAAATTAACTGCAGTATATATCGTTCAAATTTTATCGACATTTTGTTTTCTCTATATGCCAATATGCATGGCTGCATTCCTTCAATCAGCTGAAAGCATTTGCTTAGCTAGTTATGAATTATGAATTAGATCTTTAACTATCTATGAACTATTTTTTAGTTTCGGTTTTGTTCGTTGCGACTTAAGTTATGAGATCTGAATATGCGCCATAGTTTTCTTTTCCAAAATTTATCGCATCAATTTATAATTTACTGTAACAACGTATTAAACGAATAAAGTGAAAAATAAACAATTGATTTAAATTGCTTTTTTTAATTTAAACAGCTTATTTTCATGTTTTCATAAGCTCTTTTGAAGAGATCAAAACTGCTTTTTAGAGCTTTTTTTTTGGTTGTCCTGTTTATTACCATTTCACATCAAATTAAGACTCCCATACATGGGTTAATTTCATGGAATCGAATTATGCGAATGTCAGCTGTTCTTTTCACCGATAAGCAATACGACAGAGCTTGTGAACACACGCCCACTTTTACAATTGACAGATTTTGTGTATTGATACTCACAATGTTTATACCAAATTTGGCAAGTGTAAACGTTTTCCAGATAAAGCGGGTAGGTTCTAAGTTGTGGTCAAATTATGATCGAATTTTAGGACAGAAGGTTTCGGTGCCAAATTTTCTTCAAATTAAGAAACAAAACAAAGCAATGTTCACATGGACGTATAAAATCATATGACCAGCGGATTGCTTTGTTCTTAAGATCTGTTATTTGTAGAAGTTAAAAAAATGATTAAAAATCACTCACCTACACGGAAAGAAGTTTATTTTCTAAAGTAGTCAATTTAGTTTCTTAAAACAAGAAAATCTATAATTATTTCTTGATTTTAACTTAATTCGTTTGTACTTAGAAAAATGGCAATTTATTTTCTGAGATATGTGTTGCATTAATGTAACATGTTTTACATTTTTGTTTTCGTTTGTATACAAAAAATACAACTTTGGAAAAATGTTTAAGTTCTTTTGTAAATATATTGATGAAAAACGTGCAAGACATGTTGCCTATTTTACCGTTACTTTTACTTATCCCTGCAAATAATATTGGACTACTTGATTTATTTTAGATAAAATGGAATACTTACAAAATTTTCCAATGTAGTTAAGCGACATGTCGTCGTTTTTAAACGATTTCAAAACTAATCCTCTAGAGTATACCATGGAGAAAATTTAAAACTAATTCACATGGAGTAGTTTTAATACTACTGCGTTGTAATGCAAAGCTGGACTATATGTTTCAGCCCTAGGACAACGTAATGTTAAATATACCATGTTTTTCAATGCATTTGGGTAACCTTTCGACTAGTCCTAGTCCCTTATGGGCTACATTATACATGCGTGTATGGACTAGTCGTATTATTTGCAGGGAAAGTGTTCATGCTGCCTGTTTTACAACTTTGGTACTTACTACTTTGTTTGTGCAACCAATGTTTAATTTTGTTTGTCAATACCGCTTATTATTTTGAGAAAAGATTGTTTTAAAACAAAATATAAAAATATTTACATATCGAAATGAAAAAAGTCCATGTGTATTACAATCATTTGAATTTTTCCAAGCCATTAGTGATGTCAATATTTGTTTCCAAGCCGTAATAGCGTGAAGAAACCGCTCAAATAGCTTTAAAAATTGCTCATGAAGCACATTAATGATAAAAGTGTAAAAGTTTTAAGACGAAGCAACTAATTTTTTACTATTTAAGTTGCAAAACATATAACACTTCGATTCATTATAGGAACTATTAGAAAGTGTTAAATGTATATCGAGGGCCTATATTCAAAATCCTCTATCTTAAAAAACACAACTTTTCAGGAGAGCCAAAAAACTGTTTTTTTCGCGTATTAATTGAGTTATTAAAATTCGGTATTCTACAATATTTTTTAAATTAACTGCTGAATCTCACAGATAATTGGTTCATAAAATTTTGCATTATTGGGGACTTTATGCGAGATAGAGGATTTTG
The DNA here is from genome assembly GCA_949318255.1 of Pollenia labialis. NCBI lineage: Eukaryota > Metazoa > Arthropoda > Insecta > Diptera > Polleniidae > Pollenia > Pollenia labialis. Next base: position 77,463,078 of record OX439141.1, on the reverse strand, counting down.
CTTCTCAAAAATATTCAATATGTATGTATGAAAATGAAAAGATAGAGGGTTTTGAATTTTAATAAAAATAAATTATTTTGATTTTATTAATGCCATCTGTCGGTGTATAACCTGGCTTATTTAAGATAAAGGCTAATAATACAACATAAGATAAAAAAAATAATAATTAAAAATATTAATCAAAAAATTATAGCAACAAATTTTTTGTTTGTTTTTGCTTTTTTAGGTTTGTTTGGAGTTCGACTGGTGCAAATGATCGTAAAAATAATGGTATTCCGGAGGTATAACCCTCTTCAAATCTTGTAAATTCTTCCACTTATTTGGTTGAATTGAAAGTGGAGCAGAATAAAGAGGTTTTTGTTCAATATGTTCTGTATAAGGTTTAATACGAACAGGAAGATCAATGTGATCTATATCAAAATTTAATTTATATTTAACACTACCATCTGGAAGATATAAAAGAGATCTTAAATTAGACACTGTACACGCAAAAAAAAACATGGTTGTGGTAAACATATTATGATAAGATTCATGATTGTAGTCACCATATTACGATTGTTATTAAATCATATTATGACCAAATATGTTCGTAATATTACATCATAATATTTTTCCCTTAATTATATTGTTATCCTGTTAATCATAAAACGTTAAGAAGTTATAATATTACTGTCATGGTAACCATAATAAGTTAAGAAGTAATCATATTACTGTCATGGCAATCATAATTAGTTTAGAAGTAATCATATTATTGTCATGGCAATCATAATAAGTTTAGAAGTAATCATATTATTGTCATGACAATCATAATAAGTATAGAAGTAATCATATTATTGTCATGGCAATCATAGTAAGTTTAGAAGTAATCATATTATGATGCAAAGTGATATGAACTGTTATACATAAATTTTTTACATCATAATATGATACAACTTTAAACATAATATTTTTATAAATTATTTTATGGAGTTTTCATTATTTTTCTCTTAAAATAACACAAAACTTACCAGTAATGGTTAATATTTTGCACCAATATTTTTTGCACACAAATTTTTCCACCACTTTAAGATTATTAAAATTTTTTAGCAAAGATATTTTATTTTGTGACACTACAACCCTTTTTTAATGTTTTTTCTTTATTTTTTTTTTAATTTCTTGTTTATTTTAATGGTTATTTTTTTATTATTTAGCCACTCACTAACAAATAATTCGATATGTTTATGTAAAACACGACACAACTGATACAAAATTATTTTACAAATGGCGATACCAAAATATTATTAGAGTAACGATATTTTGATTGCATTTTAAACTTATTATGATAAATGTATATAAAGTTATCATGTTATGGCTATTAAATATCATGTTATGGCTGTGAGTAATATAATATGTTTTGAAAGTTATCATAATTTAGTTGTTAGAAAAATAATTATTTTTCGGTCAACAATACTCAAATTTATAATTGCGATAAACATTAATATGTTTACAGTAACTATAATATTGCCGATATTTAATAAAAATAACAATTATTTGTGTACAACAACAATATATTGTTACAATAAACACAGTGTGGTTGCCGTAACCATGACCAACCATATTTTTTCTCTGCGTGTAGGATCGTTCTTTACTCGTCCTGGTCTAATTGAAAAAAAACGCAAAATTTTGTCATCACTGTAATTGTTAAAGAAATCATAATTTAAATATTCTGCATCAAACGGCTTTTTCACGATCTCATTGTTAATTTTAACAGTCGTTCTGGCTTCTGTAGTGATTCTAACGTAATCGATTGGCAAGTGTATAGACTGATTTTTCAACTTAATCTCTATCTTAGGATGGGCACTATCGCACTCCATTTGCGTATGACCTTTCCCTAAAAACTTCTGTTCAATAACTTTATTATTTTTAGCAGCAAAATTGGATAGAGCATTAGATAAATAAAGGTTACGATTTTGGTAGCCACAACCATCCGAGAAAATTGTAATTGGCAATGAATCTGATAAGCAATACGTTTTAAAATGATGAATAATGCACACGCAAAGAAAAAACATGGTTGTGGTAAACATATTCTAAGAGCAACATATTATGATAAGATTCATGATTGTAGTCACCATATTACGATTGTTATTAAATCATATTATGACCAAATATGTTCGTAATATTACATCATAATATTTTTCCCTTAACCATATTGTTATCCTGTTAATCATAATAAGATAAGAAGTAATCATATTGTTGTGATGGTAACCATAATAAGTTAAGAAGTAATCATATTACTGTCATGGCAATCATAATAAGTTTATTAGTAATCATATTATTGTCATGGCAATCATAATTAGTTTAGAAGTAATCATATTATTGTCATGACAATCATAATAAGTTTAGAAGTAATCATATTATTGTCATGACAATCATAATAAGTTTAGAAGTAATCATATTATTGTCATGACAATCATAATAAGTTTAGAAGTAATCATATTATTGTCATGGCAATCATAATAAGTTTAGAAGTAATCATATTATGATGCAAAGTGATATGAACTGTTATACATAAATTTTTTACATCATAATATGATACAACTTTAAACATAATATTTTTATTGGGAAAAAATACTTATGATAAAATAAAAAACATAATATAGTTACTGTAATCTTTTTGTCGTAGGTCGCAATTATTTATAAATTATTTTATGGAGTTTTCATTATTTTTCTCTTAAAATAACACAAAACTTACCAGTAATGGTTAATATTTTGCACCAATATTTCACATATTTTTCCACCACTTTAAGATTATTAAAATTTTTTAGCAAAGATATTTTAATTTGTGACACTACAACCCTTTTTTAATGGTTTTTCTTTATTTTTTTTTTTAATTTCTTGTTTATTTTAATGGTTATTTTGTTATTTCTTTTTTTATAATTTTCTTTATTTTTTTTTAATTTCTTGTTTATTTTAATGGTTATTTTTTTATTATTTAGCCACTCACTAACAAATAATTCGATACGTTTATTTAAAACACGACACAACTGATACAAAATTATTTTACAAATGGCGATACCAAAATATTATTAGAGTAACGATATTTTGATTGCATCTTAAACCTATTATGATAAATGTATATAAAGTTATCATGTTATGGCTATTAAATATCATGTTATGGCTGTGAGTAATATAATATGTTTTGAAAGTTATCATAATTTAGTTGTTAGAAAAATAATTATTTTTCGGTCAACAATACTCAAATTTATAATTGCGATAAACATTAATATGTTTACAGTAACTATAATATTGCTGATATTTAATAAAAATAACAATTATTTGTTTACAACAACAATATATTGTTACACTAAACACAGTGTGGTTGCCATAACCATGCCCAACCATATTTTTTCTCTGCGTGCAGGAAACAAATACCGACGCTGACAAATCACCATCACTGATGAGTACCTATATTATAAATAGTAAAATAGTGTACCTGAAGGCGTTGCTTAAAGTAAATTGCTGAAGCATTAATATTGGGACACAGTTTTACTGCTTGAGCGTCCATTGTAAAAACGTGACGTACAACATTCTCAGCTGCAATTTTATCAATACTTTTTTTCATACTGTGCACGATTTTTTTTTGAAATGTGTTGATTATATTCATCAGCTGATACTTGTTTAGCCTTAAATCCGACACAGATATCGCATTGGTCTTTGCGAGGCATAAATAAAGCCAAATTCTCCTCCTCAAAAGATTTAGAAAATAAAAAAGTAGAAACGGCCTGAAAATTTTTCTCTGAGCAGTAATTACAGTAATCTTTATATATATCTGCTTTGGTTTTAAATGTTGCTCCGACGTATATTTTGTTGGTATCCTTACGACAGTAGTGGCTTTTCATTTTATCTAATTGCTCAAAATATTCTTTTAAATGTACTGCATTTTCAGATTTTTTAGCATTAAATGATGAAATTTTGGGTTCTTTTACTTTTAACCAACCTTTTACCATATCAACATTTACTGATAGAGTGGAAAGAAACATGAAACGACATACCTGTAGAGATTCCTGGTTGAAGGTTAAAGTAAATTTAAAGCTATTCTGTTTCTTTGAATTCTCCACTGTACAATTTTGTTTGGCTTTGCGTACGACGTGGATTTTTACAAACACTTGCTTAGCTTCCCAGGTCATATCCCAAAACGTTTTAAATATATAATCTCTGGTTTCATGATCAAACTTTTGGCAGTGTCTTAATTTGCTTTTTCCGCAAAATGATGATGAACACGAAACTCCCATTTTTCTTGGTGGTTTTTTTGAATTTTGCATGAAAAATCCATCAGTAGTAGAAAATCCTAAATATTTTTGGCCTTTCATTCGCTTTACTGAGTTTTCCTTTCGGAAATTTGATATAGGAATTTGTTTCCGCTTAGTTCTTTTGCAAACGACCAGATTATTGTTGATTTTTTCGTCTTCGGAATCTGGGTAGATATGATTTTTGTTTTATTGCCGTTTTAATTTATTATGTGGCAACATACCTGATATCCGACCGTCCTCTATATCTTCATTTGATGATACATAATCGACTGCTTTACGTTGCAAGGAATTGAAAGCAACATTATTTTTCTCTTCACACTTAATATAATCAACATCAACATCAGACATTTTGAACTGTTACAAAAGGTTATTAATAAAATCTTATTTTAAACTAAATTTTAAAGTTACTATTTTGTAAGTTTATCACACGATAATATTATTTTAATTACATACGATTTTAAATATCCTATAAATTACTTATTTTTTGACAATAATATCATAGATGACACTTTAAAAGCAAATTCCTACTTTAACCATTTATTTTTATGTCATGGACATTATATTTTCCAAAAACAACATGTAAAATATTTTCATGGCATTTCAGCTCAGAATCTGCTTTCGCTATTTTGATAAACCATTAAAAATTTCAAATTCATGTTCAGCTTGCAAAAAATAGTAAAAAAAACATGTATTGGAAGAACAACTTTGAAAATTAAATTATTAATTTTTATTAGAAAAGATAGAGGGTTTTGCATTCAGAAAAATTAATTGTGTAAGATAGAGAAAATACAAAAATGCAAATAAAACAGCAAAAAAAACAATATGTTTGTAATGAAAATCACACCATACATGAGGTTTGTTTTACTGAACATTTTACCATTAAAAAGTCATTTTCGTCAAAATCAAAGATAGGGGGTTTTGAATATAGGCCCTCGATATACTGCAACAAAGTTTTCTTAGAAAAGAAATCGCTATTAAATAAAGAAACTTTTGCTTTAAATAAGACGCATATATTTAGAATAAGTAATTTTGGGCTTGCACAATATCAAGCTAAATTTTCTTAATTCAAGTCATATTTAGTACATAATTCTTTCCGTGTATGGTTGTGCAAAATATAATCATCAACAATACTTTACACTTGCAGAACTTTTAAGACTTTGATTTTTTTTTACGCACGCGGTTGTACACTTTCACACATTGAAAATGCACCCTGAGCTTGCCTTTGAATACGATCGCAAAGCCCAAAATGTATAAATAAATTGAACTCAGTTTTACAACAATGCAACAATAGAAAACGCATATCTTATAACTGTATAATTACACCTAATTGATTCCACTATTTAATTCGTACTAAATGATATTTTCGCTTAATTATATATAAATTTTAAATAAACAAACAAAAATCATTAAAAATAAAATAAAATAAGCATTTGTGGTTTAAACAAAATATACGAGTTATTTTTCATTGTTGGTCAATATAATTTTAAAATTTATTTCCACCATAAAATTTGGTTGTTGGCTGTGCAAAACGAACCACTACCAAAACATGTTCACTTAATTACCAAAAATTAAAAATGCACACAAATTCCCATACATACGCTTACAAACACACATATCCATACGTACAAATTCACACAAAAAAAAAGAAGACACAAAACGGAAACGCTACATTGTGTATGGAAATTTTTAAAACAGCAAACGGATAAACATACATGTTAATGGCCAGGATACTAGTAAATATTGGTAAATATTTAACAAACAGCACACAAGATACAAGGATACTCATTCACAAGCACTTATAAACATATGTTAACCAATTTGAATGTTGATTGCATTCAAGTTCTCATTCATACATCTACGTTTGTGTACATTTATTCCTGTGTTTTTAAATAATATTTATTTAAAAATATGAATTCAGGTACATGCACACACACGTACAGAAATATGCAGCAATCAATGGGAAATACTCAAAAATACATTTGCAACAACACCTGCCCAAGCAATTTTTATTCAACTGTAGTTTATTTTATTTCATTTCCTTATTTTTTCAGTGTTTTTTTTTTTTTTTTGTTTTCTTTCTGTTGTTAATATTTTTCACTCGTAATTAATAAATTAAATTGTTGTTTGTGAAATCAAATACTGAGAGCCAGTAACTGGCAACAACAGCACCAGCCATTCATTAATGGTCGTGTTGATTTTACAAATTTATTTTCACAGTTTTAATTTTAAAAGCCTCTGAAAAAGAAAAGCATAAAAAGTAAACCAACAAATTATAAATGAACGAATCTACATCCTATTGACCCCATTTCGATATTTTCGCATAACAATTCGTTAAACATCTACACACACTCACACACACAGATACAAGCATCTACAGACTTAAACGTAAAACGAATACGAGAGCAGCAAAAATAATAAACACCAAAACTTCATGAAAGACATATCCGGCCTTTTTTTAGGTATGGTTCACTGGAGTACTGGCTGCTTCGATGACTGTGGGATGCAGCGTAAATGAAACCAACAGCAAAGTAACTAAAAAAAATAAAAGTTTTTAAAAACTCTTTTGCACAGTTGTTGAGTTTATTTCTATTTGTATTCTTATGACTTTTAAGGATTTGGCTGATGCTTTTAGTCAGTTGCAGTTTGCGTAACAATTTTTTAATATCATTGAAATTGTTGTCATTACTTGTAAAACTAAGTCCGGAATAGTAAAAAATCCAAATTTTGAAAAAAATTCGTGTAATGCAAATATGACTTTTCTTAAACAAATACATTTTTAAAAATGACATTAATCCTTGTGCAGAAATTAATTTTTAATTTTAATCTTAACCTTGGCTTCTCGCTGTAAACTTGATCGTTCTGCGACTAAACAATTAGTATGTCAACGTAGAACCTAGTGTTACAATTCGAAATAAGACTATTTAGCACTTAGCAGTAGGGATCTACTACCTTTCTATTTTCTGACACAACCAAAAATAGGTCAATTTTATAAATTGAAACATAAAGTAAGACATAACTGTTTTTAGCAACTTAACAACAACAAAATACACTGATATTTTTTTTATAGATAAACAAGTTTATTGTAGTTATATGAATCCGAAAAATTAAAATTTTGAGTAGAATCACTTTTGAACAAAATGTGCGATATTCTTACTTTAAGCATATTATTGGTACCGGCAATCATATTATGGCTTGACTAGCACTCCATCAAGAAGCCACTATCACTTACCTCAGAACATTTTATGTCCACTGAATATTAACAATGTAGCTTGCATAAAATTCGCCATTTGCCACAATTTTTCATATTAGTTTATTAAAAAAATAATATTACCAAAAAAGAAAAAAAAAACCTGCTAACATTTTGTTCCAGTAGTCAGTCAACAACAAAACACCAGCCAGTCAGAAATACTTGCTGCATTAATAAACAACAAAAATATTCGTGCCGCTTTAGCAGCATAAAACAAATCAAAACAAAACAACAGCGCAATACAATAACGTTGCCTTAGGAAACGGATGCCAGCTTTCATTGCATTTATACTCGAAGGATTTCATGATAGAAAAACTTTTCCTATTTTCACAGTATTTTGTTGCGTTATTATTTCTTCTCTACCACTCGCTCTCTCACTCTCTGCAAATTCGATTTCTCCCTTACACACTCTATTATCTTCTAAATTTTTTTTTATAACAAACATTTATTTCGAGCAGTTGTTGTTTTATCGTGGCATTTAAGCTGGTCATTGAAGCAAATGTTGATAGTATTAATATGTGAAAAAAAAAATGAAATAAACAAATAAAACCAGAAAGATTGCTAAAATCACTTTAAAACCGACAACAGAATTTCCAGTTTCTCATTTTGATTAGCAAATCATTTAAAGAAAACAAGTCTGAAAGTAAAAAATGGCAGGGAATTTAAATTTTCAAAATTTAAAAATAAAAAAGAGTTGTTTACATATTATTTTGAAAGAAATTTATTATAAAAAATGCATGTATGATTGATATGTACGTTTATAAAGGGTCCGCCATCTAACGTTTTTTTTAACTAGTGCTTATTTCGTGAATGGTAACAATTAGCTCATGTCTGATTTGACAGATAATTAGCAAAGTAATTTTCGTGGGAATACAAAATTTAATTTAAATGATTTTGTTATTCGTGCTTAATTTCCCAATTTTTATTTTTGATAAAAACACTGAAATTTATTGTTGATGGGATAGTTTTATCCTTCCGCCGAACGAATATGGTTGTGTATACGCTTGAACAACGCTGGGAAATATTGCGACATTACTTTGAAAATTATGGTAATGTTGCAGAATATTTGCGAAAATTGCGTACGGATTTTGGATGAAGCTCATTTTGATCTTGGCGGGTATGTTAACAAGCAAAATTGTCGCATTTGGGGCACAGAAAACCCGCAGGAATACATTGAAACGTCGATGCACCCAAAACGAGTCACTGTTTGGTTCGGATTTTGGTCCAGATAATTGGGCCATTTTTCTTCGAAAATGAGCAAGGAGTGGCCGTTACGGTCAATGATGATCGTTATCGGGCCATGTTGAACGAATTTTTGTTCACAAAAATTTAAGAGGATGATATTGGCAACATTTGGTTTCAACAGGAAGGCTCTACGAGCAACACTCGATGTTTTGCGCCCAGTTTTTGAAAATCGCATTATCAGCCGTAGAGCTGATGTTGTTTGGCCACCTCGGAGCTGCGATTTGATACCATTAGACTATTATTTGTGGGGTGCCGTCAAAGATAAGTGTTACGCCGACAAGCCAGAGACAATTGACGCTTTAGAGGACAATATTCGTGAAACCATTGGTGAAATACAGCTGCACACAATCGATAATATGCTTAAAAATTGGACCGATCGTGTAGGCTACTGCATGGCCAGCCGAGGCAGCCATTTGAATGAAATTATTTTCCATTATTAACCGGAACCTCCAAATAAAAAAAGAAATTTGAGAAAATATTCAGTAGTTTTTTTTTATAGCATTTTCAAAAAAAAAAGTTATTCGACGGACCCGTTATTAATATAAGATGCATTATATTTAAAGGTTATTAAAAGGGATAAAATCACTAGCAAAATTAATATCTGTATTAATAAGTAATTAAATTAATTTAATTTTAAATGTTAACCCTGCAGTTACGAATCCTAGGAATAAGAGTATTGTGGGTTTTAAAACAATTAAGGCAGAAAGGCGTAGTTTCTACATTAAATAATAACCTGCAAACAAAACAGGTAAGAGTGCCATATTCGGCAATGCCGACTCTTTTATCTCACCATGGTTGGGAATGCCAATCCCGAAATCCCGGGATTTTCGGGATTTAGCGAATCCCGCGATTTAAACTTTTAAATCCCGGGATTTTCGGGATTTTGTCAATCCCGAAATTATTAACTAAATTTTTTTATCAAAAAGTAATTTCAATTTTTGGGAATACAAAATTTAAATTTCAAATGATTTTGTTATTCGTGCTAAATTCCCAGTTTTTATTATTGATAAAAACACTTGAAATTTATTGTTGATGGGATAAGCTATTCCTATGCGCATTTCACTGGTTGCTTAGGCCGGATCATCAGGAAACTTCATCCAAAAAGATTTTAGAAAAACTAAAGATATACATATAACCGAATAAAACCGTCAAGCGCATAAGAATTATAAGCAACAGGTGTACTTGTGACAATATCAAAGTTTAAACAAAAACATCAACAATAAACAGTGAGTTTATCTCTTCTTACATTCTCTATTGTTACAAGTTATGAACCCGCAGGTGTATTAATCTGCGAAAACCCCATTTTTCGATAATAAATATTTTAAATAAAGTATTTTTTACAAATTATATTAAATACCCAATAAAAACTACGCCTACACAATAATCTGTAAAGTAATCAGAAACAAGTAAAAATACTACTTCCAATTCTACTGAAAGAACCAATGAATTTTACAAGGGATGCCCCAAAATGAATGCATTTTAATGCAAGCCATTATATTTTATAAGCTGGATAAGCTGTGCACGGGCAGGTGCACGGCCTAAAAAACACTTAATTGACAACATCTTTTGTAAGTTGTTGTTTGTTTTTTATTTTGTTTTTCTTAACCTACTTACAACTACAATTAATGTTGAGAGAATTTCAACTAATTGTAGCGGGGAATGTAAGATGAGATGAACGCACTGTTTATTGTTGATGTTGTTTTGTTTAAACTTTGATATTATTACAAGTAGAACTGTTGCTATAAGTCTTACACGTTTAACATTTTTATTTGGTTTAATATCTTTAGTTTTTCTAAAATCTTTATGGATGAAGTTTCCTGATGATCTGGCCTAAGCAACCAGTGAAATGCGCATAGGAATAGCTTATCCCATCAACAATAAATTTCAAGTGTTTTTATCAATAATAAAAACTGGGAATTTAGCACGAATAACAAAATCATTTGAAATTTAAATTTTTTTATTTTACCTTTTTTTATTAAAAAAAATTCATTAAGACATTCCCCATGAGAGGATAGGGAACACAATATTGATCTTTAATATGTATTTGATTAATTCTGTTAATACTGTCATTGAAAACGTAAGAAAATAGTTACACTTTGTTATTATTTTCAAGCGTGTCCAATAATTATGAAGAAATTTTAACGTGAGAAGTGCTGAAAATAATTAAACAAGAAAATGTATTAAAGAAAAAAATGTTTTTGAAATGCACAAAACAATTCACTGGTGCACCAAATACAAAATTTAAACTTCACTCTTTACAGGGTTAAGATTATAAAAGTGTTTTCCGAGAGTTGACATCGAACCTACGGTAATTAATGGAGCGATTTCACAATATAAAGTAATGTATTTTATACACTACATAATTCCTACCGCAAGTAGTGGTGGTTATAAAAATGCGTTTTTGTTAAAATAAGATTTTAATGGTTAACTAGATAAATTAATTTTAGGTAATTTCGAATTCAAATTTCAATTATTTATTTTAATTGATTAAATAAAATTTAATAGAATCTTACAAATAAATCAACTTCTATGTTGCGTTGTTCAATTAGTATATTCAGCCTTATTCCGGTTGTCGTTGTCGTAATCGATCAAGTCGTTTATTGTAAGAGATTAAAGAACACTGGCTGTGTGTTACAGTGTTGACAGTGTGTTTATACAATTTTTTAATTTTTTGTACGGGAGGTACCACGCCCACTTCTCCAATCCCATCCAGATTTTGTGGGATGGTGTGTATTGATAACCTTAATGTTTGTACCTAATTTGGAAAGTTTGAGTCGGAAAAAATCCAGCCAATTAAGGCGAATCTAAGAAAATATAAATTCACTGTTTATTGATGGTCTTTTGAAGTTGTTTTCAAGTAAGACTATGAACGTTTGTAATTGTCATTTGTTTTACAGATTTGTTTATCTTAAGCTTTTAAAATTCGTTGGAAAAAGGTTTCCTAATGATCTCAGCTAAGCAACTGCGCTGGCGTTTACACACTACTAAGAAGCAGCAGAGAACCGAACGCCATTGGAACGGATTTTTAATTTAATTTAATAAAAATGATAGCATATCTTTACATTATCCCTAATAAGTAAGCAGGTTGTAAGCGAATAATTAAAATCATTATTTTAAAGAAATAATTCACGAAGAATGTTCTAAGTGCTTCTTTTATTCCCTTACATGGAAGCAGGTTGTAGTGCTTTGATTTTAAAATGTATTGAGGTTTGTAAGGGAGTATTGTACTTCTCTCCCTTACAAAACTGCGCATAGAAACTAGATTTCCCACAACAATACATTTCAGTGTATTCATCACAAATAAAAATTGGAAACTTAGCACGTTATGAGAATTCTTATTAATAAAAAGAATGTCGCTGCAAATATTTTGTGTGAACTTTAGGGGATTTCAGAGTATTATACTGTGCATTGAGACTTGTCAAAAAGGCTAGTAGTACTCAAGTACAAGTGTGGTTCGTTTTAAATATAACTGAAGGCATTAAAAGTCCAAATAGCACAGCTGGTAATTTTGCTTTTGGAAAGAAAGCTCATTTAAAAGTAAATCGATATATTTAGACGGCCTAAAATGGTACATTACCTAAGATTTTTAACCTTAAGTTTTTTTTCTGCCTTCATATAACACGAGCTCATAAATGTTCATGTTTTTGCCTTAACATCAACAATTTTTAGTTTTCTAAGCTAAATTGGGGCTGCTGAATACGAATTCGGCATTCCTTTTTTTTTTTTTTTTAAAAGCGTTTTTGAGATATACAGGCCTGTCGAAGAAATCAATTCCGATGGAAAATGAAAGTGATTTCATATATTGCTTCAAATAAAACGAAATCACTTTCGATCCGAATTGATTTTTGTGACAGGCCTGTATCAGGTAAGCGAAAAAATCTGTTTTTTTCAGTTTTTTATTGTTGATGGGATAAGCTATTCCTATGCGCATTTCACTGGTTGCTTAGGCCAGATCATCAGGAAACGTCATCCATAAAGATTTTAGAAAAACTAAAGATATTAAACCAAATAAAACTGTTAAGTGTATAAGAATAACAGAAACAGTTCTATTTGTAACAATATCAAAGTTTAAACAAAATCATCAACAATAAACAGTGAGTTTATCTCTCCTTACATTCCCCACTACAATTGATTGCAATTCTTCCAACTTTAATTGAAGTTGTAAGTAGGTTAGTAGTGGGAAATGTAAGGAGAGATAAACTCACTGTTTATTGTTGATGATTTTGTTTAAACTTTGATATTGTTACATTTACACTTATTTGCCTTCCTTATGCCCTGCTTATAAGGGGAAGAAAATAATAAATACGGTAAACTGAATTTTTTGTACATGATAAATTTGTTAAACGGTGAAATTGTTTTAGAATTCCTATTTTGAACGTCGATTTTTCAGTTCCTATTCGCCCTTTTAGAAATTATATTCCCATAAGAGTTTAATACTTTCGGTATAAATATGCAAATTTTGATCCTATCCACAGAATGAGCTCTGAGCTTAATAATTTGTATACGCATATTAAATTGTCTCATCAAAAACAAGCTCTTATGTATCTTAAAACAACATTAATCTAAAATTTTATATTTTTTGTTAAATATTAGATACTTCGTTAATTTTATTTAAGGCATACAATTCAGAATAAAATATGAGTTTCATTGGCGAATTACCCAGTAAAAACTTCGCTTACAAAATAATGTGTTAAGTAATCAGAAAAACATAAGAGCACTACTTACAATTCTACTGAAAGAACCAATGAATTTTATATGGGAAGTCCCAAAAATAACGCATTCAAAAGTAAGTCATTATTTTTTTACATTAATACATCCAGAAGAAAGTAGTTATAGAAGTTGTTATAGATGTTGTTATAGAAGAAAGCTACTAAATAATGAGTTAAAGAAGCTATTCATTTTGAAAAAGTAAGCGAAATTTTTACTGGGTAGTAATAAATAAATAAAAAAATTTAGGCTGGAACCCCGGGATTATGATTATTATTTCCCGCTTTCTTGGGAATTAGAAAAGTTCGGAAAAATCCCTAGTCAAAACCAGAATCTTGGAATTTTTTTTCATTTTAAAAAGCCACGTTTTGTAAAACGATTCATATTTCTTAAATTCAACTAAAGAGTTTTGAAATATTTATATTAATTTAAAAACAAAAAACAAAATAAGACCAAGAAACAAAAAAAAATATATAATAAAAATGTTACATAAAAATCATTCAGTTAATGCTTTTGTTTTCCTCATACTAGAATACGGAATAATCCTTGAAAAGTGCTTGTTGCAAAAACAAAAACAAAAAAAAAAAAACGAGAAAAACTCTTCTCTTGACATAAATGTCATACAAATGCGTGACAAGAGTACCAAAATAACAGAAGCATTTGTTCAACAACATCTTTTCTGACGTGTTTTTCCATTACGAACACGACTATTTTCTTACTAAATATGTCACATAATTTAACAACGCTGCCAAATACATTTTATTCACGTTGTTGCTGTTCTTGTTGTTGCGCTTTTAGTGCTTCCGTTTTATATTAAGTTCATATCAGCTTAATATATCGTTACCTTAAACGCAAAAGGCCTTAACTACCCAAAAAGTAACAAGTATGGATATAAAGACCGTTAAGCATTACCAAATGATACACTACACCACAGTATATAAGAACACATTTATGCAAGTGAATCCAATTTGGGAGCTAAGAGCAACAATCATCGACCTGCCAGAACAAAACTATGCAATTAAGTTAAGGAATTATATAAAAGTTCTTTGTGCCGATTATTATTTAGATATCTTCATACATATGAAAATTATTTGTCTTTAACCCTGGTCGAGCTGAAATGCTTGTACCCTTTTTATATTGATATGCTATAACATTTTTTCCTTACTTATCCACACTTAAAATACACAGTATACTTTTAGAAATTTTTAAAATATTTTGTGGGTCTTTGCTCTCATAATAATGCCTCAGTAATTTATAAACATTAAGTGGATATATGGGTACAATTATGCCTTCGCATATTTTATGTGAAAAGAAGAAAACACAAAATTAAGCGATGCGCAAATATTTCTTAATTTATTGAGTGTCCAGAACATTCCTTCCGTTTTGCGTTACATTCACTGTTTACATTGGCAATAAAATACCTTCCCAAGACGGCTGAGGCCCGACTACCATATGGCGCTTTTCTGTCATTGTCTGGTTCTGCTGCTACAAGAATGGGTCTTCCCAAAACAATTTCTTCTGCACTGTGAAGGAAATATTTTCTCATAACTAACTTTTGTATGCCAAGTTCTTAAACTGGGGCCAAATTACGGCATTCGATGTCGATCGAAATTACAATACAATTTAAATGGGAATTTCGATCGATATCGAATGCCGTAATTTGGACCCTGTATCTTTTCGGGTATTCTCCGTTTTCCATATTTAAGTGCAGAATGATGTGTTCAGTAGGTAATATGTAGTAACGGCTAATTTTTACATTTGAATACAAAGTGTTCAAATAGGTATTGTATAAATGTAATATAAAATAATTAGTATTGTGGTTATTTTGTTGAACCATTTATGGTTTTTAATCCAAATTTTTAATATTTTAATCAGGCTTAAGTTCATCAAATTTAATTTTCATTAAATTATTTTTTATGAAGGAAGGAATTTTACAACATGAAAATTATTTAAAATTGTTATTGATAATCATTCATTCCCGACTGACCTGAGATTCGAATTAGATTCGAATTATAATTGTGGTTATTTTGTTGAACTATTTATGGTTTTAAATCCAAAATTTTTAATATTTTCATCAAATTTAATTATCATTAAATTATTTTTATGAAGAAAGGAATTTTACAACATGAAAATTAATTAAAATTGTTATTGATAATCATTCATTCTTGACCGACCTGAGATTCGAACCCAGGCGGCTGGTTACCATGACATGTTTCGATCGCAACCACTTGATCTCCTCAGATGGATTTGCCGTCTTACACTCGCAGCAGTACTATAAAATAAAAAATACATTTGAAATTCGCCGATATTGTTTTCTGCTGTTTAAGCAATTATTAATTTAAAGCACAAAATGAAGTAATTAGCTTTAAACCTTAGAAGGCTAAAGCACGTAAATTTAACGTGTAGGGTTTTTTTATTATTGTTGCTACAAAAGCAACCAGTGGCCTTACAGTATCAAATTCAACAAGTGTTTTTTCAATAGTTTTTGAGCAAAATGTAAACAGAGCCTTTTTAGTATTAAAGGGAGATCATTAAAAGGCTATACGTAAAATTAACGTGGTGTTAGAGCATATTTATTTTACTGCAGCTATGATTTGATCTCTATTGATTGGTATAATTAAATACATATAAAAACAACTATTTTAAAAGAAAAATTTGTATTATTTATCAAAACTCTAAAAATAACTCAAATACAAATCGGCCGCCCTGTCCCTGTACTCGTCTTTCGCCTGTGTAAAAATATAAAAAAACCTATCGCAGATTTCGTTACGCACGACATATTTCGGAATGATTGTGTGTACTTTATTATACACAAATGTGTATTATATCTGACGACGATTATTCGCTCCGAGTAATGTGTCGTTTGTTCCAGTTGTATTTCTGGTAATCAACGCCAAATCGGATGATTTTGATTTCAGCAACATTGTGATATTTTTTTTAATACACTTGAAAAGAGCCTTGCTGATAAATATTGACAATTTTTTGATATCTCCTTCAAAAGACACTTTGTTTTAGTTTTTCTGTTCATAACTTTATTAAATTTTCTTTCTTTCCAAATTGGAATATTTTTTATGTTTTTTTTTTTAATTTTATAATTTTTTTTTTTTAATTCATATTACAGTAGCATCCGCAAAGCTTGTCTGCAGAAACGAATAGAAAAAAATACTGTTAGTGTTTTTTCATTAAGATGGTTGGATTTGAGATTTAAATCGTGTTTTTGAAAATGGGTGTTGTATCCCTCAATTTTTTTGAAAATTTCAAGCTTTAAACTTCTATCCACCCAACAACTTTTAAGTACGCCATATTTGTCAACTTTTTTTAAGGGTAGAAAATTAAATTAATTTGGTAAAATTTGATTCAATTTGGCTTTATAATGCCAAGAAATAACAGGTTTTTTTTTGATAATCGGTTCATATTTGAATCGTATATTTCAGAAACCCGTCAACTCTCATTTAAAATAGGCACACTTGACGGGTTTCTAATGTCCCACATAAAGAAGACTTCTGAAAATGGAAATCAAATATTGAAGCAATTTTGGGTGAAAAAATTTTGTCTTCGTTTTTAAAAGTTTTATTCACTGTGCAATCATCACAAAACTATCATTGAAATACAGGCCGAAAAAAATATAATCAGCTCATATTTTCTTCCAAATGGAACAATTTAAAATGGTAATTTTTTTTACAAAATTTTAAAAAATTAACTTGTTCGAAGTTTTAAGGCCGGTAACTCAATACATTTTTAGCTGATCAACCCAATTGTTGTATTGGCTGAAAGAATTTATGTCAAAATGTATGGCAATAATTATAACAAAAAGAAACTGATTGTTCGCGAATATCGCCAAAACGCGCATAAAGAAAAGTAAATTAATTTCATATTCGTGTTTAGCGACTTCACATTAGCTTAGAAAATGTTTTTATGCCCACAACACAATACTAGGTAGTAGGGAGGGTATTTTACATTTGTGCTGATGCTTGTAACACTTTAAAATATTGGCCTTACATCTGCCTTAAGTTATATAAATCGACTCAGAAACAGTTCCGTCTGGCTGTCCATGTACTGCGTAGCGCAAAGTACACGTCGCAATTTTGGAGATAACAAGGACCAAGCCTATGGAAAACGGGACTACTCGATCCATCATTTCCGGAATAGCGTCTTCGACTTATTTTATTGTAATCAAAATCATCTTACAGATTCTAGTTGAATCGGTCCATATTTGGTCACAGCTCCGATACGATTATCACTCCCGTTAAAAGCTTTTAATACCATAACTTCCTTAGTAATGTTAGTATTTACATTGAAATTGGCGACAATTACTTTAACGCTGGTTACTATTTCAAAATTAAACATAGGCCCCATAAAAAACCCCCTTTCTAAAACCCCTTAAAGGCAACCAAGTTTCATTACGACGAAGATATCTAAATAATAATTGGCACAAAGAACTTGTACATGAATCTTAACCTCATAATATCATATTGTTCTGGCTGGTCCATGATTGCCCATGGGTCCCAAATATGGTACCCATGTAGTGTAGGGTATCATGTGGCCGGGCTTGACCGACTATAATTTCGTACTTATTTTATTTAAGTCAAAAACTGGTTATGTAAAGTTTGTCTGAAATCTGACCTCTTATGTAGAAACATTTTGTAGATATTTTGAGTGAAATTTGTTGTTATAACAACCATAAAAATATTATATCTTGCATTTTAATTTCAAAATAAAGATGCTGCGGTGGAGGGCTAAAAGTAGGCCCCAATTTTTTCGATTATTTTTCCAACGTAACTGTGAAAAAATACCACATTAAAGTGGTATTTGATATAAAAAAGTCTGACGCTTCACCCTACCCCTCATGGTGAATTGAAATAGCGAGTGCTTGAAAACAATTTAAAAAAAGGCATCTTATTCCAGAATTCGAAAATAAACAATCAACATCGCTCCTTAGTGTTCGGTGCGGTAGATTTGTGGAAAACACAAACGCTAATAGCATTGAATATATGTTCTGTCCATCGGACATCACATTGTATCTTCATGACCAGAACAGAGATTCTGATTCCTCAATAATTATACCATCCATATATACAGATGAGGCACCTTGGTGTGTTGCACGTTTATGCGTCAGCACGCAATATTGGGATTTTGAGCATTAAAATCGACCCAATTTGCACGACCCCATTCCGAGACTATGTCAAGCTCTCGGCCAAGCGTATCATTCATATTAAGCCTCATAGCACCGACATCGGATACGGTTGGTCTGCATTCAAATGAGTACGAATGGAAAAGGTTACTGTCGTCTACAAAAGAGACCTATGAGGTCATTTATAAAATAAGGAGTAGAGTAGGAGATAGAACGGAGCCATGCGGCACCCCTGAATGAATCTTGAATTCGTTTTACGAAACCCCTTCTATTACAACTCGTATAGTGCGATCTCCGAGAAAACTCGATATAAATCGTGAGAAGTTATCACCGACTTCAAATGCAAAAAGTTTTGACAAGAGTGCACCATGTCAGACTCTGTCGAACGCCTTGGAAATATCCAAAGCAATTACCTTACTTTCGCCAAAATGGTGAATGGAACGGCACCATTTTTCCGATAACAGAGCTAGTAAGTCTCTAGTAGATCGACCTCTACGAAAGCCATACTCGCGGTCGCTTAGTAGATAGTTTGACTCTAAATATTTGACAAGATGGTAATTTACCATACTCTCCTTAACTTTGGAAAGAACTGAACAAGTTGCAATTGGACGGTAATTTTCAGGGTTATAAGCCATTCCTTCTAGGAATTGGAGTTATATTAGCAACTTTCCAGCAGACTGGAAATTCCGCGTCATGGTATAAAGTGTTGACAAGACTTGCTAAGGGATGAGGATGAGCTACCATCGAAGAGAACCGCTTCAAGACCAGTGCAGGTATGCCTCCTTCGTTCCACCGTCGCCAAGCTATGCACTGACGACATTAATTACTTTTTTATTGATATTTGAGGACGTTCATCAACACTACGCCTGCCATAAATCAAAATAACAGCGTAATAAATCTTTTAGAATCGTAAGAAGCCATTACTGAATATCACTTTCATCCACTTAATTTACTTTGCACTACTGAACTCAAGTTATATTTCATTGTTTTTATATTCGCTCCCTTTAAAAAAAAGCAGATTAATTCCCATTCAAAAGTTATATTTTTCTATTTGCACTAACACACATCAGTGTCTTTTTTGTCAGTCATTAAGAAAAAGTTTTTCAATGTGTTTGTTTTTCGCAAACAATTAGCATTTGAAGCAAACACACATTAAAGACATGTTCAGCAAATATTTAAATTTCACACAATTGCTATAAAATTATATTTTTAATGGAAAATTTCTTCTTCTCTGTTCTTGTTAAATGAAAAGTAATGTTCACGATTTGTTCAAAATTACATAAGAATTCTTTGCAATTTTTATTTTTATATGCATGTAAATGTGTATGTATATGCAAGTTATATGTGTACACTGTGTGTAAGTGTATGTTTTATGCATATGAATACAAATGACTGCCATATGGGTGAATGTAAAAGACAAATTGTTTTATTTCGTAATAAAACAATATGAAATATTACAATATTTTCAGAAGGCAACAACAAACTATTAATTGTATACTAAAGAATAAGGAATCTTTATACAAAATTATGCAAAAGTAATAAATTTTAGTTGAATAAAAAAAAAACTCTTTCTGATGAAACGAAGTGGGTACGGTGGGTGGTAAAATGTTAAAATTGTATGTACATATTAGGATTGAAATTAACAAAGATTTGCATAAGATGAAACACATTTGTGTGCAAATTCTCTAAATTATTATTATAACCACAACACAATAAGTAGCGAGGTCATTTTGCGTTTGCGCTTATATGTGTCGCATATTAAAATATAAGTTACTTACCCAACATTTAGTATACCGATCAATTCAGACTTACTTTCCGAAAGGTGTGGATGATAGTGATTTATTGGTCATAAGGACGAAATTAAAAAAAACCCAAATCTTATACACTCTTCAATATGGTGCGACCAGAACAGAAAGTTATATTAAAACCGTTCTCTAGATAAAAATAAATATATCTTGTTGCACTCCCCCTTCTCCAATCCCGCTCACATTTTGTCGGAAGTTGTGTACCGATAGCCAAGTTGCTTGTACCTAATTTGGAAACTTATGCTCTTGCCAATTTTCCAGATATACAAAAATCTATAATGTCTTTGTGCCAGAGGTGCCACAATCATTTCTCCAATTCCGCCTATATTTTTTTTGGAGTGGGTGAGTAATAATAGCCCAGCAATGTGTACCGAATTTGGACAATATTTCGCTGACCGTCCTAAAGATATAAAAAAACTATTTTTTGCAACGCCCACTTCTCAAATTCTCCCACATTTTGTGGGATATTTTGTGTTGATAACCGAGGTGTTTGTACCTAATTTAGAAACTTTGGCTCTTCTCCTACTACAGATATAAATAAATTTATATTTTGTTTGTATAGGAAGTGCCACGCCCCTTTTCTAAAATGCCGCTCATTTTTTCAGAGACGTAGAGAGCATTGAAAACCCAGATGATTGTACCTAATTTGGAAGCTTTAGCTATTGCCGTTTGCGAGATATAGTGTTCAAACAGATCTCAGTTGAGACCAAATTTTTCATAAAATTTTACATTAAAATTTGTCGTTGAAAGCCGTCCTGAAACAAAATCTACTTTTTAGACACTTATTGTAGGAACAATGCTGACATACTTTCATTAAATTTTATATATTTTGTTAACAAAAAATTAAAAAAAGAGAATATAAAAAATTAAAACAAAAAAATTTGAGAGAATTTGAAGTTACTGCCGAAAATTATTATGAAAATTAAATTATGAAATTATCATGTTAACTTATAACAAATTACTTATACAAAACCATAAGCACCGAGATCCAAAGGGATAGTAGATTAAGTCTACAAATAAAGCCAATTATTCTTTAAGTCATTAACTCCAAAGAACTGTTTGAATACTTTCAGTGTGACCAGATACTAAAATGTTTACAGCCAAAGCCCAGAAAATACCAAAAATTATTTTAGAAAATGCTAAAATTTGTTAAAGATTTTTTTTTGCTAACAATTTACTTACAGTATGCATTTTTATTAAAAACTACTTAAGTTTTGGGAACTTATTTTAAACAAAATTTAATAAATTGTTTATATTTTAGCAAATTTAGGCGGACCGCAATACCACTGATGTAAAGATGTAACCGGTTATTTTAGTTTTGCCCAAGTCGAATATTTCAAAATGTCCATTTTTCGAATATCGAATAAACCGGTTATTTTAGTAAAATAACCCGGTTATTTAAGTAATGTGTAATTTATATACGTTTTCCTTACTTTTGTTTTAAATGCATCCGTAATTTAAGTATTTTTCTAATTGAATATTTGCAAACTTAAACTTTTTATAAAAAATGTCAAAACAAAATGAAACAAAAGTCAAAAAACATTATGAGCAATGTAAATAAAAATCGCTTATATAAGAGTGTGTTCTTGTAACAAAAACCAAAAACAATTTAAAGTACTACAAAAAAAGTTCAGCTTAAACTGACTTAAAAGAAAATTGTTCTTAAACGGCCCTAAAATGATAAGTTGCAAAGGTTCTTTAACGTCACGACTTATTAATCACTTTAAATTAGTCCACAAGCTTGACATAAATATACGCCAAGTAAAACTTGACTCTGTTCCAAGTAGTTTTTAAGAGACTGCAAATAATACTTTACAAAAAATACTTAAATAAAAATAATGACTGAAAAACTCTTAAGTAGTTCTAGCATATCTTCATGCTTAAAACAAAAACATACCGGCGGAATCAACGTTATGGGAAAATTCATCAGTTTTATTTATTAAAACACCAAGAGCTTAAACCAAATTGAAGGAATAAAAAATGTCCTGGAAGGGTTTAAATTGTGTGATCGACGAATTGAAAGATATTTCATACAAAAAGCATGTTTTCTTGTCTTTAATGCTGAAACAAAAACAAATTGAAATATATAATCCTGTATAAAAGGTTTTGTTTGCCACTTTTCAAAAATATGGCTGAAGTTTACTGCTTCATATAGACATGCTTAACCAGCAACAAATTAAAACTCATTGACTGGTCAGGTTTTCTTTGATTTTATCGTCAAATATTTGTGGTCTGAACATACCTTAAGTCATATCTATGGAGTTTTTTGGTTCCATACCTTCGTGAATTGTTTTGTTTTTATTCTTATTTACTTTTTATTACAAAAACTAATTTGATTTTTGTATTTGTATGTACTCGAATTAAAACCGGTTAACCGGTTATTTTTAAAATGTCTAACCGAAAACCGGTTTTTTTAAAATAGCAACTATTCGGAATATTCGAAAACCGGTTATTGAAAAAAGTCGAATAATCGATCACCCTATACCAATATTATCAAAATAAAAAGATTTGACAATAATTTCCTAAACAATTTCTGTTTTATTTAAAATAAACATCAGCCCTTAAAATTTAACCACCCGTTACTAAAATACTTTTTTAGGCCAAGTTTACACGATGTCTCTTCAGACATGTCTAACAGACATACGTGTTTTGCTTGTAGCCAATCGGCTAGAGAAGAAAAAGAGGTTGCCAAACAGACACGAAACGAGTTTTCATGTTTGTTTATATTAATTTTCATGTTTTTTTTAATATGTATGTACATTTATTATTGATTAGACTTTTAAACATGAAAACAGACATGTTTGGAAAGATGTCGTGAAAAGACAACAGGTTTCGGGAAGCATGTTAAAAACAGGAATGTATAAAACAGCCAGGTCTGGAAAGACATCGTGTAAATGCCCCCTTAGATTTCGTTTTTCTCACTGTTTTTGAGCTTTTACTAAGTAGTTCACCCTGCAATTTCTGTGGTTTTCACATATTTAATTTAGTGTTTTTGCATTAAGGGAAATCACGATGGGTAGTTCAAATTGTGCAAACGATGCAAATGCGTACAAAAATACACACATTCGCACAACACAACAACAAAATGTACGGATTTGCAATTTTCTCTATTTTACTTCGTTTGCACTAAAAAACCATGATATGTAGTGCATATATTTGCTCAGTTGCAAACAAATGTAAGCAACAACATTTGACATATTAAGCGACATATTGTTTTTTAAGGAAACTTATAAATTGAACATTTTCGTGTGTTTTAATATAAAATAGAAAATTAAATTTAAATAATTTAAAAATAATTGTATAATTGAGAATTGAAGAAAGTTTTTGCAGCAAATGTTTCATAATATGGATGAGGACTTGGGTGTGTATATTGAAACAACAATAAAACAACTCAAATTAATTTTTGTTTTCAACATAAATTTCTAAACGAAAATTTTTATTTTTGTTTTAAAAGCAGGCAGTTAATAAATAAAATAATTTTCTTAATTTGAAAATATTTTTCCTCTTTTGTTTAAATTGCTATCTTTTTCAAGTTATTTTTAAACGTTTGTCGTTTGAGAAAGCGTTTGACCAAGCTTCTGTGTTCGTTGAGAGTAAGTGGATCTTTGCGACTAAAAGGTGTCCTTCACTTTTGTATCCCTTTTTTTTTGTTTAGACCAAATACATATGTATACATATTTTTTAATTTTTATTTAATGGTGGGATTAAAAAGGTGTGCTTTTAACTCATATCGTCATAATGTCCTAAATAATTGTTTAAAATAAATGTTGTTGTGTTTCACACAAATTACAAATTTTAATGCTGTGTTCATTGATTCGTCATAACCAGGTAAACCAGAAATGTGCTATACAAAACACGTTTTATGCGCATTAAATATGCAGTTAAAACTGGAAAATGTGCCCTGAAATATTTTAAAAATATGCCCTAAACAATCAATAATTGCTTATTCGAAGATATTTATAATATAAATGTTCAACAATTTAATAACAAAATTTGAAAAAAACCCTAAAAATATTATTGCTTAAGCCCATATTAGGTTCAAATTCATATAAGAGATGTTTGCGCCGAATATTATCTAGATATGAACATCAATATGGTTAACAAATGTTAAAATTTAAAGGAAGTGAAAGCTTTTTAAGGATGGGAGCTTTTGGCAAATGTGAAACGATTTGAAAATAATTTAATTTCTAGTAAAATATTTTGGGGCGAATTTAATTTTAATTCCATCATAATTAGATGGCTTACTGACACAACGATTCTTATTTGGAAAGAAGTTTTTATAGGGAATATGTGAAATTATAGACTAATTCTCACCATTTACACTGACCACGTCCATATTTGATCAAATTGTCTAAAAAAATGGAATCTGTAAGGTTAACTTGAGCAGACAACCAGCCAGACATGGTTATATATATTTGTTCCTTTTACTCCTGTAAGGAGCATAGGGTTTGATCACTTTAAAAAGTGATTTTGAGTCGATCGGTATACTAAAAATTGGTCTACATTTATATGTATTACACACATCGCATAACATTAATCCTTAATGACAACCTGCTTTGCCTTACAATTTGAGAGTAAAAATTAAATGAAGCTGGCGAAATTGGAGGAACAGAAAAGAAATTAATGCCCCTATCGCTGTTCTCCGCTCAACTCAGTTTGGTCGTGTGGGAGTCAAACCAACTTATGCGAAACCAAACTCATTTTATTTATTGTGGTACCCAACTGTTTTTAGTTGAGTTTGCTATAAAGTTGCCAACTTAAAATATCGATTTGCCAACTTTAAATATAACGTTGAATTCATGGCTTTTAAGGGCAACGACAAATGAAAATTTTATAAAATTTAATAATTTTTTAAACTAATGCTCACAACTTGCCGATAGCTAAAAGTATTTTTAATTGTTGTGTTGAATAAAAAGTATTTATAATAAATATTAGTGTCGATTTATTTTATGATGATGAAAAGGAAAACTCTTGTATGGATGCGTTAAGTACAAGAAGTCAAATTCGTGATGATTCCAACCCTCTTAAACTTCCCAGTGCCAATTAAGAACTTCTAATAAGTAACGAAATTTTCTTGTGCCTGATGAGTTCTTCTTCTTTTGGGAAAGCTGACCTAGTAAATTTGTCACTTGATGGTGGAATATTTGCAATACCAAATACTTGGCCGGACTTGCAATACAAGAGCTGCGAAACAGTATCCTCAACGCTATTTAATGGAACTTCTTGTGATAGCGCTCCCCCTGTCGCTAGAGTGTTTCTTTTATTGTTGGCAAAATTTTTCTTTATACTTGTCTGGTTGTGTATCCAAACCTGTGCTAAGAATATTAAAATTAATTTAAGAAGATTATAAGTGTTTAAGAGGAGTTCTTGTCGTGGTTCCAAGCTATTTAACTCCACTATAAACTCTTCCTATAACTCCTTACATGAATTTTGCATCATACCAAACTTTGGTGTTTTCCGCAAGCAATTTTTAAGATTCTATAAATTAGCTGGAAAAGGCGCTTAAATTGAGCTTTTGTTTTTATTTTTAAACTAATAAAAGTTTTTAAAAATAGCGAAAAAGTTGTTACAAAAATGTTGATGAAGAACAATTTTCGTCATCTGTTAAAAACAGGGCATTTAACTTTTTCATATCTTGTGTTTTGTTCTCGTCAAATATCAAATATCATTATTACAGAACTGACAAGACATTTTATACATGCACCTTTAAAGAAGGCGATATTTGTTGTGCAGAAAAGAAAACACCATTAATTATGCACAAAAATGCTGCAAACGGTAAAATATGATAAAATATGCACTAACAAATCGATGACAAAATTCATAAATGGCTCCAAAACGGATAAATATATTATTTGTGCCTTCATTGGTCGCACAAGGAAAACATGCAATTGCCCCCAAATATGTGTTTAGTGCAAACTATTGCTTTAAAAAATAGACAAATTTGTCATTTGTAATTATACTCTATTGTTTAAACAAACAACGTGCTTCATAATCTTACATCAATTAACACCCTGCACCTTTGAATACATAAAAAGAAATCTTCTCATGCGAACACATACATAAAGTCATAAAAGAGAAGGATTAAAATTAAAAATGTTAACCCTTAAATATATAAGTAAATAAATAACATACATAAGTGTTTCAAATTTGTATATTTTCGCGTTCAAAACATTTTGGCTAATGACATTCATAACGTTAAATATTCAGTATAAAAATAAAAATCTTATGAATAAAATTATGTTAAATAAAAATATACTTAACCTAGATACATAAACACATCCATATGTATAAACGCAGCTACATCCATACATACGTACGCTCATAGTTATCTTCTCAAGATGTTGTCGTGACGGTGATAAATAAAATTAAGATGATGATTATGGTGATAATGATGATGACAGCATTGCTGCTGCTGATGATGATAAAATTTATCTACTCAAAAGTTTAGAAAATAAATTAACAAGTGTCATTTTGATAGATATTTGTGCAGGGTAAAAGTATTTTATTCTAAAATTTAGAGATTGTATGTATGTATGTATGTATGTGCATGAAAAAAGCAAGAAAAAACCAGAATATACAGGGTCGGGATTAATGGTTTAAGTTACTTATAATTAGGGAAACTAATGTAATGTGAACAAAAAGTTGAACACATGCATGCAATTCATTTCTCAAGGCCGTTATACAAGGTTCTTGCCGGAATAGGATATTTGTGCCTGTAAACCATCTTATTATGAGGTGTTTAATTTTAATTTGGTTCAGACTTATTTTATTGCAATCGTAATATTCTTATCAAATTTTATTGGAATTGGCCCATATTTAATCATATAAATACTACTTCCGAAAATAGCTTTTCATGCCATAACTTCCTTTTTAATGTTGGTATTAACGTACAAATTGGCGGCCATAACTTTTTCCATAGCTATGACAAAATGATGCGCTGGTAGGGCAACAATTAACTATCCTTAACCTTAAAATCAGTTAAAGCTAAACCAAATCTAACCAACTACAAAAATGTACTTGAGGTCTCAATAAACAACTTTCTAGAACATATAAACTTCCTAAGAATGATTCCTAACACCATTTAGGTAGCCGCAAAAGTGAAAAATTCCCGAAATTTTTTTAATTTCATTTGTTTTTTCTTTACTTCAACATTGAGACACTATGCCATCTATTACAAAAATATTGAAAAAAATATTGGTATTATGTTTATAATGTTGATGGCCCTGGACTTGCAAATCGAACTCTCTGAAGTTGTGAATCCAAATCGTCCGAATCTGACTCTGATTCAGATCTTATGGTGTCCACAGGCACGTTGCTTCCAGACTGCCCTCTATCATCAACTTTTTCTTCTCTAAATACTTCATTAACATCATACAGGCTGATGTTGTGACTCCACCAACATACCTGAAATGAATTAGAAAAGAATCCAAAAAAGGAATGCAAAACAATGCATTAACAAAATTGATATTACCTCTGCAAGCAGTGCGTCGAGTTTTTTGCCTTTGTAGCGTTTTTCCATGGGCATTGTGGTTTGGTGAAACCGTTCTCCTTGCTCATCGGATTCGGTAGGGAATTGTTTGATAAAGTCGTCAAAATTCAAATGCAGCTTTAATGTCATCGATGTGCCGATTTTTTCAAAATAATACAGCATTTATTTCACCCATTCTTTTGCTTCCGGTTCCGCGTTTCGATCCCCTCCCAAGACTCTGGTGCATGCACGCTGAAGGTAAATCCATGCCATTGAATGATTTCATCAAGCGATGAATTACAGTTGCTCTTGAATAGCTTTCTAATGTCAGGACCATCAAGTACGCCTATTAAATGAAGACAAAAAATAAAGACAGAAAATAAAATACTAACATAGTGTAAATAGTACAATGAGCTGAACAAAAATTCGTTTTAAATTTACTACAATACCTTTTTTAATTTTGTCATCGCTACTCTTTGGGAAAACGCTTTTCAAATAGTCGAATGCGTTTGGAAAATTTACAACGGCCACATCGATAAATTTTTTAACAATT
Organism: Pollenia labialis; assembly: GCA_949318255.1. Classification (NCBI taxonomy): domain Eukaryota; kingdom Metazoa; phylum Arthropoda; class Insecta; order Diptera; family Polleniidae; genus Pollenia; species Pollenia labialis. The sequence goes on along the minus strand of OX439141.1, from coordinate 77,434,633 downwards.
CCCAATTTTATGTGGAGTAGTGGCAGCAAGATGTCTTGAGTATTGTCAATTAAAGGTGCATTCTTCAGTCTATGTTGTTTCATTTGTTCCTCCACACTTCCTCTTGGTCACCACGAATAACACTGGAATTGATTCAAAGGGGAGCGCGAATCCCAATTTCAAAGAAAACAAGTTAGAGTGCCATATTCGGCTGTGCCGAATCTTTAATACCCTCCACCGACTGTTCAAATATTTCAGGAGGGATATCTATTTATTATTAATTAATCTTTATAAAAACAGACATCAGCATTAAAATTGGTTGGTTTGAGGTTAAGAAATATATTAAATTATTAAGCAATTTAAACTAGCTTAAGTAACAGTTCCAATTCAAATTTTGTTATGATAGCATTATTTTTTACGGTTTTAGGCGTACTTAACTGTTTTCCGGTAGTAGGGTTTATATGGGGCCTAAGGTAAATTATGGACTGATCTTCACGAAATTTTACAGTGTTATTTCTAGTCCTAAAAAACTGTGACGTACCAGCGTGATTTCCAGTCGAAAAAAACATATTTTTGCAAAATCTTATCTCATTCCGTGCCTTGTTCCACCATTTATGTTATCTTTTGTAACAAAATTATCATTTTTTAGGTGGTGGTTCCACATTTTGATTCATAGCTCTGGTCCTACTGCACCGATTTTGCTGAATTTCAATCCCAAACTGCTTAGGATAACTACAAGCAATTTGACACCAAGTTTGTTCATTTCTTTTGGGTTTTTCCAAATTGAGTGTGTTTTCAACAGACGGACAAACCGACAGATGGGCATGGCTAAATCGACTTAGAATTACCCAAGGACCCAGAATATATATACTTTATGGGGTCTGAGATGAATAATAAAAAAGTTTCACACGGAATGACAAACTTAATATACCCTCTTCACAACTAATTGTGGTGGAGGGTATAACAAAAGAATTTTGGAAAACTACCCTTATCGATGATCCATTGCAACATGTTGATGACCTTCAAATCACAGTACATCTTCCATTTTTTTTCGTAGTATTTGATTTTTTTTTTCAGGAAAATTTTTCACTTTTGCGGCTACCTAAGCGCTACCTCATTCGAAGGAAGTTCATATGCTCAAGAAAGTTGTTTACTGAGATCTTAGGTACATTTTTGTAATTGATTGTTTCGTTAAAATTTTGACGGTTTGCTACCTATGGACCTGAATAGTGAAAAAGGTAAAAAATTGAATTTTCGGGAAATTTTTCACTTTTGCGGCTACCTAAACGGTGTTAAGAATCATTCCTAGGAAGTTCATATGCTTTAGAAAGTTGTTTATTGAGATCTTAGGTACATTTTTCTCGTTGATTTTTTCCTAGAACTTTGAACGGGTTGCTACCTATAGACCTGAACAGGGGATAAAAGGAAAAAAATCGATTTTTTTTAAGTTTTTTGCGATTTTGATCTTGAAGATGAAGTTTTTTTGATTTTATATGTTCACTTTTTTGCAATAATTACACCGAGGCCCCAAATCTTTAAGGGCCCATAAAAAAAGTGCATGACTTTGGGCAAAACTGGGAGACACGGGTCTTTTTTTTTGGTCCTTTATGGTAATTTATTTTCCGTATATGGTTATTTTTCCATCACTTAAAAAATTACGCACAGTGTTATTAAACCGAACATGTTCGGAGGCAACCATTATATGGTTGTGGCTTCTTAACGGAAGTCTAAGTTAACAACAATATGGTTGTAGGTTACAAAAATAAGGTTAAAATAATCATGATATGTTTAGAATTTTCTTTAAAAGTATTTTTGTTAGAGGAGACCATATTTAAACATGTTTATTCTCTGGGTGTTGGTTTTAAGAAAAAATCGTGAACAATGTTCTAAGTGCTTCTGTTATTCTAAATTATTTTTTGTGTGTTACGATATTAGCGAACATTGAAATAACATTTTTTTTATAACGCAATCAATTCTTTTTTAGCAGAGGGGAAACAAAGTGGGATTTCACCATATAAAAGTTATGCCTCTTGTAAGCAGGTTTGTAAGGGGGTTTTGTGCTTCTCTCCCTTACAAAGCTGCTTACCAGCATGTTCCATTTTATCTGGGATATGATTGACCTTGACTGAATATAATTTCTTACTTGATTTATGTTGCAATAGTAACAGATAGACTCTAAAGCAATTCTTTGTTAAAAATGGCTGCCAACTGCGTTATATTAAAGTTTATGCAAAATTGATCAAAAAATGATTTGGTCTTATTTTTCTTTGAAAAAATTAAGGTACATGTAAAATCATATTTTTCATTATTCACACCATTAAGAGCTGGTTCTGAGTAAAAACGTTAAGCAAAGATTTATTTAGAATGTTTAAACTTAAGGCAGTGGTTTTCCCATCCCTGTTGTATACGGTGTGTTAGGGGGGTTGATAGGTTGATGATCTACCGAAATCAAGGAGCACATTTTAAGTTTGAATTTACCTTTTTTATGTTTTATTCGTTAAGTTTAATTTTTTAGATGAAAAAAAATTCTAAAAGTTGTTTATTCGTTGTTTAAAAGCCATATTGGACGGAAGTCGCTTTTAAAGTGTTTGTAAATTTAAATTTGCAACGTTAACTATTAAATTGTTTTTGTAATTTAATTTTAGAAAGTGACTTTCTAAATTGTTTTCAGATCGAATTTGGAATTTTTTAATACATTTTTTATTTATAGCGTTTTTGAAAAAAACAGGAAAGGAAAGTGTCGCTAGACGTGATCGACGTTTTTAAAGTCAATACAAATTTTAATTACTGTAATATTAAGAAATTTCCTGACTTTCAACTTGCGTTTTGGTAGTATACAATAATTGTAGTACTTCTGTGGGCAAATTAGCTAATAACGTTGGAGGTCTTATCTCACTTTTCACATCTAAATCAGATTATATTCATAGCTAAAACTTACATTGCAAAGTAATGAGTTAAAAAGCTAATATAAATAAATACTCTTCACTACCTACACATTGGCATTTTTACTCATTAGTTTAACACTGTCACTTGAGGCAAGTACTTAGCACCCTCGCTTTCAACTAAGGAGTTGAATACTTGATTACCACATTTGCTTACAAATCTGAACTTGTCAAACAAATTGTAAGTTTAATTTAATTTACTTTTAAATGTAAAATTTGACTGCCCTGTATTAAGGACGTATTCATACCCAATAAACGAGAGAACAATATAAATACAAAAACTATATGCTATTTTAATGGTAATGCACAATTTTAATAATATCGCTTAAGGTACAAGATCGATATCATATACTTATTGTAATTTATATCACATATACGATACCTTTATAACATCTTTTGGTTTATTGTGTAGTGTAAATTCAAACTTTTTATTTTAAAATAAATATCAAAGTCAAATAAGTATTAAAATTTTTCATATTAAAATCTATAACAAATTGTTCTTTATTTATAACAATTAAAAAATAAAAACAAATTGTTAAAACGAATTTTTTAAATCAACTTGTATTTTATTATGAATCAATTATAAATTTCGTTAATCAACTCATAAGCAAGTACTTATGTTACAGATTATATGTTAGCCATTACTAAACCACTGCTATGTAATGCAGATGGTATGAAGTAGTCATTGAAAAGTAAGACGTTTAGTAATTGAAAGTCATTACCAAGTTTGTGCTGGGTTAATATTTGATTAACTAGATTTTTATCTTAATGTCAGTTCTCGAAGTTATGCGCGTAAAGTAATTTCGATAATTTTCCTGGTGGTTTTTGCGTGCTTTTAAAGGTCAATTGACAGACGGGCTTAAGGCATGTCTAGATAATTTGTCTTGAATGAGATAAAGCTTTGCGGATATGACGATTGATATTCCTTGAAATACAAATTTCTAGTATTATCTGCATAATCTTGAAAACCCGTAGAGTTAATTAATATTAATTAAAATATCCAGACCGAATAAATTAGAATAAAATGTGAAAATGTGTTACAAGCTCTAAACTTAGTTTAATTAAAAGTGCGCAGATGTATTCCTACCATTTTAAATCCAGTGTTCTGATCAAACAAATTCTTAATATCGTCGAGAAAAACTCATTTTGTAAAAGTGGCATCAAGTAAAATATGACTTTAAACAATATGAAATTATTTTTACTTTATCTAAACTACTTTAAGTATATATTATCAAAGTAATTTTTTGGAGTACAAAATTCTTAATTAATAAGATTTTGTTTATCGTGCTTAATTCCATATTTTTATTCTTGATAAATACACTGAAATTTATTGTTTGAGGATAAGCAAGTGTCTCTGCGCATTTCTCTGGTTGCTTAGGCCAGATCATCAGGAACCATTATTATCAAATAACACTGCATACTACTATAAGTATCTTTAACTATAATCGCTTTAATAATAACAAAATAAATTTTCGACATAAATTCCTTCTTAATTCCTCATTGATTATTAAAGCAAATCCAAAGACACTGCTCATCGTAATGGCCAATAAAAAAGTTTCCCACTGAAATTTTCTCTTAATTTCTTTATAAATTAAATTTCAATTCAAGGCTCTTAAGTTTTCTGTTTTATTTGATGACACAGCGATAATAAAAATATGTTGTTTATACATTTATTTAATTTTATTTCCAGTTCCTGTAATTTTTCATCTGCCTCTGCTGCAGTTTGTTTCTGTTGCTCTTCCTAGTTACCATATTTTTTGTCTCCTGGTTGTTGGTTACAGACAAACATACGCTGGTATTATCTCATTAAGAAAGTTATAAACAACAACGATTACAGCAATATGTACGTACAAAAACTCACTTTCAAGCGCACACAAAACAAAGTTGCCAAACGGATAAATTCTAAATGAGTCTAATGTGACTCTTCCTAACAATTTGTTTATAAAAATACCAACACACTTTCCAAACTTGGTTTATAAATACCCAAGTTTACGTTTAAAAATACAAATGTTTGTATATCTAACAACGTACAGTGGGACAGTGCCATATCTTAATCTTGATGCAGGATGCCTCGGACGTAAACAGTTTGCAAACTCTTTATAAATTCGTGAAGCTTAAATTAAGATAAAAAAAAATAACGCATGTATTTACAGTCGAACTGCCTCATAACGAACATCACTCTAACGATTTTTTCCATAATGAATTATTGTATTTTGTTAAGGCTTTAGATGTGCAAAATAATCGCCTTTTAACGAATTTTCCCTTCAACCATACAATTTTGTTGATGAAGTTAAATTTAAAATCCAAAAACAAACAAAAATTACGAAATTTTTGCAAAATGTGGGTTATGTCGGGTCCGTCAGCAAGAACATTGTTTTTTAATTGCGGCAACACCAACAACATGATAGTTTTGCCATGTAGTTTTTTGACGTATTCGTAGTAGATGCATTGGCAATTGTTACAATGAATTCCATTTCGCTTGAAAATCGCATTAAAATAAATTAAATCCACTATGAAAATTTTGGTTCTGTTAATGTTACATTTCTTAAAATTCATGATATTTTCGGACAACAAAATCGTCCTTCTAAAACCACTATTAAGAATATGGTCATTAAATTTTAGTTGACAGGCTCGATTAAAAATGTGTCAACACCACATGTCCCAGAACCAATGAAACGATCAATTTATTGCAAATCAAATTTCCCGATTGCATAACTTCACGAACATCAGCTGTTAAGTGGTCAGCCAGATTGTTATTGTGGGCCTATGTTAAGGACAGGGTATATACGGAGCCATTCAAATCGATTGCAGCATTAAAACTTAAAATCCGAGATGTGATTAACGAAATATACCCGCCATTTTGCCAAAAAGTGATTAAAAACTTTGATGAAAGAATCGACATCTGTCAGCGTGCTCGCGTTGGACATTTGCCAGATATAATTTTTCATTCATAATTACCGAACTTTTCTCTTCATAATACAAACACAATTTGAATCATCTTCATCTAAATTTTTTGTTTAAGAAAACAGAGTTCTTGTTGTAAAATTTATGTATATCAGTTGCCGTGGCTCCAACAAGGAGCATGGGGCCATAACAAATTGGTTCCATTGCGATTCGTCAGATGCAAAAATTTGCATTTCGTTCCAGCTTTTGTTTTATGTGACAGCTTCGAGTTCGATAGGGCGACATTATATTTGGGACGGTCTAACTCTTCTGCAGCTACCTTGGGGATTCAATTCTATAGCATTTCTTGCGATATCGTCATAGGGTTTGCGCAAGCTACGCCCTATCCATCGCCATATCCCAGTTTCGTTCCACAATCCTACATTAGATATAGTAAGTGGTCAAAATATTTTTGAGATTCTTCGCAGGCAATAATTAATAAATACTCGCAACGAGTTAAGGTCTTTGAAAGCTTCATTCCAGGATTCGCAGCAACTCTTAATTGAAATAAAAATCAAATGGTTTTTATGGAATACAATGTATATTTAAAGATGGCAGCTTTTCAGTCTATAACGGTGAAGTTCCTGGGTCCCCAGCTACTATTTAAAAATAAGTTTGAAAGTACTGCAATTTCCAAGTTGGGCACAAATTTCATATTTGTCAATTCTTGATCAGGGTTTTTTTTAAATAGGGGACACAATTTGATATGCTTTAATATCAAATAAAGAATAAAATTGTTAATTGGGCACAAAAGCAAACCAATCCAATAACTTTAAAGTGGAAGATTAGTTCCCTAAAAAGTTTTGATTCTGCTCCACTGTGCACTAAAAAATATTAAGTGCTTCTTTTTTTGTTGTCTGTTCTTGCAAGTGTGTTGTCTGTTTGTACCGCCTAAATTGGGGAATTACCAAAGCGGATGTGATGTAATTTTATCTAAAATACTTCTTAGTAGTCAGTATGTTAAGGACGAAGTTAGTAAAGGAAAAAAGCACAACAACAACCAAGTAAGTCAGAGTGAAAGACAAAAAACAAAACGGAAAAAATCGTTAGAGCTGATGACAAACTTAATAGAAGTGTTTGAATATTTTTATTTTATTTGCTAAATTAGAAAAGCAAAGTTAAGTTTTGCGTTTTTTTCAACTTTTGATTCGTTTGTTTATTTATTTAAGTTTAAATGTTAGAAAATGAATGAATTTATGCACATATGTTTCAAGGAACAAACACAAGTAATGCAACAGCTTGTGGCAATTGACAAAAACCAAAAATTCTTAAACTATTGGTTTGATGGAAAAATATTTTCGATAACGAGTTCTGTACTTTTATTACGAAACAGGGTTTTTATAAGTAACGTTATGACGTCCAAAAAAGAGTTATAGTTAGACGAGCTGTGGAAGCTGTGGCTCCATCTTGTTGAAAACTCATTTCTGGATTTTTCTCTACCTTGGGTGCTAAAAAATGTTCAAGCATTTCGCAGTATTAAATTCCATTAAAATTAACCGCAACTGAAGGAATTTTGCGGAAGTAATTCCACTGTGCATCAAGTGTGTACATTTGATGCACAATAATTATTCTTGAATTTTGGGTGCCTCATATTTTTATTGAGATGACCATTGAGGTGAAAATTGGCCTCAATGCTCATTATTCGAAATTCTCTTTGCAACTGAATAATCGAATGTCTTTTATTAAAGTACTCTAAGAATACACACAAAAGAAGTACGAATTAAATACCTACAAAAAAAGGTTTTTTAAAATGGTTTCTAAAATGTTATTTTATTTTGTATATGTTTATGTATGTAGATTTGTACGTAGTTCAATGGTAAGAATGCAAAAAAGGAATTAAAATTACAATATACTACATATTTTAATTCATATCTTTCTTTTCGATTTTTTATTGTAAAAAGTTGAGTTATGTTGTGAACACAACTGGGACGAACGACGAATTATTCGGAAGAAATTCGCTGTATAAATTCGGCGTATGAAACACAATAACGACGAAAAAACAAAAGGGAAATAAAATAGTTTGTATAAACAAGAAATAGTGGTACCATATGAACAAAAAATTCTTCACAAATAAAACATTAAAAACAACTCAAGGCGAATTTATAGCAGGTGATCTTATCTTGCTGCAAAAGCAACAGCTGATTACTAACCTTGTGTCAAAATGATATACCGTTCATGTGGTTCTGGGGAATATTTACTACATTTTGTAAGTTTCGCTTGAAATTATGATATTAGAAATTTTTTAAATTATTAAATTTCAAAACAGGCAATTTAAAGTGGAAAGAAGATGGTATATTTGTTTGAATTGTTTACTACAATGTTGTTTTATTTTTGACACAACGTTAAAATATTTTACAGTGTTGTAAACGTTTTCAAAATAAGACCACCTTGTATGAATTCGCCTTGAAACAACTTAACTAAAATATTTTTTTATTATATATTCAGTTAAAATTTTACAATTTCTTAAGTAAAAAGTAACTTTATTTACTGAAACATTTACCATTTAGAAACAATACCAGTACTGATTTGTTCGTCGTACGCCGGCGTAAGAATTAGAATTAAATCTATTTAAAGTTTGAAACGTCCGGCGAATTTTCGTCGGCGCCCTGATTGTGTGCATTTTCATATAGTTTTTATTCTTGGCGACGAATATTCGCGGCCAAAAATTCCTCGTTCGTCCCAGTTGTGTTCCTAGCATTACATTTATATATTAATTATATTTTTTAAAAAGTCAAAGAAAAAATATTTTTACAATTAATAATTAACAAATCCAAGTTTCCTTGATTTAAAACATTTTATAATTTTTCAAGTATATTTATGAACTGTTCTTTAACTTTATTAATAAAAATTTTACATATCTTTTTATGCGTGATCTTGTTTAAAAAAAAAGGCTTTAAGAAGAGAAAATAATTGCAAGCGTTTAACATTTCTTTAATTTTCGCATAAACAATTGATTTTTTTAAAAAAATACGATTGAACACAAAATTAGCGAATTATTCTTTAAAAACTTATTGAAGGTAGAGCAAGCGATTTAAATGTTTCTTGGAAAAATTGATGGTTGATTAAAAATATTATTGATAAAAAAAAACCAATTATTCTGTTTGGAAGTTACAGGCAAATGCATTTTTTCAAATAACAATTTTATCAAAAAACGTAGGAGTCATTAACCATTTTAATTGTTTATGTATTTTTAATATGAAAATACGATCTTTGGTTATTATTCGAGTTAACGCTTATTTATGGAATTATTTTTTTTTTGGGATTTTTGCATGAAATAACCTTTTTACCCCAAAAAATATGTGTGATTACAGTCTTCATACATCAAGAATATGAAATAACAAAAAAATTAATATGATTGAGAAAATAATATTTTTGAGAAAACCTAAAAACTTTAAGGGAAATAAACCGACATAATTATTAAACAGGCTGACAAAGGGAATAAGATGGTGGCAAATTAGGAGACAAAAACACCTTCAGAATTACAAGAGCAGATCCAACTGCCAAACTTCAGAAACAAAACAATACCATTATTTTTGATCTCTGCAAAAATAATATTATTAATATAGGGGAAAAAAGTAAACTTCTTTGTTCCGCGACTACTGCACCCAAAATAAACAAGGAAGGGACACCCTTACGACCTATTGTGTCGTCAGTTCAGGTACCATGTTACCAACAGAAAAAATATAAATGTTAAATTAACATGACGCAATGTTGACTAAAAATCATAGTAAATTTCTGCAAGAGTATGAACTCTATTTAAAATTACCATTGTTTTTAATTAATTTAAAATGAAAAATGTTTAAAAAAACATTGGTCAATATTGAAACCATAAAAAGCTGTTTTACTTGTTTTGTATAAAAACATACATTTTTTTATTTGCATATTTAAAATATGTTTTAAAAAAGAAGAAAATTAGAATGATGACGAAAACCATATCGAACCATTCTGCTGATGGTTCTGTTAACAAAGGGGAATACAAAATAAGTGAAACATGTGTCACAGGACTAAGTGTTTTGAATTACTCTTAACCTTGCTGTTAAAGGTTTGGACCATTTTGGTAAATTTTGGATATCTTTTCTCTTTGGCTAAGAACCGGTTGAATATATCAACTTAAAGCGTTAGCTTATGTGGTGTTTTTATATTTTATTACTTCTGCAAAATTTTTAATTATAAATGTTGTAAAGGAAATTAGAAAAATTAAAAATTACGAATCTTAGGTTTTGGACCATTATGTCCGTTCTTGCTTATCGATTTATTGATGTGAAAAAATCAAATTTTCTCTTGAGAAAATTATCTTCCGCGGCAACTTGAATATAAATTTGTTGCTATGTGATGCATTTTCTCTAGGACATGGATTTGCAGCAGCTACAGGTTCCTCGTTTTCTAGCACCAGTTATATTTGGTTAACCGCTAGTATATGCTCTACAAGCAGAAGATAATGTTCTTATTTCGGTAAAAAACTCAGCTGATAATTTATTTGTAGGAAGCTTAGATCTTTGGGTTATATAGTGTTTGGCTAAAGATAGAGCTAACTGTCGTAAAAATTCTGCTCTCTTACGATTTTTATTGGCGTCCACGAAACATAAATTTCAGAAATCAATTAAAACGCATTCAATGCGGATATGTAAAACATATTGAAAAATAAAACATTTGGAATTGTTTATTTTTCGCTTTGTACTATAGTAGCCAATCATTTGGTCGGCCTTGTTAACGCTTCTATACGCTAAACAAACCTTTTATAGAGTTATAACAGCAAACTTTTTCTGGATTTTAGTTTTGATCGCTGCTATCGGTCTTTTTAGGGCTATGCATTTATTTGTATGGCTGATATATGAAACTAGTGTAACATTTTCATTGAAAGCAAACGTAGAGGTGTATAAGGGATTTTTTTCAGTTATTATTTTTTCAGGTGTTGGATCATGGCATCTGGAAACTTAAAATAGTGTTGGCCACGATTGTGTAGATACGATATTTTCAGCTGAAGTTCTCATATAACTGTGTAATGGAGATGAGCTTTATAGCATTCCATTTTTTGCGACATTCATTCTTCTACGGCACCGATGCTGCAGCATTTTCTTCATTTTCTGAAGTAGAAAAAGTTCTTCTGGTAATTTCATATTTACTATCCTCGGACACACTATTACAAGTTGAAATATCAGAGAGGCTTTCATTAAGAATGTGAGCAATACCATTGCAGTTTGATCGTCAATTTTCCATTATTTCAGCAAAGAAATAAGTCAAACACTGAATATAAAAGACTAGAAGATATTAATATTAACTCTATTTGACTGCAGACTATTAAAAAAAGTAAGAAACAATTCTTTAATTTAAAAAAAAAACTAGTATGGACCAAAATGGTCCTATACCTAAGATTCGTAAGTTTTTCTTGACCTAACATCAGGGTAAAACAAATGCATATGTTGTCTCTTAAAGAAAAAAATGTTGTTCACAAGTTGTTGTAAAATCATGTTAAATTAACATGAAGTAACCATGAAGCAAAATCACTACCGAAAACAATTTCTTTGTGTAGAGTTGCAACTTTTCGCGATTGACTGATTAAATATCTGAATATTTATAAGAATTTGTTTTAAATTTCATATTTTTCTTTAGTCATATATAAAACCGATGATCAATTATTAACATTTTATTCTGAGCGATTTAAATTTTTTTTGGAAAAATACTTTAAGACCACACCTTGCATGGCAATAAGTTATTTTCTTTTTATTTTATGTGTATGCAATTCACAGTTTTTGCTGTTTGGTAGTCATATCATTCTTTTAAGCGCACCCTTGACAATAAGAACTTTATGTTAGACATTTAAATAACAGTTGCTTTAGAAGTGAAAAAGAGTACTTAAGTATAAAATGTAAAAAGTAAGTGTAATTTTTCGTTAAGAATTGCATATTTAAGTAAAATTTTCAATAAAAAATATTTTGATACCAAACCATTTAGACCAATAACAACCAGTTTGACTTAAATTGCTCTTACACATAAAAATTCTTTGCGCGATAATGGCGTCAGGAAATGAGCTGGAATTAATTTATTTGGCCTTAAACTTTCAATTTGATTAAGAGCGTTTGATATTGAAAATGGTTTAAATCGATAATTTTTTAGTTAAACCCCTTCAAAAATGTATCTGGAATAAAACTTAATGCACTGAGAATTGTAGGGGAATGTAAGAAAAGATAAACTCACTGTTTATTGTTGGTGTTTTGTTTTGGCTTTGATATTGTTACTAGTAAGACTTTGAGTGTTTATAATTCTTATTCGCTTTAGGGTTTTATTTGTATAATATTTTTGGCTTTTCTAAAATATTTGGAAAAGGTTTCCTGATGAGCTGGCCTAAGCAACCAGTGAAATGCGCATAGAAGCTAGCCTTCCCTCAGCAATAAATTTCAGTGTATTTATCAAATATCGTATTAATAATAAATTTTTTATTCCCGAAAAAAACTTTGATAAAAAAAAATACTGTTCTTATCCAACTCAGCAAAAGATGAGAACATTTAATTCAGTTCGGTAAAAAAAAAACCAAAAACTTTATTGTGTTTGGTACAGCTCATTAGTGCTCGATCGTTTATGTTGTGCTTTGCGCCCTTTTGGTTGTTAAGAAAAATTCAAACATTTTTTAGAAAAACAAAATTCAAATACGAAAAAAAAACAAAAAAGCCAGTAAAACAATTTTACACAAACAAAACATATACACAATACACACACAAGTTGTTCATGCTGCGGTCGTTGTTAAAAGTTTTTGTTTGTTCATTTCTTTATCAATGTAAAAAAAGAAACATTATAGAACACTAACATATAATGTTTGTCTACAGTACCAATACAATTGTTCTGTTTTTTAACGAAGAACAGAACACTATAATATAGTGTTCTGTTTTATGTTGATGTTGGGCTCTTTCTTGAAAATAGATAATAACAGTAATAAGGGTTTCTTGAAAATAGATAATAACAGTAATAAGGGTTTTGTGCACCTACACAAACACTAAAAAAATAGATATATTTCGTGGGTGTGTGAGCCGAACGCTAAATAATGTTCTGTTTTTTTTCGAACACTGCTTTTAAACACAGACTATGCGTGTTTATATTGCAATCTTAAAATATTACTCATACGTACAGGTTAACTACATAAGCTTCAACATCTTAAATTTGTAATAGTTAAACATTTTCCTAATCATATTATGACAAACATAACTGTTTTTTATATCTTATGAATACTGTGTAAAATTATGAATTTTTTTTTTTACGTTACAGGTAAAAGTTGTGAATAAAAAATTACAGAGTAAGTAAAAAGTTTTAAACTGTAACTCGTTTCTGCACTTCTTGCATCGTAAAATTTCCCACATCAAGTTTGAAACAAAAAATTACATCGTTTCTTGGTTTAAGAGAAAAAAAGTGTTGCGAAAATAGACAATACTGTGTCTGTTCTTACTAGAATTTGATATAATAAGAAAATATAACAATTGTGTTGAAATTATTTTCATCATTATTTACCCTACAAACAAATGGAAGATATCCCCTAAGGCAATAGTAAAGCAATATCCCCAAATTGTCATCTAAAAGAAAATAATCAAAGTAATTTTTTATTTTCTTCCTTTTATAATTTTCGAGAAAATTACGCAACATAAACATAAAAAAATTAAATTATAATATGTATGTTCGTAATAAATAAAAAATAAAAATTAATCAAATTATAAAATCTAAGAAACTGGTTCTCAAGATATTCTGCAAAAGGGAATTATTAAAATAAAATAAATCTGTTAAATATTAATCTGTTAGCTTGCCAATTCAGTCAAGATATTTCTCAACCCTGGATGCAATTTTAAAGAAGTGGTAGGAATTTTCATTAAAAATATGGTGAAAACTAACAGCCGTATTCATTAAAAATTTATTAATGGTTAATTAACCAAATATAAGGCGCAATTGCTAAAGTTGTATTCATAAACGAAAAATAGTCTATTAAACCTTTAATAAACCATTCATAAAGTAAGAAAATTTATTGTTCTATTAACCCTTCTTTAAACCAAAAATAAAATGAAATTTTGATAAGTGCCTGCATTTTATGATATTATTTTTGTGAAATATGTTCAAAAATAATGCTAAAAAATGTTTTATTTATTAATATGGACATGTTAAATACATTTAACTAATTTTTTTTTTTTTAGGCAACCAATTAAAAGTTATATGGTTAATTATTTAAAACATTTTTATATGATTTAAAAGAATACGTTCAGGGGCAAATGCAGATATTATCATTAATAACTTTTTAATTTACTGAAACTAGTTGTTTTTTGTTTAAACTAACGAATTATTGTTCAAAAATATTGAAAAATATACAATAAACAAATCATAATAATAGTGATGTTAATAAAAACTAAACAAACTTTTTATTCGAATAGTTTCTGATCGTATATTTAAAAAGGGTTCAAACAAAAGTGTTTATGATACCTTTCGGCAAGATTTTGTTCAGAAACTAAAATAAAATGTAGTTTTATTTGCTAAGAATAATTTTTAAGTTCTACAATTAAAAAAAAAACTATAAAAAACAATTTAATATAGAATATCATGTGAACCGAAGAGAAGTTTCATGCATCACTAGCAATAAAATGGAATAAAATAGAAGTATCGCCTTCGTATTGCTGAGACGTATTTCCATAGAGCCACGTTTCTTCCCGAAGAAAGCATCTTCCGCAATACGAAATCGATTATTGCCGCAATAATATTTTTCATCCAGGCAATACGTTTGGCAAAATATGTATAAGGTGTATTTCTGTGTTTGCTGGGTAAATTCTTATTTATTTTTTCTATTAAAATTTAAAAACTAATTTACAAGCACATTTTAAATTTAAAATATCAATTTTTATATTTTGAAGTTTTGTTTTTCTTTCAATTTAAAATGTGCCTTATTTTGACAGTTCTTGTGTTACAGAAACACTTTTTCTCACATCTTTCCAATAGTTCCAGGAAAATCATTTAAATATCTCGCAAAGTCAAATAAAAAAACACTTGTGTAGGAAAAGCCATTTTTGATTCATTTTACACTCTTTTTGTTACAATTCACCCGTTTCATGCAAAGAACGTTACGATGTGAGAAATACGGAAATATGTTGCTGTAGTAGACATAATAATTTAGAATATAGTTATATACATTCTTCGGCTATATTTTTTCTATATTTTAAAGCGTTTTCGACATAGTTTTACGTCCTACTCCCCCCATTGGGTATTTTACCATTTAAAATGTTGATAAGTTTCATTTCATTAAGATATGGCTTTTCAAAGTATCTGTTTCAGAATTCCCTAAATATTGGGCATTTTGCCATGAAGTGTTGTTATGGTGTTTTCTTTTCTACAAAAAATGTGCCTTTTTTTATTAAAAAATTCAATTTGGTGTCTTTTTCTTAAAAATTTTGCTCCCGAAAAGCATGAGTTTTTTTAGAATAAAACAAGCCACCCTTTTCGGGAGCAAAATTTTTAAGAAAAATACACCAAATTGAATTTTTTAATAAAAAAGGCACATTTTTTTGTAGAAAAGAAAACACCATTAGTTTTCATCTTCTCTTGTGTTATTTAATGTGCACGATTTATTTTCTGCTGTATTAAATTTGTTTGCGTTTAATGGTACAAAATGTGATCTTGTTTAAAAAATTATTGCAAGTTGCCTTTGGTTTTTAATGTTATCGATGTAATTTACCGAAAAGTTATGGTCCAAGTTTTTATAAAAACGCGATGTACTGTTTAAAGCTTGTTTTTGTTTTTAATTCTTGTAGCAATAAAGTTCCATTTTGTGCTCATTCTTGCGCAAAAGTATCTTCAAACCCAAAACTTATACCAAATTCCCTGCCCATTTCGTTTATTTCCTTTGCCCAAAATAAATTATTTTGTAACATCATCAAAGACAATTTATGTGTAAATCAATTTTGGCTGTTTTGAAATAATTGAATTGCAATGATATCTATTTTTTTAGTGTCTGTGAATTTACACGAAAGTAACAAGCATTATTTTGTGTTATGTTTCTATCATAAACCACGATAAGTTTTTGTGTACGAAGGTCACAAGTAGAGAAACCATTTTTATGAACCTAACAACACAATCCATGTTAGTATATTTGTACCGTACTTAACACTAAAAGACAATCGGGCATGTTCTATAAATTTTAATGCAGTGGGTCTAAAATCGATTTAAAGTTCATAAAAATATTTCTTTTTGTATACTTCATACTCTAAGTACCAATTATATTTACAGGAACAACTCTTAAAAACAGGAATGACTCTTTTGTATTCCAATCGAAATCATTTCTATTTCTAGAACATGCCCAAATATATAAGTTTATTTTCGAACACATATTTAAACTCAGTACTGAAGTTTTGTGTTCGTTATTTTTTTGTTTCGCTTTAAAGTTAGTAATTTATGAATTGCAGAAATAGTTTTTCCAAAAGTTCACTGGAAATCCAAAACGTAGAACGCAAGAATATTAAGGGCTCAGTTAGCCGGAAGTAACAGTAACAGTAATCTTACCGTAAACAAGTTAGACCAATCTATTTCTTACAGATCGAGACGTAACATCTTACTGCTAACTTTAATCGTTCTTATTGCTTTACACACAACAAAATTAATCAGCTGATTTGCAACGTTACTGTTACTCCCGGCTAACTGAGCCTTAAAAGTAGTTTTTAATACGATTTCTGTAATAAAAGAATTTTCTGAAGAATATTATATTAATATTTCTCTATTAAACAGAGCTTTATAACAAAAATATTATAAATTAGATTAAAAGGGTATTAAAAATATATAAAAATATCTTGTGTTTTACGTTTTCGATTTCCAGTACTCCCCTAAAGAATATATTAATAGAATATGATTTGATTTCTGTATTTCTCCAATGTCTTTAAAAAACTAATAAATATTCAATGAGATTTCAAATAATTTAAATTAGATCATGAATTTGTTATTGATAGATACTTAATTTTATTGTTTTACTTTCGTTATTTCCTTGACTCTTCAAATCAAAGTGCAATCTTTAATATCAATTTACATTCAACGTAGTTCATTTTATATGCATGAACTGTAAATTTGTTGAATTTTTTCTTTCATTTATAGTTTTTACATCGACCATTAAAATTATGGAAGTATGTAAAAGTTTTCTTTGCATTTGTAACACATCCCAATAAAAAAACTTATCATTTTGCGCAGCTCTGACGGTTCATTTAAAAAAAGCGCACAATTATGCGCTACGGAATACGACATACAGAGATGCAGTAAATTTAGTGAACGAATTCTTATCAAGTTTTATAAAAAAAAATAACATTTCAAGTTCAAGGAGACTACTAAAAGATAACTGTACCAAAATATTCAATGTGTAAATCTGATAGTTACGATCACCAGTTTTTAAATGCGTTAAATAAAGTGCTTTTTATGTCAATAATGTATTGCTTCAAAGTGGAAACTCAGCATATAAAATTCATGCCTTCCATAAGCGAGATGGTAAGTGAAACTCTTACATTTCTCCCTTGCAAACCTGCTTCGTTTGAAGTTCAATTTTTAATTGCGACAGATACCACGGTTTGCTAAAAAATGGTATAAAAAGATTTAGTTTCTTCATGAAGTGAATGTAATTGAATTTAAATACTATCTCTACCACGAGTTATAAACGAAGGTATACACATTTTTAAACTGGCTGGAAGCAAGGCTACGGAAGGAAAGAGGCCCACATGCGACATAAGTCGGCCTAAGCGGCTTCTTTACTTTAGTTGCAGGGACATTTCGAGACTGGTAGGCGTTATGAGACTCGGTCTTCCTTTTAATCAATGCTGCTGCGGCTGCAGAGAACCTGGAACTAAGGAGACAGTATTTCATCTCCTATTGATTGCTCAGTGTTTTATTCAACACGACATGTATTATTTGAGGATTACCTTCTACAAGGACTCTGTCGATATCGTGGATGAAACTCGGAAATTTGGTGAAATATTTCAACGCATCAGACTGTCTCTTCCCACATCAGTATTGCTCTGGTGTTACGTTTCATCCGGGGTTCCTACTTGCGACTAGTTATGCAGTATTAAAATGGAGTCACTGTCGACTTGACTTGCAGCACGCCTAGTTTTTGGCCGTGCTACTATGTTAACCAACCAACTTCTTAAACACCAACAAGCCATAACATTATTTTTATTTTTAATCGAATTTTGTACTAAAGGGGTTTTCAACAAGCACTTAGTTTTTAACTGTGGCAACGCCAACAACATGATAGTTTTGACACTTAGTTTTTTGACGTATTCGTAGTAGATGCATTGGCAATTGTTACAATGAATTCAATTTCGCATTAAAATAATTTAAATCCACTATGAAAATTATGCTTCGGTTAAAGTTACATTACACACAGCCATTGAAACGATAAATTTATTGCAAATCAAATTTCCCGATCGTCTAATTTAACGAACATCAGCTGTTAAGGGGCCAGCCAGATCGTGTGATTTAACACCACTGGATTATTTCCTGTGGGGCTATGTTAAGGACAGGGTATATACGGAGCCAATCGAATTGCAGCCTTAAAACTCAAATTCCGTGATGTGATTAACGAAAGAATCGACATCTGTCAGCTTGCACATGGTGGACAATTTCCAGATATAATTTTTCATTCATAATTGACGAACTTTTCTCTTCGTAATACAATAAAAATTTTAATCATCTTCATCTCAATTTTTTGTTTTAGAAAGCAAAGTTCTTGTTGAAAACCCCATTGTAGGAGGGGAATTCACCTTTCAAATTTTTTTGCAGTCTGTTTTTTCATCTTTATTTGATTTATTTGATGATGGTGTTGAAACACAATCTTTTAGTTTATTATTTTATTTATTTCGTGCCTTTTATGATCGGTCGAATATATGTAAGTCTTTTACAATATTGTCACGAAAATATTTGCTGAAGCCTTTTCGCGGAACGGGTCGGCTTAGTTCTTACTAAAGAGTTAACACGTTCAAATATTACAGCTCAATACTATTCTTTCATCTTTTGAATTAAGATAAAATCTGGCTTAAGAATAAATCTATGAATGTGTATGTATAGCGCAAATGGTCCTTAACATAAGATTTGCAAATTTACATATTTTTATCTTCCTTGTTGTAGAAGATTTGAATTATAAAAATAAACCATTGGCTTACTGCACGATTAAAAGAAGAGAAACCAAAATTCGTCTTGTGCCGAACTATGTATGTACATTTTACAGTTGTACAAGTTTTCAATTTTCCTTAAAGTGCTTAAAGTCGAAAAAATAAAAGATTTCATTCAAAGATTTTTTTTCTTTTTAGCTTTTTTCTCAACAACCATTTGACTTAAATGGTCATACACATAAAGTACAAGTTTCTTTTTTATTATATTGTTTTCCATTCAATAAGATGTTTGTATTTACAATCTATCTAGAGTAATGTATTCATTTAAAATGTTTTCTTTTTATTGAATTTGAATAGCAATCAAAATTGGAAATATAGCAATTCGTTTTTCTGTTTCCTTTTCTTCAACATCAGCGCCATTATTTTATGCTTTAATGTGGACTTCAATTTATTTCGCAAAAGAGGGAAAAGACGAAAAAAAAAAATAAAATGAAAAAACAAATATAGATTTAAATTTTTTTTTTTCGAAAACTGGGTACAAATGTAAATTACCCTGAGGTGGTATTTTGCAAATAGAATTTATTTGCATTTTTTTTCGTACTAAGTATCGAGAATTGAGTTAGAAAATTTTTAAATTATATTTTTGTATGAATGTGTGTATTATTAATACAAATTTGTCAAAAGGTTTTAAGTTATCAAGGGAATTTTGTACATTAATATATACGTACATAACGTATATGTATATTTTTGGTAAAATTTCAAATAAATAATACCATAAACAAACAATTAATTTATTATTTTTTATATGGTTAGAATAAAAATATTCATTTGGTTAGGGAATGACAAAAAAAAGAAAATATTTGCATAATACAAAATTCCTGTTTTAAAGAATTTTTTTAAAAGAAAGACATAAGAAACAGGAAAACCAGAAATATGCTTTAAAAAGTGTTTTATGTACATTAAATATGCAGTAGCAACTTAAAAATATACACTCAAAATATTATGTAGTTAAATTTAAACGAAAATTAATTTTGAACAACTGAAAACAACTTAAAAACCGGATAATTAATTTAAATTTAAATGTTGCTTTATTAACCAGCATATTCCGTAAAATGTAACAGATTGTTTTCTTAAAACATTGCTTTTTGAAAACAAAATATTTAAAAATTGAACAGTATTTACAGCAAAATTGCACCGTATTTGGAACCGATGGACAGGCCTGGACATGAGAACTGCAAAAATCACTATATTTATTGATTAACTCTACGCTAAAATTTACATTAACTCTATGCCTGCAAAACAAAGTTCAACGTTGGTAATTTTGCCATCGTTTTGTACACATTTGATTTGTGCATGTGTAAGTTTTTTATTGAAAGTACACTGTAGGAAATGTCACTAGTGAATCTGTACTGATTCACTATTGACACAGTCACCAGTACTAGTGACTTATTATACCAATGTTATTTACTATAGACATTTAACATGTGCGTGTCATTGGAAATCGACTACTGACGTTGGTACTACTGACTAGGTACTGACTAAGTAGTTCCTTTGGGAGCATATGTAGACATTGGAACCAGAGAATCACTAGTACATTTTGGTAAATGCAGTCTACACTTTTGGTACAAATACGAAATCATAACAATATTTTTTTATTATTTCTTCAACTTTTATAGAAATTGTACTTCCCAGTTGTTATTGATAACAATTTTTGCGTATTAAAGCCAAATATAGTGGCAAATGTAGTGAAGTGTAGACACTTTGTAGACAATGTCACCAAAATAGTCGACAAAACTGGTGACTTGGAGACACTTGCACCCTGGTTTCCTTCAGGGTACTTTCATAGCATTTTTTTATAAATATAAATACTCAGTTGAGATATTAACCATTTTTTTTGTTTTTTAATTGTTTAAGAGAGTTTCGTTAACCTTCGTGTTGTGTGCTGAATGCCTACATGAGTAATGATTGGTTGATTTCTGGCTTTTTTGCTTGTATTTTTTTTCTTTACTAAAACAATCATTGTCGGACCAAGCACACAAACATCTTAATTGAAAAACGTAGCTAAACGATGGAATAAATAACAAAGCACGATGTGCATTATTTGAATGACTGCAAACCAGCAGCGAATGTTTGCAGTTGCTCAAGTTTCATCGCAGCAAACAATTTGAGTCCTAAAAGAGTATTTTAGGACTCCTTTTTATAAACAAAACGCTCAGAAAAAAGCTCCTAAAACCCTCAGATATGAGCGTGTTTTCCTATGAAACCGTCAAAAAATTTTGTACTGAATATGAGCGTTTTAGGACTCCTAAATTTAACGATTTGTATGGAAAATTGTGAGCCTTTTTGCTCACAAATCAACCATAAAAACCTCTTAAAAGAGTCATAAAAGAGGGATTTCGGAGCCAAAAAAGAGTGATATAGGAGTGTTTCTTTTTCTTGAAATTAGGGTATTCATTTTATTTGTAAATTTATGCTTGTTAGCTTTTAAGAGAAAAGTTTTATTAATATATGTTTTGTGCATGGACATAATAATCATTTTAAACCAATTTCAACGAACAAAACCACCTAATTTTCTTTTAACAAAGGCTTCAAATGGATAGTTTTGTCTAATGAAAAGATTTACAAGGACAATGTTTAGTCAACTATTCACACATAAAGTACACAAAAAATATTAGTGAAAAGGTTAAAAAATAAATAACATAAATGAATAATAAGCATTTGCAATAAAAAGCAAAGATTTTATCAAAATAACAACCGAACAGCGCAAAATGATCACAATAATGACAGACAAACGCAAAATATTGAAATTATTAAGAATAAGAAAACAAACTGCCGTTGCCCCTCAGAAAACCCACATAAATAAGAGTTTTCTAGGAATGTGCTCCTAAATTGCTAATAAAAATGAGTCTTGTAGGAGTCCTGAATTCTAAAGGATCCGAAATCAATCAGAATTGCTCATAAATTAGGAGTGTAATCATAAAACCCTCAAGAAAAGGTATCTCTTAAGAGTCATATTTAGGAGCGCTCCGAAAATTGTTTGGTGGGATTATATGACCGCAAACGAGTGTATTTGTTGGTATTCATTAAATGCGATTTTTTTGCAATCACACAAAGCCGTTCTCTGGCCTGGACTCAATCTAAGATTTGATATTGTTAGCAAGTAGGACTTGAATGTTTGTAATTTGCATTCATTTAACTGTTTTATTTGTATAATATCTTTAACATTTTCAAAGTCTTTGGAAAAATATTTCCTGATGATCTGGCCTAAACAACGAATAAAATGCGCATAGGAATTAGCTTTCCCTCAACAATGGGATGTCGCGATGGGTAGTGCAAGGTGTGCAAACGATGCAGATCCGTGCCAAATACACACATTTGCACAACACAACAACAAAATGTTCGCATTTGTAATTTGCTCTATTTTACTTCGTTTGCACTAAAAAAAACCATGAGCAAAATTAGCAGTGCATATTTGCTCAGTTGTAAACAAATGTAAACAAGAACATTTGATATATAAAGCGCCATATTGTTTTTAAGGAAACTTATAAATTGAACATTTTCGTGTGTTCTATTATAAAAAAGAGAGAGAGAATTCAATTTAAATAATTTTAAAAGAAAAAAATTTATTTTAATTTGCTTGTGTATAATTGTAAAACAAATGCAGATTTTTTGCAGTTCCATAAAAATAATTTAATGAAAATTAAATTTGATGAACTTTAGCCCAATTAAAATTTAAAAATTTGTATTAAAAAACATAAATAACCACAATACATTTGTCCTTCAAGTTGTGCTGAAAAAGGACAACAAAATAAAGAAAGACAAAAAAACGAAAAAACAAAAAAAAATGTACTTTGGACTTCAAGAAGAATTCTTGACAAAAAGTAAGAAAAAACTGAAGTAAGGAAGAACATGTAAAGTCAATTAAAATAGATAATTATTCAAAGCAAATTTCGATCTACCAAAGGTTAAATACAATTTAGGTTAAAGATTGATGTTTGACTATTGACTGCCAGTATTCGTCGATGGCTGCGAGTGTTAAACGGTTAACCCCTCGGTTACCTGTCCGGAAAAGCCTGGGTTCGAGCTCAGCAGCAGTTAAGAATGAAAAATTATCAATAAATTTTATGTAATTTTTATGTTGTAAAATTCCTTCTTCATAAAAATAATTTATGGAAAATTAAATTTGATGAACTTTAGCCTAATTTAAATATCAAAATTTGGTTTAAAACCCATAAATATTTAGTTCAACATAATAAGCACAATACCAATTAGTGCCAGAATAAAGTTTTAGAAAAATAGCACATTTGCACAAAAAATAAAAGTGATGTACGCACGATCAATCATAATATGCACTGTAAATTAACAAATTGCAAATTTGCACAACGACCATCGTGATTACCCTAAATAATAAATTTTATATTCCCAAAAATAACTTTGAAAACAAAGTTATATAATGAGACAAAAATTTATTTAAGAGTTTTGTGTGCCGAAATTATTGAAATAAACGACATAAATACTAAAAACCTTCAATGAGTTTTATCCAAGCGAACTGACACTAAAGTAGTCCCGTGATAGGTATGTGGTGGCAGAGACCGGTTCTAGTTTTAACACTTTCTATGAATAAGACCTATCACTTTTACATAAGATTGTCATTGGAGGGGGTCAATTGACACGATTTGACCAGTCACACAATAGACGTGTTTAGTATTATTTCAATAAAACAAGTCCTAGAATTGAATTCAAGAACCAAATTTTAGAAAATCCCAAAAAATGTATCACACTATCGGTGTAGACTGTACTGTAATTCATTACTTATTCTACCTTTTTGTTTTTTTTTCTACTTTCACTAGTCATGAGTTCATTCTTTCTGTGCCTGTTCTTTTTTCACAATTACCAGGACCAGCCTGTTGGAACAATTGACACAAATTTCCCGCAGGGATGTTATCCTTGTCTTGAAATTTAAATAATAACATTTAAAACGTCTACGACTTCAAAATCGAACACCATCACAACTTTCCTAATAAGGCTGACTATCTAGTAGAGGTCTACAAGAATAAATAAAAAGCAATTTCAACACACTCATTTGTTTTTTAATTACAATGATAACGAAACAAATGAAAAAATAACCAGAGACAAAACAACAAAAACTCATTCTATTCAGTCAAATGAGTAAATTATTCAAATATAATTTGAATGTAAAATATGTATACCTACACATTATGTATGTATGTGTAAGTTTAACTCTTATAAATAAAAGAAGCCACAAGCTTACACACATATTATGGCAAGGTATTCAAATAAATGTATGCACATTCAATAATTCAAAAATTATTTGAATATTTTTTGTAAACTTGCTCTCTCTAACGGGTCATTCCAATGTTTTGTTATTTATGAATCACTCTCATATTCATTTATAGTAAACAAGTTTTCTATTCAATTCATTCATTCTTATTTTTCTCTTCTTATCTTTTTGAATGTTTTATTATTGAATAAATGTTGTGCACTTTGAGTAAAGGCAAACAAGTGAGTTATTCAAAGCAGACCTCTACTAGATACACAATCTATGTGAGATTTAGAATTAAATTGACTTTAGGCACGGCCGCTAAATTTTTTATTAATATAAACATTTAAAAGGAAGTTAATATGAATTTAATCTTAAACATACCTAGATGGCTTATGGACACACACAGAAAAAATTAAAAATTGGTTTTTATTAATGATATTGATTAATTAAAATCATGGAATCAATTTTTCGATTTTGCACGTAGTATCAAAATGATTATATAGATTAATAAAAATTGTCAAAATTTTACATTTTAAATATATTTTTTCAATAAATGATTTTTTAATTTTAATAAAAAAATTTAAAATTTTAATTAATAAATTTTCAATTTTAAATAAAACCAGTTAGAGTGCTATATTCGGCTGTGCCGAATCCTTAATACCCTCCACCGACTGTTCGAATATTTCAGGACGGATATCTATATGATGTCTATTTATTATAAATTTATCTTTATAAAAACAGACATCAGCATTAAAATTGGTTGGTTTGAGGTTTAGATCTATATTAAATTATTTAGCAATTTAAACTAGCTTGAGTAAAAGTTTCAATTCAAATTTTGTTATGATAGCATTATTTTTTTACGGTTTTAGGCGTACTAAACTGTTTTCCGGTAGTAGGGTTTATATGGGGCCTAAGGTAAATTATCGACGGATCTTCA
This sequence comes from Pollenia labialis, assembly GCA_949318255.1. NCBI lineage: Eukaryota > Metazoa > Arthropoda > Insecta > Diptera > Polleniidae > Pollenia > Pollenia labialis. Next base: position 77,409,445 of record OX439141.1, on the reverse strand, counting down.
CGAAATTGTACAGCGTGATTTCCAGTCGATTAGAAAGAATTTTTGCAAAATCTTATCTAATTCCGTGGCTTGTTCCACCATTTATGTTATTTTTTGTAACAAAATTATCAATTTTTTAAGGTGGTGGTTCCACATTTTGATTTATAGCTCTGGTCCTACTGAACCGATTTTGCTGGATTTCAATCCCAAACAGCTTAGGATAACTACAAGCAATTTGACACCAAGTTTGTTTATTTCTTTTGAGTTGTTCGAAAGTGAGCGTGTTTTCAACAGACGGACAGACCGACAGATGGACAGACAGACAGACGGACATGGCTAAATCGACTTAGAAATACTCAAGGACCCAGAATAGATACCCTTTAAGGGGTCTGAGATGAATAATAAAACAAGTTTCACACAGAATGATAAACTTAGTACACCCTCTTCTCAACTAATTGTGGTGGAGGGTATAAAAAAGTTTTTATCTACAAATATTTTTGCTATTTCACATACAACATTGTATTATTGAGCAGAGAAAAATAGTTTAAAATTTGCTTGATGGCATTTGTTGCTAACATTAAAAAACAAATTCTGGCAAAACATACACAAACTTATCACACTGGTTCCTCTAAAGGGAGTCAACTAAAAATTCAGGAAAGAAAAAACCATAAACTGTAAAAAATGCAGTTGTATTCCCCTTTCAAATATAAGAGTACACGATAAAAAAAACACCCTTTTCGCCTTCTCTTAAAATTTACAACTTTCGAGTTAAATAACTGCAATAGATTATTTCCAGAAGAAGGAACTTCATTCGAAGAGAAAGAAGATTTTGATTCTCATTTAATTATAATTACAATCACTAGAATTAATTGTAATAAAAATATCGCAATCAACTTGATTTAAACTAAAATTGATTTCAATTAACTATCGATATATAAATTTATTTAAAAAAATTCATATGAATTGGTTGTTTGATTAAAAATTTAAATCATACAATCAATTTTCCGATTTTGAATGCAATTAAAAAATTAGCAATCATTTCTCGGTAATCATTTGAATTTTATTTAATCGATTGCAATCTGTTACATCTCTGATATGAACATAACTATTTTTTTTTTATGTAATACATACGCACCTTTTTTACATACAACGCTTGACATCTTTTTTTAGAACAATACAATTTGTGTTTATTTCACGATTATTATACCCTTCACCTCAGGTGGAAAAGGGTATATATAAGTTTGTCATTCCGTTTGTAATTTCTACAATATTGATCTTAGACCCTATAAAGTATATATATTCTGGATCCTTATGGGGAGAGAAGTTGATTTAACGATATCCGTCCGTCTGTCCGTCTGTCCATCTTACGTTTGATATGTGTTTTCCGGAGACTCCAGACAGGAGTTTTACATTTGTGTCACATATAGTCTACCATCGGTTGCTATTGAAATTCAGCAAGATCGATCCACAAATGGCTGAGTTATGAGCAAAAAACCACGACTACCTCTAATATTTTCCAAAAATCCCTTGTGGTGGTTGTAATTTTATTACTTTTTGCTGTATATCTGGGGAACGGCAAAAGCCAAAGTTTGCAAATTAGGTACACACATTTAGGTAGCCAATACACACCATCCTACAAAATGTATGCGGGATTGGAGAAGTGGGCGTGGTACCTCCCGTACAAAAAAAATTAAAAATTGTATAAAAACCTAAAATTTAGGGCTGCCATATGTCTTATGGATATGACTTATATACCAAAACATCGAAAATTTTTAGTAGAACATATTTTGTTTAGATACAAAAAAGTTATGACCAAAATTAATTTTTTTTTTTAAATACCCACTTTCGGGAACCATAGATCTCCCCGAGTCCAAGCTTTATAACACAAGTAAATGGTAAATTCCTTCTTAAACATGCGGTATATAAATCTGTCAAATCGGTTAAAAAATGGCTGAGTTATGAGCAAAAAACCATGACTACCTCTAATATTTCCAAAAAATCTCTTGTGGTTGTTGTTTTTTGTTTGTGCTCTTATTCGAACGTGTTGAATGTTAGGCATATCAAACACACACATGTTTGTACATGATTGGTCGCTTAAATTGAAAAATACGTACATACCTACATATTAAACAAACAAAGTGACGGAATATATTCTACTTTAATTCTTTATTTGCATAAGCGTTAATGGCTGAGTTGTCTGGGCGGTTGGTCAAAGCAGCGTTGTTAGAAGCTGCCGGGGTCTAAATCTCGTCATCCACCTTTTCAAAAAAATTTTTTTTTAACTTTTTTTTATTCTATAAACGATTTTAAAATAATTCAGCAATTTTTGATTTTTTTGACAATGTAAATATTAATCGTTCGCTTAACTTACATTTAAACAAAAATCATATTCTATACCTATTTTTTGTTGTTTATTTTTTATTTTTTTTTTATTTAATTTGTTTATGTCCTAAAAACGATTGTATTAACTTTTTTTTTAATTTTAAAGTTATATATTATTAATAAATATTAAATATTAATAAATTGTTTAAATAAATATGGTTTATAAACTAACATATATGGCTAATTTGGTTATTATTTCTAAATTTGGTACTATGTACTATTTTAAACAACAAAGCGTTATTTATATAACTTCTTGTTCTTATCTCACCATGGTGAAGGGTATTTAAGATTCGGCATAGCCGAATATAGCACTCTTACTTGTTTTTTATTTTGTTAGTATTTATTTGCAGAATTATTTCTATTAATTTTGTTCATTTATTTTTTTATAAGAACAATTTTTTTAGCAAATAGAATCTGGGAATTTATTTCTCATGGTGAGTAACATTTAAAATTGTCTTACTATTCTAATGTGTATTTAAAGTTTAAGTTTTTAAGTTTTAATTAGTCTTATTCCTTAAAATTTTTCACGAATATTTTCCATGCACTATTAGAATTTTCGTTTGTATAAAAGCTTTTGAGGATTGTAATTTGACTTAGAATACACATTCGAATAATATGAAAATTAAAAAATTTTTTTATTTTAAACAAAAGCATATGTAGCTACATAGATTCCATCCCAGCAATCGTTTTCAATTGTGTAAGAGCCTACCGGAAATCTCATGAAGAGCGTTGTTGATCGTCGACGAGCTCATTTTTTAATCGAGAAGATTCATCGTACGAGAGAAACTGTTACAAAAGCTGATTCCTCTGTGAGATACTTCTACAACATAGCAAAAGACGTTTATATTTATCTTAGAGGGAGTCGTTTAAGATGTGTCAAAATATTATCTCACGAGTCTTTCAAAAAGCATGTCAAGAATGGTAGGAGGCTCATTTAGGGATTATTTTACAGCTCGTTAAATGCTCAGCTATTAAACTGAGCCATCTATACAATAGCATCAAGCTTGTTTTTCTTGACAAAACTTTTACGCCCGTATTTAAAAAAAAAATTTAATTTAATTAAGGTTTACAAAACAAATTTTGTATGAAAATTTTCCTTAATAAACGTTTTTTAAATTTAATAATCGTTTATAAATACGGGGGTTAATGTTCATAAAATGTATACGAAACAAACCTTAAGATCAGAAATTCTACACCATCTTGATGGAAAATCTTATTTGGCAGATCCTTATGTCGGTTTGTTTAAATGAAATTGTATTGACAGTAGAATTTTCATGTTTTAAAACCGCTCTTATTTAGGTAGCTCAGTAATTGTTATATGACTCATACAGAGAGTCGAAACAGCTCATACTAGCTGTACATCTATACGTCTGCTGTCCAAAAAAAAATTTAGGTGATGAGAATGCTTAAGAAAAAATTTCAAGTTATATTTGTATGAAATAAATATTACCCACATTCCCAGAAAACACAAATTAAACGTCTGAAAAAAAATTTCGATTTTATTTGAATTTTATTAGGAAATTAAAAAGAGTTCCTTTTTTTTTGCTATTTAGTCATTTTATAGCAATAGATATTTGATAAGTGGTTTAATTTAATATCATTATTAATTTCACATCAAGCTTCATTGTTTGATTGAAAATTTCAACACCTTTATTAAACATATAAACCAAATTATGAAACAAAAACTAAAAAAGACGTCTACAAGATACCCTACACAAAAAACTGTGTTTTAGGGTATGATGTTACGTTTTTTTCTTTCTTAAAATACGGCTGTCAGCAAACTAAAAATCCCAAGCAAATTAAAAATCCTGATTTTGAAAATACCGAAACGCTAACTAAAGGTTATATGAATAGCCGACATTTGGCCGGGCAAAAGGATTTTCTCCTCTATGGAATAGCAAACACTGGTCTCGTTAACTAGAGCTTCTAAAGTCAGCCTTGCACCTGGCCGAAGGTCAGCTACGTAGAGAAGCTTTAGTTAGCGAAGACGGTGTTTGTTTTACCATAGATTCATAAAAAGCTCTAAAAAGGATTAATTTTTTTTATTTTTTTTCTGCCTTCATTGGTCGCACAGGGAAAAAGATGTAATTGCATATTTACGGATTTCCTGATAATAAGAAAAAGTGAAAAATCGGTCAAAAAGTATGATACCCTACATCACCTACGTAGTAGTTTTTTTTATCAATAAAAAAAATTGTTTAAAAATTTATTTTTTTTTTTTATTACATGAATTATTTTTTGTGTTGAAAGAAAATTTAAAATATAATTTTGATTTAATTAACATTTGAACGATGCCCCCAAAAACGTGAACGAAGTCCCCAAATGTAACAAAACAAGTTCTTATTAATGAAAAAAATCACATTTTTTATTATAAAAAGTTCGATATAAACAAAAAGGCTTATACTTAAATTAATTCAAAACATTTTCTTCCTTTTTGTTTTTGATTCTTCTTTCACTGATCATGAGTTCTTTCTCTTCCTCCAAATTCTATTTTCTCAAATCCCGCTGGGAAACTACTAAAAATTATATGGTGTAGGGCAAAACTCAATTAATTTTAAAATGAAATTTTTCGTTTAACAAAAATAAAAGAAAAACGCTTTTCATGTACACAAAAGTAAAACATATTAAAATTTTATTTAATTAGCTGAAATGTGAATTTTATCTACACGACACAATTGTTTACTCCAGTTCATTATGTTGGTCCCTTTATGTCATTTAATTATCCATTAAGTTGTCTATTTATTCTACTGGATTCCCATTGTAGTAGTAACCAAACAATTAATTAGACGGATAATAAGAAAGTCATGCTGTCTTCTAAGCAAAAATCTAATCACTATTTAATGACAACAAGGATAATAAAAATACATGAATAAAATGAGTTACTCCTAAAAAAAATATAAAATACCAGATTTCTGTGAAATAAAGCAAACCAAACACCATCCAGCCAGCGCAGTAAATACAGCAAAAATAATCCTTGTTCCGTTAATTACGTACATGTATCCTTATTTTTTGAAATATGGTTTCTTTTTCACTCTTCGTCCGTAGTACAAAACATAAAAAAAACTGAATAATATTGCTTTTTGCACATTTCGAAGCAGGGTTGATGAAACTAAGTACAGTTATACTTATTTTGGTACATTTTGAACTGTGTTGACATCCCTGTACTATTGCGATTTATTGGGTACATTTAAAAATTTTCAATTACTATTGAGAAATTTATTTCATCAAATAAGTTAAGTTAATTTTTTGTTGTCTTTTCAGCACCTTCTTCTTTTTCTTCTTAGAAAAAAACAAAAAAAAAAGCCCGACTGTAAAAATAACACAACTATAGAAAAAATCAGTAGTCGTTTTGCGTAGACCTATTGATTCGACGATGCTTTTGCTTAAGCTACTATTTTTTTATGGCAATGAGGCAAAGCAAGAGTTACTTTTATTATGTTCGTTTTTATATCAAGAATTAGGTGCAATCGTTAAATAGTGGCGTAAAGCCAAACAATATTTAAAACACTTTAAAATAGTTGATATGGAGCAAAATGAATGCGAAACAGGTTTTGGATTTAGAAAGGGGATATAAAAAATATATTCCTCGTACCAAACTTTTTTTTTTAATGGTCGGTTTGTCAAACCAATAATGAGCTGACGATAAGATGTAGCTAGTTTTTCATATAATTTTATTTTTATTTGACATGAAAAAAGGATTTGAAACATAAAATGATATTTTAATAAATTCGTGAAATCGGTCATTCATATTTTACAGAATACGAAGAAAACCCTGAATTTTTTACATAAAAACGTGTGGCACGAGTTTGTTTGAGAAAATTTAAAATAAAAATAAGTTACTTTTGATTGATTTGCTAAACATTTTCTGAAAAATTTTAAGAAATCCCTAGTATTTGTTGCTTAATGCAAGAACTTCGATTCCATTGATCCTAAATGAAGCTTGAACTCAGAAATATTTGTCTTATTTTTAACAAAGACAAGCTCCTTTTGTATTTCTTGTTTTAAGAAATTTTTATCATGTACCAAAAACGTGAATTTTTGATCATGGGAAAATCTTTATTTATTTAAGAAAATTTTAGTTAATCCCAACAAACACGGAGCTTTGATTTCAAATTGAAAATGATTTGAAATCAACGTTTTCTCAAACGACAAACGTTTGATAATGATTTGAAAATCATAGCATTCTCAACAAATAGAGGAAATTATTATCAAGTTGAAAAATGCCTTTATTTTTAACCTGCTTTCAAACGTAATTCTCAAATGTTTTTCAAATGTGGACATTAATACAATGTGGAACATAAATAAAAATATCTTATTTTTTAATTTAAATTCATTATTTATTTAAATAAACTGTGAGATAAACATTCGGCAACATAGCTAAAAGATAAAATAATGTTCTTTCCGTCCTCTAGTTTTTGCAAAGACGAAATTGTCTCCCTTTTATTTTGAGGATTGTAGCACCGCGATCTTTCAACAAACTTTCTTCACTTTCCGTATTCTTAGTCATTGTAATTCATCACAAATAATTTTTATTTTTCAGTTTATATTAAAATTTATTTTCAATAGTAAAACACATGCAACCACAAAGTAAAATAAATTAACTTTAATCGCCATTTTTAATGCTAAAATCTATTTTTCGCTTTAGTGTTGCCAAGTTTATTTTTGATTTAAATTTAAGATTGACATCAAAATGATAAAACATTTGATATCAAATGTTTATTTCGAAATCATTATCAATTTAAATTTTAATGTTAAATCAAACAACATAAAAACTATTGAGAATTTTGTTTGATGCCAAATGACAAAGTCATTTCATATCAGAGGTTTGCCTTCGTGTTTGTTGGGATACGAAAAAAACAATTTAAAATCAAGAAATTATTTTTGGATTAATTGATTATTTAGAAATAAGCTTCTATCCGTGTAAATCACTTTTCCCGGGACCATTGAACTTAACATTGTAATAAAATGGAACTTATTAAGAGAACAACTTACCCTGGTGATAATGTGTTGAAACTGTAGTTACCCCAGAGAAAACGCAGTTCACACAAAACTAGTCATGTGACTGGATTTTGTGCGGTTACTGGCTGATATTTTCATATTAACAAGGTTCAATGAGGACAATATTCTTGACAGGCATTTTACTAATCGAAATTGATGAATAGCAAAAAACAGAATTTTGTAAAATGTGGTATAATAATCAAAATAAATATTTGAATTAAAGGAAATGAAATGAATGGCATATTTAACCATAACAATTTTAGAGGTAACCATAATATGGTTGTGGCTTCGTGATTAAGGACTAGAGTGTTCAATTAATCGGGTTTTATTTTTGTTCGATTAAACGATTAATCGATATTTGGAATTTGTAACTTATTCGATAAAAAGAATAACATTTAAAAATTAATCGAATAATTCTAAATCCAGAAAACTTTTAAATTACGATATTTTTTTCGAAAATTTTAGAAAAAATTAAACTAGTCAATTTAGCTTCAAATTGTTTAATTTTAGATTTTAAAAGAGGCAATATAACTTTGGATTTTTTGAAACTTTTCACGGACATTCCATCCTCTGCTATGCTTCTGCAAATTATTTCCTTTAAAGAATCGATCGAAATATCTTGTTTAAAATATTTATTCATTTTCTGTTTTTATGTTATAGTCACTGTGCAAGTGGTAAACTTTCGAAGTTGTTAAAGAAGATTAACGTTAATACATTTTTGAACACCTGTTACATCAAGCATTATTGGAGATATCCTTCATGGATTTAAAATCGAGAAAATTTTTAAAACGACCCTGAAATGAAAATTTATAAAAATATTCCATTTAATCTACTTCCAGGGACCGTAACAGTTATTCCTTTTCTCATAAAAGTCAGATGTGAACAGTTATTTTTTTACTTTAATTTTATTGAACAAAAATAACAGTTATTTTTTAATTTTTATTTATTCGAGCAAAAATATAAATTATTCTCTTAAGAAATGTACGTGTAATAATAATAATTTAGTTGACTTTAAATGTTTATTTCAATGCCCACATGAAATCCCAATGATGATTACACATTAAAAAAAACATTTAAAGTCAACTTAATTATAATTTTTATTTTTGCGAGCAAAGATAGAAGTTATTCTCTAGAGAAATGTACGTGTAATAATAATTATTATTAAAAATCAAAAGGTAACTTTTACTTTTGCTCGAAAAAATAAAAATCAAAAAATAATGTAAGAAAAGATAAACTCACTGTTTATTGTTGGTGTTTTGTTTTGGCTTTGATATTGTTACAAGTAAGACTTTGAGTGTTTATAATTCTTATTCGCTTTAGGCTTTTATTTGTATAATATTTTTGGCCTTTCTAAAATCTTTGGAAAAGGTTTCCTGATGAGCTGGCCTAAGCAACCAGTGAAATGCGCATAGAAACTAGCTTTCCCTCAACAATAAATTTCAGTGTATTTATCAAATATGAAAAACTGGGAATTTAGCACGTCATACGAAAATCGTATTAATAAAAATAACTGTTACTTTTGTACAAAAAATTAAAAATAAATAAAAATATCTGTTAATTTTGATCGAAAATATAAAAATTTTAAAAATCAATATTATTTGACGCCCTTTGTTCTCCGTGGACAGTTTATTTAAATATTTTATTTTACATTTTTTTTTTTTGTATTCATATTATTTTTTTTTTAGATAAATAAAGGACAATGTTATAATAGACGTGTTCTGAAGAATCAGTATGGTATACTTTAATCAGTTTTTCGACTTTTACATCCATGTGCTTTTTTTTGTTTTGAAATTCCAATATACCTCTAATATTCGGTCCCTGCTTTATTCTTTAAGTATCTATAATTTTTGCAAGAACAACACTTAAAACCATGAGAAACTACTACCATTTTGAAATTAGAATTTGCATTTAAATTATCGTTCGATTTCAATCTCACCTTATTTCGATTTCTTAATTAATATAAATTTTTGACGTTTTTTTCTTTTGGTTAAATGAATTATTAAATTGTGTTGTCATGACTGTTTTTTTTTAATTCCAACAGACGCATATGTACGTTTTGTTTTTTTATTAGACTTAAAACTTAAAAAAAAATTATACATTTAACAGAAATTGTTATTATTCGATTAATTGGTATAAGTTCTTCTATTAATCCTAAAACCAAGAGTGATTGTCGAAATACCAATGCACCCACATCATCGGGCCGTATTTTTTCCAAAATGAGGCCGGTCTGGCAGTTACTGTGAATGTTGTTCGCTATCGAGAGATGATAACGATCTTTTTATGGTCCGAATTAAAAGATATGGATGTTGACGATATGTGGTTTCAACAGGACGGTGCCACAGCTAATGAAACAATGGCTCTTTTGGCTCGACAAATTCAATGGCTGTGTTATCTCACGTGGTGGCCATGTCAATTGGCCGCCAAGATCATGTGATTTGACCCCGTTGGACTTACTTTAGGGTTATTTGAAAAAAACGGTGTGCGTCGATAAGCCAACAACAATTCAAGCGTTATCGACAATTTGGACCATCGGAGGTGTGCCGCCATTTGGTCGATATTATGTTCCATACATAATTGGACCATACCATAATAAAAAGAATTTCCGAAATAATTTGTGTTTTATTCAAAATCAACATCGGCACATAAAATTTTACCACCCTTTACATACATATGCAAGTAGACTTCTATTAGATTATGCACAGCCAATAAAAATTTAGTATTCCCGCAACGACCGCACCCATATAAAACACGTCCAGGTGCCCAGCAACCTTCGTGCGCAGTTAAGGGTGTTAACAATAAATTGGTTTTTCATACAATTGGAAAAAATTTAGATGTTTTAAAAGTTGGTAGTTCTGAACAAATTTTAGATACGCAGATTTTCCATTTCAACGAAAAAAATTTGTTGAAAAGGAAAAATGTGTTCCCCGGTACCTACGTGCACTCAAAATTAACAAATTGTCTTATTTTCAGATGATATTCTCTTGGAAATTTCTCTATTTCCCATTCGGTATCGATCGCGCAGATCCGATAGACAATACTTTTAAAGGCAGAAATTACAATTACAAATGGCTTAACAAATTTAAATTTTGATACTGTTTTAGTTTTAAAAGTACATTTTTATTTTCAAGTTGGTGCAAATTTAAAAAAGTCCTTTGTCATTCCTGATTCAAATACTTAGAAGAAAATAATGATGACGTTCTCACGTTGTGTGTTGCATCCGCTAAAGTCAAATAATAAAATAGGACTCTGCAAAAAAAAAAAAAAAAAAAGAATTTGTCTTCTAATGATATTAAATACTTAAGATAAACTGGTTTCATTTCTGGTATTTTTATTGTATTATATTACATATTTTCTTTTTGTTCTTCGTATAAGTGTCCATAAAACCTTCTTGGTACAAATGCAGAACAAAGTTGTTCAAGTGGGATTTATTTTTATATTTTCTAATTACTTTAGTAGTAATTAATACACACGTAGATGTAGATTTAATTTGTTAACATGTCTGTGCTTATATACACATGTATATGCTTGACAATAAAGGATCTGTTGTTATAAGTTTTTCGATTTTCTTTTTTGAATAAGTTACTTACTTACAAAGTTCAATACTTTAAGGTATTAATATCTGGTCGAAAGTTATTATAAATTATATGCGAGAGGTGGAGCAAGAATATTGTCTTGGAAAATATTATTAAACATTAAAAATTTTGTTGTTTTTATTTGTAAAATTACTATTCGATGTTTCGCAAGCTTTTGATAAAGACATAAATAAAGGCATAAAGGCTTACACACAAATTACAGCTAAACCTACCAGTAAACAAAAATTTATTCGAAAAAAGCGGTTACCGTAAATGGTGTTTGCTATCGCGAGATGACAACGGACTTCTTGTCAACAGAATTCGAGGATATTTACACGAACGATAGGTGGCTCCAACGAGATGAGGGCACTTGCCAAACAGCCAACGAAACAATGGCTCTTTTGCGCGAGAAATTCAATGGCGGTGTTGTCACGGTGATGTGATTTGACACCGTTGGACTTCTTTCGTTAGAGATATTTAAAGACAAATTGTACGCCAATACGCCAAGAAAAACTTAGGAGCTAAAAGATGTGATAACTTAGGACACTAATGACATTGAACTTCAATCATGTCACAGAGCCATTGAAAATATGGACAAGTGCATTATTTACCAAACCACAAGAAATTTCCCCATATCGAGAATAATGATTTTGGATCCATATAATTCCATATGCAAATATAAAGGTAATATAGTAATGGTACGACTGTGGCAACACATTCAATTACTTATCGATAACATGGGCGAAATATCTGGTACTCGTAATATGCACATTAGACCGGGTCGACCTCCATAAAAAAAAGGTTGTGCCAGTCACCCCCTACAATGAAAAATTTGCCAATGAAGTTTCCAAATTTTTTCAAACTTGATTAATATACTTTTGATTCTACGGCGCGACTGATTTTTTTATTTTATTTGAATTGGATTCCACCTGGTTAAATTTAATATGTATGTAAAAATTAAAAAAGGGGCATAAGTAGGAGGCGTGTCATAAAAGTGAGTATATTTAAAACCATACATACCTTTTGGCACGTGAAAAAATTAGTCATTTGGCAAAAGAAGGCAAAAAGAAGCCACCGTCATGCCATGAACAACAGTATGTGATATGATGAGATCGAACTTTAAATGACAGGGCTACATATAAAAAAACTAAAAGAGCTGTATTTGGGGGCGTGGCAAAAGAAATGTTCCTGTTTTTAAAATTTCATTGACATTTCTTTCATTTTAGGGGGTGACTGGCACAACTTTTTTTTTCGACCCACCTGAATGTGAATGTAAATTGTACATTCTACATTTTATGCATATCTGAAGCGCTATTTTAACTATAAGATTAACGAACACACTGTAAGTATAATCTAAAAGCAATTGGAAAGCATGAAGACCTATTTTAGTACAGAAATGGAACTACTGGCATTTACTTCATGAACCTTATTTGAGTGTTACTAAGAAATCAGTGAAAAGTGCTACACAACTTGAAGTCAGTTCTCCCCTCTACGAGCTAAGGAAATAAAACTTGCATTTATTATTATTAACTTCATTGTTTTAAAGGATGATCTCAATATCAATATTTTGAAGTAGTTCCCTTTCTACACTAAGCGATTCATATAAATAAGTTAATGCATTTTATACACTCCACCACTATTTGTGAATAAGGGTTTATTAAAGCATGTTTTTTTTAGAGTGTCACATCTTTAAGTTGGCAGCACTGCGTTATTTGAGCACCCATTTAACAGCTGATAGTTTTTGTTTAGTTGCTTTGAAATTTCATTATAAATCGACTTTCAACAGAGCAACGCGTGCAAGTTGTTGAAATGTTAAAACAAAATAATAAACTCATCGTGCACTTCTTTTTTTCCCACGAAGCCCATTTTTGGATGAATGGGTACGAATAAAAGCAGAATTGTCGCATTTAGAGTGAGGAGAATCCACAAGCTTTTTTCAAAACACCCATACATCCAAAGATAATTACTGTTTGGTGTGCTTTATGGGCTGGCGGAGCAATTGGCCCATATGTCTTCAAAAACGATGATGGTCAGAATGTGACTGGTAATGGTGAACGGTATACGAACATGATTCGAAATTTGTTCGTTCCTCAATAACTTGCTGATATGTGAGTCCAACAGGACGGAACCACATGCCAAACAGCGGGCGCTAAAATTAATTTATTCAAAGAAACTTTTGATGAAAAAATAATTTCAAGTAATGGCCCAATTAATTGGACACCAAGATCGTGCGATTTAACCCCATTGTATTATTTTCTTGTCTACGTCGATAAACCACCAATAATTGAACACCTGGAAATCAACACTCGAAGAGTTATCGTCGCAAAACGGCCGCAAATGTTGCGAAAAGTTGTTTAAAATTGGTGTTCCAGATTGCGCTGTGGCGGCCACATGGCAGAAATCATATTTAAACATTTATTTCATAAAATGTTCTTTCCAAGTCCGTTTCATTGATTTAAAAAAAAATATATTTCATTGTTTTACTATAATATAAACTTGTATCACTATATAAAAAAAACACGCTTTAAATTTGTCATTCCATATGACACTTTTCAACATTCATTTAAGAAAACATAAAGACTTTATTAAAAAACTTGTGGTTACATGTAGGACGGCAAATATTTAATAGGTGTAAACAAAGCTTTAGATTTATTGAAAAACTTTGGTTTTAAAAAATTATAGAAATTTAATAAATTTATTATTTGAGATATTCTCAAAAATTTATTTTAAATGAGTTTTAATTTGTTAGTGGTTAAGCATGATTATATGAATCAGTAGACTTCAACCATATTTTTGAAAAGTTGCAAACAAAATCGCTTAAGGCCGCGATTCACTATCCTATTCAGTCGTACGATGTGTCAATAAAATCGTGTGTGCTTATGAAGTAGGGTAGTTTGGCTTAAAAATTAATTAAGTGACAGATTTTTTTGACAATTCTGTCCGACTTGCAAATGTTTATGAAAATGTTCATTAAATGATAGTTTCTATGCGATCAGAGTTGCATTTGCTTGTAAAGTAGCTGAGTCATTTGAGTTGGCATCATTTTTGTGGGATAGTGCGGCATTGACAACAAATTTTGAAGACATTTTTTTATGTCGGATAGAATTCCATCAAATTTTCGTGTAAATGAATCGTACGATTGTGTAGGATAGGGAATCCCGGCCTTTAGCCGTGTATCAGCATTATAGAAACGAATAGTAATACAAACATGCTTATTGTACTTATGAAATATCTGTCAAGTCGTCGATCACAATTTAAAACCTTCCATGATTTTGTTTTGCTTAAATTTTGTTTTAAGTTCTTGGTGTTTTAATAAATAAAACTGATGAGTTTTCCCATATCGTTGATTCGCCGATATGTCGTATCTTTAAGCATGAAGATATGCTAGAACTACTTAAGAGTTTTTAATGCCTTAACGGGCAATCCGTCCTCGGCAACACATCAGACTTATATTTCACCCAATGATTTATTTTTGGTAGCATAATTTAGTCAAGTATTATTTGCAGTCTCTTAAGAACTACTTGGAACAGAGTAAAGTTTTACTTGGCGTATACTTTTTCAATAATTTGTTTAACTCCATTCATTTGCTGAGACACATTTGTCTGCAATCACACCTGTTTCAATTTGCGTATATTTATGTCAAGTTTGTGGACTAATTAAAGGTGATTAATTAGTAGTGACGTTGAAGTACCTTTGGAACTCATCATTTTAGGTCCCTTTCAGCAACATTATCTTTTAAATCAGTCAAAAATATCACCAGATATGACATCTATAAAAAATAAATATAATATTAAGAATACTTTCCAATTGCTAATTAATTTTTAAGCTGAAAATTTTTTTGTAGAATTTTGTATTTTTTTTTGGTTTTTGTTACATTTTGTTTTCCCAATATTCAATTAAAAAATACTAAAATAGCGGGTACATTTTTTAACAAAATTAAGGAAAACGTATATAAATTATACATTAGTAAAATAACCGGTTTATTTTACCAAAATAACCGATTTATTCGAAAAATGGACATTTTAAAAACTCGAATACTAACCGTTCGATCTCCCTAGTTAATACCCTCTTTAAGATCAAGTGCCATATGGGTGTTTCCACAGAAAATTACCCCTTATAGCTAAAAAATTTAATTATTATGTTGAATTTTTTTCCGCTAAAACTATACAAAATAAATGTAAATATCATTTTCCGAAAGATTGCCTTTAATTTTCATTATACTAACAAAAATATGCTACTTTGAGTTACCCATAATAAGTGAATTCAAACACAAAAAGCTGTTAACTTTTTGAAATGTATCGACCGTTACTTTTAAAAAAAAATAATTTTTTTTTGTAACTAATTTCTTTGGTTTGAAAATAAAGCCATTCCTTAAACAAAACATTTCAAAGATTTAAATCAGATATTTTACTTGACATATCCTGCGCAAAATTTTACAATACCTGATGTTTGCTTGTGACATTTGAAAACAGCACATTTATTAAGTAACGACTGTTACTTTTTTAATAATCAGAAAAAGTGTTGAAATTACATTTTTTATGACTTCTTTCGGTTGCTGCCGTTGCTTGAACTTTCGTAAGTCCAAAATGGGGCAATCCTCGTGGCATATTTGGGTAGGTTCGAATTTTATTTAAAAAATTTCCGAAAATCGGTAACGACCGTTACTTTGGAAACACCCATATGTAAGTTGTCTTTGGAAATTTCTGTAAGGACTAACACCAGCTAAGTACATAAATAAATAAATGTATCAGTCGATGTTACTGCCGCACACCTAAATAATAGAAGAGTTTTCATTGAGATATTCATCGGTTTCGCTTTCAACAAAATACCAACAGTTACATTTGGAATACTAACTTAATTTTACTCCCAATCTGTGACTAAGGAGTATCTAGGAATAAAAAGTCAAAAAAACTGTCAATGCGGAGCAGTGACGATATTATTAGAATAGGAGTAAATTTTAAAAAATCACCTTTAAAGTGTAAAATTGCTGTCCTACAAAATTAAATAGTAGACTTAAGTACTTTTTACTTATTGCCAAAGAAATTTAAAATTTCAAATAATATAATTGCTTTATTTTATGATAAATAATAAAGAACTAAAAAGCTGATAAACCGTAATCACAATTTCAGCTTTAAGGCACAGTGACTTTTACATCATGTGCCTTAATGCCGATGTTCCTTAAAACTCAGATGATCGCTCATTTCTAATGCATATCACTACTGTACCCTGCCTTTACACATGCAAGTAGTGGCATGCCACTACTGTATACATATTATCAAAGAAATTTTTTTCGAAATAGTCGAATCTCGTGCCATTGGCTTTTGTGTTTAAACATGCCACTGCGAGTTGATTATCAGAATGTCGTTGAAGCGTCAACTAATAATTTGTTTACTTCTTAAATTAAAAAAAAGTACCAAAAAACCAAATAGAGTTAGCGAGTTAATCATTTAGGCACATTTTTGGGGAAATGGTTTACATTTATTTATATAAACATTATTTTAACAATATTAATGCTCTTTAAATAACAAACTTTCTTTTATTAATGCGCGTTTCAAAAAATTCATCATAATAATACATTTAACAAGTTAAAACATAATTTACAAGTTTACAATAATCAAGTAAATTTGCATAAAATTTTTAACAGGGTAACATTGTTTATCGTTTTGACATTTAGTGGAATGCAAAGTCCGTGTTTATACGGCTCATGTTTTATTGACATGATTCTTGTCATGTTTTTTATTTTGTATAGTCGTGCGTGTGCATGTGTGCTTTTTTGATATTGAAAACAAAAACAAAATTAAACAACGAATGATAAAGCAACGCGTACTGACAGTACATGCATCTGTGTACTCTAGAGCGACTCAAGTTGTATGGAAGCAAAATTCGTGCTCGATGTACCCCCCTAAAATTTAACCTTGGACTTTTTTAAGATGCCATTTTTAATATTTCGGCTCCAGCTTTGAATTCTCGTGAGCTGGACCATTTTGAAAAAGGGTCTATTTTTGCATGTTTTGTTAATTTGAGAATCTGTTTCCTTACCAACATATACAAATTGGGCATCATAAGAAAGGTTTTTTTAAGGCGCGTCCAACTGTATATACAATTTGTCCAAATGTTTTCTTTTGCCATGTACATCATCTTTGTATGTAAATAATTTAGATTTTTGCAAATAAGATGCATTTTACACTTTAAGTCGTGGATAATTTCTTTTTTTCTTTCTTTAGTTCTATTTTCATCCATACATGATCTAGAAACTAAATCCGCTATCATATTAGAGGTACTACAAAATTTCATTTATATATTTCAGAGCACCGTGTAAAATGCATCTTATTTGCAAAAATCTAAATTATTTACATACAAAGAAGATATACATGGCAAAAGAAAAAATTTGATACCCATATTGCTCTATTTGAAACGAAGGGTTGCAAGCCCATTGCATTTTTGTCAAAACGGGAACTAGCACGAATTTTCAAAAAAGCGGAAACACGTATTTAATTAAATCGACTCAAGATTAAAGTATGTTAATTTGGCATTTTTATTACAAACAAAACCGAACAAAAAATTCAAAAACCGTTTTTTTTTGCAGAAAATCCTTAAAAAAAAGGACATGGATGATCGTCCTTGGACAAATTGTATATACAGTTGGACGCGCCTTAAAAAAACCTTTCTTATGATACCCAATTTGTATATGTTGGTAAGGAAACAGATTCTCAAATTAACAAAACATGCAAAAATAGACCCTTTTTCAAAATGGTCCAGCTCACGAGAATTCAAAGCTAGAGCCGAAATATTAAAAATGGTATCTTAAAAAAGTTCAAGGTTCATTTTTAGGAGGGTAGATCGAGCACTTTTTTTGGTGAGTCGCTCTAGTGTACTCGTTTCTTTTCCCCTCGTCCCTCTTGCCTATAAAGTAGTAATCATTTCATTAAAACATGAGCCGTATGAACACAGACAAATGCAAAATTTCCACTAGCGTGCAATTTTTCCTGCCATTGGAGCTGCTATTGCGAAAAATGTTAGCATGTGTGTGAGTGTCTGATGAGTGTAGTTTTTCGAACTGGCAGTGGCATGTGTAAATGCCAGGTTAGGTATCTAAACTTTGCAAAATCTGACCAACAAAAATAAGTGCAATATCATTTCGCATTTTTTTTTTTTAATTTCTTAACAACCCTCGTAACAACAAACAAATAGCCACTCCACTGATAACTTTGTAAAAGTTTTCTAATTTCTATCAAAAACTTTTGCTTTTGTTTCGTTTGCTGTGGTCAGGTTCTTTTGTTTTGTGTTCAAGAGTTTTTGTATGTTTT
Source organism: Pollenia labialis (assembly GCA_949318255.1). Classification (NCBI taxonomy): domain Eukaryota; kingdom Metazoa; phylum Arthropoda; class Insecta; order Diptera; family Polleniidae; genus Pollenia; species Pollenia labialis. The sequence goes on along the minus strand of OX439141.1, from coordinate 77,391,207 downwards.
TGTTGCCAAAATAATTTTAGAAAAGTAGTTTTAAGCAAATTTAGTTTTTCTTATGGAAATTAATTTTAATTATAATAAAACAAGAGAGAGTGTTATAATCGGTTGTGCGGAATCTTTGATAACCTCTATGGACAGTTACAATATTTCAGGAGTGGGCTTAATTTAATATTTTAAAATTCGTTATGGTTTTACGCGCTCTTTATCGTTTTTCGAGATTGGGCCTTATTTGGGGCCTATGGTAAATGATAAACCGATTTAAAGAAATTGTATAGTGCGATTTCAAGTTGCATTATCCATTATGGTTTAAGGCGGGGCTCTTAATGGGGCCCATGGTAAATTACACTGCTTTTCAGATTTTTAATTTGGAAAAATACCAAGACCGCCACATGCCTAGATAAGTTAATTGGGACCTCCTAAACACGAAAACGCTGTACCGTTTTTTAGATTACGGTACTTTTGTGTGTTTTGATGTATGGAGCCCAACCGAAAAGTCTGATCGAAATAAATGGCACATCGTTCAAAAGGTAATTGAATGCCTTTTCCGTTGATATGCTACAAATTTCTGATAAGAAATGGCACCTCAAAAGTTCAAAGTATGCCTATTTTTTAAGTTTTTTTCAAAATTTTTCATTTTTATTTCGTTTTTTTTCTACGTTATAATAAATATCTGGAATGTTTTATTTTTTAACCAAATAGTATATTTCATTACCAACAATTTAAGCGTAATTTGAAAAAAATCGGATAAAAAATTAAGTTTTTATTAAGGATTTTGTGGAACGACAATATTTTCATATTCATTGCTCACACACTATATTCGTCGTAAATTCAAAAAATTTAAATTAAAATGACGAGCGACTTGAACTTTTGTGTTTATTTTCGGATAAATCTTCGCGAATGAGAACCCAACAATAGTCCGCTATCATTTGTTCATCCCAGCCTTTGTAACGTCTCTCGATTTCTTCCATTTCCTGGTGAAATCTTTCACCTTGTTCATCACTTTCGGAGCCCAAGTTCGTGGGGAAAATACCCGAATGACTAAATAAAAAGTGTAATTTAGGTGTCATATGTGAACCTAAAAGTTAAAAAGAATAAAATTTGAAATGTGAGCGTGCTTTTGACGGACGAACAGACAGACGGACATGACAACTTAAAATTACACAAGGACCTAAAATATACATATGTATATACTTTACGGGGACTTAGCTGAATATTAAAAAGTAACACACGGAATGACAAACTAAGTATACCCTCATTCACCACTAGTGGTGGAGGGCATACAAATAAAAGTCGATAAAATTGTTTGAAAACTAAATATTTTGATTAATTGAAAGTTCTTGCTTTTTTTCTTGTTCAAAGTTGAAAAATTCTGTCAAAATTTATGAATTATGTCTTGAGGGCATACAAAACTAATGCCTAATTTTTGTTGTCTATTATCTTTTACTTTTTGAATTTGTTAGAAACACATACAAAATTGGTTCATCATAACAGAGAAACATTATACCAATCATTTCCTCTTCTTAAAAAAAATTATACCTTTCCTATTGTGTACATATGTTGTTTCATATGCAAATAAATAGAATTTTTTTAAATTTTCTTCTTAAAGTTGTTATGAAAATAAAAAAAAAATGTGATTGTGTTTATACCCTTAATTCAAAGTTTCAACTTATTTACTTCCCAGAATGTTTGTTAATTTTATTTTTTTTTTGTCCAAATTACTTCCCGCAAAATTTCGAGCACAAAATCTAGTATTCGTTCAAGTATCAAAAACTGCAAAATACAAAGAGAAAAACAATTCATGTTGAACATTTCCGATTTTTAGACACTACCACAAAACAAAGTATGTCCAGGTTGTTTGTACATGTCGAACATCGTTTACGCATAAAACCACAATAGTAACTTGAGTTTAAACTTGCATAAACTGGAACAGAGACGGACACAACATAAAAAAAGACATACCCAGCAGTTCTAGGAACGAAAAGTAAGCTTGTCGCAAATTTCAGAAAAAAATTACTGCTGCAGTTTAGTTCACTGGTGACAATTAAACGATTTAAATGATTTAATTTATGTATCGATTTTAAAAACGAAACAATTTAAAACCGGTAACATCGTTTTCAGGATCTTAAAAATTTATGGACCAATTATTGCAACATTGCATGGTACTATGTTTGGTCATATGAAGATAAATTGGACCAAATTTTTTCACAACAACTATATCTCCTACGACATATTACAATAATTTTGCAGAGTAGGCATTATATGGAAAATCAAATAAATTATTTACCGATCTTCACGACATTTTATACTGTGATTTAAAGCCTTATGAAACTAGGAAATACCAAATCAGGCATTATGGTTCAAGGCGTTCTAAACTGTTTTACGAGAGTAGGCTTTTCACAAGGTGAATTATAAACCGATTTTCACGAAATTTGCCAGTGTGATTTCTAGTCCTCAAGAACTGTGACACACCACATTTTACTACAGTAACAGTATTCGTTACGGCTTTTGGCGTACTTAACCGTTTTCCAAAAGAAGACTTTATACGGGGTCTATGGTAAATTATTGACCGATCTTCATGACATTTTCCAGTATGATTTTCAGACCCTTAAAACTGTGATCTACCAAAGTTTATTACGGTTTTAGGCGTACTAAACTGTATTCCGAGAGCAGACTTTATATGGGCTCTATGGTAACAAATGAAGCGATCTTCACATAATTAAATATTATGATTTCTATTCATACAAAAATAATATGTGCAAAATCTTTATTAATCCTTGAAACAATATGTCTGCAATATTATTCTTTTCTTTTCAGTTTTTTGAAAGTTAGCGTGATTTCAACAGAAGGACAACCGGACGGACATGGCTAAATCCACTTTGAATTACTCAAGGTCTCTGTGATGAATAATAACAAAGTTTCACACGGAATGACAAACTTAAACAAAATACATATTTAGCAATATCAGCCAGTGTATAATAAAAAATATAAAAGTTGAGCTTGTCATCTCGCCATTCAACACATATACTTACACACTTCTATTTTATGGTTCTTCAAAAAAAGAAATATCAATAGTTTGTAGCAGGTATAAAAAAACCATCTAACAAGATCAGCTTCATATTTTGGTTTTCCACATTTATTACAGCCAAACAACACAGAAACTGATTACTTTTTATCCGTTAAGCCTACGAAAAAATCATAGAAGGGGTTTTTTGTGAAAAATTTAATATCCTTCTCCAATATGCCCCTCAAAAGCAAAAGTTACGTTTAATTTGCAAAATATTTCTACCTCATTAGTCGTATTTTCAAAGCATAAGTTCTATTTTTTTTATATTTATTTCAAGAATAAAGTTATTAAACTTTATTCGTCTGTGCCAACAGAAATAAATAAAATTTGATTTCAATTAAAAAATTTGTGATATCTATAAAAATAATTTGTGGAATTACAAAAATTTATAATTTAAAAGATTTTGGTTGTCGTGCTTAATTCAAAATTAATATTCTTATTATATTATCAAAGTAATTTTGTGGGAATACAAAAATTTTTAATTTAAAAGATTTTTCAAGAAAAAAAATTGAAAATTAAGCACGACAAACAAAAACTTTTAAACTAAAAATATCTATAAAAAAGTTAATTAAATTTGCAACATTAAAAAAATAAATTGTATCAATGAAATATTTTTTGAAATTAACAACATTTTTAGCAGTAATGTTGTTGATATTAGTAAGTGCTTAATTCACTTGATTAATTTTTTAATTAAAACTGATTCTATTTTTGATTTTTTACTTTCTGTTTTTAAACAAGTAACACGTACATTTTTTGCTCCGTATCTTTTTATCAATAATTTTCAATTTAAATAGAACTTAGATCTGCGATTTATATTAAAATATTCGTTAAATTGTTCGCTAAAAAATATTACAAAAACAGCTCATAAAGTTACCTCTAACTATCAAAGTTTTCAAAAACAATTTATTAAAACTACCAAAATCATAAAATAAAATAATATACATACATAAAATCATTAAACCAATAGAACAAAGCATAAAAAGAAATAAAAACAAACCAAAAAAAAAAAAAAAAAATATAACAACAATAACAATAGTAAACAAATAAGCAAGTGCATGTACTTTATTTTCATACATTTTACAGTAACAACAAATAATAAACTTATCAGCTGCTCCTATTTTCTGCCAAATTTCGAAAGAAGCGTTGCCATTTCTGATTTTCATTCACAATAATATTTTATTACAATACACTTAAAAAAATAAAAAGTTTCAATTTTAAAATTTAAATTTTAATAAATAATATAAATAAAAACCAAATAATATTAATAAATTAAATTAATAGTTATGGCATGTTTGATGAAAAATTGTACGATTAAAGGTGACGGGGAAAGAATAATTGTTTGCTGGTTGTGTCACGAGTTTTGTCATCTTAAGTGTAGTGGCCTTTCTGGGCTTGTTGCTGATTCTATCAACAATAATAAAGGGCTACATTGGTGTTGCAACGACTGTAGAAAAATTGGTGTTAGTTTTTACCGCTTTTTCCAGGATACTAAAAATAAATTCTTGGATATGCAAGAGGAAGCTGCAAAACTATCTGAGCGTATTTCTGCATATGGAAAATGGTTTGATGATTTCAAATCCTTGGAAAATTTAAAATCTCCACCTGAATCTTCACCAAAACGCCGTAAATCAGCAAGAAATGCTAATAAAGATAAACGTGATGATCCTGTGCCTGTTGTAAATGTTATAAGTACTCCGTGTTCATCTACACTTACTAATACTAATACGCCGTTGAGTTATGCTGTAGTAGCCTCAAATCAACCTGACCCTGCTATTAATACTGGCCAAATCAACAATTTTACGATAAGAGCTGTTCCTCCTAAAAAAACCATTTTTATTTCTCGTTTAGCTTCTGAAACTACTGCTGAAGCAGTGGATTCTTACGTAAAATCTAAGGTGGGTCCAAACGCAGATATTTCAACATATAAGTTTGTTTTTTCTCAACCAAGATCGATAACATCTTTTAAAGTAACTGTTTCTGCTGATCTTTTTGAAAGTATACTTGACCCAAATTTTTGGCCAGAAAATACTTTGGTTCGTGAATATAAATACAGGGAAAATTCAAGATCAATTAATTTTGGCCGTCTTCCTCCACACGTTTTAAATGTTCCAAAAAACTAAGAGCTTTCACTGGTGATAACATTTCATTAGTGTACCAGAATGTCTGTGGATTGAGAACTAAACTATCTGATTTGTATATAAAAAGTTTTAGCATTAATCATCACGTAATCGTTTTTACTGAAACTTGGCTAAACAATACCTTTTTGGATACTGAAATACTTTCTAATAAATATAACATTTTTAGACGTGACCGTGGTACCTTAACGAATGGTGGCGGTGTTCTTATTGCGGTCTCCAGTATTTTACCATCTGAGGTGTTATTAATTGATTCTTCACCCAACATCGAATTTATTGCTGTATTAATCAAACTTCAAAGCAAAAAAATATTTATCACTTGTTCTTATATCCCTCCATCATCCCCTCAGTCTTTATATGATACACATGGCGAAGCTATTAAATTTGTTCTTCGTGATGCTTATCCGGATGACTCAGTTATTGTTCTTGGTGATTTCAATTTACCTTCAATAGCCTGGAAATTTTTACCTGATGATAAATATTTTGTTCCGTCTAATTCAAATAATAAGTGTGATGAGCTTTTCAATATTTTACATGATATGAGTCTCTTTCAAATTAACGGTATACTTAATAATAATTTTAAATTATTGGATTTAATATTTACCAATGAAACTGAGGAGTGTTACATAAACCGAATAAACCCAATTTCTACTCCTGAAGACCGATATCATCCTACCATTGAAATTAATATATCCGTTCCATCTGGACTTGTAAATAAATGTTCTAAAAATATTGATAAATGTTACTGTTTCACGCAATCAAACTACTTAATGTTAAATGAACTTCTAATTAGTACGAACTGGAAAAACCTATTAACTTGTCCCTCGAACACAACTGCTGCTATTGATCATATGACTGATGCCTTCTACAACACGATGTATTCAATTATGGACTTATGTATTCCGAAACGAATTACCAAAATATTATCCGGGCCTCCTTGGAACACCAAGCAACTGGCTAAAGTTAAAAATAAAAAAAATAAAGATTTCAAAAAGTACAAACTATCTAGTTCTCTTGTTGATCATGGGAAATACTGTATTAGTCGCGCTGAATATATTACTCTGAATAAATCATGTTACTCAAACTATTTGATCAAAATGAAAAATAGCTTTAAACGTAATCCAACATCATTTTACAAATTTGTTAACTCTAAGAGGAAAACAACTGGCTTTCCGGCTAAAATGAAATTTCAGCATAATGAATCCAGTGATGATGCTATTATAAGTAATTTGTTTGCATACTTTTTCTCAACTACATATTCGGACGCAATTTTTGATGATTCAAACATTTATCCATATACACTTACCGCTAATCAAACAATTAATATTCCGTTGTTTGATGTTTCAACAGTTTCTCATGGATTAAGAAAGCTTAAATTTTCCTACAAAAGTGGACCTGATAAAATTCCTAGTGTCATCTTAATTAAATGTGCAGATGTTTTAGCTATTCCATTAACACTTATGTTTAATACATCAATAAAATATGGGTATTTTCCAAATAAATGGAAAGATTCCTTCATTATTCCGCTATTCAAATCTGGGAACAAGTCCGACATTACAAATTACCGAGGTATTGCCAAATTAAGTATTATACCAAAATTGTTTGAAAAACTTATAACGGATCACTTATGTCATCAAGTCAACACTTTAATTTCTCCCTTCCTACACGGTTTTCAAAAAAGATGTTCAACTTCAACAAATTTATTACAGCTTACTACAATAGTCAATCGCGGGTTTCTTCAAAGAAAACAAACAGATGTAGTTTATACAGACTTCAGCAAAGCTTTTGATAAAGTCAATCATAAACTTCTTATAAAGAAATTACATTTGATGGGATTTGCTAATATTAGCTTAATGTGGATTAACTCATATTTAACAAATAGAAAGCAAAGAGTACTTTTCAACAATGAATCTTCGAAAAATATAAACGTATCATCCGGGGTACCACAGGGCAGTCACCTTGGACCGCTTTTATTTTCCTTGTTTATAAACGATTTACCACAAGTTATTCAGTTTTCAAGTATTTTAATGTATGCTGATGATGTGAAAATTTTCTTGAGTATTAGTGAATACTCCAACCATGTTTTACTTCAAAATGACTTAGATTCGTTTTACAAATGGTGTAATTCAAATTTAATGGAGCTGAATCTAAAAAAGTGCAAATATATGCGTTTTGTCCGAAAGCGACCGATATCTGTAAATTATATGCTGGGCAATTATCAACTAGAAAAAGTGGATAGCTTTTTAGATCTTGGTGTTTTATTGGATCCTAAACTAAGTTTCATTAATCATATAACAATTATGGTAAACAAAGCCAGAGGAGTTCTTGGTTTTATAAAACGGTGGGCTAAAGAATTCAATGACCCTTATGTAACTAAAACTTTATACACATCACTTGTGAGACCTATTTTGGAGTATGCTTCCATTATTTGGGACCCTATGTACCAAATTTAAATCGACAGGATTGAATCTGTGCAAAAACAATTCCTGTTGTTCTGTCTTCGAAGTTTAAATTTCAACCCATTATGTCTTCCATCATATACCAGCAGGCTCGCCCTTGTTAAGCTGCCAACCTTAAAAAGCCGACGATCTATGTTAAATGTCTCGTTTCTATTGAATATTATTAACGGTGATGTTTGTTCTGGTTTTCTGATCAACAATATTTCGTTCAACATTCCTCAACGACCAACACGATACTTCTCACCATTATCCGTTCAATTTTTTAGAGCTAATTATGCAAACGCTGATCCTCTCAGGAGAATGTGTATTCAATTTAATGAACTGTATAGATTTATAGATTTTTCTTTAAATACTAATGTAACTAAAAGTAAAATAATAATTTTTTTTAATTCATAATTATTTATTTTATGTGAGTAATTAACATTTGTGTTGTATAAATAGTCTGTAAGGATGAATTCCATAGACTAATAAATTAAATAAAAAAAAAAAAAAAAAAAAACCTAGTACTTATAAATGGAAACAGAAGTGGCCAGTATATATCTCCAAGTAATGTATCTCCTTAACCGCTTAAGAATTAATTAATTAATTAATTAATCTAGGATCTTGAAAGATAGTGCCAATCTGCGACGATTGACATCTCAACTACTGTCCTAAGTCAAGGCATTGACGAGTTATAAGCCTCCAAAGTCTAGACACTCTAGAACGTATACCCAAGTACAGGTGTACTTGGTGTGATATTAAATGCAAATTTCTGAATTGACTACAGAATCAAAAAATGTTTTTCTGTTGGCAATGTAAATTCATGTTTTTTTATTATATAATAATAATAATAGTAATAATAATAATAATAGCAATAATAATAACATTAATATTATAAAAATTATTTAATATAATTTAAAGTATTTACATTTTGTCCTCCATATTCTGATTTGGCGGACATTTTAGAGTACACAATGTCAATAAAAAAGAATGACTTTTTAGGATGTTAAAAAATAGGATGTTGACGTTATCCCGATCACATTGTATTCTTATGGCCACTTAAAATGTTCTTTAATTTATTGAGCTACAAAATAGCATTAAAAAAATTAATTTTTCTTCGAAAACATAAAATATACAGAAAAAAGTGACTGGCCACACCTGTACTTGGGTATACGTTCTTGTAGTAAAAGTCGGGTATAAGGGCAAGGCTTAATTGGAAAAATTTTTTATTCGTTATTATCAACAGAATTAAACTTGAATGTCGAATGTTTTTATTTCAAGTATATTCTAGAAGATATCACCTGCATTGTTACTTAAAAGAAATTCAACATTATTTTTATTAATTTCATTATTTGTTTTCTAAAAATAGTTTGTTATGACTTTGGCACAAAATCCAGAATTTTTGAACTAAAAGCAAGTTTAACAACTTTTGTTTTATTCTATTGGCCTATCTATGATGATCAATAATTGACGACATTTTATATTACTTTTTCCTGAGAAATCTTCAATTCCAAATACATGAATAGATCTATATTGTTTAGGAATGAACTATTGGGTAAATTCTCACTTTAATTCAAACAAACACACTTTTCGATGGAACATCACAACAATAACGAACATTTTGTCGGCCAAAAATGTATGGCGTGCTCAACTGACCAACAGCAACCACTTTTGCCGTAACAACAAAATTTCAAAGGATTTTTAACATTTCACGCAAATTTTTTTTTCTTCCACTTCTAAACGACGAAAAAAACATGCAACTACCGGTGCTGATCAGAGTGGAACACATTTATTTTTTGTTGTGGAAAAAAGAAAAACAAGTATTGTGTTTTTAGTGAAATTGTAAAAAGAGTGTTTACAACAAGTTTCAATCTGCATGCTTCAAAGGGTTCTTTAATATGTTTAACATTTCAAGATATCAGTGTTGTTACTTACTTCAAAAATTGGGAGTATTTCAAGTTTAACTGAATTATTGTGTAGCAAATTCAAATAATTTTTGAAAGCAGAAAAAGCTGCTACAAGAAACTGATCTACAGTTCACATTGGCTACAACCCACTACTATACATTCTTGTTTAAATTATTTGTTCACATACATTTTTTATATTTGTAAAAGGGTTGACTGTCCCAGTTGATATTTTAACTTAAATATCAGCGTTTAAAAAACTGATTGTCAAAGCAGAAAAACTGCCATTTCTTCCACTTCTTCCACTTCTTCTTTTGCCATTGACAAAAAAACAACTGCTGACTTTACTTCTGATTCATTAAATGTAAACAGTCGATGTCAAACAAACTCAAAAAAAAAGTTGTACACAAATTTTCGTTTTTTGTTCGACAGTTTTTGGTTTCGACTGCAGTTTTTTAAACCCTGTTGAATATTTCATTCTATGTCGACTTTCTGAGATTTGCTTTCATGCAATTACTTGTATTGTGGGAAAACAAAAACAATAGCCCCTAAGACTTGCTCCTTCTGGAATCTTAAACAGTCAGCATTAAAAATTTACTACCCATTGTGCGAAAGTTCGGGCAGCTGGAGGATTTCCATTGGTGCTCTTGTCAATCATGAGAAACTGCTAGGTCAGTAGCTATAGTAGACGTTTACTCACGTTAATCTAAGACTCATCCGTATAAAAAAAAATCTAAAATAGTCCTTTAAATAATTTCAATATTTTAACGTAATCTTTAGTAATAAAGGTTATTTTAGACTAACGATCTAAATTAACACAATTATTGGGATCCACATACCCAGTGGGGTCCGTTGCATGCAGTTTTCACGTGAGAATACATAAAGTTAAGAAAGTTTTGACAACGTTAAACAACAAATTTGAAAAGAACTCATTGTAGTGGTTGCAATTATTTTGAAAAAAAGTCTTCTTGTATGTTGTAAACAAATTACAAGCGGAAAGAAATTTTTTCTAGGGCAGCAAAAATCTAAACAAACTGTCAATCTTTTTATATATTAAATGAAGTTAACAACTATTCATTAAACTATAACAATTTTTATATCTTAATAACACCACTTACGTTAACATCCTGTCCATATTCATTTTGTATAGTACACCATGTTTAAAAATAGTACAAGTGACGTTTCTCCACAATAGAGATTATGCAGCAATATAAACGCAAACGTACGTTGTAAACAAATGTGCGGAATATCCTTAATTGTCTAGATAGTGAAAAGGGATCGAATGCAAATATTCATGTGTGGATGTATTTTTAAGAGGATGCTATTTTATGAGTTTCGTTATTTAAGTCCCAAAAAATGTGCTCTTAGTATCTGCATTAGATGTTAAAAGGATTTTAATATATTGAAGAAAATTGAAATATGTCATTGTATAGTTTGCTATGGGTTAACAAATAAATAAAGTAAATGCTTATAGCTGTACACAAAGTTTCATAAAAATTTAAAAGCTTAAAAGCTATTTTAAACTAAAGCTATTTAAAGTTTTGCTCAAATAAACATTTAAAAAAAATATTAAGCATAACTAAATGCTAAAGTTTATTTTAATTTAATTGACGAAATCGCTTAATAATAAACTGGCAAGTGCACGGCTAAAAAAACGAAGCTGGCAACATGCTTTATTTTTGTTTGCGAAAAGAATAAAGCAAGTTTTTTTTTTTAATTTTGTGTTTTCTTAATCTACTTACAACTACAATTAATGTTGGAAGAATTCCAACCAATTGTAGTGGGGAATGTAAGAAAAGATAAACTCACTGCTCATTGTTGCTGTTTTTGTTTAAGCTTTGATAATGTTACAAGTAAAGCTGTTGCTTATAATTCCTATTCGCTTAACAGTTTTATTTGTTTAATATCTATAATTTTTCTAAAATCTTTGTATGAAGTTTCCTGGCGATCTGGCCTAAGCAAACAGTGGAATGCGCATGGGAATCAGTGTTGCCGTTAGGATACGAAAGATACATTTTTCGTATCTTTTGATGACTTCATGTACCATGTATAATCTTGACATTTTTCGTATCTTTTGAATCTGTACGTAAAATGTGCAGAAATAAAATATTAAATTTTAATTCCAAAAATGTTGTTAATGTGCCGATGTTTTAAAATTTGAAAAAAGTAGTTTGTTTAACATTTGTACTTCCATTTTCGAATGCATGTTTTGAGAGAATTTTTAGCCAACTAAAACCTATTAGGACTGATCATCGTAACCGACTCAATACTAATACAATAGCAGCTTTAATTATGGTGAAAGAGAACATTAAGGATGTTTCAACATACGATCCAACTTAAGCGATGATTACTAGTAGTGCGAAGTTGTTCTGAGGAAATATAAACATTGTTTTTATTTTCAGGAAATTTATACATATGAATTTTTTTATATAATCGCCTTAGTATAAACGCCTTAACTCGTATATTATATATAAATGAATTTGTTTTGATAAAATCCAAAGATAGTTACATATAATCATTTTTAAAGTTTGCTTACTGTACCTAATATTAATGACTATTTATTAAATTTATTGATAAAAATGAATTTATTTAATATAATTTTCTTTACAATATTCATTAAATATGAAATAAAAATGTTATGTTAATAAATGTTAACGTTAAAAACGGATATTTTTCAAAATGTATCTTTTTGGAAACTAAAATGTATCTTTCTCGAAATTTCGCTGGCAACACTGATGGGAATAGCTTATCTTTTCAACAATAAATTTCAGTATTTTTTTTAACAGGAATGGAAATTGGGAATTAAGCACGATAAACAAAATCTTTCAAATAAAATAAAAATATAAACAAAACTTTGCAAACAACAATGAAAAAAAGTTGAACAGCTGAAGAAAGAGCTGGGCAAGTTGGATCTGCTGACTGCAGGAAATAAAGTTCAGTTGCAGAAAACATAAATCGATGAATCAAGCGACACAACATTGACATCGTTACTTATGAATTTGAAGAAAAATAAGAAATTAAGGTTGCTATCCGTGCAGTACCAAGCAACATGAATCTCAGCACAATGCTTGCTTGATGGAGAAAATTGAAAAAAATTCAGCAGAAACTTCTAGAAAAATGGACAAAAATTCTAGAGTGACAAACGAGAACCTTTAGGCTACTAATGAAAAACTTGAAAAGCTTCAAGAAATATCTACTGTAATAAATGAAATAGAAGACGAAATTGGAATAGAATTCAACCGGAAGCTGTGTGATGTAAGAACACAAATCACGGTTTTTGATGAAAAACCACACCAACTGGAAGCAAAATTTAATAGTCTTCAGTGCCGAGAGGGAGCAGTTCGAATTTTACCAGATTTCTCTAGTAGAATAAAAGCTCCGAGTTTTGACGGCAGTTCATCATTTAATGTTTTTAAGTTCAAGTTTGGAACAATGAAGAAAAAGCCATAGAGCTGATTCTGGCTTTAAAAGGAACTGCGGCTGAAATTCTAGAAATTGTACCAGTAAGTTGCAGAAACAATTATTATGACATTATGGTAGCACTGCAGAACACAGAAAGGTAATATGTATAGAGAAAGGAATTACGTTACAAAAGGTAAACGAGACGCTACAGGATTTCGCACTGGAGATTGAGCGCCTGGTGCAGCTTACTTAACCGGGTGAAAGTCATCCACTGCTAGATCATTTTAAGACCGAGTGATTTGTAAACGATATCAACGAAGGAGATATTGTTAAGGAACTAAAGGAATCAATTATGCAAGCATTAACTAATACAAACTTAAAATACTATAATTGCGATAAGATTTGCGAAACCTTAAAGCACCCAGAAAACGAGCAAGATCTGCTTCACCGCAAAGGGAAAAAGAAGAGTATGTAAACAATTATCGCGGTCCCACGATCAAGTAGTACATAAAAGAACATAAATGTTGAAGTCCGCATTTTGATTATTGATGCAGGACATTCGATTATAAGAGGTGATTTGATAAAGGGAGATGTCGAGCCACTAAGCGGTGTAAACTTGCGAACATCTACGGTATGATTCTGTCATTGTCTATGACAAAGCAAGAGTGGAAATAAGAATGTCCGATTTGATCGTTATTGATTTTATTTATAATTATGTAAAGGGAAAAAACAGAAGTGAGGAAAAACATGTAAAATCTATTAAAATGGATAATCATTCAAAAAAGCAAATTTCGATCTACCAAAGGTTAAAATACAATTTGGTTTAAGGATTGATGTTTAACTGTTGACGTCAGCAGTCGTCGATGGCTGCGAGTGTAAGACGGCAAATCCATCTGAGGAGATCGAGTGTTTGCGATCGAAACATGTCATGGTAACCAGCCGCCTGGGTTCGAATCTCAGGTCAGTCAAGAATGAATGATTATCAATAACAATTTTAATTAATTTCCATGTTGTAAAATTCCTTTCTTCATAAAAATAATTTAATGAAAATTAAATTTGATGAACTTAAGCCTGAATAAAATATTAAAAAATTGGATTAAAAACCATAAATAGTTCAACAAAATAACCACAATACTAATTATTGTAAAGCAATAATTTCGCGATAAAAATTAATTATTAATAGGCATCTAAACAAATTTTAAATGTATCAAAAAATGCATCACAAAGGCAAAATATGCGCTAAAAGCTTAAAAATGCTGATTTTCACTAAATAATGCAAAAAAAATGCTGCAAACGGTAAAATATGCACTAACAAATCGATGTCAAAATTCATAAAAAGTTCTAAAACGAATAAATATTGTTTCTGCCTTCATTGGTCGCCCAAGGAAAAACGTGCAATTGCATGTTTGATGGTGATGACATTGGCGCCTCAAGATGTTAACTTTCATAAGACAAAATAGACCCCTGGGATTGGAATACCGATTCCTTAGGCTTAGACGTAAACGTGCATATTATATAAATTTTAAGAACATATTTTAAGTTTTCGAAGCATGTTTTATGCGCATATTTTTCAATAATAAATGCATAAAATTCAGCACCCCATTACATTTTCACTCAGTAAAATAAACAACTTTACTACATATTAACAGCAGCAAACAAGTTGTTGTAATTGCATTTGTACATTACTTTCGTACTCAATATAAATAAAAATAAACAAATTTTACTTAAAGCATAACAAACACAAGATGAAATATTTTTTTTAAGTATAAAATTAAAAAACAAAGTGCCGAGGAGCCATTTAATACTAACAGCTTTTCAAAGGAACAAATATTGCAGCTGACATTAAACTTAAACCCCAAAGCATCCATTTACAACTACTTTATATTCGTATGACTAAAAAGTACAGTCTAATAGTTTTGCACAGATTGAACTTAAAACATGAAAGAAAGCTCGACCATATGATACCCTACAACCTTTATGAGATTATTTTTTCTTTTAGTGATTTTAGGGAGGGGGTTTATATAGGAGATGTAATAAATCGTGGACCTACCAACACACCATTTTGACAGGACATAGTAATAATCTTCACATTCAGCGTTTAAAAAACTGCAGAAAGTAGAAAAACTGTCATTAATTCTACTTCTTCATTTGTCATTGGCCAAAAATAAATGTTGCTTTTACTTCTTATTAATTAAATACCGTCGCTGCCAAACCAACTGAAAAAGAGAAAAGTTGTACGCAAATTTTCGTTTTTGTTTGGCAGTTTATTAAGCCCTCTTCTCATTGAGTATTACTACATTTTATAAGGATGTTATGGCATCAAAAGCTATTTTCGTAGGATGATTTAAATAACAATTAAAAAAGTTTGAACAAAATTTAATCGTAATACAAACCAAATCAGATGATTTATAGACACCAGGACACATTTTAGGCAGGCTTGGTCCTGCAGCCAGCCTGCCAGTCATCGTTAGATCGATTCAAAATGTGATTAAAAGTCGATCGGTATATTAAAAGTTTTGTCTATGAGCAATATTCAAAGGTGTAACACACATCAGCACAAACGCACAATATCCTCTCCGCTATTCTACTGTGGGTTTTCTAAAACTTTTTACTTAACATTTTGTTCTAAAACAAAGTTGTTTGTAATTAAATTTTATATTTTATTTATTTTTTTGTTGCAAATAAATGAATAAATATATTTCAAATATTTTTATTTGTAAAATGGTAAAAATTAAAATTAAATGTGAATGTTATTTTCACATTTTTGCTAAAAGGCAAATTTTTGTCAGTAAAATAACAGAAACCCTTTGAATGCAAACTTTTTAAAATACCGAAATTGAAATTACTTTTTGATAATACCGAATTTTAGTTTATTTTGTGGTCGTTTGATAAAGCTTTTGGTAACTATTACAAAAAAACTAAAAACATGTTTATTTTAATTAATCTGCCTTTTAAAGGTGGACAGGTTAACAGGTTTTGTAAAAATAATCAAATTTTCAATACCATTTACTTCAATTGCATAAAAATTATACTTGAATTACTTTTTCATACACTCACAATATTCTGTACGTAAAATTAACTAAATTTGTAATATAAAATGAATGAAAATTCAGCTAAAAACCGGTCTACTTATTTTCATTTATTTTTAACGAAAATATCTTTTAATTTTTACAGTCAAAAATTCAACCCCATTATTCTGTAAAAACAAATAAATTTTTAGTTATTTTATATTAATTAGCTATCAAAAAATTAACTGAAAATTCCGCAAAAACAGAGAAATATTCAGTTGTTTTATTAAAATCGCTAATTTTCGTTTACTCCACAAAAGAGCCAAATTTCTAAAAACAACACCTGACAGATACCTTGTTTTTCTTGTGAAAGAGAGAACATTATTGTTTACTTACCCTGTTACACACGCTTGCTTTACTTTTGTTTTACTGACCTCGTTTGTTTACAGAAGAACTCACAATAATAAGATACCAGCAGCATGACCGATATGGTTTCGCAATTATTTTACTTTAAAAATTTTATGAATTTAACTTAATCGTTTTTACAAATAGAAAATGGGAATTTGTTACACAAAACAAGCACATCGTTTTTTAAAGAAAAGTAAAAATGTATTTTTAGCTTTTATTTGACCTTGTTTAATTGAATAACTGTTTTATTTTTTAATTCAAGCTCTAAATTTCCTGAAGATGCTAACCAAATGTTAGCGAAATATCGTAATAATAAATAAATAATTTAATAAAAAGACCTAGAGCTTGAATTAAAAAATAAAACATTTAATTTTACATAAAAAGGAATTTAACTTAATCAACGGACAATATTAACTGGAGCTGAAAATCCATATAATAAGCACTTAGTTTTTGAATAACTGTTAGAATCTGTTAAAAATTAATTTGTTTGGAATTTTAAATGTTTATTTATTTAAAAATTACTTTACGAAATACTTCTTAAATAAACTACAGTCCAAGGCGAATTCATTTTTCAGGTGGCGTTGAAAATACAGCTGTGCTACTTTTTTTTCTTAATTAGGGAGGGGAATGTCAAAAGTTACTTGTGTTTTTGACATATCAGCCAACGAAAGCAACAAAAAAATACATTGTTGTACTTTTGGTGTTGTTACTTGTTGTAGTATCGACGCCACCGTTTACATGAATTCGCCTTGCTACAGTCCGTTACTGTAATAATATTGTTAGTGTAATTATTTGTTCAACAATTAATTCAAAACATAATAGTCATGTAAAATTTCACCTTTTAGTAATTTCACCATGGATACTCATATTTTTTTAAGAACTTTCAAATAAAAAAAATAAACAAAAGTTTACAAAAACTAAAATAAATTTTAAAGGTTTCTTTATAAATCCTCTTATTTTTTTGCAGCCGGACTTAAATAAAGATAGAATATAACAAGATATATTGCCATCCATTCCTGTGTTTAGTTTAAATCTCAGCAATAGATGGCGTAAGAGTCGTCGAAAACTGAGTAAAGAATCACGAACAATATTCTTAGAGCGAAGATAAAGAAATTTAGATTGATGTTTTCTTTAATTTTATTGATTATTGAAACAAAGAAAGCTAAATTTAGCAAGAAAAATTATTTTAAAACGAAAGTTTCTTTAATGTAGGAATAAAAAGTAATGGCTTTAATAGAAGTGTTTTGAAATTTTCGCTCTTGAGCGTGTTTGACGTTTGTAATAAAACAAAAAAAAACTTGATCCACTTTTTCCCTGTGAAACTGCGTGACAAAAAAATTATGGGCCACAAGAAGAAAGGAGACTGCCAAATATCGAATCAAAAAATCGCTTAATTTAGCCCAGTCGTTTTTTTGAAAATTAGTTTTGGCCAGAAAAAATTAAAGATTTCCTATATTGAGGTTGCTCCCATATAAAGTTTATGAAATTTAAAAAAACAAATGGCACCGCAGCTCCTTTGATTCTCCTAGACGGGTCATATCTATGACCGACTCCAGGTTATTTTTCATCCACATCATATATTTCTTCCATACTTACCCGCTGTGTTTATTCCTTAAAGGGAGATACTTTAACAAATAAAATGTCAAATTTCCAGCAAAAGCTTCAGCGTTTGTCTGCAATTAGTGAAGGCGCTTTGGATGACATAACGATCTTGAAAAAGTAAATTTCGCCGTTTTTCCATAAAATGAAACGAAAATGTTACTGGATAAAAACTACCTCCACAAATTAACTAACAGGATGGCGCGTAATTAGTGTTACGATAACTTTTAAAACCTTGAACAAGATGGAGCCTTTAACTATAGCTCCATTAGCGAAATTTTGTACAGCCACCCAGTCGATTCAAGTAAAAAGTGGCTCCTCTTTAAATCAATATTAGGGTTCTTTGACCAAACAGTCTCCGTTAAGATCTCCGAATGCCGCGCAATGAAAAAGAAGAGTTCCGTTGACTCTTCCTCCTCCTTTTCGCCACAAACTTCTACATAGGTCATTGTAAGGGAACCCTAACATTTGGGCGTGTCTACCAATAAGCCAGTGGCCAGTTAACAACAATAAGGATTCCCAGGTGATGTCTGGACAGCTGTAATGCCCGCCTAGTCCTGTTTTCATCTATGATGGGCCAAATTGTCCTGGGGGCAAATTATGGCAGTCGTGATCGAATACTTTATTATTATCGTTATTATTTTTCAGTGTTGTGAAAACTCAAATAAATGCTTTACAACACTTAAAAAAATAATTTCAATCGGTTTAGTATGGACAGAAAGAAAAAGTATTCGATCACAACTGCCATAATTTTCCCCCTGGTTTCTCCACAGGTGGTTATCAAGCCATATTTGTCTTACTTTTTGGGAGTGAATCATATGCTGAATAGTTTGGATTCAAAGTGGTGCCTGCATACACCTACGAGACCGCCATACGGTCTCCATGTATGTCCCTGTGTCCGGGGACCAATTTAAGGGTAACCACTGAATGTCGCGCTATCTTCTCCAGTGACATCCAGCATTCTGGGACAATTACCGAAGTGATTAACACATTGTCTAGGGTTCTGATGGCCGCCTTGCTATCGGTAATAATGTGAATATATTCTGCCAGATATGTCACTATAACGAATGTGTCTCGCGGCTGTGTATATTAGCTGCTCGGAGAATATGGAAACGGTCTAAATATCAATTGGTTGCGTTAATCGAGGTTGCACTGTACCTTGCTGGGCATGGGCGCAAATTTATATTGTTTTTAATTAATAACAATGATTTATTAATGGTTTATCAAATCAGCGCATATTGTGTGTATCTTATTTTAAGCATATTGTTTTACGAAATAACTATAGGAAATTTATGGTTTTTTGTTTGTTTATTTCTCAATTAATCATAAACATAATTTATATTCGCACGGGAATCCTTTACAAAGTTTTGTTGAAAGTTATAATAAGCTACAAAAAAAAAAGAAAAAAATATACTGAGAAATAAGAATTATCTATAACACAATAGCAAAGATTAAAAGTTAACCTGTCTAATTAAATGTATTCTTAAAACAAAGAACATAAGTATAACACGATGAAAAACGTGTAATATTAAAATTTGTTAAAGATATCGTATAATACATAAAACTAAAATAGTGACAGAAATTTACAATAAAATAAAATTTAAATTTCGTGTATCCAAATCGTTTTTAAATATTAAAGAATATCTTTAAATTCATCCTGAATAATACACAAAATAAATCTAAAAGCTATTTTTTGTGAGGAATGTAACTTTAAACTCTTCTCTTAAGAGTTAAAGTCAACAAATTGACTAGAACATTCGGGCTAGCTCAAAGTAATAATACCGTACAACATTCTTGCACGTTAAGACAGAAAGATTTTCAAAAGTATTTATGCAAGTTCTATTTGTGCTACTTAATATTAGATTATGGCCAATTCTGGGGTCTAATCACCGCATTCGATACTATCGTATCGAATAAACTATCGAATGTTTTTGCATACGATAGACACTGACGTATCGAATGAAAACTCGAGAAATGTAATGTCGAGTTACTCTTAATCGAATGCTAATATTTCAAATTCAATAAATTCCATTCCATATAGAGAGTCGTGATACCAAAATAAATAATTTCGATCAATTTTTCTCGATATCGTATGCGGTGATTAGACCCCTGGACTTTCCATGTCATATAAGTTACATTAAATAAAAAGCTATATTCAACAGATTTTATCTCGTAATCCAGATAGAGGGAGAAAAATGCATTAGGATTGACTCAGATTCGATTCGTATGAAAGGTTCTATTGGAGGATTTTCAAACTCAAATGTGATTCTAGGACTAGAAAAGTAAACACTTTTAAGCCCGTTTTCACAACTTACCGATAGCTATAGGTAGGATTTTATCGGCCGTATAAAAAGTGTTTCATTATTACAACTGTACTTTAACCCACCTGGTAGGATTAACCTTAAACAACTTAAAACAAATTTGAATATTATTATGATGATACAATTAGGCCATTTTGGGCCCTAAGTGGATAATATAGTCTATTTTGAATTGTTTTCTTTTAAAATATTTATTACCAAATACAGAAAACAGTTTAGTTAACTTTGATTAAAATATGAATATACCCCACGATATTTTGTTGTCAATTCTATGAAAAATTTAAAATTTGGAACCTAAAAGGTTGTAGAATAAGATAAAAAGCGTTTTTCTCAAAACTTTATATTCACACACAAGGCCCCTTTTCTCGGAGATGGTCGCACATATTGAATTTTGACCTTGTCATATGACCTTTGGCGTGGTTCGATTTTTACCAAATCTTTAGAATAAAGTCCTTTTAGCTTGTGTCATAGAACGACTCTGAATACCATCAATTGAATATTATTAAAAATAGATGAAATTTATCCTATTGATAAATTTTGTTCAAGAAACAGGCATTTTCCTCTAAATCCGTAAAAATAAAAACGTTACCCTGCCTAAGCAAGTGTATCAGGGGATATTTCTAAAAATTTATAATTTTATTCTCTTGGTTGTTTTTAACAAGTCCCTGGTGTGCAGCTCTTAATTTCGATTTTGTTAAAGAAAATTTTAGCTGGGAGATTTGAAAAACACCACAAAAATGTTGTCCGTTCTTAACCGAATTGGGCTTTTATACCATTTTGAATACATGATTAAATTAAAATTTCCATATGTTACGGTCTCAATTCGCCTGACGATTTTCATTTACTTATTTTTTTTCGAGTTCATCGAGTGCTTTACACCACTCATAAATGAATATAAATAAATATAAATATACTTAATTTGCAAATACTTATATAACTAACGTTTAATTTTAGTTTTTATTTTATAAATATGTGTGTATCTGTTTTAATCCGTCCGTAAATTATATTTAAGTTCCTTATTGTTCACTATTGTTCTGTGTCAACTTAATATTATTTCGCTGGCCTCTATGAGTTTCACAAGAAAAACTTTTCTTTTTAATTTATTTACTGTCCTTGTTTCTTTTTACTTTTTTTCAATTTTTTTTTTCTTAGTTTTACAGTATCTAGATAGACCTTTAAACTGACACTCTTAAGCTTTGTCTGTCTCCAACATCTCATTTAACCTCCTTTCATACTTTTTCTGCTCTATATATTATATATATTCTCCAGTTACCAAATTATCCCGCCCATCCTTATTTACCATTATGACCTTTTTATCAATTAAATTATTTAAATTTAATGAATGTGATAATTGAATCAATTATTTTTTGTTGTTGAAAGAAAATTAAAAATATAATTTTTATTTCATTTACATTTTAGTTGTTTTGAAATAAATTTTTAATTAAAATATTAATTAAATAAAACAAATTTTTTAATTTAAGATAAAATAATAAAAAACTTGTGAAATTGTTGTTGGAAATTGTCATAACAATCAACTCATTGTTTGAAACGGAAAACTTTTTCGACTTTTTTCAATAACCGGTTTTCGAATAGTCCGAATAGTTGCAATTTTAAAAAAACCGGTTAACCGGTTTTAATTCGAATACATAAAAAAAAATTAAATTAGTTTTTGTAATTAAAAGATAATTAGAATAAAAACAAAACAATTCACGAAGGTAAAAAACCAACAAAGTACATATATATGTTCATATACATATGTATATATATATGTTCCCGTCGATCCTATAAGGAGCAAAGGGCCTCAATGCATAGATATGACCTAAGGTATGTTCAGACCACAAATATTTGACGATAAAATCAAAAAAAATCGTGACCAGTAAATTGATTAAACTTAAGCATTATTTTTAACAATTTCTAGTGATTTGCAAAACTTTCTGTATATCTAAGATGATAATTGCATTTATGTATAATGTAGTTTAGAAACCGTTAAATAATGTTTGCTCTAGCCAAACGTTTTGCAAAAGCAATTCTTTAAGAAAACTGGTGGTTACGTTAGGCGTCAAATATTTAATAGCTTTAGAATTTTTGAAAAACTTTGGTTTTAAAAATATTGGGATTTAATAAATTTATTATTTGGCATATTTTCCCAAAATTATTGTAAATGACTTTTAATTTGTTGCTGGTTAAGCATGTCTATATGAAGCAGTAAACTTCAGCCATATTTTTGGAAAGTGGCAAACAAAACCTCTTATCTAGGATTTTTCAGCATTATAGAAACAAAAGTAATATGAGCATGCTTTTTGTATGAAATATCTTCCAATTCGTCGATCACACAATTTAAACCCTTCCAGGACATTTTTGATTCCTTCAATTTTGTTCTTAGTGTTTAAATAAATAAAACTGATGAATTTTTCCACAACGTTTATTCCGCCGGTATGTTCTTGTTTTAAGCATGAAGATATGCAAGAACTACTTAAGAGTTTTTCATTCATTATTGTCAGCATATTTTAGTAAAGTATTATCTGCAGTCTCTTAAAAACTACTTAGAAAAGGGTGAAGTTTTACTTGGCGTATATTTATGTCAAGCTTGTAGTCTAATTAAAAGTGATTAATAAGTCGTGACGTTAAAGAATCTTTACAACTTATTATTTTAGGGCCGTTCAAGCACAATGTTCTTTAAAGTCAGTTCGAAATATCACCAGAGATGGTATCTTTATAAAGCTTTATATAGTATTTAGAATACTGTCAAATTGCTAACTACTTTTTAAGCTGAACTTTTTTGACGTACTTTAAATTGTTTTTGGTTTTTGTTACAAGAACACACGCTTATATACATAAGCGATTTGTATTTACATTGCTCATAAAGTTTTTTGACTTTTATTTCATTTTGTTTTGACATTTTTTATAAAAAGTTTAAGTTTGCCAAATATTCAATTAGAAAAATACTTAAATTACGGGTACATTTATAACAAAAGTGAGGAAAACGTATATAAATTACACATTACTAAAATAACCGGTTTATTTTACTAAAATAACCGGTTTATTCGATATTCGAAAAATGGACATTTTTAAATATTCGACTTGGGCAAAACTAAAATAACCGGTTAAAACCGGTCGAATACTATTCGATCGATCACCCTACTAAATATGCTGCGAATTAAATTTAGATATGCACGCTACAGTATTGCATTCATAGCCAAAAATCGCTAAATCAACTTTATAGATTTTTAGTGATAGAGATTTCGCTTTAGCGAATTACAGAATATGGTTTTAGAATTTCAGACACTTGAAGACACCTCTAAATCAATTTTTATTTTTCCAAAATTTTGAATTTCTTAGTTTTTTGGTGAGACTCTAAATTTGATCACTTGTTTTTCCTCCATAAGAAGACCGCTCTTCTTTTTTCAATTAAAAAAATAGTTTGAAAATTATTTCAGTTTAATTAATTTGATAATTAAATCAATTATTTTTAAAGTTGAAAGAAAATTAAAAATAGAATTTTGAATTAAATCAAAAACATTTTAGTTATTTTTAAACAAACTTTTAATTAAAATATTAATCTTAATTAAATAATAATAAGACTTTGTCTTGAAAACCTAAATACATTCGTTTATTTTGTTTTTTTGTCCACTTTCGTCGACATTTTTTTATTTGTACAAATTAAAGTACAAATGTAAACATTAGAGCTTGTGCCATAGCTATTTTTTAAGAACAATTTTGATTTTAGTTGAACTGTTAATTTTTAATTTCTTGAAATTGGCAAAAAAAAAACATAATAAACGATGGTATTCAGGTTTTCAAGACAAAGTCTTGACAGAAAGAGTACGAAAAAAGGGAGGAAAGGAGGCGACATGTAATTTGAAATTTAAATGATAATAACAACAAATTTCGTACCACCAGCATTACTGGTTAAAAGATTGATATTTGCCTGTTGGTTGGCGGGCACCGCAGTGGTTAGAACTCAAAGATTTTATAAAGATAGAATGTGGTGATTCTTGAAACATGTAAAAATCAACCCGGGTTCAAATCCCAGTTCAGACAAGAAAAATTATCAAAAAAAATGTTTAATAAAAATTCCAAGTTCTAAAAAATTCCTTCCTCAGTGAAAATAATTTACTGAAAATTAAATTTGATGAACTCAAGCCTAATTAAAGAATATCAAGAAATTAAAAATTAACAACTTAAAACAAAATTATTTAAAATTTAATAAATTTTATTAAATTATAAATATAAAAAAAAATAATGAGAAGAACAATTCTTTTTAATTTGTTGTTAATCATAAACATTTGCCAAAGAAAACAAAAATAACGTTTAATTCGCATTTTTTTTTTATTTCACTATAAAAAGCCTTTTTATGTTATTTTTTTTTCTATTAAAAAAAAGTTTATTGTTCAAAAAGAATGTAAAAAATTTAGCTTTTTGTTAATTGTTTCTATGAACAAGTAAAATTAGTAAGCGGAAAAAGGTTGTCTACACATTTTCATACTCGTGAAATTAATGAAAACGTCAGCAAAATAAGGGAAACTTAAAGACCCAACAATAATTTCTTAAAATAGAATAAAACAAAATATTAAGTATTAACTTTTTTTCCCAGCTTTCAAATAAAATAAACATAGAATTTCATTCTCAGCTACACATAAATCTTTGCAAGGATTAGTAATGCAATCGGTTAATACTGGGACCAATTTATGGCATTCGGTAAGGAAAGAAATTATTAGAATAGTCGGTAGTTGAATAGAAAGAACTTATTGGGAGATTTTCCCACAGGACGAACTTTTCACAGGTGGTGAAAAAGATCAAAATCTCCTTTTTCGTAATTTTGGGTCCAAACCACAACCACCACTTGATTCCCTAAGGGGCCTAAGCCAATAGACAGTCTATCGTGCCACCAGGGGCTTATGAATCCTGTGGTGCCATATAGGATCTCTGGTCTGCCGCGATTCAGAGATATCTGGAAAATTAGCATTCTGCCTTATTTCAGGTATTGGTTGCACGAGATTTGTCAAGTTCTCCAGAAGACGTAACACCAAAAGTTGGAATATCGTTGCTAGTTCACATTAGCAAGTTCGCTATGGCTAATGTAAATAATACGAATACAAAAATACATTACCATTGTGGTGCGGGTAAAAAAAAATATGTATATTTTTGTATTCATTATTTTCTAAATTATTTAATAAGCAAACAATTTTGCTTTAAATTGTTCACCAACTGGCAATAAATTAAAAAATTTTAACTTAACCGTACTCACTAAATATTCTATTTTGATTTAATTTTTATATTTGCAAACTTATTTAAATATTCTGTCAAGCAGCCGTAGGGTAAACTATAAGAAATTATTTTACTCTATTGTTTTGCTCCATTGTTCTTTTTCTTCTTTGTTTTCCAAAAGTAACTTATTTTTTCTTATTTATGAAAGAAAACAGGAAGTTTTTACTACAATGAAACACCATTTTTCACTTCACTTTATGCACTCCTAAAAAAAAATAACAGTAAAACACATAAATGTACTGATTGTATCTTTCTTAGGAAATGCCAACTAAAGTTTTTTTTTCAAATGTTAAACATTTGAAGTGAAGTTTTTTTTTAGATAGACGACCTTATGCAACCAGCAACTTATACTCATGAATACAGGTTCAAACCACTATCAGCATGTGAATTTTTAAGGGTGGTCCCAATAAGACATGAAAATCAACTATTTTAATTAAATCAAGTTTAAATTGCAGTGGGAAATATTTACCATATTTTACAAGTTATTCGTTTTTGGTTGTTTGTAAACTCTTGCTTATCATCAAAACTCTTGTGTGTCTCATATCTGTGGTATTCATTGGCAACCGCGTATATCTTAAAAACTTTTCGGGAGAACCAAAAAAACATTCTTGATCAAACTATGTTCTAGATATTGCACTTTTTGTATTTTGTTATTACGTAAAAAACCCAATATTGGTCCAGGTTTTTAGAACCACATAAACATCTTTTAAAACTAAGCAATATGACATCAAGATCTCAAAATCGAAAAAAATTAAATAACCAATAAGAACCATGTTTTCAAGCAAATAGTATAGATTTCGTCTTTCAGTTTAACAACACTGTAAGGACTCGTAAAAATCTATTTATAATAAATATGGAAATGCGTTCGATCCCCAAAGACTCCTAAGCTAAAGAGAAAAAATTATTGCCGAACTATTTTCAAACATACACTTGTTTGAAATTTTTTTTTAATTTTTACAAATCTGTTTACTGATTCAATTAATATGTTCGTTTGATTTTTATTTAACCAAAAAAAATGTTGACAACTATTTAAAAATATAAAATACGCGTTATTAGTTTCAAGTTTTCATTATTTTCTATGAAATATTTAACGCTCTTTAATGTTGTCGTTTTTTGCATTTTTTTTATTTGATCGTAAGCAGCAATTCTTTATGTAAACTATTAGAACAACAACACAAAACACATACAGTCTATTTTTGGACGCTTTTAAAAAGTACACCAAAAGTAAAAAAAGGACTAGCAGGTAAAAAAAAACGTTTCACTCTTTTTAAACAACAGAAACAAAATACATTTTTGGTAAAAAAGAATGAAAAACAAAGTCCCGTATTCAATTTTTTAAAACTGTTTAGTTAAATACATCAAATACAAAAATAAAATGATTACGAAATACATATTAAGTCGGTCTGCTGCCGTTTTTGGTTACATTTCTTCTGCTTTAGCCAAGGGAAGGATACAGCAACAGTGAGTGATGAAGAAAAACATTGCGTGTATAAACAAGACACTTCGTTCGAAATTTATTCTAACAAAAAAATGTGTCTCAAAACCAGCCGCCGCTCTGCTCTGCCTTCAAAATTATTTGTTTGAATTTTATATGAACTTCAGTAAACTTTTTGCTTGATTCAGTTAAATAATTTGTTTGAAAAAATCAGTGTTTTATTTCAATAAACAAAATGCAAATAAATTGTTTGAATATGCAAATTTGTTTATAGGACCGATTTCAGACAAAAAAATGTTTGATTCTACAAATTTTTTGTTGGAATTGGAAAAATAGTTTTTTTGTGTACTAAGCTAGAGTTGTCAAATATTCGCCACATTTTCAAAACCGGTTTTCGAATACTTCAAAAAACCGACTTCTGAAAAAATCGGTTTTTCGGTTTTGTTACTAAAAACCGGTCTCGAATAATCGGGTTTTCGGTTTTTTTTTCAGATTATTTATTTAATAAAAAAGTTAAACAAAACAATAAAAAGTGAAACATATAATTTGTACGTACTTCAGAGCTAAAAAATAATAATACATATGATATATCGATGGCTTAATATAAAAAAGGCGTAACTCGATTTTGTGTTTCTTTAAAGGGGAAGAACAAATCTTAATTGAACCGTTAAATTTAAGATATAAAATAAGTTTTAGTTAAATTTTTAATAAAAATATGCAACAAATTTTATAATAAAGCCCCCTGAAATTTTAAAGCACGACGCGTTTGGCATTTGTCTACCACAATAAACAGAAAAAGCTATTTAAAAAAAATTAGTTACGCCTTTTTTATATTAAGCCATCGATATGTATGTATGTAACCACATCAAATGAAAGTTAAATGTAAATAGAGATCAGTTTAACAAAAATAAAAAACTATTAGTTTTTTTTTATAAAATAGTATTTCAAAAATAGGATAAAATTCAGATGATTAGGGGACAATCGATTTGATAGTGGATGATACGGAAAAAACACGTTCACTAATCGTTGAGGTTGGGTTAATTGTCAGTAACGCCTTGTAAAGCAGATCTAACTTAAAAGATCTTTTAGAAAATTTATCTATGTAGTCAAAATCCTCTTTTAAGTCATTGTTATAAATTGTTGTTGACCTTTTAGCTGGGTTTTGAATCTCTTTTAAGGTAGAATTTGCAATTTTTGGGCATCTTAAGCATTGTGCCTTGCCTTTTTCTTTTTGTTTTTTAAAATATTGCCAGACAACAGAACTCATTACTGAAAATGTAAGTAACTAAATTTAAAAAACAAAAATACCTACGTATATGCAAAAGACTTACCTTATAAGAATAACAGAATATTTTGTATTAATATTGAACTCCAGCAGTTTTTTTACTGGGCGAATTTTTTTGCCGCCTTCTTAAAGCTTCTTTCTTTCTATTACCATTCACCACTTGAAATTTATTTTATTTCTATTGACATTCACTCAGGAATGACAAACTTTAAAATAGTGTTGTGAACAACGAAAGTGGTTACTAAAAGATGTCATTGAACGCAAAATAATGAAAAAATTAAGTATAAGTAAAAATCGATTATTCGACACCAAAAAACCGGTTTCTCGAATACTTCGAAAACCGGCCTTTTTTTAAAAACCGGTTTAAAAAAACCGGAAAAATAGAAAAAAATCGATTTTTCGAATACTTCGGAAACCGGTTTTGACAACTCTAGTACTAAGCCGATTATCCTCAAATTACTCAAGTATTGTTCTTGCGGTTAAAAAAGTTTTTTGATTATACTTTTATCTTTTGTTTTATTTTTTACAATTTCAGGCTGTTTCATGCTTAATAAAACACCCTTTGCAAACGATGAAGAAGGCAATAGGGTGGCGTATAATTAACGTTTAGTACGTGAATAAACTTGTTATTAACTTATAAAGGGTGTTTTTTTATAGAGTGACACAAGTTTAAAACATAATAAAACAAGGATCTTTATTTTTAATATCAATGGAACGGGCTTTATTGAAAATAAAATTTTATGAAATTTGTGTTTAAATATGATTTCTGCCATGTGGCCGCCACGGCTGGCTCGTAGAAGGCGCAATCTGAAACACCAATTTTAAACAACTTTTCGCAGCATTTGCGGCCGTTTATCGCCGATAACCCTTCGAATGTTGATCTGTTGATGATTGTGGTTTATCGACGTAGGCAAGTGACTTTACATAATCCAAAAGAAAATAATCCAAATAATCAGACGATCTTGGTGGCCAATTAATTGGGCCATTACGTGAAATTATTTTGTCATCATAAGTTTCTTTGAGTAAATCAATTGTGGCATGTGTCTGGGTCCTGTTGGAACCACATTTCAGCAAGATTAATGCCACTTAATTGAGGTACGAAACAATTTCGAATCATATTGCTATACCGTTCACCGTTGACAGTAACATTCCGACCATCATCTTTTTTCTAGAAATATGGGGAAATGACTCCGCTAGCCTATGAAGCGCACCAACCATTGATTTTCTGTGGATGTTATGGTGTTTTGGCAAAAGATTGTGGATTTTTATCACTCCAAATGCTACAATTCTGCTTATTTACGTACTCCATTCAACCAGAAATGGGCTTCATCGGAAAATAAAATTCTGAATTGAAATTCAATATCAATTTGTGCTTCAACCCATTCGACGAATTGGCGGTGCTTATGATGGTCGTTTGGCTTTAGTTCCTGCAAAAGTTGAATCTTGAAAGCTTTTAATCCAAGATCCTTTCGTAAAATCTTCCATAATGTGGAAGGACACAACTCCAGTTGCTAAGACCGTCCACAAATTGACTACAGCTTCTTTAGTGCGCACTGTTCTGGTCTGAAAACGATCTTTTGTTCTTCGAATTAGCCGCTCTGAAGACGATTATTTATGCCATAAGATGGAAGAAGTGCGCGATGAATTTGACGAATAGAACAATTATTTTGAAAAATTTGAACAATTTGCACGCGTTGCCTCTGGTGTAAGGCGATTCATAATGAAATTTCAAAGCAAACTAAACAAAAAGCATCTATCAGCTGTTAAATGGGCGCTCAACTAAAGCAATGATACCATATAAAAGTTGTGACACACTAAAACAAAAGTGATATTTACCATTTCTTCGAATGTGCTTCCATGAGCTGAATTTCAATTTATAAAGCTTTTTAAAATAGTCGTATTCCTTATTTTTGCTTGAGCCAACCTTTTGTTAACATTGAAGCTATAGATATGTTCTTATTCTTAGGACTGTCTCTATACACTACCAGAATATCTTATATCTTCATGCAAAATTTTTTACTTTTAGCTATCCTGTGGCGTTAATGACGTTAATATTGTATGTACAGAGAAGGACCCGAGCTTTGGCAAATGACTTGAGAAGAGCACGCCAGGTCGATGAAAGCAAAGGGTACCATTTGGAAGATATTTGAAATCTTAAATGTGATCATATTTCTTAACTATAATCTAAATTTGAATAAATGCCAACGTTAAATAAAATCAGAAAGAACAAAAGTTATTCAATAAATTAATCATAGCATTACTTATGCGTCACCCTGTATCCGCTTTTGCCTCCTTACCTCTTATATTTTCTCACACAAAAATTCATAAATTTTAAAAACATTTTACGAATAAAAAGAATTTGCATTTGTAAATACACTGTGAGTGCAGGAAAAAAGGGGTCCAATGAATGAATGAATGAGTGCATAAATATGCACATTGTTGTTGATACATATTGTTATGAATGTTGCTTGTTGTTTTCATTAAATTATTATTGTTGTTGTCAGTAATGCTAAAATAGGTCATAAATATGAGTGAGTGCACGCACTACTACACATTTAAAATGTTTTCATTTTAAATAAAAACACATTACAATCTAATTTAATGAAGTTTAACTTTATTTGCTGTTTCAATTCTGTTCTGTTGCTGTCTTCATATAAAACATTTTTACTCAACATTTAATAATAAATTAAGTTTAATTATTCATGTTGCAATTTCAAATTGAGAGATTTTCATTTATATGCCATGATAGTGGCATTAAACTTTGAATATTTTAAAAGCATTTAAAATGATTTTCCACACAACGTTTAGAGCAATATGTTAGAGAAAAAAACAAGTAGGAGTGCTATATTCTGCTATGCCGAATCTTATATACCATTCACCATGGGAAGATAAGAACAAAAAATTATATATAAATAACGTTCTTTAGATATAAATAAATATAAATTGAGCCACGCCAACTTTTCATTTCGTCATGCCGAAGAATATGACAAAATCATAAAATTTATATAAGTCCGTTTCCTGTTTTAAATTCGTTTTATAATTTTAAAATGGTTTTTTAATACAAACAAATTAAAGAAAAATAAAAAAAAGTTATTTTTGCGAAACTGGGATCCAGATTCGAACTGGCACTTGACGAGCCTCAGGTATGAACTTTGACAACTCGGCTACGAACGCTTCTACTGAGGAGGTGTTAAACTAAAATATATTGAGTCTACTAGTTTGTTTCTTTATTTGAGCGGCATATTATGTACATGTATATGGGTTTGTAAGCGTAAAACTGACACAAGGGATTTCTTGGAAAATTTGGAGGTAGTTGTGGTTTTTTGGTCATATCTCATCCATTTGTGGACCAATCTTGCTGAATTTCAATAGCAAGTAATGGTGGACTATATGTGATATAAATGTAAGTCAACCTAGCCGCTATCATGTCTGGAGTATCCGGAAAGAACATATAAAACGTAAGACGGACAGATGGACGGACATCGTTAAATCAATTTCTCTCCTCATAAGGACCCAGAATATATATACTTTATAGGGTCTAAAGCTTAGTCTAGACGAAATGTTGAATCAGCAAATGTACACATAGAGAAAAAACATGGTTGAAGAATGGTTAAAAAAAGCATATTTTGGTCCCTGCAGTGGCAACAAACAAACTTTTGTTGTTTTTAAAAAAACTTTTTTCACGATTGATAATATTTTGTTTCTATTAAAAATAAAGTTTTTACCTCCCTTGAAACTTTAAATATGGTTGATTTTAACAATATAATGTTTAAATAAAATAAAACTACAGCCATATATTTAATCATATTATGGTTACCTTAACCATATTATTATTACGGTAACCACATTATGGTTAAATTCATTCATCCAAAAGCTATAAATATATTATGGTTATTTTTGAACATAATATGTTTAGTTTTGACCATTATTATGGTTAATATTGACTAAAATATGGTTAATTTTGACCATATTTTGGTTGATTTAGGGACAAATTTTGTTGATTTTAAAAATACTTGGTCAAATTTAAACATAATATGGTAACCTGCAAACATTAACATTGTTAAAAACCAACCATAGTATGTTGCTTTTAGAATATGGTTACCTCCAACCATATTTTTTTCTACATGTATGCTTACACTCATATGCTTAAAAATAATAACAAATTCCTCTTTCAGCATATTCAATATGTTAGGTGTCTAGACGATATGCTGAAAATACCAAATTTTCCAAATTCATCATATGCCAGAAAATGATATTTCAACATATTAGTTAGCATACAATTTCTGTGTCTACACGATATGTTGAAATGGGTAATGGGAAACTTTGTTTGAAAATCAAAAATTAATTGGACAATTCTCCTTTTTTATTATTTTATTTAAAACTTTTTATCAACTATCGCCTTTGGTGATACTTACTTAATAAGTTAAGACTTATTAAGTATGATGCTTGATTGGGCTGGGTCAAATCAGCAAAAAATTAAAATATTTAAGAACTGGATAGATCTAAAAGTTGTTAATAAAGCCTCAAAGTTAATTAATTTGCTCAAAGTTAAAATGCCGACCAGCAGAATGTTTTATGGATTCGTTAGATAACCACACCACCATAGTGTCTGTAACACCTAAAAATATTGGTCCCATAACCATCGTTTAGTATACCGATCGACTCAATCACTGAGTCGATAAAAGGATGACTGTCCGCCCATCTTGCTGGCTATTCATGCGCAAAGTACAGGTCGCAATTATTTGATGAAATTTGATACATTGTTTCGAATTATTTATTGTAATTAAACGGTGAGGAACGGTCCATAATTTCTCAAAGATCTTAATATTTGGCGTAAAAACTCTTATATGATTCATAACCTTAATTTGTTTTATCTATTTTTGATTTGTATCAGTTTAGCCGAATTTAAGAGATATTTGGTATTTTTGGTCGGTTGAGTAATTTTTAGTATTAAAAAAACATAAATTAGACCAAATTTCAATACAATTATGCAAGTTTTTTAACTGTTTTTATGTCCCGCTTTCTACAGGGCATATTATGAGTTGGATGCCGATAATCCCAAAATTGCATCGTGTTATTTCTAGCTATTTAAAGCTAAATTACACTATATTTTACCACAATATCGTTTTTTTTTGCTGTTTCAGGCGTATTTAAATTATTTCATAGAGTGGGCTTTGTATGGAACCTATGGTTTTTTACTATTATAACGTTATGCGGTACGTCTTAGGCATATTTAAGTTATTCCGAGTAGGGTTTTAAATGGGGCCTATAGAAAATTTGGAGCGATAATTTTATGGCAATTTTCTCAATGTACCGTCAAACTGCCTGTTACTAAATGTCAACATAAATTTATTAGACCGATAAACTGTCTGTTAACAATTTTGGTTTTCTCAATATACCGACAAAAAACATGGTTTTAAGTTGGCATGTAAAAGTTGAGAGTCAGCTGATTAAATTTATCTGTATGGCAAATAAAAGAAAAATAAATAATCGGCAGATGAGTGCTGGTTTGCGACAGAATAGAAGCAAATGAGACATTGAGAAAACCAAATTTCTTTAATGTGCAGTTTTTCGTTGGGAAAAAAGTTAATTGTGTAATGAGAAAACGGCCATTAGTGTAATATCTAGTCGTGGAAAACGAGTTCTTACAAAATTAAATAAGAATCAGTTCATTCTGTAATTAATTTTTGTTAGTTTCTTTAACAGAAATATAAATTTTAAGAGTGTTGGGGTTCTGGGTTAAAAGAAGAAAATTAACTGAGCTGAGCGAAGCCGGTGCTTGATATAGCATTAAATTAAGAGCCCTTATGTCCAGTCGGCAATAAAGAAAAAAATTATCAAGCAAAGCTGGTGTTTGTCATAACAAATAGTTAAATAATTCTCATATTGAAGCAATTACATAAAGTATATAAATTATTACCACATGTTAACTCAAACCTACATATTAAACAAACAGATTTCGTAGAAATTACAAACGAAATGACAAACTTAAATATACCCTTTGCCACCTATGGTGAAGGGTATACTTAAGCGATTTAAATGCTATGAAATGCGAAACTCTAATTTAAATTTATTTGGCAAATTGAGTTTTATTATAATTAAATACTAGGAAATTACTCTTCTGTTATATTCTGCAATAAATATGTGAAACAAATTTAACACAAAGTTTATTGTTGCAATTTTGTTTCGAAAGGAGCCTTGAAATTTTACTTTTAAATTACGTATCTATTGGAATAGAAAGAGTAAATAAGAGTGAATAAATTTGCAAACATTGGTACAATATAAAGACAGCCATTTTTATACACTTATTGTAATTTCTAATATTGGTGTTAGACCCTATAAAGTATGTTTATTCTGGATTCTTATAAGTTGCGAAGTAACGATTTCCGTCTGCCTGTCCATCTGTCTGTGCGTTGAAAGGGGCTTTCCGGAGACCCCAGATGTGATAGGGACTTGGTAGCTATAAATGTATGTCACATATAGTCCGGAATTGTTTGCCATTGAAATTCAGCCTCTATGCTATTGAATGACTGTCTCTTACTTTACATAAAAATCTTGTTGTTGTTGCCAATTTATTTTATTTTTATGTATATCTGGAGAACTGCAGGAGCCAGAGTTTTAGAGTACAAGCATTTTGCTTACCAAAACACAACATCGGATAAAATGTGGTCGGGATTGGACAAGTAGGCGTGGCAAAAACTTGAGTTATTTATATTGAAAGAACGTTGAAGTGTATATAAGTTTCCTTGTTATTCTATCAGTTCAGTAGGCTCCGTAAAAGCGGATTTTTTTTTAATACCCGTCATTCTACTTTGAAAACTTGATGTACTATTTAACCTAATAATTTATTTAAAAGAAAACGGGAATTGTCTTCTTTTTATAACATATTTTAGGAATGAAAATAAAAAAATTAACATACTTAACTATGTATGCATGTTAATTTAACAAGATAAACTTTTGATTTTAATATAAAACAGGTTTTTATGGATTCAATATTGAATCCATATTTATTTATATTTTAATATTTTTTTTCATTTTTTTTATCAGTGAATAATATTTAATAATGATTAAAGATTATTTTAATATTTTTCATTTAAAATTAATATTAAATAATGGTACATTTAAATAAAGGGCATACTTTTGCAGAAATTTAACATGATTCTCAATCAAAATTTTTCCATGTTAATTTTACATTGGTATTTTTTTCTGTGTGTGGTCACATAAGGTACCGTTACGATTTTATAGCAAGAACAATTTTATTGTAAGCGACAAATTTCATACAAAATTTATATGAAATAAAATAAAAAAGCTCTCTCCTGTAAAATTTGATTTTTGGCGCTTACACTATTTTCGCGGTTAGGGCTCAATATGATTTGAATAAATTTGCATATAACACAGGTTGGCAGCCGTTAAAATATTGCTTTTGAGTAAATCAAAAATATATCGTTCCCCTTCGTTCATATGCATTTTCTTCTACCGAAATTTTTAACAAAAGCTCAAAGAAATTACATTGGCTGAAGTTTTTCTAAAATAAACGGCTGATAAACAATTTTTGATGTTTTATTTCGATATTAATTTATTTAAAAAATTTAAAAGAAACTAAAAAAACTAATGATTCTATGGTGAGAGTTGATTCTTCAGTTTTCATGTAATTTACATGCAAGTTTATTCGTCATGGAAGACGTAAAAGTTCAAAATCTTAAAAATAAAATATTTTTTTGAAAAGCTTTACAAAGTTTTAAATCCAGATGATATGGCCCAACTAAAATATTCACGAGCTAACTTAATGAATGCACTGTTAAAAATTGTCGAAGAGCTTGTCAATGCATTTAAAAAAATAAAAACAAAATCTAAAAACATCTGATTCCGTAAGGAATCTGCGAAAAGTTTCGCATTTTGCTTAAAAACATGAAATTTTCATACAACTTAGCAAAAAGTTTCGTTACCTTCAATACGGTTTTACATATACGATTTACATGTATTCGCACAGTTGCTTATGCCGGCTTATGCAGATTATGGATGGGCGTTTTGTCTCTAAACGTTGACCAATTTGAAAAACAACATATCGTCACATAATATCAGCCCAAAGTTACATTGAAAACTATCCAAAATCAAAATTAAAATTTTTTTGAAAAAAAAACTTAACAGATGATCCTAATTAAAACCAGTGTTCGAAAATAAACAAAAAACCGCTCTTTTGTGTTAGGCTCGGTAGATTGCTGTCAAACACGAGGTCAAACCTGTGATATGAAATTACTTTAAGTTTGATTTCACCATTAATATTTGATATACAATGTTTTGTCAATTTGATATCAAATTGATACAACGTGTTACGTGAAGTGTATTCGCTGCTACAAAGCCTTAATTTCTTGTGAAAAAATATAAATAATTTGTGAGAAAAAAATTAATTTCATAGTTGAAGAATGCGAATAAAAATAAAACGAGAAAGTGAAGAAAATATAATTTTGTTGTACGATCGCGGCGGAACGCCATGACAATCCTCAAAATAAAAACGTGTTTCTTTCGTCTTTCCAAGAATTTGAGGACGGAAAGAAAACTATATTATCTCTATGTTATGGCGCCGAATGTTTGGCTGACAGTTTATTTAAATAAATAATGAATTTAAATAAAAAATTAATTTAAATAAAAAAAACATTTTCAATTTATGTTCCACATTGTAATGAAATCCACATTTGAGAATAACGTTTGAAATTAAGTTGAAAATAAAAACATTTCTCAATTTGAAAATAATTTCGGCTTTTCCTTGAGAATGCTATGATTTTCAAATGATTATCAAACGTTTATCGTTTGACTAAAGGTTTGATTTCAAATCACTTTCAATTTGAAATAAAAGCTTCGTGTTTGCGGAAAACAAAAACGCTAATAGTGTTTGTGTAGAAAATCATTAAAAAATATAACGTTTCCCTGTTTGTCATCTTTTGAACTCCAAAAAAATCCTGTTCTTATCCAACTCAACAAAAAGATGAGAACATTTATTTTCGTTTAGTTTTTTTTCTGTTCCCTGTTGAGCGTAGCGCCCTTTTGGCTGGTAAAAAACCAATTATTTTTTACAAAAACAAAATACACATACAAAAAAAAAGCCAGCAAAATAATTTTACACAAACAAAACATATACACAATACAAACACAACCTGATCAATCTAAGGCCGTTCCTAATTTGCTTATTTCTTATCAATGTAAAAAAAGAAACATTATAAAACATTAAATATAATGTTTGTCTACAGTATACTACAATTGTTCTGTTTTTTAACAAAGAACAGAACACTATATAATGTTCTGCTCTTTCTTTGAAATAGTTACAAACGATATTAAGGGTTGTGTTTCTCTACGTATATTTTCAATGTATTCTATGGCTTTGTGTGACAACCGAAAATCAATTTAATTAACATGAACACAATACATGATTAAACTTCAAATAAGTATTTGTTTAAATGAAACTAGACAGCGGAAAATATTGAAATGACCGCAAGTGGATGGCCTTTTTTAAAGTCCTCTGTACTCCTTTCTAAAAGATTCGGATGTATGCCTTCTAGACGGTATAAATTTATTTTTGAAAGACCTTCTAAAATATGCAGTACACATTCGCTATTCCAAATCTAAGTAGTGTGGAAGGGCTTGCTCCCAATCAAAACCTGTGTAAAAAATAAAATTAGTATGGAATGCAGCGAGAAGGGCTGGTGCCTGCTAAATGCGATCTTCTATTAGGCCTCCTATACTCATCCAAGTTACCGCTGGCTAATAAAAACTTATTTTTGTTTCTGTACATATTTACAATTTTTTTTTTTGTATATTTGCATTCATATTTTAAATATGTTGTGCATATTTAAAACTGTCCTGGTTATTGCATTAATATTACAACAATTTCGGAGCCTTCTTTCAAAACTTGATTATTCCACTTTCGACAGAACGTATTTGGTTTTTTGTTTACAATGAAATGAAAACTTGGCGAGAATAAAATTGGGCTTAACTCTATAATAAAATATAATAACACCAGAAAAATAAGAGTCACGATTTTCTCAAAAGTAGATTATTACAGCTCAAAATGACATTCCTGAAAAACTATTTTCTCAAATTTTGCAAAAACACAATAAGTGGACTATTCCACAGTCTTTTAAATAACCTCCTCAATTGTTTTTTTGTGAAATAACAAAATAAAAAATAAATAAATAAAAATGGGAGCAAACGAAAATATTGTCCCGAAACTTATGGAGGAATAATGTTCTACAAAAACACTTTAATGGGTGAATCCAGCTTTTAGCTATAAAAATTGAATTTATTATATGCTTTTAAAAATGCTGTAATAAGTCCCAATTCACATTATACGATTTTAGTCGTTGCGATTATTGCCGTTTCCTCTTTGAAGTCGGTCTGATGTTTACATTGTACGATTTTTGTCGTTACGACTTTTTCTTTTGCAACCGAACTTCAATACATTTTTCGTCAAATGAGAGAACAATGAGAAAACGAATGAGCGACAAAATGAATCGAAGAGTACACTCGCTTGTGTACCGTTTTTAATTCCTCTCTCCCCTCTCGTCCATAAGGTAAGAATCGCAACGATAAAAATCGTATAATGTGAATGGGCACTAAGTTGGTATTTTAAGCAATTGCAAATGCTTCCAATTTAAAGAATAATATTTTTGCTAACTGTTTTTACTCTATTTTTTTAAAACAACGAAACATTAAAATATATGTAGGTGTTTTGTATTGTTTGCTATCAATATTAAAATTTTCTTAAAATACTTATTATTCTTCTTTAGCAAAAACTTAACAATACTTTAACAGTGAATTTCTTTTCCAAACTAAAACCTTTTAAAAAAGTTTCTAGTGCCAGAAGCCATATTTATGTATATTTCATGGCTGATTTTTTGTTTAAGTTTTTGGCTCTCTTTGTTCTTGCAAATATTTAATGGAAAGTTGTTTTTATTTAATTTTTCCTTTTTTGCCACTACTATGCTCTTAAGTTATGTAAACTTTAATCAATTGGTTCAATTTAAAGGAAAATTGTGTAAAATGGCAACAATAGGGAAAATGTAAAGCTTTTATAAATATTTATTAGCAGTTTCCGTATTTAAATTTACGGAAAATGGTAAAATGTATTAAGTTGCAAACTGCAAAAGAATTATCGAAATTTTAGCAACCTGCACTAAAAACTCTTGTCGATTAGGGCAAAAAACTAACGAAAACGAATAGTTGCTTATTGCTTCAAGTACCTGTTTCTGTTTCTACATGAAAATAATATAAAAACTCAAGTTGGGACATACCTTTTAAAAAAACAAAGTGAAGTTGCGCTCGACATGTTAGTTTTGTTTAACGAAATATCTCATTACAATATATACGTAACTTGATTAAAAAAGTTTTTGCTGTGAATACTGAATTTACATCAATTTGAATATCTAAGAATTTTCGAAAAACTTATTTTTACTCAGAACAAAAGTGTGACGCTACTTTCGATTCGCTCAACTTATAAACGATTTCGGGATTTTTATGACGCACTTATTTTTACATTTGAATGAGTTTGTTCATAAACAAAATCAACACATACATATATAGTGACAACAATCCACAGCAGACCCTACAGACTCAAATACATCCAGAAAATGCATTACGGTTTTCACACAAACAAATAATATGAACGCCACAAACTTATAGTAAGTAATCAGTTTTATTTGAGCAAATGCTTATTACAAAATAAAACTGGCGCCCCAAAATTAGGGTTATTTTTCATAATGCATTATGACCCTACTTTTTTAATGAAAAATTACCCCAAAAAATTAAAAATCCCCTAATATTAAAATGAAATATGACCCTAAATTTGGGGTAATTCTTCATTGTAAAAAATCACCTCGAAATTTATAATGAATTTAAACCCAAAAAAAACACAAAGAAAGTTATATTAAAAATTTTGGTTGGAATTCATATGCCCGAAACTAAAAATCCCAAATTTAGAATCCCGATTTCATAATCCGAATAATTATACAGTTTTGGTTTTAAAAATCGTACTATTAATAAACACTGGCTTTGCTTAATAAAGCTTCACGTTATAGCCGGCCTTCGGGCGGACGCAAATATTTTCTTCTCTATGGTAAAACATACACCACGCTAACTAAAGCATCTCTGCATAATCGGCAAGGATTTTCTCCAGTTTGGTATAAGAATTCGGGTTTATTACACGGTCCCTAGAAACTTTTACACACAATTTTATATAATTTGTGTAAAAATGTTTGGGGTGATTTTTTATTTCTTATAATTTGCATTTTTTTATTAGTAAACGAAAAATAGCCGAAAAGTAAAAATTGTGATTTTATTTGGGGCCATTTTTCAATCCTTGATATTCATGCAAAAACAAACTTACGAAAAAAAAAAAATTAACCTCAACAAAAAAAACAAAAAAATTTCCCCAAAATTGCGTGTTGTTGTGTCGCATGCTAAATTTTGAGGTCGTTCTTCACTTTCCTTGTGGGGCAATATTTCCCGTGGTCATTTTGCGCACCGCCATTAAAGCTATCTGTTGTTTTAAGTCTTGAAATTATCTTTATACATTGATCGGTTTACCTTTTAATTAAATATATGTATGTATGTTTTTCTAACTTGGTCAACGTTTGAAGACATCCATTATCTGCATGAGCATAAGGGGTATAACCAATATAAGAACCTATCATTACGGTATGGGCAATGTTATACTGATATTAAAAATTGATATCAGGGGTCATTTCGGTACAAAAACCTTCGGCACCGAATGCAATTTCTAAAACAACATAATTTTTTTTTTTTTAATTTGTTTAATTTGTTGTACATTATAAACTTCAAATTGAGAGTTCGTGATGATTTACAGAACGGAAACATGTCTTGAACAACTTTCACCGCCCGCTCAGCGCATATATTGCGGCGCTGCTGTTTAAAAATTCTAGATGGCTCCTTAACCCAGTGTCGAAGAAAACTGTTGTGAGCGTTATTAAATGTTTCCAATGACTGACTTAAAATTTCAATGTTTTTTTCCATCATAAAAATGGTCCGAAACCAAAGTTCATACCATGCTCCACAAATAAAAATATATGTATTTTTACGTTATATTTTTGTCGCATAAATTGTAATATAAATTTTTATGGTGGGTATCCTTCCCTTGTACCGTTTTTTGGTTTCTTTTTTTGGAATGCAAGGAATTACCATTTCATAAAAAAAAAACACGAAATGCAAAAACCAGCATGGCTTTCGGCGTTAGAATTATGGATTTCCTGTAAAACTGAAAAAAATTATAAGCTAAAACTTCATCGCGATCGGTGCCGAACCTTTTTGAACGCTCGCGAAAAAAGGAAGGCACATTTCTTCATATTTTTTTTTATGCACTATCTCACTATGATAGGTCCGTTTTGATATTTGCAAAAAATTGCAAATGGTTATATCCCTAATGAGCATGCTTAAGCAACTGTGCGAATACATGTATAATCATATGTTTAACCCCATATTGAAATAAACAGCTTTAAAGTCTTTTTTAGTTTCTTTTAGCATTTTTAAATACATAACCAACAAAAACAAATCATCCAAAATTGTTCACTAATACCATGTTCACACGGACAGCAATATTCGTGTTTCGCTCTCCCATTCATGTTTCTCGCACCAAACATTCACCCGATAAAATTTCTATTTGCTTTTGAAAATGCACATGAAAGAAGATGACCGATATATTTTTATTTTAAAATTGCGAAAGATTGACTTGATTTTCTAAATGGCTGCCAAACGGCGTTACATGCAAATTTATGCAAATCATATATTTTTGAAAATTTTTAAAAATATGAAAATGCAATTTAAAAAGGACACTTTGATTGAAATTTAATGACGGCTTTAGATTTTCAACTAAGTTCAACCTTCAAAATCTAAATCTTTTGATTAGCAATTATTAGAACTTCTTCATCGAAATGAATAAAGTCCGTCCGTCCGGCTGGCTTGTTGTCTGTCCGTGTAAACCACATAGGATATAGCATTACATCCTCCGTGGCATAATATGGTACATCCCATAGCTGGGATTGGTAAAAAATTCAAAAGTGATAGATCTGTTGAGATCGCAGCTGACCAGAGATTATATCTGGCGAATCAGGAGCGCCAGGGAACAGGCACCGAACTGACTATTGGTTGAGGCCATCGTTAGTATGCTTCTTGCGGGAAATGTTTCCTTTCTTTCAAAAAAATTTTATTTTCGGACGTTTTACTTTTCTAATAAAAGTTGTTCTCTGTCCGATTGGGAAGTGCTTTTTACAAAGCAAGAACTCACAATTGTGTGCAACATAAACGTGCTTTCCTTTAACGAAAACTTACTTTCAAGGATCACGTGGTGGGTCGTCTGGCTTTAACAAAAATTCGAGAAACGAGGGATTCCACTTTAAGTTCTGATTTTTCGCCCTTATTGCGATTGCCGCTAGGTGGGTTTGCTATTCAATAGAAGCTTTGGGCATTTTTCCTAAGCAGCAGCGTTTAGATAACTACAAATCATGGTCAAAGGTCTTTAGATTTGTTCACCTGTGTGTGTTAAGTAATGCCTCTCACACAAGTGGGAGGTTGGTAAATTAAATTTCTCAAGTATTTTCCGAAGAAGATACAGTTGCGCCCCAATTTGCGATATGAAAAAAAACAGATTTTTGTGTTTATTGAAAATATATACACAGTCGAATATCTCTTAAGTAATAATATTTTTGTACAAATTTATTCTGGTACTAACTTGATGTAGCGGATAAATAATCATACAATAACAATGGTCAATTGTGGACTGCAAAATGAGATACAATTTGTTCTTGCCTTCCCAGTAAAAAAATGTTATCATTTACAAGAACACAATTATGCGCTACGTAATAAGACAAATAACATTTCAAGTGCTACGGCATTCCCTTGAAACGTAGCAGGATTGTAAGGGAGAATACTAAAAAATAACTGTATCAAAACATTCAGTGTGTAAAGCTG
Organism: Pollenia labialis; assembly: GCA_949318255.1. NCBI lineage: Eukaryota > Metazoa > Arthropoda > Insecta > Diptera > Polleniidae > Pollenia > Pollenia labialis. The sequence goes on along the minus strand of OX439141.1, from coordinate 77,347,973 downwards.
ATCGTTACAACCAACAATATTTTTATGCGTTGAATAATGAGCTTCATGTGTCAAAAATGTATTGCTTCAAAGTGGGAACTCGCCATATAAAATGCATGTCTTCCGTAAGCGCAATGGTAAGCGAAACCTGTTTCTCCATTACAAACCTGCTTCGTTGGAAGCTCCATTTTTTATTGGGTTATATTTAAAAAGATCATACAATTATATTTAAAAACTAACAATTTGTATCATTTTCTCTTTATTTAAAAATCTTCTAATGTGCGTACCTCAAACTAAATTTGTGTTATTTTATTTTATGTTAAAAAATATTTGCCACCCAAATTCCTATATAAATGTACCAACATGTACAATATAAACAATTGTTTTAAAAATTAATGGCTGAAACAAACTCAACACGACAAACTGATACACATCATGAACGAAGTATTTAAAGAAAATTCACAACAGTATTCGCAGCAAATAGTTGAAAATTTGTTCAAACATTTATGTTTCAACAATAAAATTTTATTTAACAACCACAATTTTGAAACTCAACGATAAACACAGAGTCAGCGCATCATCAGCAGCAGGTGCATTTAATGACCGTATTCAAGTATGTCCATATAAAATGTAGATAAACTAACTGCTGACAATTGAAATAAATATAATAATCTATTTTCATTTTTATAGCAAAGAATTAACTCTTATTTATATAATAAAAAAAAATACTTTTGGTCAACATTACTATGGCAATATTTTAACTGTTTGTATCAACGTACCAATAATAAAAAAGAACTTGAAGTAATTTTTACTTTTTCAAAACTTAGCAAATTTTTTTCATTTATACATTTTTATGGCAACCGTAAGAAAACCCAAATAAGAAAATATAGTCGGTCAATACGAACTATTGATACTCTACACCACACTTTGTACCAGAGATCGCCCAACACTTATGTACATTGAAATATTTTAATAGTGTAAGTGAGAGTAGAGATCACTGTAGGCAGTGTTGCCAATAGCCTACTATTGTTTTACTAAATTGGTAGAATTATTATTTTAAATCTATTAAAAAGAAAATAAATTGTTGAAATTTACGGCTTCCAAAAGAGAATATGTAGACCCCTTGTAGTCTGTGATAGATTTCGTCTTTTGGGACCCATGGCCAATCAAGGAGCAGACAAAACAAAATTTTGTTATGAGGTAAACATCTGCTTATAACTAAATAATGATGATCATGAAATCTTTATAATAACTATGTGTTCACTTCGTTTGTCTTTAGTAAAATGAAAAACTATGAAATGAGAGCAATGAACACTCGCTATTTAAGAGCCGAGTAAGATGATGTTAATTGGTTCACTTGTACAAGAGAATATGAACATTTACAACTCTGAAACAAAACGGTCTCGAATGGTTAATGGGAAAACACTCCGATATAAAAATCAGTGTTGCCAGTTGCAGGAAAAGAAAAACTTGAAAAAAAGAAAAAAAATGCAAGATCAGTTTATTTAATTTACAAAAAAAAAACAACTTTGTTTCTTTCTGTTTTCAATAAAAACTATTTGTTTTCAATATTCATTTTTAGATTTCAAAACAATAAATTGTACATTCAATAACTTTAAAAACATTTATCGGCAATATGTTTTGCTTGGAAGTACATAAAAAAAGTGGTTGAAAAAAATTCAAAATGCTTGACATTATTTTAAAGAGAACAAAAAGGAAAAATTACTTGAATTTACTGAATTGGCAACATTGCTATTAAGTATAAAGAATAACAAATTTGATGAGAGCGAGAACTGTTAAACAAACGCCGTTTCATTACACAACCTCTTTGAGTTAACGATATGCAACCAATTGTGATCACTAGTAGCATTATTTTCCGTAAAAACAAATAAATTTTCAGTTATTTTATACAAATTAACTATCAAAAAATAAATTGTTACTTATCTTTAAAAAAGGATGTGCTTGTTTTGTGTAACAAATTCCCATTTTCTATTTGTTAAAATGATTTAGTTAAATACATCAAATTTTAAAAGTAAAATAATTGCGAAACCATATCGGTCATGCTACTGCTTATGATTGTGAGTTCTTCTGTAAACAAGCGAGGTCAGTACAACAAAAGTACAACAAGCGTGTGTAACAGAGTTAGAACATTAGACAAAAAAGCGGACAGGTGTCTGTCTGGTGTTTTTTAGAAATTCGGCTCTTTTGTGGAGTAAACGAAAATACCTGAATATAATAAAACAACTGAATATTTCTTTGATTTTACGGAATATTCAGTTAATTTTTTTACAGTTAATTTATATAAAATAACTGAAAATGTATTTGTGTTTACGGAACATGGGGTTGAATTTTTGACACTAAAAATTAAAAGAACTTTTCGTTAAAAAAAATGAAAAATAAGTAGACCGGTTTTTAACAGAATTTTCATTTATTTTATATTCCAAATTCAGTTAATTTTACGTACAGAATATTGTGAGTGTAGATACCCAACATCTATACGAGATTTGTTCGTATTAGGGCTAAAAAATCAGCGCAAGTGAAACTCTCTTTTCGGTTAAAATGTGTTTAAACCCACAAATCTATAAATTACTTAACATAAAAACCATATTTAAATGCATAAAATTGGGCGTTTAAACTTCCAATACAGACCATATGGTATTTTTTAACAACATATCGAGCCCTAATAGTAAAAATGATGTAACCAACAAAAATAAAATTTTACAGGAGAAGGTTTGTTTTAAGTATTTTTGATTCAAGTCTAGGGTTTCTTTTGAAATTGCTTTTGGTCTTATTTCGTAACGGTACTTCCCAGAGATATGAGATTTTTAGAGATGATGAAAATGATCAAAAACTATTGATTTTCATCAAAAAACAAAAATCTTAAATATTGTTGGTTACGTAATTTTTGCTATTATGGCTCGATATAATATATTGGACACTGATTTATAGTAATTAAATTTAAACTACATATAAATTCAAGCTTAGTTCAACTAAGCCAGCCTTGATTCAGTGATTTTTTAGCCCTTAAACCAATTTTATAGAGGGGGTATGGGATATGGTCAATTCTGGAGAAGCACAAACGCATAATACCATCTTAGCTACTGTGTTGTGGGTATAATAATTAAGAAAGTATAATCGGCCAAGCTCGACCATATTATAAATCTATTTGGGACCAATTAGCAATCATAAGTATGGCAAACCAAATTTATGTAATATGGTTAAGATTTATATAATAGCTCTCACTGCCTATCTAAAGGGTGGTTAAAGGTTTTAAGGGCCGATGTTGAATGTGAACCACACCTAAACGTCAAGTTTTTTGCAGACTAACTCAATTTGAACCATGGAAAGATACACGAAAGTGCGGCTGAAGAGCCGTCCACTTCTACAGTGGATGATCAATTTTCGAAGAAAATCATGGTCACATCTGCACATTTGCACATCAGTGGATTCATCAATAATCATAATATCCGCGTTTGGGCGAATGATAATGCCAGAGTGATTGTCGAAAAACCATTGCACCCACAAAGAGTGACTGTTATTGTCTCGCGGCATCATCGGGTCGAACTTTTTATGGCCCGAATTGGAAGATATGGATGTGGACGATATGTGGATTCAACAGGACGGTTCCACTTGGCATACAGCTAACGAAACAATGACTCTTTTGCGCGAAAAATTCAATGCGGTGTTGTCTGACGTGGTGGCGATGTCAATCGGCCGCCAAGATCATGTGATTTGACACCGTTGGACTTCTTTCTTTGGAGTTATTTGAAAGAAAAGGTGTACGAAAAGGCCAGCCACAATTAAGGAGCTAAAGGATGAGATAATTCGACACATTAACGGCATTATACCTCAACCGCACATAATTGAACATACCACTATACACCCACGATTTGGCGTAAAAGCAACAAATGATAATAATAATATTATCATAATAAATAGAAATGACAATAATTTCCTAAATAACTTGTGTTTTTTCAAAATCAACATCGGCCATAAAAATTTAGCCAATAATTCTTTCCTTTTATGCTCAATTCTATACCTTCTAGTACACAATTTTTACATGGAATAGAAGATTTTATTTAAGTTGTCGTCCCCATTTTGTATATCAATCCCAACATTTATGAGGAAGGTTTGGCTTTAAAAGCGATTTGCGTGAGCGGTATTTGTATGGGAGCTACCCAGTAAAAAATGTGCTCCAAAAGGTTTTATGTATGAATGCATACCACAAATCGCTTCAAACCTGCTGATAAGATGCCTGATTTTTGTATGGAGTGTTCCCGGTTTGGAGGACTATTTACTGCTGACAATAAGCGCTTTTTTTATCATGCAAACAAAGCTCTCCTAAAGCGCTTTTTTAAGAGATAACTAAATTTCCATATTCATTGATTTTTTGCTTTTAATTGCTTAAATGCATTGTTTCAATAATTTTCGTAAATTTATATATATTAGTATTTTTTCGCTTTAAAACCTCATCGTTGTCAGCACTAAAATAGCAGCTTTTTTCTATATTTTATTCTTTATCATTTACTGCTATAAAAAAGCTCTCTTATTGAAGCGCTTGATTATGCGCTTTTTCTCTAAAGTGCTTCAAAAAACCCAAATTTTTTTACTGGGTATGGTCAAATATAGGCCGCATTTAATTACATTTGACAGGATGATTTAATCTGCAATAAAAAATTAAAACAAAGACTATAATCCTAAAAAAAGTTTGTATGGGGGCTATGTGAAATTATGGTCCGATTCAGACTGAGTTATTTAGTTCGATGCAGAAAGTGATTCTTAGCTAATTGGTATACTCAAAAGTGGGTGTAGGACCAATATTTGTATGTGTTACACGCATCAGCACAAATCTTTAGTGGTGTGGTTATAAAAATTGTACGCCCTTAAAATGTATGTTTAATGCTACTTCCATTTCCACATTTTATTTCTTTCTCTCTTTTTGTGTGCTTTCTTTGTTTAACGTTAGAAATAGTTCTATAAATAAATCAGTATCCAACAAGATTTTAAATTGTATTGAAAACCCCTTATGGCCACAAACACATGGTTGATAAGTGTCTCTGGTGATTAATTTGTAGAAAACTTTTTTTTTATTCTTCTCCAAAAGTTTCTTGAATGCAATCTCAGAGAAAAATTACAAAAGCGAAACCAAAAAATGTTTATACAACTGTGCAGTAGAAACGTATGAATTACTTTAAAAAGTAGCTGGCAAGAATTCGTTACACCTTTTACTTAAGGGACTTTAAATCAAATACATTCATTTTCGTACACTCTCTATTACTTTAGCAAGTTAAAGTGTTTGTTAATCAGAATATTGTTTAAGACTTCACAAGGTATATTTATTAAAGGTTCTTGTGTTATTTTAAGCCAACTTAGTCTGTACGATGGCTGTTCAATTCGTGTATTTAAAAATGACAATTATTTTTAATGTAGAACTCTGTACCATAATTGTCACAAACAAAACTTTAAGTTGTGGGCATCCACAGCGTTTTTAGAATTGCCTCTTTATAGTAAAAATAAATTTCTGTTGTTTGTCTGCTGATGGAGTTTCCTTGATAAAGTAAGGAGCGCAAACAATTTAATTTTGATAAAAAATATTTGGCATTGCTATGCTACACTGAAAGAAAAATGCTTCATACATTTAATGAATCATTTTCATAAAAAAAATTTCATTGGTTAAATGAAAATTTTCATTGTCTAAATGGAATTTCATAGTTATAATGAAGTATTTCGTTTAAATCGCTTCATGGGATTTCGTAATTACGTTAAAAATTTTCATTGGATATATGAAAACTTAAGTTTATCCAAGTTAAACAAAAAATTTTAATTGGGAACATAAAAAAACAATATACAAACATAACTTTATTCATAAATTAATACAAAATTATAGTTTCCTTAAAAAAATGTTTAATTGTTAATTAGAAAATGTAAGATTTAATAATTTCATATATCTAATGTAATAATTAATATTTTAATAATTGAAAAAAAAAATTATTTTTAACATTCAAATAACTTTATAGTCTCAATTATAAAGAGTATAAAAATATTTCGCAAAAGCATGCCTTCATAAATTTAAATTTTCATTATGACAATAAAAATGTCATCATAGTAATGAAACAAAAACTTTCAATCAATAAATGTGTATGTTTTTAGTTAGCGTACCTACATATAATTGATTAATGGCAAAAAAACATAGTTTTTTTATTCAAAAACTACACTGCCCCGGTAGGCTAGCTGGTAGTGAACTAGTCTATCAGCGCCGAGGTTGCGGGATCGATCCCGCCAGAGACAGAAAAAAATGAGATAGAAAAAAAGTTAAAAAGAAAAGAAAAGTTAAAAAGAAAAAAAATAATTAAAAAGAAAAAAAAAATGTATTTACTTCATTGAAGTATTCTACCAATGAATAATATTCATAGATCTAATGTAATGTTTCATTAAATACATTTTAATGAAACAGGTTTCATTGATCCAACGAAGCGCTGCATAGGTTCCTTTTTAATGACATTTTTCATGGGATTATTGGCAAAATTCATTGGTATTGCGAAGAAAATTCTTTCAGTGCATAGTGTGGTGAGCATAGTGTGGTGCCGTTATTTGTTTTTTAGCTCCAAAAAACGCCAAAGGCGATACCATAATATATGAGTAACTTTAAACTTCCTATACTTCCTTCAAAATATGAAACAAGTATACTCGCTCCCGCTTTGTCAGACCGATATTTGCAGAGCGTTCAAAACTTGTTTAAGCATAAAAAGTCTAATAATATGGGATTTTACTTTTAGAAAAGTATGTTTTTAGTAAAATAAAAAACAAAAGTTATAGAGAAACTAACTTTTTATTTATGACTTATAGTTTATGATTTCAATATTTGTAAAATATGGTCACATTCTTAAGAGATGAAAATTATCCTAAAAAATATATTTCTATTAAAAACGTTGGTCTAACAGACCAAATATTGCTGGCTTGCATTCATAAACTTTGAAGTCACTCTTAATTTAAATTTATTTCGAATAATGCACTTAATAAATATCACAGAACTATCGCCATTTTCGTACCTAACAAAAAAATGTAAATTCGGTTAGTCGGATTTTCACCAAAAATATTTTAAAAAATGGTCTGATACGAATAAGTAGAAAACTTTGAGCAAAAAGATGTCTTATGACACTATCCATTTTAATATTCAAAACAAATACAGGGGCCAAATTACAGCATTCGATATCGATCGAAGTTACAATACAATTTAAATGGGAATTTCGATCGATATCGAGTGCAGTAGTTTGGCCCCAGGTTAACGAAACAAAAATCTTAAAATAGAGAATCATTAAAGTAACACCCAGTTATTAGACTTTAATGTGTCTCGTTGTGGCTGTGACACAAAAAAAAAACAATTGTAATAACTGCAGATGTCACATTTAGCCCAATCAGGCTCTTCTCAGACTTTAAATCGACGAGATATCAGAACTTGCCTTGATCCCGCTTTAGCTTTAAAAAGCATATCTTAAGTAGGATCTTCTGAGCTTCAAAATTGAAATAAAATTGCAGCGGGGGAAGTGGTACCCCCCATAGGACGCCAATGTTTAATATCGCATATCTTAAGAACTATTATAGTGAGAATGTTCATACTTTGTAGAAGTCACTCTTATGGTATACTACACTTTTGGAAATAAAAATAAAGCGGGAAGGCGCAGGTAGGGGTGGAAATACCTCCCATATGATGCATATATCAAATATCGCTCAACTTAAGAACTATTAAAGGGAGAGTCTTCAAACGTGGTTAAAGCTACTATTATGGTTAACTATAAATTTCAATATAAAAATGGGTGGGGTAGACAGAGGAGGAGCACTTTTTTTGATTGGGGCTGGGGAAGTGGAACCCACCATAAGATGCCAATATTAAGTATGGCATCTTCTGAGCCTTGAAATTGAAATAAGATAGCAGCAGGGTAAGTGGTACCCCCCATAGGACGCTAATGTTAAATACATTCCTAAAAATTAAAGGAATAGGACTATAACAAAAAAACTTTATAAAATACATAACTGAAATTTACCTCATAGAATAAATTCGAAAAAATAAAAAATAAAACAAAAAATTTGAATTAAATATTTAACTTTAAAACGTACTTAAAACTATTCAAAATGGGGTTACTTTCAAAAACTAATCCCGGAATTTCTTAATATAAGTATACAATTCTTAAATGAAGTAAGAAAAAGCTTGAAGTTTGCATCTCTGAGAGTAAAATAACAAATTGAGCGTATTATTTATTAAACGCCCAGCGCTCATAAAGTTAGTAAAATTGTACTTTTTGTAATACTATAAGCATTGCAAAAGTACTGAAGTACTCCAATGACATGTTTTTATTAAAATTTAAAAATACAAATGATTAAATTTTTTCACGATCTGTTTCTTTGATTGTACAAAGTCACATCGAACCATTGGTCCCAATTAAGACATTTAGTGGCTCGATTTAGCCATTTTGCATAACGTTTAGCTATGAAAAAATATATCTAACCGTTAGCAATTTTAATACCACTTTTATTTAGCCAAATTTTCCTGAAGTTTGTTAATTTTTAAGACCAAACAAATGTGCATTAGTTGTGTTGTAACGTTGAATTAATCTAAACAGTTAACGCAAATGACTTTTGCAAAAAAAATATAAATTTTATCGATAATTTTAGCTTTTCACTATGCAAATTCAAGATATATTTCCTTGTTTGCCATTGCAAGGAGTACTTATAACATATTTGCAAAAAAAAAAAACAAGTATAGAAAGTATAGTCGGTCAAACCCGAACATATGATACCCTACACCACAGTATGTAAAAACACATCATGCTTTTGCATGTATATAAATATGGATTTATCTATGTTTATAAACTTCATTTAAATCGGTTTGAAAGTTTGTGAGATGCGAAAATTGCCCCCTTTATGTCCTATTTTTGAAAAACTGCATAGCTTATGTCTCCATATAAATATGTTTCTATCCATGATTTAAATGTTATTAAAATCGGTTCAATAGTTTCTGAGAGGCAGAAATTTCCCCCTATCTTCTCTCGCGGTTCTACGATTCGGGCCATTTGCAAAAGGCTTGGTCCTTGTGCCAATATGAACCTATGTCTCAAATGTTATCAAATTATCCCCGAAATCGCGGCCTTTACATTGCGCACAATGTTACATGGACAGTAGGTTGTCCCAAAAAAAATAAAAATTTGGATTTTCTCGGAAGATCTTTCCTAATTTGGATACTCATAAGGCAAAGTATTTTTGAGAATTTTATCAGATTTTTCGAAAGTGCTTTAGAGGTCGCGCAAACTGATTTTGTACCAAAAATCTAAAGTTTTTGACTTTTATTGAATTATTATTGAAAATTGCTAAAAAATCGGTATTGTTTCGGCTTCTGAGTAAATATTCTTAAAGAAAATTTTCCGATCTTTAATTTTATGTGCATAAATAAAAGGTTTCGTTAGGGATTTTCCACATTTTGATACATTATATAACAGTTTTTCGTAAATTTTCAGCAAATATGAAAAAAAATGCTTTATAACTTTTAAAATTTGTATGAAGTCTAAAAAAACTAATGATACAGTTTAAAAGATTATGAAGTTTTAAATAAATTAGCAGAAATTTTATGCTAAGTAACTATTATTATATTTGTAAAAACATTTTCTAAATCCAATTATTTAAAGTTTAAAGCAATGCAAACCTAGTCCACACCTTATAGTATTATACATTTCATACAATGTGTACAAAGCTTTAAAAGGGTATAACTCGAGAACGGTGAGAGAAAATTCATTTTTGTTTTTGCTAATTTATTTAAAACTTCATAATCTTTTAAACTGCATCATTAGTTTTTTAGTCTTCATACAAATTTTAAAAGTTATAAAGCATTTTTTTCATATTTGCTGAAAATTTACGAAAAACTGTTATATAATGTATCAAAATATGGAAAATCCCTGACGAAACTTATTATTTATGTACGTAAAATGAAAGATCCGAAAATTTTCTTTAAGAATATTGACTCAGTAGCTGAAGAAATATCTATTTTTTTACCAATTTTTAACCAAAATTCAAAAAAAGCCCAAAAAGGTCGATTTTTGGTACAAAATCAATTTGCGCGACCTCTAAACCACCTCCGAAAAATCGGAAAAAAATCTCAAAAATTCTTAGCCTTATGAGTATTCAAATTAAGAATAATCCCCAAAATTTTTTTTAATGGGACACCCTAATGGACAGCCAGTCAGCCGGACGGACATCTTTAGTTCGACTCAGAAAGTGATTCTGAGTGGAGCGGTATACTTTGAGGTGGTTCTAGGACCAATGTGTTACAAACGTCAGCACAAATCCATAATACCCTCTCCACTATTGTGGTGTGGGTATAACAAGATTTCAATAAATTGTCGCCTTCAAAATAATTTCATATAGGGATATGAAAAACACGATGTTGTTGAGAAGTTGTTTCGATTTTTTATTAAAAAAATGTTGTACCTTCCCCCGTTACATGCTACATTTGGAAACTAACCTTGACTCACTTTATATTTCGACGTTGAAACTCCACTTTAATTATATAAATAAAGTTTTAAATTTAAGTCAACGACGACTTCCTCGTATTTTAGCAGAGTGTATTATATCTCGAAATGTGTGTTGGGCAAGAGAATGGTTAAATCTCTGTCAAAATCTACAATTTAATCCAGCTGATTCTAACAGACCTTTATGTACGTATTGGAAACCGATTTTAAAATTACTGCAAACTAAAGAACGTGAAGATAACTTAACAAATGCAGTTAACTCCCAGCATCACGATCTATACTCGCAACTTAGTTTTGATGTCGCGCCAGCACTAACGACAAATTTTTCGCCCTATATCATTAGTTTGATAATTAAAGCAAGAGGTGGATTGCTCAATTTAAATGCCAGAAGCTTCCGAAATAACACTGCTACTACATGCACAATATGCAACCTTGATGAACCTGAGAATACTTTTCAGCTTGTTGGAGTTTGTCCAATTTTTAATGTATATATGAGAAATTTCTTTGGAAAAATACAACTTAATATAAGCGAAGTACTTAATATTTTGAATGGTCACAATTATGTTGCTTTATACAAATACACCCAAGTATGTTTAAAATATAGAAAACTTCTAACAAATGAATTTGATTTTTAAATATAAACAAAAGCTTGTAAATACCAATGAATTATATAAATACAATATTATAATGCCAATGGCGCTTACAACGAAAACGTTCAGCCCAATATAGATAAATATCTTAAATGAATTTTTTGTAAATTTGTACATATATACAATTTATTTAATCTATTAATAAATAATAATAATTTCATATAGGACTCGATGTCTTATGTGCAATTTCAGTGTGGTGAAAAAATGATGTAAGTTTCTTATAAATAAAGATGCGTTTTTTGTAATAAAATTATTTAAGCCATTATTATTCACTTTTTAGCCATTTCTGGCTACACTTTTTGCCATGAGAAATTGGCATCACGACTGCAGAAACAATAAAAGGCTTTTTAACAGTTGATATTTATGTTTACAATTGTATCAAAAGCAAGAGTTTGCTCTTTGAACATAAAATTTTTACTTCAAAACACAATCATTAAAATTCAAACTTTTGCTTATCTGCTGTCAGAAATTGATTGCCAAATATATATTTACTGCCGTATTCATAAAAAATTAAAATGGATTTGATATGCATTTTAAGAAAAATTTATATGAAAATTTTACCTTAAAACACATTTCAAACTTATTTTATTTTTTATAAATACGGCAGTTAAGATTTAAATGCACAGTAAAAATGAATTTTAATACATTTGTTGTTATTTTAATAATAAATCCAGTAAAAAATATTTTTTTTGGGATTTAGTGCAATCAGTTTTTTACTGAATAAAGTACAATTTTGAAAATGTTATTTGTTATCCTTGTATAAGCCTCATCTCTGAGAATTGCATTCTATAATCGCGCCTATGCGTGTGCTTGTAAAAGTTTGCTGTAGACTTTTCGCCAAATTTAAAATTAGGTTCCCAATCAAGTTTGAAAATTGCCACGTTTTGCGAGAAATCGCCATATCTGACAACCCTGATGGTAGAAGCTATAAACACCACACAAGTAGGCCAAAAACGATTTTCTTGTTTTGTGTAGAAACAACAAACAACAGCAAACTAGAAGAAAAACATACATTATTTGCATGTTTAAAAAGTAAAAAGCAAAAGTTCCCATATTATTTTTGCTAAAACTATTCAGTTAAATAAATCAAAGTAGAAACCATATCTGACATTATGAAGGTGTTTTATAATTAAGGGTTTTGCTGTAACCAAAGGTGGCAATTCAATATAACAACAGTAAAACAATCAGGTGAAAACGGGTAAGTTAATAACGATAATATGTTTTCTCTCAGTCTCTCGGGGATAAGTGTTTAGGTTAGAATTAATATAATATCAGTTGCGTATTATTTTAAGTTTAAGGTTCATCTCACTTTTACTGAAGGTAATCCCGTTTTTGGATTTTTTTATTACGGTCCACCTGCATAATCCGTACTTTTATCAAGCATTCTGTACTTTATTTAAGAAAATCCGTACTTCTCGTAATATTGAAATCGTATCGGCTTGATTTAAGTACGGATGGATTGCTGTTTCTTTTCAGTGTAGTTTCATATGCAAAGCGACATTCTGACGGAATTCGCAACGGGGATGACGTGGATGTATAACAGGCGGCCGGTAACCCGGTATGTGTAGTACTATTGTGATTAGTAGGACTATTTTCTTTGTGGTTCGATATCATTTTCTACTATTTCTTATGTTTTCACAATTTATTTTCTTCTTCTTTTCTTAATCTTCTGTTATTACCTAAGGCGGAACCATACAGGTATCTGGGTAAGGTTGCGGAGACTGACTTTGCAGCAGCTTTTCTACTTAGCTTAACCTGCAGCCGTATTCTGTAATTCGCTTAAGCTAAATCTCAATCGCTGCAAATATATAAAGTTGATTTAGCCATTTTTGGATACGCATGAAATAGTTACTGCAACGGGCATTGCTCAATTTAAGCTTTTAATGTCATCGCTAAAATTTTAAAATGTTGTATTATCTGAGGCATTTTAGCGATCGAGATTCATCTTTAGCTAAGCGAATTACAGAATACGGCTACAGACCTACTATATAGCCATATTTAAAAACCTTTTCGATAGATTTTCGAAACGAGTTCCTTTATTTCAATTATCATCAGTTAGTATTTGAGATTATTTAAAAATGCTTTTGTTACAATTTGTTACGCATGGGCAATCATTGATCTATTAAAATAGAATTTGGTTATTTTGTTGAGATTTATTTTGTATTTTTCAACAAGAACTTTGTTTTTTAATTGTGGCAACACCAACAACATGATAGCTTTAACATTAAGTTTTTTGACGTATTCGTAGAAGACGCATTGGCAATTGTTACAATGAATTTAATTTCGCTCGAAACTCGTATTAAAATAATTAAAATCCTCTATGAAAATAGTGGTTCCGTTAAAGTTACATTTCGTAAAATTCGTGATATTTTCGGACAACATAATTATCCTTCTAAGACCGCTCTTAAGAATTTAACGTTAAATCAGTGTTACCACCAGCAAAATTCAAAATTACACTTGAGCTGAAGCAAAATTACCTGCTTTAAATGAAATAACAGCTGATATAAACTTGAAGTTTTATTTACTAAGAAGACATTTACAAAGACTGTTAAAATTCTAAAAGTAATTTGAAATAAATTAACAAAAAAGACTTAAATACAATTAATAAAACTCCTAAAATAATGAGTTTAGCTTCCACAGTTGGTGACATATATCTAGGGAAGGTTTAAAATGCTCATTGCAATTCTCTTATAATGGGTGTTTTTTTTTAGCCCGATAGAGTTACGAAAGGTTAGCTGTCAAACGAACTGTGATACTGCTTTCAATTTTTTCTCAGGCACATCATCATGAATAGATTCATGCTGGATCAACGCGACCAAATTATCCAAATTTATTTTGAAAATCAACCATCGATTTTCGCAACTTATAGGCAACTTCATAATGAAACTGAAGCAACTTATTTTTTTTTACAAATGAAGGCGATGTGTTGATTTTGAGAAAATAAACTGTCAATTTGACTTCAAAGCCGTGCGATGTGACATCTCTTGATTGAAGTCACTGGTTTATGCTGATAAAACAGTAGCATTTGACGTCTTGGAGGTCAACAGCAATGTTAAAAAAAGAGGAAAAAATATTGGAAGTCTGCAAGGCGTATCGTCTGCGTTAAAATTATTTTTTTTTTGTGTTGTCTAAAATTTTAAGTTGCATGGTCTTAAAAAATTCCCTTAATACCGTATTTAGTAAAAAAATGCCTACTGGGTTTTATACAACTGTCCCTTTTGTAATTCAGTTTTACAACTGATAAGGGCGTTAAATATACATATATAGAAGTAATTTTTAGGCAATCGATTTAGTAAAAGGTTGATCTAATGATTTTTTTGTGCGTCGCAAACTTCAATACAAGCTCCTCATACCCTTTCAGCTTATTTATGGTGATGTCAAGTATACAAATCGTAGCTTTCAGATAAGGCCATCCCAATAAATAATTGTGCTTGAAATGAAGCAGGTTTGTTAGGAAGAATTATAAGATTTTCGCTTACCATACGGCTAACGGAATATATAATTTTATATGGTGAGTTCCCACTTTTAAGCAATAGATTTTAACACAAAACGCATATAAAAGCTGGTGAACGTATGTAGCTACCAGCTTTACAGACAAAATGATTTTTTACAGTTATTTTTGATGTTCTCCCTTACAAACCTGCTCCGTAGTAAGAGAATGCCGTGGCACTTAAAATATTATTTTTTTTTTATAAAACTTGTTAAGAGCTCCTTCAATTACTTTACTGCACCTCTGTATGTCCGCTTATGTGCACTTATATTTGTAAATGTACCGTTAGTGCTTCCCAAAATGATAACATTTTTTATTGGGATCATTTTCGTTAATAGAGTCCTTATAAAAATGTAAACCCATTATTTTGTATTTGTTCCAACAATTTACCTAAACTTTTGCAATACTTCTTACATTTAATCACTTTAAGTCTAAGTAATCTTAAAATAATGCTTAAAATCAATTATATTATCCATTTCGAGCAAAAAAGTACATTTCTTTTTCATACGCTCTAGTGGCCACTTTTTATCAAAGTGAGCATATTCAATTAAATTTTTTTTACTCAACTGTCATTTAAAAATAAAATTGCATAATCTTATTTGAATGTATTTCCGAAATTGCTAAACCTATTAGTATCTTTATCAGTTTAAAGTATTTTGCAAGAAGCACCAATTCTAAAATCTTCCATTACAAAACTAAGCAAAAAACTGAGAAACGAATAGAAATCTTTTAGCAAACAGCTTAACTTTTAAATCCCTTTTAAAGTCATAAAATCGAAATAAGAAAAAAACATGGAAAAATACTACGAACATGGTCAATGGAATAAAAAATAGACAGGATAATATAAGTAGACTTACTTACTTCCAGTTACTTTTAGAATGCATTTTTCGAAACTTAAAGAAACAAAAAATTTCTGATAAAAATAGTTTCACCTGCTTTTAAACTAAGATGGCGTGTGTGTTTTTGTATAATTTTCTTTCTTTTTTTTTTGCTGCTCCATAAAACTGACAAAACAAAAAAAAAAAAAAAAAATACTGATAAGAATTTTGCTTAAAAGTTTTACGAAAAATTTTAAATAGTTTTAGTCAAACTATTGAATTACTATTAAAACTACATAGAAAAAATATGGAAATATGGATATAAATTGTCGCCAAGATAATTTTCGTTAGATATGTATCTGTGTGTTTTAAAAGATATTTGTCAAAGTATTGTAAAATTAACAAATAGCATAAATGTTTTGTATACCTAGGGACGATTTTACCAATTCTATTTAAATCTCAATTTATGTTTAAAATTCGTTTATCATGTCTTAGACGATATGTTGAATCAGCAAATGTATGCCTACACTCATATGCTTAAAAGTAATAACAAATTCAATATGTTAGGTGTCTAGAAGATATGCTGAAAACCCCCAATTTTTCAAATTCATCATATGCAAGCAAATGATATTTCAACATATAAGTTAGCATAAGAAAGCATATTTTTTAACTAACATTTGCTGATCAAACATATCGTGTAGACTTAGCATAATAAAAATAAAGTCTTGTGCATATCGTCACCTAAAATGCGAAAGGCCGTAACTACACTTTATGGTTTTTTACAGGAGAAGGAATACACGTTATAAATAAAAGACTACTTAAAACTTAATATCCAAATTTTTGATTCAAGCTTAGAATCCGTAACTACAAGAATAAAACTGTGCATAAAATAAACCAAATGGTTAAGATAAGAAAATAGTGCTTTAAGGACGTAACTAAAAAAGTTTTTAGGCAAGTGATGTCTTTTTGTATCTATTTCTTGAAAGTATTTTAAAACAAAACACAAAATTCCTCATAACTATTAAAAAAATTTATTTAATTTATAAATTTAATTCGAGAAAATAAAATTAAATTAAAGTGGTTAAGAAAAATAATAACGCAATAACACACATTGAAAGAAAATTCAAGGCAACTTTGTTTTGATTTTTTTCTTGTTTTTTTTTTGGAAAACTGTAGTTACGGCTTTTTGGTTTATGAAATTGTTAACGTTGCAGTTACGGCCTTTTGTTTATCGGAAATAAAGTCGTTATTTTTGGACGTATACATGTAAGATTTTCTGTGTAGATGTGTTTCGGTTAAGTACGTCATAATCAATCAAAAAGTCAAATTTGAATTTTTGAGTAGTTACGGCCTTTTGCATTTTAGGTGACGATATGTACATGTATGAAATGATGTTTAAAAATAATTGGTGAAATAGGCTGTTATTGCCAAAGAACTGGACCCACCTATTCTGAAGTGACATTTGTTTTAACGAGATCATTCTACGTTAAAACAAAACGTAGTCGAAGAGAGAAAAGTCTGAAGTAAAACGCGGGTGAGGCAAAACTTCGTAGTAATTTTTTTATTAATAGTGTTGAGGTTGTCTTGAAAACAGTGTTTGAAAATAAACAATAAATATCGGTCCTTAGTGCTCGGTTCGGTAGATTTGTGGAAAACACAAACGCTAATAGTGTTTGTGTAGTAAAACATTAAAAAAAATAACTGTTCTAATCCAACTCAATAAAAAGATTCCGTTCCGTTCATCGTGTTCGCTTCAGCTCATTAGTGTTCGTTCGTTGCAGATGGGCTAAGCGCCCTTTTGGCTGGTAAAAAAACCAAAATTTGTTTGCAAAAAAAATATATCACTGGCTTATCATGTAAAGGCTCTAAGTCTACTTTTTTAAGAAATTGAGATTTTAATGCAGTAATGTGCAATAAGTAAAAATACATTGTTTACAAAGAAAAAATTACAGTTATCTCGTTTTTTTGTTGTTTTTAGGTGATGAGCAAAAGCGCTAAGTCCAATTTATCACAAGAAAAAGCTCTAAGTCCCAATTAAAAGTACAGTTAAACCATTTCTCTGAAATTGTTCCATTACTTGTATTTTGATAGTTTTTTGTCTCTCCTGTAAAATTTTCAAATATGGACCTAAAGCCTTTACATGTTAAGCCAGCGATATATAAAAAAAAGCCGGCAAAAAATTTTACACAAGCGAAACACATACACAATACCCACACAAACTATTCGTGCAGTGGTCCTTGCTAAAATTTGTTGTTTATTCACTTCTTCATCAATGTAAAAAAAAGAAACATCAAAATATAATGTTTGTCTACAGTATCACTGCAATTGTTCTGTATTGTACCAAAGAACAGAACACTATATAATGTTATGCTCTTTCTTGAAAATAGTTACGAACGGTATTAAGGGTTTTGTTAGTCTACACAAATACTAAAAAAAATAGATATCGTTCCTGGGTGTGTGAGCCGAGCGCAAAATAATGTTCTGTTTATTTTCGAATACTGGTTTTAACATTCTTGGTTTTTTTTTTGTTTTGTTGCTACCAGCGAAAGTTTTTTAATGCACAAACAAAATTAATTATGCTTTACAGAGAAAGAATCTCAAAAGTATAAAAGGAAAAGCATAAATTGGCAATATGTCTATTAAATATGGTAATTCAATAATTTTAAATTCAGTATTTCGAACAACTTTAGTTTCTCTTATTTTGCCAAACTTCAAAGAATTTACTTAATATCTCTGTTACTTGCCTAATGTATGAATAAGTACATGAATACTTTTTGGTAAGAGTGAACATATTATTTACAATTTACTTTAAGTAACACTATAAATTTAATTTATATCTTTTGTCTAGTACCCTGTCATCATGTTTAACTAATTACTTTTATTTAATTTTTTCCTATTTCTTTTTTGGTGCTTCCCATTACACGCTGTTCCTGCTGATAATGTTACTACGATTGCTGCTGCTGCTGCTTGTGCTTGCTGCTGGTATATACATAGGTTTTGTCTCTGGCAATCATCACAAAAGCGATACCGAGGCTGAGGGCAACAATGTCGATGGCCTAACGTTGATACCCTCTGAACCAACAATGGTGCGGTATACAAACGAATCCTTGATTGTATTGTGTCGCAGTCCAACACCGGAAGTAAATCTACACTGGAAGTCGCCAAAAGGTGAAATAATCGAAGAGCATAAAGGACGCATTCACATTGAACCGAGTGCTCAGCCAGGTACATTAAACTTTAATTTTTTTTTTCTTATTTTTCTTTGATAACACAATATCATTAATTCGCACAAAAAATGAGTTTGTTTTAAAATTTGTGTGAATGTAAACAAGTGTAGTAGATTAATAGTGATAGTTGAGGGTGTGATAAAATGCCAGAGGCGGGTATTTTTAATGCGTATTTAATGGCGTTGTGAACACGTTGAAAAATACAGACTTTTGCTCTTGTAAATAATGGTTTATTTCTTTGTCTGTTAACAGAATATTTTTTTCAAGATTTTTATAGTGGCCAAGAGTCTTATTGGCAGTTTAAGCATTTTTGTGTGTAAAAATTTATAGAATTGATGAAGACACTATCAATAAAGAAATAATTCAATAGTAACACATACAAATATATTGATTTAATCCTGTAAACGATAAATTAAGTTCTTTATAATGAAGTCTTAAAAAGTTGCACAAAAATTTTATACTATCGCTAATTTGTAATTTCTTTATTGATCCTAAAAATGAATAGATGTTTTAACAAGCAAAATGTTTTCTTAAATTGTTTCACTTGCAGTTGGCAGAACAAACATTTTGCCTGTATTTATAAAAATTTAATAAAGGTTTACAGAACAAATTTTCTATGAAAATTTTCCTCAATAAACGTTTGTTTAATTTAAAAGCCGTTTTTGAATACGGGGGAATTTCTTTTCCGTAAATGACTGACGCGACTGCAATATTAACTATCACATATCTTAAGAGCCGCTTCACGAATTTTATTGAACTTGTGGTAGTAGGATCTTCTGAGCCCCAAAATTGAAATGAAGTAGCAGCGTGGGAAGTGGTGTCCCCCATAGGACGCCAATGTTTAATATCGCATATCTTAAGAACTGTTATAGTGAGAAAGGTCAAACTTTGTAGAAGTCACTCTTATGGTATACTACACTATTGAAAATAAAAATAAAGCGGGTAGGTGCTGGGGGGAAATACCTCTCATAGGATGCATATATTTAATATCGCTCAACTGAAGAACTATTAAAGGGAGAGTCATCAAACGTGGTTAAAGCTACTATTATCGTAAACTATAAATTTCAATATAGAAATGGGCGAGGTAGCCAGAGGAGGAGCAGTTCCCCTCATAGATAGAATTATTAAAAGGAGCCGCTGCACGTATTCTATTTTATTGAACTTTTAGTAGAAGGATCTTCTGAGCCCCAAAATTTAAATAAAATAGCAGCGGGGGAAGTGTTACCCCCCATAGGACGCCAATGTTTAATGTCGGATATCTTAAAAACTGTTATAGTGAGAAAGTTCAAACTTTGTAGAAGACACTCTTATTGAATACTTCACTTTGAAAATAAAACACAGTACAACACATGATTTGCCAACTCAATTCTGTGAACTGTATGTGAAATTAGACCAAAAAAGAAGAATTTCTGCATCATTCGTTTTGTCTTCTTACCTGCGATTTGAAGTTAGTATCGATTTGAAGTTAGTACTATCGTATAGGGGAATTTATCACGTTTTAGGCCCTGTTGTTTGACATAGCTCGACAACCACTAGCCCAATTTAGTTGAAATAAATTTTAAAAAATTAAGAATTACAATTCCCTTAATCTGTTCATATATTGTTTTCCTATACAAGTAACACTTTCGAAGTTAAAAATGAATGTATGAAGGGAAAAAATTATTTTTTGCCTAAAAATTTAAATTTTTTTTTTAAAAATACATAAAAAATCCAAAATGGAAAAAAGTTTCAAGTCTAGTTATTTTTTCGCAAAGTCACATAACCTATGAGCAAAATGAGACAAAGATCATAAAAATCGATGCACGCGTTTCGCTTTTATTCGCAATTGAGTAAATGTATGAAACATTATTTGGAGAAAACATTGACACCTTTTTCATGATTCTGAGAATTAAAAAAAAAGGAATAAATAAAAGGTTATTTGATTTTTATGATTGCGGTAATAAATGTACGTGGACAATTAAACGGAAAGTGGACCTTTTTATTATTTGGGTTTTTCCGGTGGCTACCTATATGATTTTTTTTACAGAAATTGCACCCACATTTAAGGGTGGTCATTATTTGGAAAGTTTTGCACAGTTTGAAACGTCACCTTTACTCAATTGCGAATAAAAGCGAAACGCGTCCATCGATTTTTATGATATTTGTCTCATTTTGCTCATAGGTTATGTGACTTTGCGAAAAAATAACTAGACTTTTTTCCATTTTGGATTTTTTATGTATTTTTAAAAAAAAAATTTAAATTTTTAGGCAAAAATAATTTTTTCCCTTCATACATTCATTTTTAACTTCGAAAGTGTTACTTGTATAGGAAAACAATATATGAACAGATTAAGGGAATTGTAATTCTTAATTTTTTAAAATTTATTTCAACTAAATTGGGCTAGTGGTTGTCGAGCTATGTCAAACAACAGGGCCTAAAACGTGATAAATTCCCCTATACGATAGTACTAACTTCAAATCGATACTAACTTCAAATCGCAGGTAAGAAGACAAAACGAATGATGCAGAAATTCTTCTTTTTTGGTCTAATTTCACATACAGTTCACAGAATTGAGTTGGCAATCAATTAACTGAAAAATTTTGTACTGTGAAAATAAAGCGGGTAGGCGCAGGGGGGAACTACCTTCCTTAGGATGCATATATTAAATATCTCTCAACCGATAAAGTGGTTAAAGCAGTGCAGCGAAGAGCACCGGGTTAAGCTTGTTATTTTATAATATTTCCAATATTGTTTTGAGAAATACGCCAGAAAAAATTGTTCTGGAATATTCTACCCTCTTTAACAATATGCTAAATAACTCATACTTTCCGTATTCATGAAAAGTAGCTTAAGTGGTTGTTATAACTAAAAAAGACAAAGACGAAAGTAACCCAAAAAAATATGAGACCAATTAGTCTACTCCCAAACATAAGTAAAGTTTTTAAAATCTGCATTAATATGCGCAGAGAAAAAATATCGTTGGACATGGTTACGGCAACAACATTATGTTTAATGCAGGGGTTTCCATTTCTTTGCACAATTGTGCATACCACTACAAACACATATTTTTATGCTCTTCAATTCAGTCGTCGGTGTGACTTCGACAAGTGTACATGTTTAGCGGATGCTATATTATTTTGTTTCAGCTTACACTCAAAAATATTGTGCGGTCAAAAATGCTTTTGGTAACATCCAATGCCTTGCGTGCAATATTTACAGTCTAAATTTTAAGACTTAAATGCAGAGTAATATAACATTTCTATTTAATTTTAACATAATTTAAATTGTTGAAAATATTTAACAGCAAAGCTAACGTAAATTTTATTAAGTAACTTTTTTTAACAATAACATTTACTGCAACGTATAAGCTAACGATATGTGTTTTGTTTATGGAAAAAAATTCTATGATACCTGTAAAAGGGTCCCTTTTGCTTTCTTTAAAAAGACGTACCTAAATGCAGAAATTATTAAGAAAAAAAAAATAGCCAAAAGAATTTGTTGGTATTTTGCTTGTAAAAATATTTAGGTTTCTGTACCAATCGCGTCGGTGGGTTTTTTCTTTCTTTGAAAACACTTTTCTAAAGTAAGTAGAAATATTTAAAAAACAAGTAAAAAAGTCTTGTTTTGCTACAATTTATGTGTAAATAACCTGTACACATAAAAGCAAATGTGACAGTAGGTAAAATGTTTGGGTAAGAAGATGTGTTTTATTGATGTATTAATGAAACTTTATTGTTCCGCACTATTTTTATTGCTTACTTTTTTATGCTACAATTATTTGACCGAGCCCAAAGAGTTAAGGCTCAGTAAGTCTTTACTTTCTGTTCTGTTACGAACCAGCTGATTTGTTTTTGTTATTAAAAAACCTGTGAAATTGATTAGTTGTTCTGTTCTGTTGCGGTTTAGTTTGATAAAATCAAAAACTTGTAAAGTAATTGTAAGTGACCGCAAAATAAATAATAAAAAATACATTAATTAAATTTTATTTCTTCAAATTTATGTGCATAAAAGTTATTGAAATGAAACAATGGATGGTGCAAAACTAATAAATTTGTCATAAATGGCTAATAAGTTGCTACAGAAAAAGTAACTTTTACAATTTTGAAACAGAACGGCACGGAACAGAACAGAAAGTAAAGACTAATTCTGCCTTTAACCTTACTAATTTATGGTAACTATTTAACGTTACGTTGACCTGTTATAATGACTTTATACATTTTTGCAGGCAAACTCATGTGCGCATTTGGTATTTTCTAAAAAGTTATGATATACCATTAGCTAGAATAAAAATGTATGCACAGATGTTTGAAGTATGAGCAACCCAACACCGTGAATACCATTTCTATATTACTTACCACTACGAATACCCTAACTGTTTACTAAAATAACTTTTTCACGTTATAATTCTCATGTAATTTATTTTATTTTTGAATAAATACACCAGGGAAATCCATTTCCATGCACAATTGTGTATACCACTACTAATACTTGTATACTTTTTGTTTCAGGTTAACAGAAAAAACTTTATGATATCACTTAAAAAATATTGTGCGGTCAAAAACGCTTTTGGTAACATCCAATGCCTTATATGCTATGCAACATTTAAGGAAGAAACGGAATTTGTTATTAATGTTATTAATGTTATGTTTCATAATAATATAAATAATTTAAATGATAGGGAAAGAGAAGACCTGTTTTATAAAAATAAAACAATTTTTTTAGAATAATTGAAAAAATGGTTATTAGAAGAGGAAATTAATGAACCAAAATCAGTTCGGAAACTAAAAAAGGAGATTTCAAGTTTAGTAATATTGGAAATTGTTAAGAAAGGAAGACTATTGTGGGATGGTGTTTTTATCAAGCAATTGCTGAAGAAAATTTGGGAAAGGCTTAATTATAATACTAAATTTATAGAGTCTCTTCCCCTGTCCAGTCAAACGGTAGGACGTTGTACTGTTTAATTAGGAACTTGTGTAGAATCTGCAATTAGGGAAAAAGTAGTTAATTGCGAATTGTTTTCAATTTGTTTAGACGAAAGCACTGACATAAATGATCTGTGTGAACTTGTTTCTTATTTTTGAGTCAATGTTTACTTTAGAATCATTTTATGGAAATGTAACTGGCACGTTGTTGTATGATGTTGTCAGAGAAAAGCTTCTTTCCATTGTAGACATACACAAATTTGCTGGAGTCTGAACAGATGGAGCCAATGTAATGTTGGGCAAATATAATGGACTTATAGGCCAATTAAAAAAACACAAATTTGCTGTTCATAATTTTCACTGCATAATTCATCAGACCGCTCTTGCATCGAAATTCATAAATGATACCCCAGCTATGAAGACAGCAGAGGATATAATAAATAAAATTCGAGGCGGACATCAAGCGCTTACCCACCGAAAATTTTTAACCTTTTTAAAAAACAAAAATGCTGTGAATTGTGACCTGAAAATGTTTACAGAAGTTCGGTGGCTAAGTCGCGGTGATTGCCTGAATAGACTTTATGATTTAAGAGAAGAAGTTCTTAATTTTCTAGAAACTGAGAAAATAGAAAAAGTTTTAGTCCAGTGTTTAAAAGACAATAATTTTATTTTAGACTTAGCTTTTCTGGCAGATACGACAATTATGTTAAATGAACTTAATTTGGAATTGCAAGGAAAGGAACGCAATATATGCGACTTGTCAAAAATCATTCACAATTTTAAAACAAAACTTTTTCTTATCAAAGTTATTTTCGGGAATACAAAATTTATTATTAATACGATTTCCGTATGACGTGCTAAATTCCCAGTTTTTCATATTTTCTAATTTTTTCCCAAATTAAAAGTGGTGATTTTTCCAACTTTCCAAAAACTTCAGTTGTGTACAGAAATCTCGAAATCGAAAAAAGATATGAATATGCCGAAATATTTGAAACACTTTTCAATAATTTTCAAGACAGTTTTCAAGATTTTGTAATTTTACAACCGCTATTAGATCTTTTCGAAAACCCTTTTCGTTGCGATGTAAGCAACTACGAATTTGATATTCAATCAGAACTAATCATACTACGAAGCGAAGTAAATGCCCCAGACGAAAATAATATTGCGGAGTTCTGGAAAGATTTGGATGGCGAGTTCTATCTTGAACTAAAAAAAAATTCATTGAGGTGCCTCTCTTTATTCGGCACTACTTACCTATGCGAACAAATTTTTTCGGATTTAAAATTTATTTGTTCCAAGCAACGTAATAAATTAAGTTCATCCCATTTGAAAAGCATTCTTCTATTACAAAACTGCCATAAAAGTATAAATTTAGAAGATTTTATTTTATAACTTGTAGAACACAAGGGAAAAAAATTAAAAATTTTTTGTGTTGCTAGAAAATTTGCAGCAATTCTTTACCAATTCAATGCCGCTGATTTTAAAACTGCACTTTTTTCTATCAGCTGTGATTTGCGTGCAATATTTATTTTTTATGAATTTTTAAAACATAAAAATCTTTAATTTTTTACAATTGTTTGATACGATATTTGAAACTGATTTAGAGTCAAAAAGCTTCCGAATAAAAAAAAAGTGTAGTTTTAAAATCAGCGGCATTGAATTGGTAAAGAATTGCTGCAAATTTTCTAGCAACACAAAAAATTTTTAATTTTTTTCCCTTGTGTTCTACAAGTTATAAAATAAAATCTTCTAAATTTATACTTTTATGGCAGTTTTGTAATAGAAGAATGCTTTTCAAATGGGATGAACTTAATTTATTACGTTGCTTGGAACAAATAAATTTTAAATCCGAAAAAATTTGTTCGCATAGGTAAGTAGTGCCGAATAAAGAGAGGCACCTCAATGAATTTTTTTTTAGTTCAAGATAGAACTCGCCATCCAAATCTTTCCAGAACTCCGCAATATTATTTTCGTCTGGGGCATTTACTTCGCTTCGTAGTATGATTAGTTCTGATTGAATATCAAATTCGTAGTTGCTTACATCGCAACGAAAAGGGTTTTCGAAAAGATCTAATAGCGGTTGTAAAATTACAAAATCTTGAAAACTGTCTTGAAAATTATTGAAAAGTGTTTCAAATATTTCGGCATATTCATATCTTTTTTCGATTTCGAGATTTCTGTACACAACTGAAGTTTTTGGAAAGTTGGAAAAATCCCCACTTTTAATTTGGGAAAAAATTAGAAAATATGAAAAACTGGGAATTTAGCACGTCATACGGAAATCGTATTAATAATAAATTTTGTATTCCCGAAAATAACTTTGATAAGAAAAAGTTTTGTTTTAAAATTGTGAATGATTTTTGACAAGTCGCATATATTGCGTTCCTTTCCTTGCAATTCCAAATTAAGTTCATTTAACATAATTGTCGTATCTGCCAGAAAAGCTAAGTCTAAAATAAAATTATTGTCTTTTAAACACTGGACTAAAACTTTTTCTATTTTCTCAGTTTCTAGAAAATTAAGAACTTCTTCTCTTAAATCATAAAGTCTATTCAGGCAATCACCGCGACTTAGCCACCGAACTTCTGTAAACATTTTCAGGTCACAATTCACAGCATTTTTGTTTTTTAAAAAGGTTAAAAATTTTCGGTGGGTAAGCGCTTGATGTCCGCCTCGAATTTTATTTATTATATCCTCTGCTGTCTTCATAGCTGGGGTATCATTTATGAATTTCGATGCAAGAGCGGTCTGATGAATTATGCAGTGAAAATTATGAACAGCAAATTTGTGTTTTTTTAATTGGCCTATAAGTCCATTATATTTGCCCAACATTACATTGGCTCCATCTGTTCAGACTCCAGCAAATTTGTGTATGTCTACAATGGAAAGAAGCTTTTCTCTGACAACATCATACAACAACGTGCCAGTTACATTTCCATAAAATGATTCTAAAGTAAACATTGACTCAAAAATAAGAAACAAGTTCACACAGATCATTTATGTCAGTGCTTTCGTCTAAACAAATTGAAAACAATTCGCAATTAACTACTTTTTCCCTAATTGCAGATTCTACACAAGTTCCTAATTAAACAGTACAACGTCCTACCGTTTGACTGGACAGGGGAAGAGACTCTATAAATTTAGTATTATAATTAAGCCTTTCCCAAATTTTCTTCAGCAATTGCTTGATAAAAACACCATCCCACAATAGTCTTCCTTTCTTAACAATTTCCAATATTACTAAACTTGAAATCTCCTTTTTTAGTTTCCGAACTGATTTTGGTTCATTAATTTCCTCTTCTAATAACCATTTTTTCAATTATTCTAAAAAAATTGTTTTATTTTTATAAAACAGGTCTTCTCTTTCCCTATCATTTAAATTATTTATATTATTATGAAACATAACATTAATAACATTAATAACAAATTCCGTTTCTTCCTTAAATGTTGCATAGCATATAAGGCATTGGATGTTACCAAAAGCGTTTTTGACCGCACAATATTTTTTAAGTGATATCATAAAGTTTTTTCTGTTAACCTGAAACAAAAAGTATACAAGTATTAGTAGTGGTATACACAATTGTGCATGGAAATGGATTTCCCTGGTGTATTTATTCAAAAATAAAATAAATTACATGAGAATTATAACGTGAAAAAGTTATTTTAGTAAACAGTTAGGGTATTCGTAGTGGTAAGTAATATAGAAATGGTATTCACGGTGTTGGGTTGCTCATACTTCAAACATCTGTGCATACATTTTTATTCTAGCTAATGGTATATCATAACTTTTTAGAAAATACCAAATGCGCACATGAGTTTGCCTGCAAAAATGTATAAAGTCATTATAACAGGTCAACGTAACGTTAAATAGTTACCATAAATTAGTAAGGTTAAAGGCAGAATTAGTCTTTACTTTCTGTTCTGTTCCGTGCCGTTCTGTTTCAAAATTGTAAAAGTTACTTTTTCTGTAGCAACTTATTAGCCATTTATGACAAATTTATTAGTTTTGCACCATCCATTGTTTCATTTCAATAACTTTTATGCACATAAATTTGAAGAAATAAAATTTAATTAATGTATTTTTTATTATTTATTTTGCGGTCACTTACAATTACTTTACAAGTTTTTGATTTTATCAAACTAAACCGCAACAGAACAGAACAACTAATCAATTTCACAGGTTTTTTAATAACAAAAACAAATCAGCTGGTTCGTAACAGAACAGAAAGTAAAGACTTACTGAGCCTTAACTCTTTGGGCTCGGTCAAATAATTGTAGCATAAAAAAGTAAGCAATAAAAATAGTGCGGAACAATAAAGTTTCATTAATACATCAATAAAACACATCTTCTTACCCAAACATTTTACCTACTGTCACATTTGCTTTTATGTGTACAGGTTATTTACACATAAATTGTAGCAAAACAAGACTTTTTTACTTGTTTTTTAAATATTTCTACTTACTTTAGAAAAGTGTTTTCAAAGAAAGAAAAAACCCACCGACGCGATTGGTACAGAAACCAAAATATTTTTACAAGCAAAATACCAACAAATTCTTTTGGCTATTTTTTTTTCTTAATAATTTCTGCATTTAGGTACGTCTTTTTAAAGAAAGCAAAAGGGACCCTTTTACAGGTATCATAGAATTTTTTTCCATAAACAAAACACATATCGTTAGCTTATACGTTGCAGTAAATGTTATTGTTAAAAAAAGTTACTTAATAAAATTTACGTTAGCTTTGCTGTTAAATATTTTCAACAATTTAAATTATGTTAAAATTAAATAGAAATGTTATATTACTCTGCATTTAAGTCTTAAAATTTAGACTGTAAATATTGCACGCAAGGCATTGGATGTTACCAAAAGCATTTTTGACCGCACAATATTTTTGAGTGTAAGCTGAAACAAAATAATATAGCATCCGCTAAACATGTACACTTGTCGAAGTCACACCGACGACTGAATTGAAGAGCATAAAAATATGTGTTTGTAGTGGTATGCACAATTGTGCAAAGAAATGGAAACCCCTGGTTTAATGTAACAATATGTTGTTGTCGTACACAAATAATTGTTATTTTCATTTAATATAAACAATATTATAGTTACTGTAAACATATCCATGTTTATCGCAATTATAAATTTGAGTATTTTTGACCAAAAAAAAATAATTATTTTTCTAACAACTAAATTATGATAACTTTCAAAACATATTAAATTACTAACAACCATATCATGATATTTAGTAGCCATAGCATGATAAATTTTTATACATTTATCATATTATGTTAAGGATGCAATCAAACTATTTTTACTCCAAAAATATTATGTTAGCGCCATTTGTAAAATAATTTTGTATCAGTTTTGTCGTTTATTTTATATGTGAGCGGTTAAACAATTTCAAGATAAATTCCCATAAAATAAATAAGTTAAAAGACATTTAAAAAATAAGCGGAGTTCATTCAGTTTTAGTGATTAAATAGTGCAAATGCAAAATATCGTAGTTTTTTTTTGTAAAATCCAACAAAT
Organism: Pollenia labialis; assembly: GCA_949318255.1. Classification (NCBI taxonomy): domain Eukaryota; kingdom Metazoa; phylum Arthropoda; class Insecta; order Diptera; family Polleniidae; genus Pollenia; species Pollenia labialis. The sequence goes on along the minus strand of OX439141.1, from coordinate 77,318,864 downwards.
TTAACACACAAAGATTTCGTTATATTTTATAAAAGTGTTACGATACTTCTGTGGTTTTCAATGGGCAACGAAAAACCTTTCTAGATTAAACTATGGGCTAGGTATTGCACTTTTTAAACTTTTTAATTATGTTAAACAAGAAACATGTAAAGAGCGTTTAAAATTAGGCAATATGGCATCAACATCTTAAAATCGGAAAAATGGACATACGCCCATTAAAACCACAGATTTTGCATTTGCTCTTTTGCAAGCCTTATATTGAACTCCGATACTTGATTTACATTTAGAAAAATTGTAAGAAGCCACAAAATAAGAAATCGATTCAAAAAAATTTTAATTTATTTTATATTTTTATGATAAGTAGTTATAAAAGGTGCTGTCTGTATCTATCATAATATCATTGCTTCTTAATTTATCATGGTTAACATGATGATAATATAATTACTTCTTAGCTTATTATGCTTAATATGACAATAATATGATTAATTTCTTAGCTTATTATCATTAACATGATAATAATATGATTCCTTCTTAACTTTCTATGATTAACATGAAAATAATATGATTAGCTCTTAACTTAGTATGATTAACAGAATTTTAATATGATTTAGGGAAAAATATTATGATGTAATATTACGAGTATATTAAGTCATATAATATAGTGACTACAATCATGAATCTTATCAAAATATGTTGCTCTTAGAATATGTTTACCACAACCATGTTTTTTCATTGCGTGTAACAACAAAATAAATATGTGTAAAGAAAAAAAACTAATAAATGAGAAACAGTTTTATTTTAAACACAAATATTCTACAATTCATACAGTACGTCTGCTTGTTTCAAATGTTCACTGGAATTTTATTAAGGGGGTAATTTTGTTGTTCACTTCACCCTGCGTTGAGAAAATTTTCATTTCTTTTAATTTGCTTAATATTTAATATGCTAAATACCAAAGCGTTTCAAGTTTGTGATGGGGAAAAAATTAGTGAAAAGAAATTTATCATTGTTAATGGTCTTCAACAGGGCACTGTTAATGCGCCAATACTTTTTAACTTATTTATACACGAACTACTCAACCAGGTTGAGAATATCATAACTAATCACTCTGATAATAAAATTGAAAAAATTGAAATATTGAAAAATATACAATAGACTGGCAAATGAAAATTAACTTGAATACATGCGAACAATACTTTTCCGCAATGTTGCAACAACAACATTAGACGTTATTGGAAATTGTTTAACGTGAAGTCAACAAATAACATTATTATTCCAAATAAACAAGTCGTAAAGTAGGAAACATACTTGCGGATAGTTTTCCACGGCTGGCATTAAAACATTTTCCAACATTGTCCGATATCTAACACCACTGCCGGAAACGGCAACCCCGTGTTCATTTTCAAAAAAAGAAGGACCAATTATCCTTTCCGATGAAACACCGCACCAAACCGTACTCTTAGGTGGGTGTAATTCTAGCTGTAGAACTTTTCTCGGATTTATCGTAGCCCATATCCTGCAGTTTTGCTTATTAACGAACTCAATTAAATGGGCTTCGTCGCTCATAATTAAATTATGAATAAAGTTATGATTTTCTTCTGCTTTTTGCCGAAAAGATAAAGCTCAACAATTTGGGCACGTTGTTCAATTGAGTACTGCTCCATTAAAAATTCCCCAAGTCTTATTTACAAAATATTGAAAAGATAAGAAAAAAAAAATATAATAAAAAAGTTAAAGGGGTTTGCTTCGGTAATTTTAGGCCACCCACACTAGCGTTATAACAAGTTCACCAAATTAACAGACGAGTTTTCAATAGCTGAATCTACTTAGGACCCATGGCAATCACGGACCAACGGCTATAAACTTAAATTGTAAATTTTAGATTCATAAAAGAGTTATTTGCTGTGTTGCCACTTTGTGGGTAACTACCCGAATTTGATGCAATTTTTACTCTCGTGTGTAGAGCGTGGGTAAATTCTTTGTGGTGCAGATCAGGTGTAATTGGAAATTCTTTAATTTTAAAACAAATAATATACGGATTAGATTTTAGTTATAAAATGTATACCATTAAATTTATTGTTGAGATAAAAAAGAATTTATTTGAGGCAAGTGAGTGAATAAGTTAATATGAGTTTGTGCTGATGTGCGAAACACATACAATCATTTGTTGTAGGATACTAATCGCCTTAGAATCAGTATCTGAGTCGTCCATCCTGCTGGCTCGTTGTGTGTCCATGTAGACATATGTTCATACGTTTCCGGAAAATTTTGAGAATCGGAACATAATTTCACATTGTATCCATAAGAAGTTTTTTCTAATAGAGTCTTTCTGCTCATAATCCATCTAATGATGTTGGATTTGGATAAAATTTGGCCCAACTGTATTTTATTTCAACCTACATATATTATGGACATCGATGCCAGAAGTGCAGATTTATCTGCATTTTGAAGATTTTATCCCCAAAATTGTCAAAATGCAGATTTTCAGATTTTTGGTATAACATTGCAGATTTTTTTAGCTCTGTGGAAACTTCTTACATTGTCATGATTGTACTATTTCCACTTGTTGCATTGATAAATATATATAGTATATCAACCATTCATGGAAGAACCGTGTGGAAATACATTCATTAGTAGACATTTTATGCACAAAAGATTACTTAAAAATTAAAAATTCTATTTGTCTTGACATATTAATATGGCCGGACATATGACATCTGATTTTCCACAAAATATTATGCATACATATGTACGTATATATTTATATGCACTTATGTATTATCTTTAAAAGTTGCAATATTTGATATCTTCTAAATTTTCAATAAGACCCTTGATAATTTAAATAACATGTCAAACAATTAACGTTTAATTTGTTTTTTTAAATAACAAAGATCCTTACTCAGCCTGAGTAATTAAATAGATAGATATTTTTAATGTAAAAATATCTAAAAGTTATTAGTCATGTTCTTAAAATCGAACAAATTTTTAAAACTTTTCTGTGTTGAATGTTAAAAAAAATATTACCTTTTTTACACCTCATTTTTCGAGGACAATATGAGTGACCAGAACGATTTTTAAATCCACCATCGATTTTAACTTCGGGAACATATTTTGAAATTAATTGTAATATCTTTTTCTAAACAAACTACATAAAAAATTTAATAAATTTGTTTTGAAGGTTTATTGAAGATTTTTAAAACTTTGGCGCAGATTTTGCAGATTTCTTGACGAAAAATTATGGGTTTTTGCTGATTTTTCCTCTAAGAGTTCTGGCAACACTGAATATGGATTCAGTAAATTTTTTGACCTTAGTTCACATATAAACACCACTCACGAAATTAGCTTGTAATGCCATAACTGCCCTATAAATTTGGTATGTACACTCACAATATTCTGGACGTAAAATTAACTGAATTTGTAATATAAAATAAATGAAAATTCAGTTAAAAACCGGTCTAGTTATTTTTCATTTATTTTTAACGAAAGCTCTTTTAATTTTTACTGTAAAAAATGCAACCACACGTTCCGTTAAAACAAATAAATATTCAGTTGTCTTATTAAGTTCAGTAATTTTCGTTTACTCCACAAAAGAGCCGAATTTCTAAAAAAAACACCAGACAGACACCCGTCCGCTTGTTTTTCTAATGAGAGAGAGAACATTATTGTTTACTTACCCTGTTACACACGCTTGTTTACAGAAGAACTCACAATCATAAGATACCAGCACCACGACCGATATGGTTTCGCAATTATTTTACTTTAAAAATTTGATGTATTTAACTAAATCATTTTAACAAATAGAAAATGGGAATTTGTTACACAAAACAAGCACATCGTTTTTAAAAATAAGTAAAAATTTATTTTTTGGTAGTTAAATTACATAAAATAACTGAATATTCCTTTATTTTTACGCAATATGTAGTTAATTTTTTGACAGTTAATTTATATAAAATAACTGAATATTCCTTTGTTTTTTACGGATGTTTCAAGTAATTTACATAAAATAACTGAAAATTAATTTGTTTTTACCGAATTCAGGGTTGAATTTTTGATAGTAAAAATTAAATGAACTTTTCGTTATTTTAAATTACATTTTTAGTTAATTTTACATAAAAAAGAATTTTTGGCCATACATATTATGTAAATGAGACTTCTCCGTATTATAATAATAACGCTTTGGAGACTTATCTTAAGTAATTGTATGATACAAAATTTAGTTTACTGAATTCTTTGAGAAGTTAAAACGTGTTTGTGTTATCCCATAAAGTGTATTGTATTGTACTGTATTGGGTACCGGCGTACCCGGGAGCGCATGTTGCGATGGTTAAAGGTTAAGCAAATTTTTTTAAGTATTTAACAGGGACCGTAAATAACAGTTATTCGGAAAATTTAAACACAAAAACTCTTCATGTTAGTGCCAACGGAGACTTATAGTGTCATATATGAATAGATTCGAGCTGACGAGCTCTTTCAGAATCTGTGGTGATCTTAAAAAAAAAGAGTTTTATTTTTTCCTTTAAAAATAAAACTTATTTTAGGGGTTTTATTTTTTCCGTCTAAAGCTAAACTCATTTTAGGAGTTTTATTTTTTCCGTCTAAAATAAAACTTATTTTAGGAGTTTTATTTTTTCCGTCTAAAGTCAAACTCATTTTAGGAGTATTATTTTTTCCGTCTAAAGTAAAACTCATTTTAGGAGTTTTATATTGTTCGTCTAAAATAAAACTCATTTCGCCCTCATAAAATAAAACTCTTTTGAAGAGATTAATTTTTTTGTCTTAATTAAAATTCATTTGTTTACTTTCTTCTTTTTTAACAGACTTTTTTTATTTGTTTAATTTAACAAACATTATTTTTTCCAAATTTTTTGGTGAAAGATTTGACACTTACACAAAGTACACCCAATCCTGTTTTAACACGGTATTTTTTACATTTATATTTAAGGGTTTTTAGTAGCACTTCTTTTTATATTTTGGCCGCTATTATGGTTTACAACTCAACTAAGTTGAGTTGTTATTAAGACAACTGATTGTGATCAGTTGTAATTTTTGTTAATTGAAAAAAATCAGATTTTTGCAATGAACTTAGTGAAAAATAAATTGTATTAATATGCAAATTTGTTTCTGACGGAAAAAATAAAACTTATACGAGTTTTATTTTTTGAAGGCAAAAATAAAACTGCTAAAATGAGTTTTATTTTAGACGGAAAAAATAAAACTCCTAAAATGAGTTTTACTTTAGACGGAAAAAATAAAACTCATTTATGAGTTTTATTTTATGATGGCAAAATAAAACTTCATTTTTAAGAGTTTGTTTCGACCTTTTATTTTTACGTTGAAAAATAACTGTTAAAGATTGAGTTTTTTTTTAATTCTTAAAATAACTGTTATAAAATAACTTTTTTGATATCACTTATAACCGTTACGGTTCCTGGTATTTAAGGAGTAAAAAAATATATCTAGAATCTCAATTCCAGAAGCTTGTTTAAAAATTTAAATTCTTAATACATTTTTTTCATGTAAATATACCTTGGTGGGTACCATGGCACCAGGGTATTAACACAAGGGTTAAAAAGCCTTTTATTTCTTCTTTCTAACTTTGCTTATAAATTCAAAATTGGTGGACATTTAACAATGTTACTGGTATATAAGTGCAAAAAGTACTAAAACCGGATTTTTTACACGTAACTCGAGATTTTGGAGGTGTTCCGAAAATTTCAACGACACCGTCTTGTTGTGCTGGACAAGGCCTACTAGAAAAAAGGTATCGCAACCCAGAAAAAATTTTTAGTTGTTTTTTATCAATTAAAAAATTAAATAATGTTGAAAGAAAATAAAAAATATAATTTTAATTTAAATAACATTTTAGATATTTTTTAAAATTAATTTTGAATTAAAATATTAATCAAATAACAAAAAATTATTTCGTTTAAAATAAAATAATTTAACCTTGCGAAATTGTTGCTGGAAATTGTCAAAATCAATCAACACATTGTTTGAAACGTCAAACTATTTTGATAATTTTTTTAATTAAAATTAAAAATCAACAATATGAATTTGGATTAGAGACAAATTTTCGTTTTTTCTGTGTACCTACAAAAATTTCTCCAAAATTTTTCACCAATTACGGCAACAATCAAAAATAAAATTAGTTTTAATAAAAATTTAATAGAGGTAATTAAACGTTTAATCAAGTGAATTAATTAAACGCTTGATTGATACTATTAATTTCTTTACTGGTGCAAATTCAACTAATTTTTAATTAAAATCATTTTCATTTTTGTTAATGAGACACAGAAAAAATCAATGTAAAATCGTCGAAAACAAGGTTGATTTTACCGTTTTCGGTAGTGACGTGATGTTAATTTAACATGATTTTACAATACTTGCGAACAACAGTTTTTTCTGTTAGAAAAAACTACAGTTAAACCTGGATTAACCGGACCTCTATTAATCGGTTTCATCTATTAACCGGCATACGGTTCTTTTTATTTTTTTGCTCTATTATCTTTACCTCTATTATCCGTGCAGCATTCATATATTTTTTTATTATGTTCATATATCTGTGTTTCCCCTATTTAAGTTCATGTTTTAAGTTCAGACATGCAGTTTGATCAACCAAAGCATAATTATGATTATAATCAGTAAAAATCCCAATTTAAATGTTTTTGATGATACATACATATTCGATTTTGCATTCTCTATGACAATTTGTAAAAAAAGACGATATTTTTGAATCGGTAGTTACATAAATCTAATGTTTAAATAAAAAAAATACATTTCTGTATATTTAATATAACCTCTATTAACAACGAGAATTTCATGTAGAATCAAATTGGTTTGAGTTGATATAACAGTGTGAAGAAGCTTCAGAGATAACATATTAATTTATTTAAGAATAATTTAAAACACTTTCCCGTGTTACACATGTTTCCCTTATTTTGTATTCTCCTTTGTTTTCGTCATCATTCTACTTTGAAAACTTGATGTACTATTTAACTAAATAATTTTAATTAAAAGAATACGGGAATTGTCTTCTTTTCATAACATATTTTAAACATGAAAATAAAAAAATGTACATAATTTAGTATGTATGCATGTTAATTTAACAAGATAAACTTTTGATTTTAATATAAACCCGGTTTTTTTTTTGATTCAATATTGAACAATATTTAAACAGTGAATAATATTAAATAAACGTGATTTAAGGTTATATTAACATATTTTATGTAAAATTATTATGAAATAATGATAAATTTTAATAAAGGACATGCTTTTACAGAAATTTATTATGATTCTCAATCCACATTTCGACATGTTAATTTAACATTGGTATTTTTTTCTGTGTGTATAAAATTTCAGAATATTACAATGGTACGTCCAGAATTGCCAATAAGTCCTATATAAATCTTCTGCCTAAAATAATTTGGTAGCACAAACAAATCTTTATTAGATATTGATATCTGGATCATTTTCGGCACAAGTAACTCTTATGATCCTTTAAACATTTTTTTTTTGGACGGTCCATAATTGCCTATTAGTAACAAAACAAGGTACCCAAAAATCTAGAGGTATGCATGAATATATTTGTATTCGAGTACCACTCATGTAGTGGCAAGCCATGCAGACCTCTATTTTAAACAGTTGTGTAGGGTGTAAGACGGTCTTGCTTGGCATGTTATACTTTCCTTACTTGTTGAAAACTTTTTTATTAAGCAAATGTAATAATACCTCATCTTATTGAATATTCTTTCAAGTCGTTTCTAAAAAAATTTTTTCTCATTTGTTTTCTTTGCAGAGGAATTGAAATTGGTTTTTATGCACATTTCCTTGGCCGATAAAGGCAATTGGGTCTGTGAGGATACCTCTGGTGGCAAAGCTAAAAAAATATTTGATTTAATAGTCTTTCGTAAGTATTTGTTTCAACAAACAATGGAAAACTAATTGATCAAGTAACAAAGCGATTAAAAAAACTGGAACAAGATAAAGAGAATAATAATTTATATTTTTCATTTTTTCTTTCTCCAAAAAACAAAGAAAAAATTACATTTACGGAAAACACTACAATACTAACGGTCAAAGAGGGTAAAAATGCAACAATACTGTGCGAGGTTAAAGGCGAACCACAACCAAATATAACATGGCATTTTAATGGTCTGCCAATTTCAGTTGATGGTAAGTTGGAAATTAAAAAAAAAAAAAAAAAATACCTTAAGCAACAAATTTCAGAAAAATCTAATTAAATAAACCAAACCGATGAAATATGAGGTTACAAAAGATTAAAAAGAAAATAAAGTTTAAATCTATATTCGATTAAAAAAAGATTTTCAATCAAAATTGTATCAAATTTAACCGCTTAGAAGTTATTTAATCCAATTTAAATTGTGTGTCAAGAAAAAATATTAAAAATCACTGTCAAATATCTAAAACCGTATATATCTCTCCCTATAACATATACAAGCTTCTATAACTACACTATTGTCCTTTAATCCTGTAGTAGAGCGAATATATTAAAGGGCCTTTTTGAAGGCCTTATTTACAAAAGTCCAACACTAACTTGCCTTGGCTTATCTAAGACTTTTTACGCTAGGAACACAATTTGGTCACACATCGTATGCTTCATTTAACTACAATTCCGTCGTAAATGGGTAGTTTATTTTCTTTGAAAAAATATTCAAAATTTGTTCCAACTGTTGTGTATTTTTTTTCATTTTGTTTTCAAATATTCATAAGCCGGAAATTGAAATCGGTATCCATTTAAAACGCTTAGACCCGCTGATCTATTCTGATATCATGGAGTTCCCATATACAGAACCCCCACCGTAGAACAAATCCGAACTTTTAACGATGTTTAAAATGATCTAAAGTTCAACGCCAGAGATATCGTACAATCCATCAAAAGTGTTGGATACAGTTTCGTCTTCTCGCCCTTGCAGAACAGTGGCAGAAAAGTTGCTCTACGTTCTCTTCCTTTTTTTCATCATCACAGCTGCAGCAGTAATCATAATGTCTGCCTCCCAAACACTGTGAAAGTGTCCCGTAACAACAGATACCGAAAGTGATACGTCCCTCTTGGTAATTCGCTCGTCATCCATGGTGGGCTACAATGGCTTGCCAATTTGAAAACACAAAAGGATTATTATTTTATGAAAGGATTTTTTTTTAGAGTGTCACAACTTTGAGTTGGCATCACTGCTTCAGCGTCTAAACACAATGTAACGATAATTTACTGCGGTGCGATTTTTCATACGATTTTGAAGTAAAAAACCGCAGTGCGGAACGAAATAAAATCAAAATCAAAAAGTAATTTAAATTTTTGGGAATATAAAATTTAAATTTCATAAGATTTTGTTATTCGTGCTTAATACCCAGTTTTTATTATTGATAAAAACACTTGAAATTTATTGTTGATGGGATAAGCAATTCCTATGCGTATTTAACTGGTTGATGAGTTGAGAGAATTTCAACTAATTGTAGTGGGGAATGTAAGATGAGATAAACCCACTGTTTATTGTTGATGTGTTTTGTTTAAACTTTGATATTATTACAAGTAGAACTGTTGCTATAATTCTTATACGTTTAACAGTTTTATTTGGTTTAATATCTTTAGTTTTTCTAAAATCTTTATGGAATTAAGCACGAATAACAAAATCTTTTGAAATTTAAAATTAAAATCTATTTTATTTTCATTGCGGACTTTCCTTCTCTCCCAACAAAGCGAATTTAATTCGCATTGTCTCTCAATTTTTAATACTCGTTCTCTTTCTGATGTTGCCATAGTTTTTGAATAATTGGCTATGTTCACAACATTATTGAAAACAGACAACATGATAAAAATGTATGCACAAATAAATTAATAAAAATTTAAACAAAAAATTACAACTATTTCCGTCGCCGTCTTCCGTTGTATTATGTTTATTTTTCTCTCCCGCAACGACAACATTGTGTTTAGACTCTTATTCAAGCACCCATTTAACAGCTGATAGTTGCTTTTTGTTTGGTTTATTTTGAAATGTCATTGTTAATCGACTTACGCCAGAGCAACGCGTGCAAATTGTTGGAATGTTTAATCAAAATAATACGGCGTATGGACTGAAGCACAAATTGATATTGATTTTGAATTTGCATTCAAAATTTTATTTTCCGATGAAGCCCATTTCTGGTTGATTAAGAACGTAAATAAGCAGAATTTTCGCAATTAGAGTGAGGAGAATACACAAGCTTTTGTCGAAACACCAATACATCCAAGGAAAATTAATGTTCGGTGTGCTTTATGGGCTGGCGGAGTCATTGGATCATATGTCTTCAAAAACAGAATGCGAAAAGTTGGTAAAATTGTGGCTTCTACGCGCCAGCCGTGGCTGCCACACAAAAGAAGTTATTTTTAAACATTAATTTCAAAGCCCGTTTCATTAATATTAAAAATATGCATATATCCTTCTTTTATTATAATTTAAACTTGTGTCACTCTTTTAAAAACATCCTTTGTTTGTAGTTTTTAATTTTCTATGACAATACGGCCTTACAGCCGCACCTAAACAAAAGTGGCAAGCGGTTTCAAGTTGTCCGAAAATGTCATGCCCATACGATTTATATGAAGCATCCTCAAAAAGCGCGTTTTCAACGCTTTGCAATTGGAAAGTCCTATTTAGACTGTGCGCTTAATAGTGAAGGTGGCCGCTATTGTTAATAAATAAAGCCAAATTTAACTATTTTTTGGTCAAACTAGCGGTTTTTTAAACACACTGTTCGTGACACAACGTTGACGCTCTTGTTTAAGAATGGCATATCATCGTAAAAGCTAAGCGGAAGAAAACGTTTCGCCCTCCGCTCTTGGCTAGGTACGGCTGTTAGCCTTCATATGAAATATGATTAGACATTGGTTTGCGTCAGCTATCTTGTGTCTTTGTGTTAAATATTTAAATGTTTAGTTTGACAACGCATACCAAGCGTTGTATGCTACTGCGTTTATACGGCGCAATTGTGTTCCAACAGTTAAATTGTCTTCTTAAACTCAACAGACATTTTGTTATTGTATTTTCTGTTTGTAATAATTTTACTTAAAAAGCCAGGTTTCAAAGAACAAAATATAAAAAGGCCCTGTGCTGGGCATTTGCTTAAAAAATTGTGTACAAGAACAACAACAATACAACTAAATTACCTTTATTGTATTGAGAATTTTTTTTTTCACTCTTTCTAAAATATTTTTTAATCCCTCTTTCTTTCCCTTCATTTTTCTCTCTCTATTTCCAGTCAATTCAACAAAATTTCGCATTTTAGGTGATGGATTACTCATCAACACAGTTACACAAAATGATACTGGCGAATATACGTGTCGTGCTTATCAAGTCAATCCCATTGCATCCGATATGCAAGAGCGTACAGTTTTGATGAAAATTGAACGTGAGTGTGATTTATAACAAATACTTTTTACAAACATACAAATATGAAAATTACACCATTCTGTACATAAAAGACGCTAAAAGAAAAAGTGGGCCAAATCTCAAAAGACGAAAATGTCAATTAATTTAAAAATTATATATTTATGGTAACCTTTGATCGATCAGGATGTTGCAAGCGATTTGAAACTCTATAGTCTTTTGCGGCAAAGTACCAATATACTTTAGATGTTGAATCTTTAAATATTATAATTGGTATATGTTTTGAGTTAGTCCACTTTAGCTGTCATTGCCTCTTTTATGGTATATACAATCGTACAAAATCATTTACATGCATACTCGCATATAAATATTTTTTCAGCGCATGTTTGTAGTCTTAAAAATGTTGCTGCAAAACTTTGAGTTTTGTTTTGTTAACTGTAGTTTAGTTTAAAAATTTATATCATGGTACTTTTGAAGTTTATTTTTCCTGCAGTTGCTCGATCTTATTTGACGCTAGATTTGCTATTTCTCCGTCTATTTTTTTCTTCTATTGTATTTGCAAAATGTAGTTACAGCAGCACATGACATCTAAGTAATGCCAATAGTTATTGAATATCTCTTATAATTCTTTTTGCAAAGATTTAACTAAACGCAGTTGTGTCTGGCATTTAAAGTTAGTACTGAAATAAATTACTGTTCACCACAGTGTGGATGCGTCATGAAGTTTGAAATGAAAAAATATACCGGTAGAAATGGGTAAACCTAGTGAAAGTGTCATTAATAAGGTGTTTACTTTTTCGACAAAAAAAGCAAAAGTGGGAACCTGGTACACACTTTAATGTACTGCCTTAATTCTTAAGTTTATAAATTTGATTTTTATGACGTTAAATCAGTGACTTCGGTTCTCAAATTGCGGCCAGCGGAACAATTGGGTTGGCTTTGAAAGATTTAGGAGTGTGGCGGCCATTATGACCTATCCAAACAAATGAGTCTTCTAGCATTCTTTGCTTCTTACTTTATTTGGATACTCTATTGAGGAAAAATATAGCTTTGAAGAGCAATGAGCTTTGATCTGTTTGAAAAAATATTTGGTATCGACTTAAAGTTGTTTCCGGCATGTTTTAAGCGGATCCTAAGTTGGACGGAACATTATATAACACGGTGCTAGAATTTGACACTTTTTTTGAGACAAGCCGAGTACTTGGCGTTTTAACATAACTCGGCTACGCTCAATCCAATGTATCTAACCGTTTTTTTAAGGCCAGCTCTTGTTTTTAAGATATACCGGGTTCCGTAGGATCAGAGCTATGAATGATGATTTTGAAAAATTCGTTTTATTCCACTGGAAATCACCTGTAAAATTTCGTGAAGATCCGTCCATGATTTCTCCTAGGCCCATATAAACCCTACTACCGGAAAACGGTTTAGTACGCCTAAAACCGTAATAAATAATGATATCAGAATAAAATTTAATGTTTCACAGTTTTATAGGACTACACGCAGAGAAAAAACATGATTAATAAATGGTCACTACGAACATTTTTATTCATATTTGCCTAATATGTTTACCCTAATAAGTTAATTATAGTCCTAATATAACATGAACAAATATTTTTTGTCCTTAACATTTTTAAATTCACTATAATTATATTATATGGTGTTTTACACTAAAAAAGTTACTCTGATCTAGCTAAACATATTAAATTATGTGAAATGTTTGCTACTAAAATATTTTTATATTCAAATATACAATTTAAATCATAACACAAGTTGCACACAAAAGGTATGTTTAGTACCACAATTTTTGTTTGCTTTAAAACACATTCTCTAATTGAGCAAGCATTTATTGTCAAAAAAAAAACAATGAGTATTTAGTCTGCGAGCATCAGTTAATCGGGATACATACTTAAATTATTGAAACAGGTAAGTTATTTATATATTATTTAAAATATACATACAAACATGTATAAACGTTGTCTTTCTTGCAGCCAAAAACACCTACAATATTGAAAAAAGTTGGGAGTTAGCTGATTAAATTTATCTGTACGGCAAAAAAAAAACGAAACTAAATAATTAGCAGATGAGTGCTGGTAAGCTTTGCGACAGAATAGAAGCAAATGAGACGTTGAGAAAAAAATTTCTTTAATGCTCAGTTTTTCGTTAGATATGTATGTATTTAATTTTATTTTTTATTACCTATATGCTTTAATTTTTATATCTATAAAACAAATTTTATGTACATACATTTGTATTTTTGATAAAAAATAAATTTTTTTGAATAAATTTGTTATTGTTTTTATTGTGAGAACCATGTAACGTGTTGAAATAGACATTTTGCATGGTTTTGGGAAATATAGAAACATGGTTGGAATGATCGTTTGCGTTTTTCTTATGAGCATAATAATATGTTTGAGACAATAATAAGCTAAAAATACTATGTCTGAACATATATTGTTACTCAAGACGTGTTTGACACAATCATAACCACAAACATTAATGATAGTTTGCGATTGTGATTGCATCAACCATGTTTTTTCTTTGCGTGTAGGAATAGCACTTATAAATTTCGTGATGATCATCCATAATTTAGTATAGGCCCCGTATAAAGCCCACTCAGGTAAATTAATTACATACGCCTAAAACCGTAGCAGATATATATATTGTGGTAACATTTCTTCCAACTTAGTTTCATATGAACAGAACTAATGTCATGAAATTTTGTGATATACGGTCCATAATTTTCCTTTGATTCCATATTTAGCTGCCTTCTGAAATTCACTGTAAACGCTAAAACTTATTTCACTTTATGTTTTTCAATACCAGATATCACTCTGCAGAATTTGGGTTCATGACTAACCATGTCTCCAATATAAATTCCCATCCTGAAAATTACTTAAGTTCGGCTCAGGCTAGTCAATCAATAATTTCATACAGGTCTAAACCGCAACTAATTTTAATGCTGACGGCTGTTTATATAAAGAATAACTTAGAATAAATAGATATCATATAGATATCACTCCTGAAATATTCGAACTGTCTGTTGAGGGTATTAAAGATTCGGCACAGCCGAATATAGCAATCTAACTTGTTTTATTATTTTAAATTCATATAAAAATTGCAAAAAGCAGCTTTGCTTCTAATTGAACATTCTGTATGGGAGCCCCTTAAGGAAAGGAGATAACGGGTAGATATGTAAGAAATAAATGATTGAGATGAAAAACAAAGTGGTCATACATTTGACGCATCCTAGACACTGCAGAGGCAAAGCCTAAGAATTTCATTAAATCGCCATATTTGTATGGTAGCCCCCTAAGGGGTGGTGATACAGGGCAAGTATGTTTTCTGCAAATGTTAGGGACCAAAAACTAATTGCAGTCGGTTATACATTAATTCCCCTAGAGGCGACTCCTAGTCTGTATTGAACATTTTGTATGGAAGGCCCCTTAAGGAATTTAAATAGCGGGTAGGTATGTTAGAAATAAATGGGTAGGGTGCTCCTGGTTGGGTCAAAATTAACAACCCCACTTTATTTCTTATCCCAATAATTTATTTCTAACAAACCTTCCTGCTATCTCCATTCTTTAAGGGGGCTCCCATACAAAATGTTCTATACAGGCTAGAAATATATTGGAGAAAAAGGCTCATAAATGCTAGTCGCCGCTACGAGGATTTATTGTACGACCGAACTGAATTAGTTATTTGTCCTTAATATTTTCTCGACAGATACTTGTCCATTATCTCCACTTATCACCTAAAAACGGTTAGCACCACTGGATTCAGCGTGCCCGAATTAGATTAAAAAGCCAGCTGTCTGTTTTTTTAACTAGCAAATTGTAATTATTAAAAGAGTTCGAAAATAAACACTAAATATCGCTCCTTAGTGTTCGGTTCGGTAGATTTGTGGCAAACAAAAGCGCTTATAGTGTTTGTGTAGAAAATCATTAAAAAAAATAACGTTTTCCTGTTTGTCATCATTCAAATACAATAATAATACTGTTCTTATCCAACTCAATAAAAAGATGAGAACATTTAATTGCGTTCAGTTTTTTTTAACCACAAAGGTCATTGTATTCGGTTCAGCTTATTAATGTTTGTTCATTTCTGTTGTGCGTAGAGCCCTTTTGGTTGGTTAAAAAAAAACAAAAATTGTTTACAAAAATAAAATACACATACGAAAAAAACAAACAGCCAACACAATAATTTTACACCAAAAAAATATATACACACACAAGCTGTTCGTGCTGCGGTCGTTGAAAAAATTTGTTGTTTGTTCACTTCTCTATCAATGTAAAAAAAGAAACATTAAAATATAATGTTTGTCTACAGTATCACTACAATTGTTTTTTTTATTAATGTTCTGTTTATTTTCGAACACTTATTATTGATGGCAATGTATTTCAAAATACTTAAAATCCAAAATAAGTACTTAGAAGAGCAAATGTTACATTTGCAACTCTAAAGTAGAAACATAATTTGTGTGGCACACACTACAACCTTGGCCTGGCTGGGACCACTTCTTTTCTGTATGTAGTTTTTGTGGCTATAGGAAAAACTCACACTAACGATCACCTGGGCAAGCTGGCACTACTTTTGTATGTATGTACTTTTGTATCTATAAAGATTTTAGAAAAACTAAAGATATTAAACCAAATAAAACTGTCAATCGTATAAGAATTACAGCAATAGTTCTATTTGTAACAATATCAAAGTTTAAACAAAATCATCAACAATAAACAGTGAGTTTATCTCTCCTTACATTCCCCACTACAATCGATTGGAATTCTTCCAACATTAATTGTAGTTGTAAGTAGGTAAAGAAAAAACAAAATAAAAACAAGAATGTCTCGAAAAAATGTTAAGGACAAAAAACTAATTGAGATAGGTCATGCAATATACCCCACTAGGAGCCCCTCTGGGCATTTATGGGACTTGTTCTTCAATATATTTCCAGTCTGCAGTGAACATTTTGGGAACCCCTTAAGGAATGAAGACAGCGGGGAGGTATATTAGGAATAAATGATGGAGGCAAAAAATAAATTGGGGTTCGTCATACATTGGACTCATCTAGGAGCATCCTGCGTGCCGTACGGTTTAAATTTAAGAATTTCCACCATACGAATATGGCGGCTTAGTAAAATTCTTTAATTTGGCCCCTGCAGCGTGCACGATGCTCCTAGATAGGTCAAATGTATGACCAACCCCACTTTATAAACTATTGCTGAATTTTAGTTTTTTTAGTAATTTCAATAAACTTAACCGTTTTTGAGTAACGCAACCTTCTAAATTTTTGAAATAACGGTATATCTTGAAAACAAGAGCCTACCTAAAAAAATGGTAAACACCACTGGAGTCAACGTGTCCCAATTATGTTAAAACGCCAGGTGCCCGACTTGTCTGTTTGTTACAACTAGCACAGTGTACTCATTGGGCAAAATTACATTATTAAAATTCTATTTTGAGAAAATTTCTTAAAGGTTACGAAAGAAAAAATGAAAAAACACATCCTTCAAATTTTCAGGATTTTTAGAGAATTATACAAAAAAAAACAGCCAAATAAAAACATAAGTTTTTGATTTAGTCCGTTTTTAAAATTTAATATTATAATATTATTGTTTGTGACTCCAAGTTTTTTCTTTAAAAAGACATAAAAATCATATTCGTATGTAAAGTAAAGGATCCGCCAAATAACTTTTTTTTTTTTGAAAATGCTATAAAACAAGCTACTGAATATTTTCTCAAATTTCATTTTTTATTTGAAAGTACAATCCTTCCGGTTAATAATTGAAAATAATTTCATTCAAATGGCTGCCTCGGCTGGCCATGCAGTAGCCTACACGATCGGTCCAATTTTTAAGCACATTGTCGATTGTGTGCAGCTGTATTTCACCAGTTAACGAATATTGGCCTTTAAAGCGTCAATTGTCTCTGGCTTGTCGGCGTAACACTTATCTTTGACGGTACTCCACAATTAATAGTCCAAAGGTGTCAAATCGCAGCTCCGAGGTGGCCAAACGACATCAGCTCTGTGGCTGATAATGCGATCTTCAAAAACAGGGCGCAAAACATCAAGGGTAGCTTCGGCTGTGTGACATGTAGCGCCGTCCTGTTGAAACCAAATGTTGTAAATTTTTGTGAATAAAAATTCGTTCAACATGGCCCGATAACGATCGCCATTGACTGTAACGGCCACTCCTTGCTTATTTTCGGAGAAAAATGGCCCAATTATGCCTCTGGACCAAAATCCGCATCAAACAGTGACCCGTTTTGGGTGCATCGGCTTTTCAATGTATGCGTGCGGGTTTTCTGTGCCCCAAATGCGACAATTGTGCTTGTTTACATACCCGCCAAGATCAAACTGAGCTTCACCTGAAAAGATGATTTTTTATCAAAATCGGCATCTTTAGTAAGTCGATCGCAGGCAATATTTTCCAGCGTTGTTCAGGCATATACACAACTATATTCGTTCAGCGGAAGGATAAAACTAATAATCTGTCAAATCAGACATCAGCTAAGTGTTACCATTTACGAAATAAGCACTAGTTAAAAAAAACGTTAGATGGCGGACTCGTTAGTTTTCGAGATATTGAAAAAATAAGGTCAAAACATTCGGCTAATTCGGCGAAATTATGACATTTTGAATACGACATTACTTTTGAAAAAAAAATTTTATATTTTGTTTTCGTTCAGATATGTTCCTTATAGGATAAAAGGAGCCTTCTCACCAAATTTCATTAATATCGAAAGGGGTCGGGTCCCACTCTTGGTCTATTCGACATGGAATTACTCATATGTTACTATACGCTCCGTGCAATAACTCCCAGGTGCAATAAATCCGAATGAAAAAATGAAATTAGACCCAACAATTTTTCATACAAAAGTAGGAGCAATTTCATTATGAAATAGCTCCCAGCCCTCTTGGTTTTATTTCATTTTTTTGGAAGTTATTTCATCTGTTGCCTGGGAGTTTTTTCATAATGAAATAAAATCCAAATGAAATAACTCCCCCAAAAAATAAACGTGGGAGTTATTTCATTTTATTTTGGTTTTCGATATTATTTCATTTCCTGTGGGAGTTATTTAATTTTTTGTATGAGTTATTGCATTTTCAATTATTTGCAATTTCTTAAAATTGTTTAACATTTTAAACGGTATTTATAAAGGGATAGTTTAAACGTCCAGTGTCGTAGTGTCAAATTATTCTTTCTACTCTATGGTATAACAAAGACCGGGTTCGCTAACACAGCCGGACTTCAGCCGGGCGCAAAGATTTTCTCCTTTCTGGTATACCAAACACCGGCTTCGCTAACTAAAGCTTCCATGCATAGCCGGCCTTCGGCCGGGCGCAAGGATTTTCTACTCTTTGGTATAACAGACGCTCAGACGGCCTTTGGGCGGGCGCAAGTATTTTTTCCTTTATGGTATATCAAGTACCGGTTTCGCTAAGAAAAGCTTCTAAAATCCGCCTTGTTTTCGAACGAAGGCCGATTTCGAGGATAAGCTTTAGTTAGCGAAGCCAGTATTTGTTATACCATAAAAGAGAAAATCCTTGCGCCCGGCCGAAGGCCGGCTATACAGAGCAGCTTTAGTTAGCAAAGCCGGTACTTGTTTTATCAAAGAGGAGGAAATCCTTGCGCCTGCCCTCGTTCACGGACACTATGACACTGGACGTTATGACATGCTACCTTTTAAACAGTTGCTACTCATACATATAGAAAATGTAAAGGATGTATGTTAAAAACGTGAAAAGAGGGAGAGTGAAGAAGAAAATCCTTGCAACCGGCTGAACAATGGATATACAAATAATAGAGGAGATAATCGTTGTATAAACGATTGTGCCATATGTATGGGCAGTGAATCAAATACTCTCTTTTTGCCATGCAAGCACTTGCAATAGCTGCGTGCTAAAACTGCAGGCAGCTGTAATTACGAGAGGTCAGGATACCAAAAGTTTTTTGGTAACCTGATATGTAAATATTCAAGTAAAACGAATATATAATAAATTTCTTTGGGAGTCTTTTCATTTTGTTTGGCCTTATTTCATTTCATTTTGATGGACTGTTTTTGGAAGTTATTTCATTAATGTCTTTAGGAGTTATTTCATAATGAAACAATTCCCAAAAGTTGGGGTTTGTTTCATTTTAGACTTAGAAATTATTTAATTTTTTTGGGTTTTTTTCCAGTTTGGAACTTATTTTATTTATTTTGGGATTTATTTCATTGGGAGTAATTGTACTGGGACTTATTTCACAGAGCCGTTACTACTTATAGATACAAATTAAAAATTTTAAACACCGGTTAATCGGCTTATCGACTGAAGTTAAACGGTTTAATCGTCAATCGAAATAGCAATTTTGAAATAAGCCGATCAATTAATCGGGTAGTAATTAATCGGATAACCTATTAACGGTTAAACGAATGAATACCCTATAATATACACGTTTAACTTAAAAGCTCATCTTTTTGAAATGCTGCAAATGATAAAAATATGCAAAAATATATATAGAAATGGACGCCACAAATGTCTTGATTAGTCGCACAGGGAAAACATATTATTCCATATTTGTTTATGATGCTCCCAGTAATTTCGTTTAAAATTGAAAACAGTTATGTTTTTTTTTTTTTTTGTTAATGGATACCCACCTCGATACAACATAAAAATAATTCTCTGATTTGTATTTAACAAAGTACTTTTTAAATATACATTTAAATACAAGACCTATCACCTGTCCTGTGGAAGCTGCACGTTATTCTTTATTGACGGGTTCGCTATAATGATGAACGATCATATCGTCTAATAGGATTTTCGACTTTGATGAATTTTGATAAAAATATACAAATCGTAGTTTGCCATTTAAAGTCTGCCAAATTGGCCAAAATTTCACCAAGCCCTTATAAAAATCTTCCACTGGCACGATAAGTGGCCAATGTGGCTTTCCATTTATGTATGCACTTTTAGTAAAAAAAGTAATTTTGAATCAAAATAATTTGCATAAAAACAATTTAAATAAAACAACTTTTATTAAAACTGCATTCTTTTTATATTATTTTTTTTGTGTTATTTTATTTTATTTTATTTTATTTAAAGTTTTGTGGTGAACTGACATCTACCACATTTCTAATACTTTGATACCGCAATTTGTTGAAAAATCGTATAATATACTTTGCTTATAAATATGACTAATAAAAAGTTCAAAAAGTTATCTGCTAAATGGTTATTTATTCCTTTTTCAACATATTTTATTCAAATACAACAAAATAAAATTAAATTATCATACATACATACATAACTATTTGAAATTCAACAAACATGCATTATTAGAGAAACAATGATGGCGTATGATTATTGTGAAATTATTATGTTGTATATAAATATCACTAATACGTGGCATTGTTCAATAAAAACTTTTGCAAGATAAGAGCAAATGGCTGCACAAATGTATTTTAAAACCACAAACACAACAAAAATAAAATCTGTGAGCAAAATTTTTATGTACATCCACATTGTCGCACATTTTAAATAGTGTACGAGTTTAGAAACAAAAAAACACTCCAGTCATAACTTAATTTTTTTCAAAGCATTTCAATACAGTAAAAAAACATTTTTTGCTCTGTGTTAAAACAAACACCAGCTTCGCTAACTAAAGCTTAAACTTCGGGATTTTGACCTTTCGGAATGTGAAAAATCGGAATTTTGATACAAGTCCTTTTTTCTCAATTTTTGGGTAAATATTCATTAAAAAATTCAAAGTAATTTTTTATAATGAATAATCACCCTTAATTTAGGGGCATATTTTATTTAATTTTTAGGGCTAGTTTTCATTATTTTGGGGTGACATTTTATTTAAAAACATCGGTTACATTGCATAATGAAAAAAAGTCTTAAATAAAATTTGTTATTTGAACCCCACAACCAGATGGGTCTTAAAATTTGTGGATAAAATCAAAGTTTTATTAAAAAAAAAATTCAAGAAAATCAAAGAGAACAAACAATATTAAATCCCGAAAATCCTAGCCCACTGTGCATAATTTTTTTATATTTTTTCTTGAATATTAGACAAAAAAACAGAAAATACAAAAAAAAAAAAAATTCTTTTTGGACCAATATTGAAAAAGGTATGAGCATTTATTCGAACATAGTTTTCTCTTAACTCGATTTTTTTAATATTCGATATCTCTGTAACCACACAGTAAAAAATAAAGGAAATCAAAAAATATTTTTCTCCAAATTGCCGATGTGGCTTGGATTGCCCCATATAAGTTTAAAAAATTGTCAATGTTTTAAATGTGTGTCATTTGGAATTGTGAAGGCAATTTGATGGCATAATTTTGGACGTGGTAGTAAATTTTGTGCTTAGCTTTATAATACACCAAAAATCGCAGTGAAAAAAAATAAAGAGGGTTTTTGCCTTGTAGAAATTGCAAATGTAAACGGTTACACAAAAAAAAAAAAAAAATAATCAAAAAATTTTGTAAAACCACTTGTTTCTAAAACCGTGTTTTTGCAGGATACCATTAGTATTACTCTCTGACACTATTTAAACATCAAATCATCCAAAATTATGCAGGTTAACGACTTTAAAATGCGACAGAAAGAGTCAGCCGTTGTAAGTTACTAACAAAATCATATAAACGAAATGGTTTTGCAACGTGGAATAACGCTTTAAACTGTATATTTTTTATGTAATTAGATATTCAAATATCTTGATATTTTGCATACAAGTTTTTATTATTATTATTTTAAATAATCTAAAAACAAAAAATAAATAATCATGCTTGTTAAAAACGTTTTCTTGCTCTTCTGAAAAATAATTAGTTTGTAACTGAAAATGTTATTCCCGGCTGTGCATCATTTGAAAATTATTTCAGGTATATGGGCACCGAATTTGTTCTTAAAAAGTAAAGTTGGCATATTTGCCTCAAACGTTGGTAATTGATTAACATAACCCAGTGTCTTCATCTAGCTCTACCGCCAGTTCACAGGGGTATCTCCCGAAATCAAGATAGCGTCAAATTTGGACTTAAATAAGGTTGCTGTCGCCGTATGACACATAGCAACATCCTGTGAAAGCCATATTTCGTCCAGATCAATGTTGTCCGTATTATAAAACAAACATAGTTTAGTATTAGGCGGTTTTGATTTTCCTTGACCGTAACACAAAACATAAGCGTGTAAACCACATCAAATAATACATTTTCTAGATGTAGTGCAGCATTGAGGGTCTTTTGACCCAGATTGCTAAACGCATCTTTGCGATAAAAATTGGATCTAGACTACAACCGTACAAAGAGCAAGCGTTAATCTATTACAAATGGTTTTCCTGGTTTTGTTGATCATTAATTGCAAAAGTTCCTAAGGTCGTGCAAACATTGTTTCTAAATTTGCTCAGCAGTTTCAGAAATATCATAAAATATTATAAGCTTGCAGCTTAATGTATTCCAAAGAACATGTTTAAAGGCAGCCATAATATGGTTGTCGCTTCTTGATGGAGGACGAATTTAACCATTATTTGTTGGTCGTTGACAGTTTTATAGTTAAAATAAAAATATTTACGCCCGTATTTATAAAAAAAATTTAATATGAAAAGGTTTATAAAACAAATTTTGTATGAAAATTTGCTTTAATAACCGTTTAAAATTCTCTTTAAAAATAGTTTTGTTGTAGGAACCCATATTAAAACATGTTTTTCTCTGCGTGCAAAGACTGTAAAACTTTCTAATTTATGTTTGTGTGTTAAAGTTGTACGTAAATTACAATTTCGATCAGTCTTGTAATGTAACTTAATTGTGAATAAAAACAAAAGTTGTGTTCCAATTTCAATGAAGAAAGGCTTAATTGCTTTGGAATATAGTTAGCTACATGCAACTGGATAATAAACTGGCTCGTTGTTGTACATGCATTAGGGTGACCGTTAAAATCAAAAGATGAACTTCTTTAGCTCTCACCCGCCAATTCGGTTGGTATTGATAAAAAAAAACATAATAAACTGAAAATTCTCGAATAAGCCCCTAAAAAAATAAATCAAATTATAATTTATTAAAAAACACATTTTCTATGAATCACGTATCTTTAATTTGTTGAAACCCCTTTTTTATTTATTTAAAAAAATCGACCAGAGGGGCATATATTCGCGTGACTCAAAAACGGTTTAATTTATTGAATTAACTACAAAACCGAGATTCCGCAATAAAATTACCTTTGAGAAGGTTTTTTTAATATGCGCAGTCGTTTTAGGTACATAATTTTTCTAGACAAAAACAAAAAAAAGCCATAAGTGTTAAAAATTCGATTACAAGTTTTGATTTTATTCACAAAAGACGAAAAATTTTTATTAAATTTAAACATTTAATAAAACGCAATATTTGTATAAATAACGCAGTGTAACAAAATTCGGGCCATCGCGGCATGAAATTCCAAAATTTCAATGTCCGAAATTTCGAAAATCCATTTTACATTTATTGCACGAACTTTTGTCTTTAGAAGACCCCTAGTAAAAATAGATGCAGAAAATATTCGTCGAACATGTTAACCCTCTTAAGTGCCATTTTACACTTAGAAATGAGTGTTAGAGGGTTAATATATTCTAAACAAGTAATTGCCTTACAATTCCACTGAAGACATCTGAAATAGTAGAAGTACATTAAGGCCCTAATTTTGTAAAACACGACGCAACGACAAAGAATTATATTGAAAGCAAACATAAATTCATAAACATAAATTCACATTGATTTTTAAGATTTCATACGCCTCATTGCTTGTGGCGTTGAAAATTTTAAAACGTTGAATAAATTTCTGTACAAAGCAACAATAAAATTACAAAATATTTATGAATTTGTTTTTGCTTTCAATATAATACTTTGGCGTGCGTTGTGTTTTACAAAATTAGGGCCTAAGTATATTTCTGTTGGCTTTTACCAAACGCCTTATCAAAAAATTCAAAAACCTTAGGGGCCGATATTTAAGGAACCCGAGCTAACTTTTTAAAATCCTATTCCAGACTTGCTCTACCAATAGTCTAGTTTTATTTCACGTTTCAACTACTGAGGCTGGTTTTTTTTTATTGCACAGTGTAATTGAATAGTTGGAGATTAACGGGAAGTATGTTTTGACAAAATGTTGAGGACAAAAAACTAATTGAGGTCAGTCATATATCTTATCCCCCTATGACCAATTCCTTGGCACTTATGGGGCTTTTTATTCATTATACTTCTTTTCTGTATTGACAATTTTGTATGGGAGCCCCCTTAAAGAATAGAGATAGCTGGCAAGTATGTTAGAAACAAATCAAAGCGGCAAAAGTTCAGAAGACCTTCTTACTTCAGGCCATTTTAAATGCCTGCGTAAACAATTTTTTGATTTAATTACTATTCTTATTTAATTGTTAAAGAAGGCCGCATAGAGGGCTTTAGCTTTTTCCTATAAAATATACACATTCCACATTCGCTTCTGTGAGAAGCGAGAAGAGAGGAGTAAAATTTGTTGTATTGTTATTTTTTTTTTGTTGATCCCGTTACCATTATTATGTACCTGTGAAAGAGGCCAGAGCGAAAGGCTACTCTGCAATTACAACGTGTGTATAAAAGATATGAGCATGGAACGGAGCGAGCAGACCTTGCATATCCAAAAGAAGGAGTACAGAGGCCTGCTAGATGGCATCCTTTGTACGTCTTAAAGATAATTCGGTTGACGAACTTACAATTTTTTAATGTTAACTGCATCGAGCGAAGCCAACTCAAGTAGTGCTTATAAAGGGTCGTTTAAGGGCCGATGTGGAATGTGAACCACACCTAAACGTTTTTTTCTGCATTTAATTTGATATTTCTTAATTTCAGACTGTCTAAATTTTAACCATGGAAAGATACACAATCGAGTTAAAGTTCAGGCTTTTTATGAAAATGGGCGTTTAATTCAAATGCATATCGTGCACTTCGTGATTCAGTGATGAGGCACATTTTCATCTCAGTGGATTCGTCAATAAGCAAAAATGATAATCCAAGAGTGATTGGCGAAAAACCCCACAAAAAGTGACTGTTTGGTGCGGTTTATGGGCAGGCGGCATCATCATTCCAATATAAGGCCGGTCAGGCAGTTACTGTGAATAGTGTTCGCTATCGTGAGATGCTAACGAACTTTTTATGGCCCGAATTAGAAGATTTGGATGTGGACGATATTTGATTTCAACAGGACGGTGTCACTTGCCACACATCTAACCGAAACAATAGCTCTTTTGCGCGACAAATTCAATGGCCGTGATATTTTTAAAAATAATGATAAGAAAAACTTTTATGAAAAAGACTTTTAAAATTTTTTTCCACACTGCAAAATCATTTCGGTTTCATCATTTTGTTAGTAACTTACAACGTTCTTCCACTGGTTGACTCTTTGAATCGCATTTTGAAGTCGTTACGGCGCATAATTTTGGGTGATTTGATGTTTAAACTCTGTAAGAGAGTAGGGCAAACGGTTATCTGCAAAAACAGTTTTTGCTAAAAGAGGGTTTTACAACGTTATTCGCGACTGTGCTTCAATCAATAGTACCTTAAAATTTTTACTTTTAAAATTTACTAATAAAATGGAATTTTCAATAGTTGAAAGTTAAATGTGCCTTTTTATGACAATTAATTACTGATAAGAACAATGTTCTCCGTCGAAGGACTTAAAATCTAATAAAAAATTATTTAAATTATTAAAATTATTTTTTATAAAAGTAATCTTTGATTTGGTATCGAAATATTGTTAAGGCAAATGTGCACTATAAATAATCTATCTTTCTTCACAACATCTTATTTATTTATTTATTTATTTTGTTCAAATTCATTCTTTCACTGCTATACTATATTGTTTTTGAAGAAAAGTCTTGTTAACAAAAAAAAATAAAATCCATGAAATTCAATTACCCTCACTAACAACAAAAAACATTTCATCGATACTTGTTTTTTCTCACAATTCATACTATAAACAATCAGAGCTTTTGAAATTTTATCATAAAGGCTCATTTCTTCAATACAATTCAGCAAAAATAATCGCATTTGTTCCTACGTAGCAATTTGTATGTATTTGTACAGAGTAATTTTAACGAAACGATTCTTCATCTTTTGTTTCAATTCATTGCATTTCTTTTTGTATAGACAAACCCATGTGGACCCATCAGGATGAAAAGAAGGATCATTATGCCTACTTGAATGGTACCATTTCATTAAAATGTGAAGCTGTCGCAGAACCACCAGGCAATTTTAGTTGGTCCCGCAACAAAAAGCAAATACACAACGATAAACATTTCACTATTGAAAACGATAATTACATCTCAATACTGCATATTAAGGCGGGCGATGAGGGTGTGTTCAGTACCTACAAATGTAAAGTCAAAAATCATTTGGGCAGCATTGAACGTTCCATTGCATTGAAGCGAGGCGTTAAGCCACCCACCCCACATCCCATCCAGTTAAGAGGACTAAATTCGCATACATTCGACATTGAATTGGCGGTAACACGTCCCAACGACATTAAGCCATTGATGGAAGTAAACGGTTATCGCATTGAGTATATGAGTGAAATGGAATTCAAAAAAGACCTTGGCAAATGGTTGAATGCGAAACGTAAAGATTTCAATTATGAAAGTGGTAAGTAAGCAATGAAAGTTTTCAAGCAAACATGACAGATTGGTAGTTACTAATTGGTTTTTTTGCCTTGTTTTCGTGTACGTATTTCAGGTGCAACATTTCTACTGAACAATCTTGAGCCAAATACAACCTACTTGGTTAGAGCTGCATCGCGTAATGAGGCTGGTATAAGTGACTGGACAAAAGTTGAAAAATTCCGTACCCAATTTATACCACAGACATCAGCATCTACAAATGTGGCCGCCTTTACTCATATTTTATGCTTTACTTTAGTAGCCTTAATTTTAAGTCAAGATCTGACTTTAGGTCTACCCACTTCCTACACTTTCATTAACTTACCACCATTTCAAGCTGTAAATATGGAAGGTTTGTGAGTTTATGAATGTATTGGCTATTGAATTTATGTATCCCTCCTCGAAAAACGAAACAACAAAATAAAATTACTAAGTAAAATATTTTTTGCTTCCAAAACTTCCTTCCTTTTGCAAAATATTGTTTTGTATAGTTTGTTTTAAGTTAAGTGTATATTTTCCTTTCCTGCTCTTTTAGTTCTCAATTTGTATTTTTCAAATCTTTTTTTTTTCGTTTTTACTTTTGTGTACTATATTGTACGCTAAAGCTTAGTGCAGAGGCCAATTAATAATTTTGCAAGTGGCTAAAAAGGAAACCAAATAACCGAACCAACTATTATTACTTAATTTAAGTTAATAAAAGTCAAATGAAAATAATAATATTGTAAAAAGAATAATATTGTAAGTCATCAACAAGTCCCTGGTTGCCAACATAAGTCGCATATATAATAAACAGGGAAACCGGAAATATGCTCTAAAAAAACAGGTTTTATGCCCATAAAATATGCATAAATAACTTGGAAATGTGCCGTGAAAATTGTTAAAAAATATGCCCCAAAAAAATAAAAAGTTAATTATTCGAAAACAAAATATTCAACAATTTAATAACAGCTCCATGTAATAAACGCAATCTTAAAATTATAATCGGGAAATCCCAAACTCCAATGTAGTTACAGACGAATTTTCTATTTGGAAACGATGGGCAGTAATCGGCTCACATAAACAAAGTTATGTAAAGAGGCTTAAATTTTTATCGAGGTTATTTGTGCCGAATAGTATCCAGATCCTTACATCCATATGCGATTTTTTGTCTGAACGCTATTAAAGCTTTTATTTTTGGGGCGAATTTTATCTAAACAACAACATATTTAGATGGTTTACGGCCACAAATAGTCTAATTTGGAAAAAATTTTTATGGGTAATATGTGAAATTATAAATCGATTCTCACTTCGTCCTTAGTGCAGTTAAAATGTATTTACCAAATTTGATCAAATTACCTACCAGACTGCAACTTGTACTTTGCGCACAAGGTTAACATGAACAAGGAACCAGCAAATTAGGACGGAAGGACATGGTAAAATCACTTAAAAAAGTGATTCTGAGTCGATCAGTATACAAAAAGATGTACTGGACTGGAGAAATGGGAGTGGTGGGAGTGTCACATATTATGTTTAATAAAACCATTATGGTTAAATTCGGCCTTCATCAAGAAGGCCCAACCATATTATTGTTGACTCCAAACATGTTATGATGAATAATAACTATAATTTGTGAAACACTTACAATAGCATGGTTGGTTTTCAACCATAGTATGTTGCTCTTGAAAAATAGGAAAATACTATTGTAAATTTTAAAACTAATTATTATCATATTTAACCATAACATTTTTAGAGGCAACCATAATATAGTTGTGGGTTCTTGATGGATGACTAATATAACGAAAATATGGTTGTTGCTAACAATTATGTGGTTTTATTTACCATAATATGTTTAAAATTTTCTTTAAAAATAGATTGGTTTAACATTTTTTTTCTCTACGTGTTTATCCCTCCCATACAAAAACTATATGTGACCTTCTCAGAGAAAAGGTACCTAGTTTGTCAAAAAACGGGTTTGGACTTAAGAGTGTATTCTGGTACCTAAAAGGGTGTAGAATAAGATAAGATGCGTTTGTCTCAAAACTTAATTTTCACACACTTCGTCCCTTTTCTCGGAGATGGTCACATATAGATTTCTTTATATCTGGAGAACGGTCAAAGTAAAGTATCTAAATTTGGAACTATTTGATTCGTCATCGATACACAAGATCTGTTAAAAAAAATTTAATAATTTAATTTCAATGGGGGAAGCGTACCTCACCAGGTAGAGATATTTTATGAATATTATCAATTTATCGGCACATGTGCTTCGACAAAAAAAATTCTGAACGATGTCTATCTGTTTTACACTACTAAAGCATTTTTCTGTTCACTAAAAAAACTGAGTGCTTTTCATATAAATTTTACTACACGTTCAGTCATTTGTGTTGTGAAAACAGCACATTAATGTACATTGTACATTCACACCTATTTTTTTTAAGAATGTTTATACCGAAATCGACTAGTTATCGTATATCACACAGAAAAAAGTATTGTCTTTAACTACTATTTTTTTTTTTTTTTTCTAAATAATTTTAATTAATGGCTTGAAAAACTGACGGCTTTAAATATTCTTGTTTCAAATGATTCACACAGTTCATTTGGTGCTTTATGAGAGGAAATAAACTAATTGTTTCAGTGCATGTCTTTGGAAAAGCATGCAAGAGGACACGCATCGATAAAATTTATATATTTCTTCCCATAAAGCGGCAAAAGAACTGTTAAAATCAATTGACATCTTGAATTTTTAATTTTGTAACGAACGAGTTTTGAAACTCTTCTACTCATATAATACAGCGCGGGTGCTTGTTTACAGTTATTTTGTTTCTAAAATCTCTATGGAGTTTTACATGAAAACCAATATAATTTAAAAACTATAACTACATATTTGTTTTTTGAATCTAAACTTATAACTGCGTACCGGTTTTTACTTCTGTCCGGATGTTATTTAAACTGCATAATTGTCTTCATATGTAGTTTTACTTAAGTTATTGCTGCAGAAAATGGCCACTTGCATTACTACCTCTTTTTTTATATCCATTGATTCTCAACCTAAGTGTACTTTTTTGTTAAAAATAATTAAAACACGGATTTAAAATAAAAGTGCTTTATAATAATATAATAGAAAAGTTTAATTAAAGTTTTTATTATGTAGAAATATGTTAAGAAAATTAAAATGTTAAATATAAGTCAAATTAAATTCAACGTTTATAAAATAAAATACCCACACATTCCAAATAAATAAATTAAAAAAAAATTAGAAAATTTCGTTAAAATTTAAAAGCCAAATTGTTTGTAACTTAAGAATATAAATATTTTATCTTTATGAACAATAAGTAAATAAATAAATAAAGATAAATACAAACCACCAAAGAAAAAGTTCAGTTGGGTCAAGTATAACACACATTCCAAAAGAATAATCGAGAAAAGAGAAAACGCGGCACCCAGATTTTGCCGACCGCAGTTCTATACACACATATCGCACTAGTTCCTCATAAGAGAGTCAACTCAAAATTTAAAAATTTTCAGTAGAGGCAAAAAACAGCAAATTTTTTTTATGTTTACAATGAAAGTTGAAGACAATTTTAATTCTGGCATTGTAAGGAAATACAAGTAAGAAGTATACAACGGTAATTGTTTTTGTAAGTTTTTTGCGTAGTTCCCCCTTATGAGAAATTTGTTTATTTAGATAACAACACAATAAACTTTTCTATAACAACTTAAAAGACCCAAAACAAAATAGAATATCATCAAAATAAACCGTTGTGTCATCAACACTAGCACATTCTGAAATAGTTCTCTTTAGTTGAAACAAAAATGATATGAACTCAGATTACATTTGGGGACAACTCAAAGTAGATCGGTTTAGTTGACTATGGAGAAGCTACTTTTATATCAAGTAGAGGGATACAACTGTATTTTTTTTGGCGAAAGAGTAGAGCAAATGATAAGTGGGTAGGTAAGACGACTGTACATCGGTTCCGTGCAAAATGTGACCATTGAAAAATTTTGAGTTGACTCACAAGAGGAAATAGGGCCATATAAAAAATAAAACTAAACTTCTTTACAAAAGCCCATTTTATATGCCTTCTCGGTAAATTCTCAATGTGTCCACCATATAAATAATATTTTCGGAGATTTATACTTTTACCCATGAACTGATAGAAAAATGTATAACTTTCTAAATAACCAGATACAAAAACGTCAAAAACTTTCTACACAGCTTTTGGGGTTACGCAAAATTAAAAAAAGTGCATTCAGCATTTTCGCTAAGCAAAAATAAAAAATCAAATCATTCCCTAAATAAAATCAAAATATAGAATTATATAAAAACTTTATTGTAAAACTAGCAAAAAAAAAATAAAAAATATAAAAATTTCAATTCAAATAAAATGCCATTTAACATTCGTTTTGTAGGAATTTAACGTGTCTGTGTCAAAATTTACAAAAATTTAAATAAATGTTATAAATATATTATGTTTAAGATATACATACTACATACATTCATACTAATATTCGTATATTTAAAATTTAACAAAATAATATTATTAATCTAATGATCAAAAAGCTTTGAAATTTATAACAGAAAATCAAAAAAATTTAATATTGAATAAATAAAAAATTTGTATAAAGAAAATCTTTATTTTATTTTAAATCAGGGTATAAACTTACCCAGCAAACACAGAGATACACCGTATGTATTGCCAAACGTATTGCCTGGATGAAAAATATTATTGCGGCAATTATTGATTTCGTATTGCGGAAGATACTTCCTTCGGGAATTAACGTGTCTCGATGTCAATACTTCACAGCAATACGAAAGCGATACTTCTAGATGATTAACTAGCAATATCGCCAGATAGCTACTTATTAGAAAATAAGAAGATATCGTCAAAATATCATTGGGGTGATAAAAAGAAGATTTTGCATTTTAAATATTGTCATTTATGCACAAAGAAGCACAGCTTTTTATTTAAAATGAAATTGGCAATTGTATACGTATACATTTTTCTCATAAATAATATAAATTAATAATTAAAATAAAGTAAAATAAAATACAACATAAATATTTTGTTTCTACCATATTTTTAATGAAAAAACCTACCACCCTTTAAAATT
This sequence comes from Pollenia labialis, assembly GCA_949318255.1. Taxonomy (NCBI): domain Eukaryota; kingdom Metazoa; phylum Arthropoda; class Insecta; order Diptera; family Polleniidae; genus Pollenia; species Pollenia labialis. The sequence continues at coordinate 77,286,760 of OX439141.1, read as the reverse complement.
GCATCCAGGGTTAAGAAATATCTTGACTAAATTGAAAAGGAAACAGATTCATATTTAACAGATTTATTTAATTTAAATAATTACCTTTTGCAGAATATTTTTAGAACCAATTTTTTACATTTTATAATTTGATAAATATTTATTTTTTTATTTGTGACGTACATACATACATATGTATTATAATTAAATGTTGTTTATGTTGCGTAATTTTCTCGATAATTATAAAAGAAAGAAAATAAAAAATTACTTTGATTATTTTCATTCAGATGACAATTTGGGGATATTGGTAAACTATTGCCTTAGGGGATAGCTTTCATTTGTTTGCAGGGTTAGTTTGTTACTTTAAATATAAAAAACTGTCACATATGTTCATATGTATCTCGGATGCTTACCCAGCTCACATTTTGTATTATCAGCTTCACGAGCACAATAACCGCATATGAGCTCATTTTTCGATAATAAATAAATAAACAATGCGAGTAGTTGTGAAAAAAATGGAATCAGCTTAAATAATCAAATTTCCTGGTCCTTTTTAGTCATATAAATAAATCATATGAGAATCCTTTTTCAATCGCTCTAGTGATAAATCAGTTTTAAATTGAAAACATTTAGAAATCATATAATAATTCTTTTGAAATCGTTCAAAGTATAATTATTTATTTAATTAGTTTTTCATCTCAAAAGTGATCTGAAAAGACTCATTTAGGCGATTTTTACATAAAAATATCACCCAAATGCTAGTAATATATTTATATACATATATGTACATTAGACCGACTAAAAATATAAGTTGTTGATGTACCCTAGGGTGGGTCGAAAAAATGTTGTGCCAGTCACCCCCTGAAAAATATTTCAATGAAGTTTCTAAAACAGGAAAACAAATTTTCCCACGCCCCAAAATACAAAAAATGGGGTTGTTGGTGTATGCAAATCTTCACGAGACTCAAGGTGGCAAGTATACCGTAATGGTATGGATATTTTATAAATTAAATTGGGGCGCGGCGAGTATATTAAAAGCTAAATATCTTAAGTTTTAAAGACTTTCTTGGCACTTAAAACAATTAGACATCTGAGTGGAACGATCCGAGATATTATAAATGTCATTTAGAATTTTAAGTTGGTTAAAAAAAAAAAGCATTGTATACAAAAATAAAGCCATATTCTAGCCATTAACAATGATATAAGATACGTTGAGATTGTACTGTAAATGTATATATGTATATATATATAAAATATATATAATATAAAACAAAAACGGATGTAATTTTGGGCGTGGCAAAAACATTTTTTTTGGATTTTTTTCAAATTCAATAAATATAGGGCGTGACTGATGAACAATTTTTTGGTTTGTATTGGCTTCTACCGGTTTTAATGTGGTATGTATGTGAAAAAGAAAAAAGAAGGCGTATCATAAAAGTGAGCGTATCAAAATCAATATATACGTAATTGTAGAAGGATTTTTTGGCACGTAAAAAAGTTGGATATTTGGGGGAAGGATGCGAGATGGCATAAGTGCCGTCCAGAATTTGAGGCTGGATTAAAAAGCACCAAAAGGCAAATATGAAGGCACGATCAAGCCATGGACAACGATATGCGCCATGATTATATCGGACTTTGAATGGCAGCGCTACATATAAAAAACCAAAAGGGCTGTATTTTGGGGCGTGGCAAAAAAAATTTGTTCCAGTTTTAGAAACTCCATTGACATATCTTTCATTCTAGGGGATGACTGGCAAAATTTTTTTTTTTGTATGGAGGCCGACCCGGACTAATGTAGCCCCCTAAAAACTAAATTTGTCATGTATTTTGAAGGTTCCTTAAATATTTGGGCTAAAGCGATAATGTCCCGTAAGCTAAACCGCATCAAAAAGGGGTCCAAAAATTGTATTTTTCATGAATAAAAATTGCGATAAATATTTTGTTTCCAATGAATGACCAAATATGATCGATATTTAAGAATTCTTTGATTCTGCATTAAAAAATTTTAAAAATCTAACCACTCGAGATAGCGAGATGGTTATATTAGTTTTTTGATGACTTTTAATTCAATTTAAATGAAAATTTCGTTTTTTCTTCTATCTTATTTCTTCCCAAAGTATTTCATATAGTTTTGCCTTTCATTTTTTCAACAAATGTGTAACCATAGTATAATAAGTACCAGGCATGTTCATTAGCGCGAGTTTTCATTATTTACCCATGTAATGTCTTATGAATATACCTTGTACTTATTCTACCATGAATGCAACTAAGGTTTTTTTAAAAAGTTGAGTCATACTTTTAACATAATGTTGTAAAAAATAATAATAAATGCAAAATTTCCAAACGGTTTCTTAATGCAAAATGTGTGTGGTTGCAAAAAAATGTTTGCTCTGCTATGAACTCTATGTGATAATGTTTCTGTGATTGTGAACGAAGCTTAATACGTCGTTAGAAATCTGATGACCAACGCTTTTAATTTTATTAAAAAATTAATCCATTATTGCACTGTATAACATATTAAAATCAAAGAACTCAAAAATATTGTCATATTTGCTCATTCATTGGACAAAAAAACTTTACCGAGCTTTCAATACATCACAACAATAAAAAATAATCGTTGCGTTACGGTTATTAAATTTAACAAACATTTATTAAGGAACATTTTTATAAAAAAAATTGTTTGTAAACCTTTTTTTAAATTATCCTTTAAATAATTCCCTCGAATTCGCAAAATATTTGTATCACCTTTTTCAGCCCGGAACCCTTAACAACCCTGCAAATATTATTGGACCAATTAATTTAATTTGTTTAAATGGACTACTCCATGGACTGGTCCGATGTAATGCAAGCATGGACCATGTCATTTTTAAAAAGTGTTTTTGGGGAGACGACATGTCTTCGTTCTTTAACAACATGTTTTCGGTTTTAAACGAAGTTAAAACCAATCCTCTTATGTATACAATGAAGAAGTTTTAAAACTACTCCTTTGTAGTCCAAAGCTGGGTTCTAAGGTCCTGCCCTAGGACATTGTAATGTTAAATAGACCATGTTTTTGTCATGCGATTGGGCTACTTTTGGAGTAGTCCTAGTCCCTTGTGGGCTTCACTTTATACGCGTGTTTGGACTAGTCCTATTATTTGCTGGGAAATGCACTAATAATATACTAAAATATGAATTTGAAATAGCCTTTTCAGTCGCACACTCACATGTGTAGATTAACAAATACAGTTACATGAAATATTTGAAAAAATGAAGAGTTGCCATTAGTACAAAAAGTAAACATGTGTAACAAAGGATGTTTATTGTATATATAAAATATTTGTAAATAAATTAAACGTTATATGACTTATTAATTTCTTACCGTCTGCCGGATGAAGCATGCTTATTTAAGGCCTTAATAGTGGCAATAAGAGAAGTCTGCGCTTGGGACAAAACACAATCTGGTAAGTGAAGTCAATTTTAAAAACAAAACGGTTAAAAACAGATAATATTGTGTTCAGTTTCTTTAAAAATTGATTTCTGGTATATTTAACTATTTTTTCCTCTCTTTATCCTTTTTAATTTTATTTTATTTTTAATAACATATGTATATATATACATTTATAGATTATATAGCTGTAGTTTTAATGGGCGATCGCGTATGTCCATGTTTTCGATTTAGGATGTTAATGCCATACAGCTTAATTTTTAACGCACTTTACATGGTAACATTTTTGAAAAAATCCAGACTGATTCCGGTTTTTTAACGTATTGACCAATTTCAAAAAGTTCAATACCAACACGCAGGAAAAACATGGTTGAAGTATGGTTAAAAAGAACATATTATGATCCCCGCAATTGCAATACACAAACTATTGTTATTTTTAACATTACTTTTTTCACGATAAAAAATATTTTATTTCTATTTAACAGTAAAGTAAACACATCCCCTAAAACATCAAATATGGTGGAATTTAACAATATAACGTTTAAATATGCCCTAACCATATGCCCTAACCATATTATCGTTGTCTTCAATCATGTTATGGCAAATATGTTATAACAATAATATGTTTGAAATTATAATAATTTAAGACATTGTATGTCTACTTTTAAATTTAAAACAATATGTTTAAAACAACAATATTATGGTAATGTTGCTATCTGCAATAGTTGAATGCTTTTTAAATACATACGTGCTTGGTGCGCTTAAATTTCTCATTCATTTTATTTTAATCGTTGATTAAATTACACAAATTAAGTATTATGAACCAGTAAAACAGAAGTAGTGCTAATGAAGGTCGGCAAAGGCTGGAAAATTATTTAAATGGGAAAACATTTAAAAATGGGGAAACAGGAAAAAAAACGATATAATTATGACCTGATAATTGATATAAACAAATTGAAAAAATGGACGAAATAAATAACCATTATATGGTTCACTTTGACCATAGTATTGGTAACTCTCACCATAATATGGTTACTTTTTTCCAAACTCTAGAAGTTTTTGACCATATTATGCTTAATTTTGAACATAATATAATTAATTGTGTCCACTTTTATGGTTAATATTGACCAAAATATAGTTAAGTTTGAACAAATATGGTAACCTGGACACATAAACGTTGTTAAGATACAACCATTATACTTATTTTCCTCTTATAAAATGGCTACATCCAACCATTTTTTTTCTGCGTGATCTAGATTCTAGAAAGATTTTTCTGCTCTCCAGACAAATAAGATTTTAAGACATATGCGGTTACCCATGATAACCACAGATATAATCTAATTAAACTGTATTATTTTGAACAAAAAAAATTAAGACTTTCAGGGGTATTCTGGAAATCGAAAACGCAAAACACAAGAATTTGGAAGTTGTTTTTAATACACTTTTAATCAAATTTTTATAACTTTTGTTATAAAATTCTGTTAAATAGAGTAATAATTGTATAATATTCGTCTTAAAATTCTTTTATTACAAAAATCTTTTTTAAAAACGACGTTTAAAATTCTTGCATTTTGCGTTTTCTATTTCCAGAACACCCATGTTTAATTGAGAAATGGATTTTAACCTTGGAAGGTTACCTTTTATTTTAGTACATTAAAGTTACTCTTTGTCGAATCGACGGAGCTTTTTTTTAAATTAATTCTAGCGGAACGATTTTTAAAATAAAAAATAAACAAAAATTGGTTGCAAAATAGTTGCAATCGAAACATGTAAGGGTGACCTGTCCGTGAAAGCCTGGGTTCGGTTCCCAGCTCTGTCAAGAATGAAAAATTATCAATAAATTTTATTTAATTTCATGTGTTAAAATTCCGTTCTTCATGAAAATAACTTAAGAAACATTAAATTTGATGAACTATTAAAATATCCAAAATTTGGATTAAAAACCTTAAACATTTCAACAAAATAACCACAATACTAATTATTGTTAAAAGCTTATGCTCGAGCTCTATGTTTTCATTTGTTCTTCAAGTAATGCTGCAAAAGGACAACAAGAAAAAAAATACAAAATCATGAAAAACAAAAAATGTACTTTGGATCATGGTAGAATAAGTACAAGGTATATACTATGCTTTGGCCTAAAAGAACAATTCTTGACAAAACGTACGAAAAAACAGAATAAAGGAACAACATGTAAATCAATTAAAGTAGACAATCTTTCAAAGCAAATTTCAATCTGCCAAAGATTAAATAGAATTTGGTTTAAAGATTGATGTTTGACTATTGACTGTTAGCAGTTATCAATGGCTTTGGGTGTTAAACTTCAAATCCCTCTGAAGAGATTGAGTGGTTGAAATGAAAACATGCTAGGGTGACCTGTCCGTAAAAGCCGGGGTTCGATTCCAGCGGCAGTAGAAAAGGAAAAATTATCAACAAATTTTATTTAATTTCATGTTGCAAAATTCCTTTCTTCATGAAAATAATTTTATTAACATTAAATTTGATAAACCTTAGCCTAATTAAAATATCAAAATTTGGATTAAAACCCATAAACAGGTCAACAAAATAACCACAATACTAATTAATTTTAAAAATTTGTTAAGTTAAGTTTTAATTAAAAAATAAAAACAAAAAATATAAGAAATAAAAATAGTTTTTCCCTCTAAAATTCAATACGAATTTGAACTTTTTTTTTTGTTTTTCATATTAATTACCTTTTTAAAATATCAAAACCTTAAAAATTAAAAAAAAATATTACATTTTTCTTACTCAGCCTTTAAAGATAATCAGTCAAATAAAAAAATATTTAGTCATAACCCTTGTTTTACGCATGATACACAAAGTTCAATTTTATGTTCACAACAGATGCTTTTCTGGCATATATTACACGTACTTCTCGTCATTCTGAGTTTGCTATATGAACAGACGTGACAAATTGTACGCTCTTTTGGTCATTTGACAACATTTTCGACGGATTTTATTTTGAAATTTTTCCTTAATTAAGGTATGCATGGTAGGTGTATCGAATCTGCCTCTTAAGTAGGGAGCCACGAGAGATTAATGAAGATTGTCGTCGGTTTTTGGGTTTTCGATCTTTATGGAACATATTGTGAGTATATATGATGTAGCTGTTGACAAAAGAAATATTTAAAATTCCAAAAAATAGACACAAAAACTTACACTAAGGTTACTCTTCGTCGTTGCGTACAAAGCTCTGAATTTCAACTTTAAAAAAATGAGGAACAAACGAACGTCCACTCACTACACAAGATTGCTCAAAATTTTTTAATATTATAAAGGTGTTAAAGTATACATCAGGGCAGCATTTGTAGTCCGATCAGAATATATGGCATATCGTTATTCATGGCCTGTCTATAACTTCAATTTTGCTTTGGCCACCTTTGTCATCCCGGATCCATCCCCTCTAATGACCAATTTTTTTTACGTTGCAGTAAAGGCGTTCTAAAACTTATTATGTCTAGCTTTTAGGATAATCACTTTTATGACAAGCTTCAAAACTAAGCCCCTTTTTCTTTTTCACCTACATGTTACATTACCACGCCCCTAAACACAGCACTTTTTTGTTTCTAATCGTACCACATATCATTGTTTTGGCACCCATATACGAATTTGTATTTATTATAATATATACATTAGGGAGGGTCAATTTGTTCGGGCGCAAAAGAAGTGACAAAGCGTATAACAAAATTGTAATCTATGGAAAATTCTAATAACTTTTCCTTAAGAAACCATGGTTCTGAAATCAAAATCGAGCTTCTTGTGTTTGACTTGAAAATTTGGTGCGCATGAAATCCGAAAAACTGCTACTTTTTAGAAATACATATTTATTGCAATTGGTGAATAGTTGACCTGTATCGCTAAAAGGGGGCTTCTTTAAAAGGAAAAGCTTTCTATATCTGTGCTAATTTTTAAGAAAATTCTGGACATAAATAATTGGTTCAGAGGTTTTCTGTGAAAATAATAATACTGCCTGTTTTCAAACTAAAATAGAAATTTTCGTTTAGAAATTTATATTGAAAAAAACAAATTTGAGTTTTTTATTGTTGTTTCTATATCAATTCCCAAGCGAAATTTTTTGTTTTATTTTAAAAAACAGGCAGATAGTCAACCTGTACTGAAACTCTGTAACTTTTTAACGACAAAAAATTGTCGTTAAGAGCTATTCTGTAATGAAATTTTAACAATTTTTATCGGCAAATAATGTCGGTAGCTAACGACACAAAAAAAGTTCTTGTTAAATAATAACGATAGTAAATGTACGGTTAAAAGATTAAAAATATAGAGCAAGGAAGTAAATTTTTAACACAAAAAAAGTAAGAAAGTATTGTCGATCAAGCCCGACCCTACATTACAGTATTTGGGCGATTATATTTCCGCGAAAAAGAGTATGTTGTGAGGTTGAAATTAACATAAGAGACTTTTGTGCAAAATATTAACTAAATATCTACTACTATAACTATGATTACAACTATGAGATAACATTCGTGTGAGAGCTGTGGTCAAACATGGACCGATTCTAATTAAATTTTTTCTGCTGATTTTCAATTCAATTCAATTTTACAATATAATATTACAACTCAATATTTTTGGACCTAATTAAACCCAAATGTCTATAAAACAAGATGGGTAATGGGCACAAAACCCTACTCCGGAATGAAGTTTGCATGTGGGCTATGAAAAATAAATAACCGCTTCTCCGCTTTTGAAACGGCTTCGACCTTTTGACAATAAACGCATATGTGCCAAGTTTGATCAAATTATTTTCAAAATCGCGACCTGTAATTTGCCCACAAGGTTATATTTTACAGACAACCAGCCAGCCTGATAGAAGGACGAACCTCGTTAGATGTATTCTGTAATTCATTCTGTGTCAATCGGTATACTAAAAGGTGGGTCAAGAACCTATATTTAAATGTGTTACACACATTTGCACAAACACATAATGCCCTCTTCATACACAGTTGTGTGGGTAATAAAAGTAAGAGCAGAAAGTTGTGCTAGAGTGGGTTAGGCATCTCGAAATTTTTTCCTATGCATAAAAAGATTATAATCTAACATATTTGTTTATAAATATAAGCAATATTTAAACATTTTCATTCATGTTTTGTTAAAATCAATTTTTTACAAGCAAATTTATTTTATAATTTTAATTAATTTCAAAAAATTTCAACTTTGACGTTCTTATATTTTACCGATATTTGTCGTCAATATTTCTAAACCAAAAAAATTCGTTTATTTAAAATAGAGAATAATAAATTCGTTAAAGTAACCGAGATTTCTCGTTACTTAACGATATCGGTAGTTAAATGAAAAAAGTTACAGAATTGAGGTACTGGTAAAAAAAAATTATTTTACTTTTTTTTATTAAGGGTGTGTGTGAAACGGTAGCAAAGTGAATTAAAATTGCCAATAATTTCTACGTTAATGTCAAAATTTATACTAGGCCCCAGGCACAGAATACACAGAACTGTGAAAAGGGCCCAAATCAGTTGCGAAGGCTGCTTTCGAAGAAAGAGACAGAAAGCTTTTTTGGTAGCGAAGTGGCAATGTGTAAAAACAGGCCGCAACCATCAACACAAATGGCGTGATCAAAACAAAAATAACAAAACACAAATCACGTTAAACAAATGCATTAGTTCAACAAACGTTGTGTTTAGTGAAAAAAAATTCATTTCGTGATATTGTTTTGTTTTATAATGTTATTTACTCACTTAAATATTATTTACTAATGTTGTGGTAACTTTAAAAGTAAATTTTTACAAAAGTTTTTCATGTTAATTTAAACTTAATAAATTTGCGTTCATTGTACTGTGGCAAAAAAAATGGTGCAAAAAGAAATGCAAAAAGGGCAGCTTTCTTAAAAGGATACAAAAGAAAACGCCAAATCTTCCGTCTCGTTGCAGTTCTGTGTATTCTGTGCCTTATGAAATTGTATTCACCTCAACAGTGTCAAAATTTTACTTCCATGAGTACTTTGCTACCGTTTGGTTAATGGACCATTCGGTCCATATCAACAGCTAATGTAAAAAAAAGTATGTGATACCCCTTTTTGGTTTTTTTTAATCAACATCGATTAATAATGTAAAAGCCAATTGTGGGATTCCCCATTTTTGATTTTTGTTGTAAAAAAACACACGTATTTGCACTGCTTGATTCAGTTTGATTGTTGTTTTCAATAGCTCAGACGTGTTTAACTCGGAAATAAATTATATTTAAGAAAATGACGAAATAATTCTTCTGAAACAGATACTGAACGGAAACCCGTCGTAGCTGCAGCTAGCTCTGTTGATCCATTTTTTATTACTCAAAATAAAATGGTTTGGAGTACCACTCTATTAAGTCTGAAGATAAATTTTATATGGTTAATAGTGCCATCCGCTTCGTGGATGTATTGGGTCGAAGACAAATGCGTAGTTATGAAAAATTTGCTCCTATTCGTGAACTGTGGGACCGTTGGCAACAACTTATTCTAATGTTTCACAATTATCACGAAAATGTCACCATTGATAAGCAAGTTGTTGCATTCAGGGGGCGATGTTCTTTAGACAGTTTATGCCATCGACATCAGAAAAGTATGACTTCAAATTTTGGTTATCGATGGACTCTAAGTCAGGCTACATATGGAAAATACAACCATACCTTGGTAAGCCTAGAATTGCACAGCCTGAAAAGAACCACAGGCAACACGTTATATTAGGCTTGACAGAAGGCTTGAAGGGACAATATATAACAGGCGACAATTTTTTCCACTTTTGAGTTGGTAAAAAACTTCAGGAAAGGAATCTTACAAGTGGTTGGATCCTACAGCACAAAACACAAAACAAATCGATGGCCAACATTATATTTGCTAATGTACTTGATGTATCGCAAAGCGGATGCTTACATACTATTTTCTAAAATCAACGTTTCAGCGTATATGATGAAATGGACTAGATTACCCCAACAAGAGTTCTCTGCACAGTAATTGACCGAAATTCGTTCACCATGCACAGTTCCAGTGGTCTCTTCGAATAATAATACTTCTAACTCAGGGGCTCGAAAGCGTGAAATTTATAGTTGCTATAATTCTAAGTCTGGCACAAAATGCTCCATTTGCAGCAAGTTTATTTGCAAAAATAACCGAAAAACATTTTCCTTATCATGCAATGACACTTATTACAAATAAAACTAAATAAATACTTTTTTTTTAAATAAATGTTAACAAATCAAAGAAAATAAACTGTGGACCAATTGGACCCTTAACCTAAGATTCGTAAATTAATATTTTTCTCTGTCTTGTTTAAGTCAGAATCTTGAAATTTTGTAAAAAAAAAAAACATTGTTTTATACAAATACCACGTGAACTAAAGAACTAAATCAGTATATATCACCCTTAAAAAATTATAAAGGAAACAATTTAAAAATTGGACCAAATGGGCTTAACCTAACAGCTGGGTTAATTTTTCTCATTTTCAGTTTTTGCTTAAATTTTTTTTAAATAAATTTTCATCTAGCTAATTAAGTTTCGAATCAATAGTTTTTTTTGAATTATTATTTTTAAATTTGAATTTTGAATTAAAATTTAGTAAAATTATTTAATTTAATTTTTGGAAAGCTAAATTGTATTTACTAAAATTATGTACTTATTTTTAAAATAAGTAGCATTTTTTCGGCCTTCCTGAGCAATAAAGTCAAATACCGGAAGCTGGATTTTGGTTTTATAACTATGGCTTCTTTAGGAAAAGTTCTTAGAATTTACCGTAGATAACGATTTTGCTGTACGCTTGGGGGGCAAACAAATTGACCCCCCCTAATATATTTATAATGAAATTCCCAAAGTATTTATGTGTCTACATCAAAAAAATTTGTATTAACTTTTATTTATTAAAAATGTTTGGGAATGCAAAATTTTTAGTTAGTAAGATTTTGTTTGTCGTGCTTAATTTCCAATTTTCATTCTTGATAAAAACACTGAAATTTATTGTTGGGGGACAAGCTAGTTTCTATGTGCATTACACTTGTTCCCCAACTATAAATGTCAGTGTTTTTTTTTCAAGACCAAAAATTTTGAATTAAATTGTCGTGCTTCTCAATTAAAAATTGTGTATTCCCAAAAATTACTTTGATAATAAACTGGCAATTGCACGGCTTAAAAAACTGAACTAGCAACTAGCTTTATTTTCTGATCTTCTTCAGAAAACAATAAAGCAAGTTGTTTTTGTTTTTATTTATTTAAACAATTCATGTTGGGAGAATTCCAGTAAAGATAAACTCACGGTTTATTGTTGGTATTTTGTTTAAGCTTTCTATCGTTGCAAATATAACTTTTTGAGTGTTTGCAATTCTCCTTCACTCTGCAGTTTTATTTGCTAATATATTAATTAGAACATTTCCTGATGATCTGGCCTAAGCAACTAGTGGAATTCACATAGTAACTAGCTTGTTCCCAAACAATAAATATTAGTGTTTTTATGAAGAATAAAAATTGAGATTTAAGCACCACAAACAAAATCGTATTAACTTAAAAAAACATATTTAACAAACTTGGCATCTCTGCTACTTTGAAATTGAAACATGTGTTGATAGTGTATGGAAACCGCATATTTTTGGCTAATGTTTAGTTTACTATACAATGTTTATTTTATTGCATTTATAGACAATACACACTTTTCATTCAACCACAAAATCCGCATCATCAACAAAATGTTTAATAGATAAGCAGAAATAGTTCACTTGACTTTCATGTAGAACTAGCTTAACCCGGTGCGCTTCGCTACCACCATTGAAATAAATTTATTTGAATTGTTTTCTAAACAGGAATCGTATATTGATATTGAAGCAATGTGTACCCAATAAAGATACTCTCACTGTTATTCTTCTCCACTTTGCACGCTCACTTTCCTATAACGGCATGCTTGAAAACTTACAAATATTTATAGCCTATGTGGCATAGATGGGGGTAGTGCACTCATTTTGCAGGTTCAACTCACACTGTGCAAAAATATTCCAATCATTGTGTGGATGTTACGTGATGAATTGAAAATTTACAGCAACTAAAAATGTTGCACTAAATTTAAAATCAAAGAGTTGTTTTTTTATGATTAAAGCAGGGACCGAAAATAAGAGTTATTTTTAAATTTTTGAAGAAATAAATCATACATAAATGAACATCGTAGAAAACTTTTAATTACACCATCATGATTTTGAGGCGAAATGCATCCAAAATATTGCATGATATTTTAATTTTTGATTTTTATTTTAACAATCAAAAATAAGAGTTATTTTTGATTTTTATTTTTTTAAATGAAAAATAAAAGTTATTTTTGATTTTTATATTTTTAAATAAAAAATAAAAGTTATTTTTGATTAAAATAAAAAGTTTTAATTTAAGTTATTTTTGATTTTTATATTTTTAAATCAAGAAATAAGAGTTATTTTTGATTTTTATATTTTTATCAATAATAAAAATCAATTCAAAACTCTTATTTATTTGTTGATGCCGTATGTATAATAATATGCTGCTTTATTCAAATTTCTATATGAGCATAATATATATATAAATATAAATATAAAATCAATTATGATGGTAAAATTGAACACCTGAAAATGACCTCTTGAATGGCAGCCAAAACTTATAAGCTATTTCTATGCATTCCTGTTTTTATAGCTGATAATGGATAAGTCACATAATCTATATATATAAAATTGTTACGTTACTGACTGACTCACTGATTCATCATCGCACAGCCTAAACGCCTGAAGCTAATAACTTGAAATTTGGACCAGAGATTGGTCACTCTCCAAATCGATCCGCTAAGACGGGATTTTTGGAAATTCAAATGTATAGGGGGTAAAAAAGGGTAAAAACAGGAAAATACGGTAACCTTATATGTCCAAAACTAAAAGAGATAGAAAAAACATGTAATACTTATCGTTATTCTTAAGAAAAATAAGCGGACAGGTGTCTGGTACTTTTTGAAATTCGGCCCTTTTAGGGAGTAAACGGGTAAAACCTGAATTTTGGTACTTTTTTGCCACCCCATCTATCTTTTGAACCAATAATCATAGAACCAAAGTTTATACCACATTCGATACTTATCAAAAAAATACGAATACGAATTTGGTACTTTTTCGAAATTCGAACATTTAAAGGGTGAAAATCGGTACTTTTTGGTACTTTTTTTACAAAACATTTTCCTCCATTCTTTCACATATTCGTACTAAATTATGGGCTCCCACTACAATACTGAAATTTTTGATACTTTAATGGGGGGAAAAATAGTACCAAAACAGGAAATACGGGAAATTTGATATTTTTGTTTAGCTTTTTGGTTCTACAATTGGTATTTTTTTAATTATCGTTAATATTGGACCTAGAAACATAAAAGTCAACATGTAATTTCCTGAGTGGATAAGAATCTATGAGGGAACTTTTTGGTAATTTTTTGTTCTTTAACTGGTACTTTTTGAATTTCCGTTAGTATTGGACCAAGAAAGATAAAATTCATGATGCAGTGTCCTGAGTGGATAAGGATCAATAAGGGGAAGTTTTTGGTACTTTTTTGTTCTTTAACTGGTACTTTTCAAATTTCCGTTAGTATTGGACCTAGAAACATAAAATTCAAGATGCAAGGTCCTGAGTGAATGAGAAAATAAACTTTGGCATACAGATATGTCCACGAAGAAAAAGAAGACGCTAACGAAGTTGCGGGTTAAATGCTATTAGGTATAAAATTTTTAAATAATTAGAATTGTGGTTATTTTGTTGAACTATTTATGGTTTTGAATCCAAATTTTTAATATTTTAATCAGGCTTAAGTTCATCAAATTTAATTTTCATTAAATTATTTTTATGAAGAATTTTACAACATGAAAATTAATTAAGATTGTTATTGATAATCATTCATTCTTGACTGACCTGAGATTCGAAAAAACAGAAGTTAGGAAAAACATGTAAAATCAATTAAAAATGGATAATCATTCAAAAAAAAAAAAAAAAAGCAAATTTCGATCCACCAAAGGATTAAAATACAATTTGGTTTAAGGATTGATGTTTGACTATTGACGTCAGCAGTTGTCGATGGCTGCGAGTGTAAGACGGCAAATCCATCTGAGGAGATCGAGTGGTTGCGATCGAAACATGTCAGCTGCCTGGGTTCGAATCTCAGGTCAGTCAAAAATGAATGATTATCAAAAACAATTTTAATTAATTTTCATGTTGTAAAATTCCTTTCTTCATAAAAATAATTTAATGAAAATTAAATTTGATGAACTTAAGCCTGATTAAAATATTAAAAATTTGGATTTAAAATTTTTATTAAAAAAAAAAATCTACAATTTTGAAAAAATTTTGATTTTTCTTTAAATTAATATTGTTCATTTGCAAAAAGAATTTTTTAAAAATTTTAGTTTTTCACATTTTTATAAACAGCTTTCAACACGAATTTATCCCAATGTTCACTTTGTGCAATTTAAAAAAAAAAAAAATCAAAATTTTTTTTATAAAATTTTTAGTTAAGCTTATTATTGTTCATAATCAAAAAAAAGTTTTAAAAATTTTATTTAGAACCTAAGTTATGAATTTTTTAATTTTTCAAAAACTGAAATTGGCGGTGAAGTTACACGTAACTATCTATAAGAACTTGCTTATTAAAAGCAAGTCGACAAAAAATATCGTCAATATCAAAAATTGCATATTGAATTGTTTAATGTAATTCCCTTGATATTGGATGGGTTTTTATACAATACAAATTCTCAGTAATATTTTATGTTTATAATCCGATGGGAATGTTTTCGTAAATTTTTGGGGTGTATGCTATTTTTTTTTGCGTATAACTACTTTTCTTTGCGATGCTAATAACAATTCTCCGTCATATTTTATGTTGTCTTAAGTAATTTGTCATATAGGAAGGAAGTAATTTTTTCATTATATGATAAATGAAAAATCTAAAAATTGGATGATTTCTTGAAAATATTTATTAAAATACTAAGTAGTAAGCTGAATAATATACCTCTAAGCTTAGGTGCTATAAGAGGGCATATAAAAGCTTCTTTATTTTGAAGAAGTATAATTCTTAATTACACATCAAAACACTAACCATATAATAAGAAAATAATATTTGGTTAGCAATGAAATTAAATAAATGAGCTAAAAAACTATTCCGCAAATTCTGTGAGAATGGTAAAATTGAAAAAATTACGTGGACGCTGTAGGCAATGGCTGAATGTCCGTTATTTTTAGATAATATTTTTGAAATATTATTCTGGTTGATCCTTCCAGTAGTTATATGCTTGTATATTATATTCATATAGAAATTTGAATGAAGCAGCATATTATTATACATACGGCATCAACAAATAAATAAGAGTTATGAATTGATTTTTATTTTTGATATAAAAATATAAAAATCAAAAATAACTCTTATTTCTTGACTTAAAAATATAAAAATCAAAAATAACTTTTATTTTTTATTAAAAAATATAAAAATCAAAAATAACTCTTATATCTTGATTTTTTTGATAAAAGTCATAACAGTTACGGTCCCTGGATTAAAGCCAATAAATATACCGTTTTTGATAAAATGTCATTTTGTTTGATGTTCTTAGCTTGTTCGATATCTTCAAAAAAAAATCAAAAACCATACACATACAAAGTTATATTTTTTTAATTTTAGTGATACAATATTTGTATACAGCATTTTTGATTGCAAGTAAAAATGTTGCACTATTTGAATTGAGTGCAGATTTTTGCATTCAATCTGCGTTTAGTGATAGTGAAATTTGCAATATCACTAAAATTATTCTTGCGGGTAGTTAATAAATAACAATCGTCACTAAAACTGGTAAAAAAGAGTGCATACTAATTTTTTTGCAGTTTTATTTAGTGATAGTGCACTGCTGATTTAGATCAATATTTAGTGCACTACCCCCAGCTATGCTATGTGGTAGCTTAGGAATCTATAGGAAACAAACAAATGCATTTTTATTTTACTTATATAGAGATTTTACTTCAGTAGATTGGTAAATAAATTGCTATAAATTTAAGTACATTTGTGTTGTAGTGTCTATATATGTAGTTATGTATATAAAATGAATTAATTGTAAATTTACACAAAAACTTTAATGTATATATTTTAGTGAAAAATAAAAGAGTATTTTTCAACCGGCACTTTATAGTTTCATAACATTGACTAATCAACAACTCAGTAAAGAGAGAATGTGCTTTTGTTTAGTTAACTCTGTTTCTTCAGAATCGATATTTTCAAATATAAAGTACAATGTAGTACTTAATTTGGAAAAAAATTTAAATAATTCTTCACTTTGTAAACGATTAGTCGGATTGGAATAAAGGTGGCAAGGAAGGACTTGTGTTCGAATTTAACTTTTTGATTTGGAATCTAAAGACATTCGAGAAGCACCGCCATAGGTTCCAAAAGTTGAGCAAGAACAACTTCTGGAACAACTTCTTTTTTTGACCTACCTTAATATACACGTTATTAATACGGTGGGCCTTTGAACTCGAAAACTTAAAAAGAATACTTCTAGCCAATGGTGGACTCCTCTCTTTTTTTATTTTTTTTTTTGAAAATTTAAACCTAAAAAAATTAGAAATATAAAAAAAAAAATAAATTTTTATTGCTTTGGAAATATTCATATCTCAAAAAAATTAATGATTTCTCAAAGCCTTAGTGTCTGCTCCAAATGTCAGCAACATTTTTACTTGATGTTCACAACAGAGATCAGCATTGAGTCGTTTTTTCGCTACTCATACTGACTGACGAAATTGTAAGTATAAGTGCGTCGACACAATTTAAAATCAACTACTCCCTGCAAATATTATTGGACCACCTGATCCAATTTCATGAAATGGACTACTCCATGGAGTGGTCTTATGTAATGCAAGCATGGACCATGTCACATTGTTAGAAAGTGTTTGTAGTGAGACGACATCTCTTCGTTTTTAAAAGAAGTTAAAACTAATCCTCTTGTGTACACAATGGAGTAGTTTGGGTTACTTTTGGACCAGTCCTAGTCCTTTGTGGGCTACTCTTTACACGCGTGTTTAAACTGGTCCTATTATTTGCAGGGCTCTGATTCACACATACTCACGAGAGCAATAGATATTAGTGCGACGTAGACATCATACGTATACTCATAAATGACTTCAGATTGATTTATAACTTAAGGAAAATACTTATAATATTCATTTGCCGTTTTATCCCAACAGATCAAACAAACAATTTCATAATCAGCGCTGCCAGATAAATTTGCCGAAAAATCGTCCACTTCTTACATATAAGTCCCAATTCACATTATACGATTTTTGTCGTTGCGATTATTGTCGTTTCCTCTTTGAAGTCGGTCTGATTTTTACATTGTACGATTTTTGTCGTTAATATTTTTTGTCGGTCAATATTTTGCCCTAGGCCCGATATAAAACCTACTCTTGGAAGTTAATTAAATGCGCCTAAAACCGTAGCGGATTTAGATATTGTGGTAGAATTTCTTCCAACTTAGCTTTATTTGACCAGAAACAATTGCATGCAATTTTCTGATATACACGGTCCATAATTTATCTTTTATTCCATATTTAGCAGCCTTCTGAAATTCACCGTAAACGCTAAAACCGATTTCACTGCAGTATTGAAATTTCTTCAAATTAATGTTTTTAATAGCAGAAATCACTCTGCAGAATTTTTGAACGATTGGTCTCTAACTTACCATGGCTCCAATGTAAATACCCCTCCTGAAAATCATTTATGTTCAGTTTAAACTTTTACGAATCATGATATTTTACATAAGCTATTTATTTATTTATTAATTAAAAAAAAATTCAAATTGATTTAAGAAAGAGGAAAAAGACGCTTTATACCATGATCGGCGGTGGTAAAAAAGTGATGTATTTTTTATACTGAAGTATGAAAATAAAACAGAGATAATCGATTTTTATTTTTGTCAGTCCGTCTTTTGCCAACACAGATAAACTCGATGGCTTGCCGACGCGAGAACATGCCATGTATAATAGTCCGTGTGAAAAACATGATCTGCCTTTGTCAAAGCCGCAAACATACATCGTTTAGCCTTGCGACTTATTAATTGACATTACAAATGCTAATCTAATAGGAAATTAAACGCGTTTGAATTCAATTGGGACGTCTGTGGTAATCAATGGATTTCGTGACAGCAAAGCGTTTTCGTCTCGGAATTTAGCATTCAAAATGGAAGCTTCGATAACGTTTAAGGACCAATCGTGTAAAATAGCATAGCCAAAGAAGAATAAGATACAGGAGGGGGTGCCTTTACCATTTTTTCACATTAAATGTAAAAATTTATAGCCTTTATTTCAGGGCTGTGGAGTCGTCCGAAAAAAGTACTAACTCCGACTCCGACTCCAAATGCTGAAATTTTTTAAGTGCGACTCCGACTCCGACTCCTACTATAATCTTGATGCTAAATGTATATGAGACTCAGTGATGTCAACTTTTATTTTTTCATTACCGTACGGCCTTCTAAAAATTAGAGTTTTTGAGAAGCAATTACCGTACGCAAACATTAATGTGCTGTTTCCAAATGACAGTCGATTGATTTTGTAGCAAAATTTATCAAGGGTTCAGCGCCTGTCATTTGGAAACAGCACATTAGAGCAGTATTCATAAACCATTTATTTAAATTTTAAATGTGTTTTAAGAAGATAATTTTTATTTTAGAAATTTTTTTTAAATTTTTAATGCCGAAAAACTTTGGAGTCGGATGATAAGTTAAGAAGTTATAGGTAAGGGCAGCTTTTTCCCCTCTTGCCCTTTTTCACGCCCTAAATAATAAGAATTATAGGCTACAGTTCCTTGCAGATTTCGCAGAAAATCGGTTGATTAGCTAAGAAGATATTGGAAGCGGAACTTCTACTCGTTTTGCCCTATTTTACGTCCTAAAGCGATATAAAATATACATTTAGATCTATTCGGAATGTTATTGTACTGTAATTAAAAGTCTTTTTTTAATTTTGAATTTTGTTAATAAGGAATTCTTTATTTAGTGCGGCTAGTACGCACTGCTTGTACTTGGTATAAGAATTGATTTTGTTTAATAATTGTGGCGAGTTTTATACACAATAAATGCTTATTAAGCATTTTCATTACAGTGGAAGGTATAGCGGTTTGCTTAGAATTTTCTTACAATCTCGCAGACACTTGTCCAATAGCAAGAGTGGTGATAGTATTACTACTGACGACGAAGCAATGTTAATATAAAAGACACGTTACAGTACACATAAGACATTACGATGTATGGTTTGTTATCTTTTCAAGCGACATTAAAAAATTTTATCAACCCTTTTTTTGTTGATAGTTGTATGGGAAAAAGATATAGGAAAATCTTAATGCCATATCTCCGAAAACGATGGGCCGATTTTGTGCAAACTTCACGTAAACCATCTACAGACTATTTCCAAAGTACCCTTAAATCGATTGACCCGTTTTCGCAGTTAGTGGTGACATCGAAGTGTACACTTCTTTTTATATATTTAATATTTAAGTCCTCAGTTTAAAATTTAAACAAGGCATTTAAAAAACTTTAATGTAAAATTTTACATCTTCGAATAAATTTATTCGAATTAAATTCTCGGTGTTTGTAATATAACAGAAGATAAGGGAAAATTCTTGCGCCCAGCCGAAGGCTTGCTATGCAGAGAATCTAAAGTTGGCAAAGCCGGTATTTGTTATACGATAGAGGAAAAAATACTTGCGCTATGTGGAAAAGCCGGAGTTAGCGATTCGGGATTTTAAGTATCGGGCATGTTCATACCAACCCTTAGAAATGTACATATATCCCAAAAAATGTTAGTTAGGGTTTGTTCCATAAACCAAAATTGGGGACTTATGTATTTCATTATAAAACAAACCTCATCACAAAATTTTAAATTATTTCATAAACAATGAACAAACTCCCTAAAATTCGTCGTTGAAGAAACTCCCTAAAAGCCGTTGCTGTTTTTCTCTGCACAAAAATTTAGTTAAGGATAATTTTTAGACGTAGCGCCAATATAAATATGAAATGCCCGTCCAGGGCTGCCAGATAAATTTGTGAGAAAATCGTCAGTTTCCTGAGAAAACATAAAAAAACATAAAAAAAATCGTCAAAAAATCGCACAACTTAAAAAAATTTTTTTTAAACAATTTTTGTTCGATTTTTATAAAAAAAAACATTCAAACAAAAACATTATAACTTCATACCCAGTTAGCATTTTCAATCGTGTAAGAGATACTGGGAGTCTCATGGAGAGCGTCTTTGATCCTCGATGAGCGCATTTTTTAATCGTAGGGGATTCCTCACACGGAAAAAACTTTAACACGAGTGCGATTATTCCATAGCACAGCGAAAGACGCTTCATCAAGTGTTGTGGAAATCTTTTAAGGCGTTGGTAAAGATTTTCTAACGAGTCTTTTATGTCAAGAATCGTATAAGGCTCATGTTGATATTCTCTTATAACTTGTGAAATGCTTGCCGTATAATTGTTGAAAATATGATTTATACAGCGAGCCGTAATAGATTCATGCGTTTCATGGTTTGGCGAAAGATAAACAAGGTGTAACATTGTTGTTTTTGTGCTCTGAAAATAATCAAAGATTTTCTTATGACTTGCATTTTACAGCCGTACCTAAACAAAGGCGGCACGGCACGCGTTTTCTAGTTTTTGAATAGAGCGGCCTGAACGCTTTGCAATGGGAAAAACCGATTTTGACAGTGAAGTTTTCCACTATTTTTAATTAATCGGGCCTGTTCTGAAAATCACGTGATTTCAAATCACGTGTTTTTGGAAATCACACGTGTGATTTTGTGGTGTTCTGAAGGTCATACCTTTTTTGTGTTTCTCGGTGTGCTTTCGGCAATTGAAGATCACACCAAAACACACAAAAACGGGACACTAAAATATCACACGTGGGATTTTATTAGGCACATGTGATTTGAAATCACGTGATTTGAGTAAAAGTGATTTGCAGAGCAGGCCTGAATAATGGCAATTTAGCTATTTTTTGATCAATTTACCGTTTTAGTCTCTATTTTTATTTATAATTTGTGGGTTTTATTAACCAAGAAAGCTATCACGACTAATCGTGACACAACGTTTACGCTCTTGCTTTGGTATGGCATATCAGCGTAAAAGCTAAGCGAAAGAAAACGTTCCGCCTACTGCTCTTGTTAAGGTACGGCTGTTAAACATTCCAAGATTAAAAACGTAATTGTAAGAAAATTTAATGTTTTATTCAGACCTTGGAGGCTGAAAAAATCGTCACTTTTTAGAAAAAAAAAATCAGAAAATCGGCACTTTGCTAATTTCAGAGTTTTTATCAAGAATAAAAATTGGGAACTAAGCACGACACACAAAATCTTTTAAATTAAAAACTTTTAGTGTTCCCATAAAATTACTTATATAATAAAAAAAAGATTTTTAAAACCATGAAAAATTATATTAATCAATAAGATTTAACTGAAGTATGTAAAAAATATTTCCTAATTTAACTAATTTTATTTACGAGCGCACCCTAAATAAAGAATAGCGTGAGCACGCACCTCTCAACTACGAAACATTGGGCCGAATCCCGAATAAACTGCACTTGAGTATTGGCTTTCAATCTAAGAACCATGTTGCTTCAAATTTTAAAAAACCAATGTTCTTAATTTGTATACCTACTTCCATTTGCCAATGCGTGTGTGGAGAGAATATTTCACCAACCGAAACTTATAAAGACAAAACACCGTTTTTACAGCTTTATCTATATTAATTCTAATATACATTTCTGTGGCATTTCGAGAAAACATCTTAAGACGAGATAAGACAGCAAAAAAGTTAAAAAAAACTCGGGAAAAAATAATAAAATATGTAAAACAAAATTAAAGAAAAATTTCGTTTATAGGGTGTGTGTGAAACGAAACGATAGTAAAGTTCTATTGTGAATTAAAATTCTCAATTTCTACGCTACTGTCAAAGTTTCTACTAGCCACCAGGGCTATTGAAATTAATTAATACAAAATTTTAAAAACGTAAACAAATGTTTTTGAATGAAAATTTGAATCATAAACTACATCCAATTGTAGTCGGGACTGTAAGAAAAGATAAACTCACTGTTTATTGTTGTTGTTTTTGTTTAAGCTTTTATATTGTTACAGGTAAAACTTAGGTTTATAATTCTTATTCGCTTAACAGTTTTATTTGTATAATATCTTTAGCTTTTCTTAAATCCTTGGATGAGGAACCTTGTTAATTAATTTTTTGAATCCAAAGAAAACTTTTAAATTTGACTTTTAAATTTGATTAAAGATGTTTTGTCAAAATTCAAGGAATATTTCAAAATGTAACTTTTGGCGAAAAACTTTTTTGAAAGAAAATCGTAACTTTTTGTATACTTCTTCTGGCAACACTGGTGTAAACTGCAACCAATTTAAATGCTGACGTCTGTTTCTTTATGATAAATTAATAGTAAATCAAGGCGCATTCATACAAGTTGGTCTTATTTTGAAAAATGTAATAATTTAAAAAAATAAAAATTTCATAATTTTAAGTGAAAATTATAAAATTTTGTAAATATTCCCTGGAACCACATGAACGGTATATCATTTGATACAATGCCAGTAATCAGCTGTCGCTTACGTAGCACGATAAGGTCACCTGGTGTACATTTGCCTTGATTATAAATATTCTAACTGTCGGTGGATGGCATAGTTGGGGGTAGTGCACTAAATATTAATTGAAATCTGCAATGCACTATCACTAAATTAAACTGCAAACAAATTAGTTTGCACTCTTTTTTACCAGCTTTTGTGATGATTGTTATTTTTTTACTACCTAAAAAAAATACTGCACATTTTTTCACTAACACTAAACGTAGATTGAATGCAAAAATCTGCACTCAATTCAAATAGTGCAAAATTTGGACATTCAATCAAAAAAGCTGCATACAAATATTGTCTCACTAAAATTTAAAAAATGTTCCTTTGTATGTGTATGTATGTGCATGGTAACTATTTGATTTATTTTGAGGATATGCATAATTAAAGAACATTAAACAAAATGAAATTTTATCAATAACGGTATAAATATTGGCTTTATCATGAAAAAGCAAGTTTGTAATTTTTAAATTAGTGCAACAATTTAAGTTGCACTCAAATGAGTGAAGAAGAAAAAAGTTGCAATAAGCTGATGATTGCTTTTTTTTAAATCAAACTACTTTTTTTCAGTGAAAATTTTTTTAACATCACTTTCACTGATGTTTAGTGAGGCTGAAAATTTTCAATTCATCACTCAACATCAACAAAATTATCGCAATAATTTTGCACTATCACTAAGTGTGAATTGAAACTGCAAAATAAGTGCACTACCCCCATCTATGGTGGAGGACAACAAAAATTCGGCACAGCCGAAAATTGCACTCTAACTTGTTTTTTTTTACAAAACTTGAAGGCCCAACTATTATATGCATAAGCTTGCTTAAGCTGCTGTCAAAAATTAACATAAATCCTCTCAAATGCATTTAAGAAAACAAAAAAAAACTTAAGAAATATTTGATTCCGCACGGAAAGTGCGACCAGTTTCGCACTTTGCTCAAGCATATGACAGTTTCATAAAATTTAGAAAAAAGTCTTCTTAAGTTTAATATGGTTCGACACATATTTATATATGTATTCGTATTCAATTCGTTGGGAAGAAATAAGAATAAGAAATAACGAAATTGTTGCTACCATTATGAACGAAGGTAAAAACTTGGCTTTATAATGACAAAACCAAGACATACTATTATTTATTTATTTTTTGTTATCCACCTACATAAATGTGTATTAACTGTTTGTAATCTATTGACCATCTGTTTTTACAAATTCAAACAAATGACCCAAAATGCGATTTTTCTGTGCTCTTGAAGTCTTTGCATTGACAATAAAAAAGGTCAATAAATCTTGAAATAAATGAAGTTTTTCCGCCTCCTGCACAGCTTCCTCTGTTGCTAAAAAACAAGCCAACGAACGGCCATTTGCTATTTTTGAAACATTTATGTGATACAGATGATCGTTTTCTTGAACAACAGTTATAGCAACGCGATGTTTTTCAATATCGTTTATAGACGCATACACAACTTCCGAAAGATTGTCTTCAATAACTGGTAAATTTGACGCTAAACTAGAACTAGTGCTCACTTTTACTAGATCCTTGTGGCCATTTTTTGTCTCTGTTGAATCAAACGAGGATGATAAATAGCCCGATTCTTGTTTAACATCATTTTTATTGCCTGCTAAAGTCTTCTTTAGACGTTCTCTCCTTTGATTTTGTTTAAGTTTTTCCTGCTGTTTCCTTTCCCATCTTTGGAGTCTTAACTCGGGATCAGTTCGAAAATCTTGCAATCTCAATAAGTAATTTCCCAAAATGCTACCAGGTGGTTTAATGTCATCCATAAGTTGTTTACAGGTTTTAAAAGTTTCATTTAAATCTCTTTTGACATCAGTTGACTGTCTTTCTAGATATTGTGGATTTTCTGGAGCTTTTTCTACATGATCGTAGCCAGCATTCTCTCTTTTATGGCTTTTATTTTGGTTATCATTCCATTCATTTTTGCTTTGGCCTGTAACAATTTCAGTTTTTTCAAATTTTTCTTCTTTTTCATTAACTTTTACAGGATTGTGCTGGTTTTCAATATTGTTTTCAACATGCTGTTTTATAGTGTCTTTCGGCGGAACCGAATGCCGATAATTACTCCAGGATTTTTGAGTATGTGGCAAAATCGCTCTTTGTTCCAAACTAGATTCGAGCATGTATTTATAACGATTTCTAAAATCAGTTAACATGAAATTCAACTCCTTTAATCGTTCCATTAGACTGCCTAACCTCACTACATCGCTTTGGGATAATATTCCTTTACGTATTCTCTGCAATTCTCTTTGCAGAATTTTAACTTGTTGCTCCAAATTTTTAATTCTAACACTTTGGATTCTAGCATAAGTTTCATAGGGTTCCAGCATGTTTTAATAAGATTTATTGGCATTGAAACTTCTTTAAGCTTTATTTATTCATAATTTTCAATAATGAAATGTCTTTTATTTTTAGAATTTTTTGACTAAAAAATATATATACATGTACAGGGTGGCGCAGAATGAGCTTTATGTTTTGAATTCTTTATAACCTTTTTAACTATTATTCTTTCTTTGTTTTTTTTCAGCATTTTTCGAAGGAGACTTGTGAATTTATTGTGAATCATTACACTATCGAACAGCAACGGCTTGAATATGCCATTTGTTTCCGCGAAAATACAGACTTTATTCACAATTTGGTAATGAGCGATGAAGCCCATTTCCTATTAGAAGGGTGTGTCAACAAGCAAAACTGCATGATTTGGGCTACGGAAAATCCCAGAGCAGTTCATCAGCGACTATCACCCACTTAAGTGTACAGTTTGGTGCGGTGTATTTTCCGAAAGGATAATTGGCTCATATTTTTTATTAAAATGAAAGTGGTGTCTCAATCTCTGTCAGCGGTAGTGCATATCGGATGATGTTGGAAACTTTTGTTAGGCCAGCTGTGGAAAACCATCCAAACTTGTGGTTTCAACAAGATGGAGCCCCATCACATACTGCAGGTGCCTCAATTGCTTTGTTAAGGGACAGCTCCTAACAGTTTTCTTTGGGGATATTCGAAAGAAAGAGTGTTCGTTAACAAACCAAGAACCATACTTCAACTAAAAACCAACTTTCGAAATGAAATTTTGCGAAAAATTATGGAAAAAGAGCACGTATATGCAAAGCAGAAAATGGACATCACTTACAGGCAGTGTGCCCATATTAGCTTTTTTCTAGCTAAATTTAGCTATATTTTATACTGTTTAGCTTGAGATATTTCATTTAGCTTTAAGCTTTTTTTAGCTTTTTTCAACGATGCATTAAGCTTTTCCTAGCCTTTTTATACCCTCCACCACAATTAGTTGTGAAGAGGGTATATTAAGTTTCCGTATGAAACTTTCTTATTATACATCTCAGACCCCATAAAGCATATATATTCTGGGTCCTTGAATGATTCTAAGTCGATTTAGCCATGTCCGTCTGTCTGTCTGTCTGTCTGTCTGTCCGTCTGTTGAAAACACGCTCACTTTCGAACAACTCAAAAGAAATAAACAAACTTGGTGTCAAATTGCTTGTAGTTATCCTAAGCTGTTTGGGATTGCAATCCAGCAAAATCGGTGCAGTAGGACCAGAGCTATGAATCAAAATGTAGAACCACCACCTAAAAAAATGATAATTTTGTTACAAGAATAACATTAATGGTCGAACAAGACACGGAATGAGATAAGATTTTGCAAAAATTTGTTTTATTCGACTGGGAATCACGCTGTAAAATTTCGTGAAGATCCGTCCATAATTTACCCTAGGCCCCATATAAACACTACTCCCGTGAAATAACACTGTATCAGGGAAAAAATATCTTGTTTGGCCTTCTTATGAGTGTTGTTGTCGTGGTCGAAACAACGTCGCTTTTAAAATTGGTATTATGATTGACGCAAACGACATATGTACGGCGAACTTTTTACTTATGTGTTTTACATTGTCGGTGTCATGATTTTGAATTCAAACGGACACGACTTCGATCACGAGAACGACTTACGTCAACAATTTTTTGAAAATTTTTTGATTTTAAAAATTTTACCAGTTAAGCTATGTTCATACCTATTAAATATTTGACGTCCCTTGTTTTAATTAAAAAAAATTTTTTTTTTTTTTTGCAAAACGTTCGGCTAGATTAAACATCATTATATAGTTTCTTAATTACATTTTAGAAATCTCTTCTTACAATTAAAGTTAAGCAAATCCATAGAAATTGTTAAATATAAAGCTAAAGTTTTATCAATTTACTGGTCACGCTTTTTTAATTTTTTTTTGTTCATTTAGTTCATTATTCTGAGCTGTAATTACATAAACACTATTTAATCTATAAAAAATATCGAAATAATTAAAAGTTACTACAAGAAGCTATAACAAAAATTTAGCCTTATTTTTTGGCTTTAAATTTCCTTCTTTAGTTTTTTTTAGCTCTATTTCAAACATGATTTAGCTTTATATGTTTAAAAAATCTGGTCACACTGCTTACAGGATACATTTTTCAAAACTAATTGTAGAAAAATCTCTAATAATACTGTATTTAAAAAAAAAAATATAATAATTGCATAAATAAAAAAGTAATAAACCATTTAAACCATAAGGCTCATTCTGCGCCACCCTGTACAATGTCAGTTAAAAATTATTTTAAAAAACAAAAAATTACAGGAAAAGCAATTACAGATAAACTTAACAGCCCTGCTGATAAATTTTTTTTAGCTTTATAATAATTGAAAGTCAAAACTTTGTTTATTATCTTTGTTTCTGTTTTAAGTCTGTTTTTGACATTATAAATGATTTTATAAAAACAAAATCGGTTGCAAGGCGAATTTACACCAGGTGACCTTATCTTGCTACGTAAGAAACAGCTGATTACTAACCTTGTGTCAAAATTATATACCTTTCTTTGGGTTCTGGGGAAAATTTACTAAATTTTATATTTTTCACGTAAAATTATGATATTTAAAATTTGTTTAAATTATTACATTTCAAAACAAACAATTTAAAATAAAAAAATAAAAAGGAAATGAAATATTTCGGGTGTGTTCTAGAATCCGAATCCACTCGAAAGTGGATTACTTTAGCATTATTGGTGTTCTGCATTTCACATCCACATGTTTTTATTCGTTTTCAATTAGAGTAGATATGGGTTGGTGAAAGTAAACCGAATCGACTTTTTTTGTAATATGTGAAAACATTTTTAACAAAAAAAATAATATTGCTTTTAGCTTAAAATCTTCTTAATCCAATTTAATCAAAAATATATCGTTATCTAAAATGCAAAAGGCCCTTACTAACCCTAAATTTAAAGTTGACTTTTTCATTGATTTTGATGTAATTATACCAAATTTTTTTTTAACGATTTTTATGTTATTTTCAGACAATTTGTTTCTTTAATCGATTTAGCGATCTCTTAGTTTTTGGGTTTGTTTAAAATTTTGCAATTTTTCGCGAATTTTAGCCATGTTCGCGATATAAGCGATTTGGTCGTGTAAGTTTTCTGATTCTTTACAGCTTTAACGATTTATAATAAATAGTTGACTTTGCTATCATGCCGCTGTTAGCAAATTTTTGCGAATTTCCTTGAATTTAGCAATTTTTACCGATTTTTTGCCATTCCTTATAGTTTTAGGGACTTTAAATCAATTTTATGGCTGGTTTGAAATATTAAAAATTTTCGCGAATTTTCGCTATTTTTGCAATTTTTTTGTTATTTTCCGACCTTTTGTTTTTTTAACCCATTTAGAGATTTCAAATAAATTTAAGTGCTTGTTTAAAAGATTGCAATTTTTCGAGATTTTAAGCCATGTTAGCGATTTTTTTTGTGATTCTTTACAGCTTTCATGATTTTTAGAAAATATTAGACATTGCTATCATGCTTCGGTTAGCAAATTAGCGATCTTTAGTTCAACAAAAGTTCTTTCGAACAAAAACTTCGAATACACAAAAACATGCGGATTTCAGAACACCAATTTATGACTTATGCGGATTCAAAAAATTTTTCGTTTTCAATTCGAGTCTAAACCTAGAACATACCTGATTTGTTTAAATTGTTTACTACAATGTTGTATTATTTTTGACACAACGCTAAAATATTTTACAGTGTTGTAAACGTTTTCAAATTAAGACCACCTTGTATGAATTCGCCTTGATCGGTTGTGGTTTTTTGAAGAGTTGTGCTTGGTATAGTACTGAGACAACATTTAATAAATTCGCCTTGAGTAAACGTTATAAAATGAAAACTACTATTTGCAATATCAGCAAAAAACACAAAGTTGGAGAGAGTATTATGCGTTTATGCTGATGTTTGTTACCCTACGTCTATACGCGCATTTTGTATTTGTTAACATAAGCAATTACGTCGGCCGAATGACGTCACAGAAATGTAAAATAATAAACGAAATTAATTGAATTGAACCACGTTATCTTGAGCTTTTTCTGAAAAATATAAAGAAATCCCTAAATCTGTTTCTGGATACAAGAAATTCGATTCTATTTGAAAATCAAGAAAATGAGACTCATACTAGGAACTTTTGAATTTCTTGTTTTAAGACATTTTTGATCATATGCCAAAAACCTGAATTTGTTGATCATAAGAAAATGTTTTTCTATTTTGAGAAAATTTTACTCAATACGAACAAAATGAGTTAAAATCATGAAAATGATTTTTGATTTTCTTGTTTTAAGAACGAATTTTGTTACTTTAGAAAAAAAAAATCTTCTTTCCGTGTAAGTAAGTGAGTGCCCTGGTAGGCTAACTGGTAGTAAGCTGGTCTATCAGCGCCGGGGTTGTGGGTTCGATTCCCGTTTCTTTCCTGCAGACAAGCGTGGAGCTTTACGGGATTAGCTTAGGGAATTAAAAAAATCTAAAGTACTTTTTAAGGCTGAATATCACTGTTGTGAACAACCTGTTGCATTATAAAATGATAAATTAGTGCATACCACTAGGTGGTTCAGCGCAGAGCTTACTTCGCACAACTTCCTAAATAGCTGATGGTTTTTGACCCAATGTTTGAGAAAAAATTAATCAGCTTTTGCAACGCCGGACAATTATTTTTGTAACGTGGCGAAATTATGAATGTTGAAAATATGATCGGAAAAGTATAAAAGACAAAAGTGTCAGAATAGCTCTAGAATTCCAACGAGCATTACAGAGTGCTGGCATTGCTCTAAATTTATTATAGGGAAAATATTTACTTTTAAAAAGTCTTTAAAAGCTTGGCCCAGTTCATGTAAGTATTGCATGTCACACTTTTATCACTTTTTTTTAATCATTTTTACCTTGGTTGAAAAAACTGCAGTCGAAATAAGAAACTGATTAAAAAAAAAATTTGTGTAAAAATTTAAGCTTCTTGAGTTGGTTTGACAGCATCATCTTTTTCTTGGTCAATGACAAATGAAGAAGTGGAAGAAATGGCCGTTTATCTGCTTTGACTGCAGTTTTTTAATTGCTGAATTTAACACAAATAATATTTATTAGAATTTCCCAATTTTACGATAAAGCAAGTATCTGTACAATCTCATATAAAAAAGTAATTGCGTTTGGTGCGGAACTTTTATGAGATTTGGAAAACAAATATAATGGGTCTTCA
Organism: Pollenia labialis; assembly: GCA_949318255.1. Classification (NCBI taxonomy): domain Eukaryota; kingdom Metazoa; phylum Arthropoda; class Insecta; order Diptera; family Polleniidae; genus Pollenia; species Pollenia labialis. The sequence continues at coordinate 77,256,139 of OX439141.1, read as the reverse complement.
TCAAATCCACGTCTACATCACTACTACGTTTATTTTTTAAGAATGTTGGGTCGACGTCGAATAGTTATCTTAAGAAAAAATCCCATCTCTAATTATTTGGGGATTTTAAATAAATTTTAGGATATTTTTTTATTAAAGCGATTTCAGATAAATTTTAGGGCTGGTTTCCAATTTTGAAATATTTCGCCAAGCTCATGATAGAAGCGATTTTTACCTGTAAGGTTTATGATTCGTTGCACTTTTATATATTTTGAATAAATGGCATTGCTATCATAACGCTGTTAGCAACTTTTTACGAATTTCCGTTAATTATCAATTTATATAAAATTTTTGCCATTCGTTTTAAATTTAGGGACTTTTAATCAATTTTATCGTTTGTTTAAATTATTATTTTTACTAATTTAGCGAACTTTTCCGAATTTTTGCAATTAACGCGTAGCTTTACTGCTCTTTGAGGCAACCATCTCAAAATAAAAATGTTCGCGAATTTTCGCTATTTTAGCATACTTTTTCGAAATGTTACGATCTTCGCGTAGCTTGGTTGCTCTTTGAGACAATCGCCGCAAATTAGAAATTTTTGCAAACTAAACTTTTTTGAATGTTTGCAATTTTCGCTTTCAGTTGACTACTTAAATCTGTGTCCATAACTTCTATAAAATTTGTATTTAAAATTAATTTAATTTTAATTTGAGTTGTCGAAAAATTTCCTGTCGACAAAAACAGAGACAATTCTAGTCGACGTCGACTTAAAAGCGCCTTAGCTAATATCAAGCGACTGTCAATAGTATTCTATTATTGTCAATAACGAATAAGAAAACGCAACTTCTGTTCCGGTGCCGTCGACTTTTATAACAGGGGTAAATATTTTACTTATCTTATTTTATATTTTACAATTTTTTTACAACAAATATTTTTTTTTAAATATTAATAACTTTCTTAAGTTGTAACAATTTAAGTTTACTTATGCAACAAATTCAAACGAGTGACCTAACATTCTGCTCCTTTCCTCCACAGTATTGTCTGCATTCAGCACAAAAAATATCAAAAATTTTTCAAAAAAACTTTTAACTTTTGCCTCTTGAAAAGCAGCCTCATTTGTATAAATGCAACCCAAACATTGACCAGTATCAAAAACCGAAATATTGATGTGATACAAATTATTCGATTCCAGAAATACGGTTAAAGCTACATTTTCGAAATTAATATTGCCAATAATCTTTCGAATTTCTTTTGCAAGGTTATTGGTGGTTAAGGGTGATTCAGTTTTTTTTATTTCTTCTCCGAAAGATGGGGGAAAGGGGTCTGATACTTTCATGTTGGTTTTATTCAATTGCTTGAAATTTCTTCCGTTAGAGGCATATTTATTTAGAGGTTCTTTGATTAATGTTGCAGGACTCTTAGAAATATTTATATTCTGTTCTAAAAGTATTTGTTGTTCAGGTTGTTGCGATGAATGTTCTAACGGATTTTCTTTGAAATCAAAATAGTTTTGTTTCCTACTGAAATTATTGACGTTTCTACAATGACATCTAATCTGTGACTGAGAATTTTTATCATAATTTCGAAACTTAGGCTTTGATGGTCTCGGACTAATTGAAGCGTGGCTTGTAAAATCCTCTACACAATGACAGGAGCACCTTTTTAAAAGTTTATGTCCAAATTCATCATACCTAATCGTATTTAAAAAAGTTTCATCGTTATTAGCCGAAGCTTGGTTCATTTTATGATCCATGTGTAATTCAGCATTTTGCAAGCTCAAGCAATTAATTTTTAGTTCGGTTATTAGACTATTTATTTCGTTGAATTGCTTTGAAATCAGATTCAATTTAGCTAGATCATCTGGTGGTAAGAGCTCTCTTTGCAAATCACCAAGCTCTAAATATAATCGATTCACTTGTTTTTCTAAACATTCAATTCTCTCACAAGTTTCCTTTTCGGCTGGAAATAAGTGAAAGAAATCTTTATCTTTGTTTCCTTTTAGATGTGTGTCTGCCAGAAAGCTTTGCGTATCAGAAAAAGATCTACTTAGAGAAATTTGTTCTTTTTGTTCGTATTTACTAGAGGAATCCGACAATGTTGGCTTAATGGAATTTGGAAAAGCGTCATCTATTACATTTGCCATAAAAGATGATGTTATCAACTCCCGTCCACGGTTGAATGTCTTTTCATTATTGGTAAATATTTGCATTTCATCTTTTGCATTGGATTGTTTAGGTTCATCTTTATTGGCTTCTAGTGGTAGTTCCTCCACTCTCTTTTCTTCTGGACTATTTTCCATCTGCATGCTAATTAATTTATCATTATCAAATTGCATAAAAGCAGGCAGTGTATCTTCACTTTTCGGAACATTTTCTGTGGCTTCATTTGTTTTCTGTCTAAATTAAGTTCTAAATTAAAAATACATATATTATTTACGTTTTACTTTAAGCTTACTCGTTTCCATTTGTAGAATAAGAACTATTTTCAGTTTTCTTGCTTTCTTCACCTTCTCCCCACCCACCACTTAAACGATAAATATTGGTAAGTGATTGGGCTAATTTCAAATTATAATTGTTGCTTTCTATCGATGTATCACTTTTTTGTGATTGTTCTTCAATTTTTTCTAACTTTGTCTTTATAATGATTCTTGTATCTGTAAGAAAAACATTATCTTTTGTTAAAAATAAAACTATTTATAATATGTAATTTTTAACTTTCTCAATTTGTTGAAAAAGTATGAAAATATAGTCGGCCAGGCCCGACTAAGCCTACACTACTGTTTTTACCAGGGCTGTGGAATCGTCAAGCAATAGTTCTAACTCCGACTCCTACTCTAACCTTGATGCCAAATGTATATGAGACTGGTACTTATTTGACTTTAAACTCTTTATTTGTAATGCAGTACTTTTTAAATGGCTATTTGAATTCTAACACGAATTCAGCTTTAATATTCAGTAGTTTTCCGGTTTTACGAAGCAGTACTTTGTCAGGCATGCTCGTTAGACTGAAAATTATACGCATTTCTTATGTAGAATAGCAGTATTTTATAATTTTTGATATTATTAATATAATTTTCGTGGGAATACAAAATTTAATTTAAATGATTTTGTTATTCGTGCTTAATTCCCAATTTTTATTATTTGATAAAAACACTGAAATTTATTGTTGATGGGATAAGCTATTCCTATGCGCATTTCACTGGTTGCTTAGGCCAGATCATCAGGAAACTTCATCCATGAAGATTTTAGAAAAACTAAAGATATTAAACCAAATAAAACTGTTAAGCGTATGAAAATTACAGAAACAGTTCTACTTGTAACCATATCAAAGTTTAAACAAAATCATCAACAATAAACAGTGAGTTTATCTCTCCTTATATTAAAACTGATAGAAAAAAGATACAATTCATAACACTGGTAAAGAACAGAAAATGTAAAAAGAACATAAAGCGCACGGTATTCATGTCGGTTTTAAAAATTTCATTCAATTGTAAGTTTTGTTATAAGATAAATTGCTATAGTTTGCTTTTCCATATTGGAAAAAAGGTTTTCCCCACGGAGGGAAGGAAATGTCATTCTCTCTTCCCTTCTCTCCTGAAAAATTAAGACTTGATTGCTGAAATTAGAAGAGTGTGAACCAGGACTTACGGAAGCCATGAATTTTATAAGTCGAGTTCCCACTTTGAAGCAATACATTTTTGACACAAAAACGGCTTAATTCTACGCAAAAACAAAAAACTGGTGAGTGTAGCTAACAGCTTTACACACTGACAGTCTAATTCATAAGCGTATCATTGCAGCTTTATAAGTCATTAATAAGCAAAAGTCGAAAAAAGAGTATTTATAAATGTTTAATAGCCTATTAAGCGTTTAATAAACATTTATTAAATTTGAAATATTTATTGTAGCCTTTACCCTACTTTAAGCGTTTAATAGTGACATTTCAATGTTTGTTAAAATAAAATTTTATTAATAGAGGAAGCAATCCTAATGAGAGAATTTAAGACATTTAAAAATTTTCCAGACGTTATTGGTACGCACATTTGTATCAAAAAACCGACGGGTATTTAGCCCAAATATTACATAAACAGAAAAGGTAACTATACCCTGAATGTTCAGATAAATTATATTTCAGAAATGCATAATTAATATATCTTTTACCAGTCATGACTGCCGTATTTTAAATGATTCAACTATCAAACTTGAAAGCGGAGAGTTCAAAGGCATTTTGTTGGGAGACTCAGAATTGAAGCTGCAGACTTAAATCACCCCACTACCCCGAAAATGTTATGTTAAAACCTAGGAGGTTTTATTTTCAAAACATCTGCGTAATGTATAATAAAAATTGGATAAATTCTTCATTAAACATAAAGATGTAAAATCTCTTTTGAAACCTACAGAGTTTTAGCAGTAAAAATTTGATATTGCTAATAAATTATTTACATATTTCGCTTCTATTTCAATAGTATGTATTTTATTACCAAAAAAAAAAACATGCAATTTTTAAAATATTACGTTTTTAAAAACCGAAATTCACTTAAAATTCGTTCGTTGTATGATACGTGTATTTACTCGTTTCGTTTCATCCCTAGTTGTATCCATCACTATTACAAAAATTACAATTAAATTAACATGTTGTTGCCAACATTAAAATACAAAAGTAATATAAACGTTTAATTGTTAATCCACTCCTATTAAGCGTTTATAAATCAGACTTTTTATTAATGGTTTACAAAACCCAAAGTGTTTGATAACTATTGCAAGCATTAAAACTGAAACAAGAAATTTTTATGAATTAGACCGTGAATGTTTTGTAAGTTATGTTTTAGTATTCTCCCTTAGAAACCTGCTTCGTAGTAAGGGAAAGGCGTGGCACTTGAAATGTTATTTTATTATAAAACTAGCTTAGGGTGATTTTACTTACTTTACTATATCTTTGTTTATCTAATTACGTAGCGCATATGTGAGCGCTTATTTTTTTAATGTACCTTTAATGCTTTTATGCAAAAAATTGTTATAGCAATGTTTTTTTTTTAAACCAACATTATGAATCATATTTGTTCGTTAAACTGAGCACAAAAATATATTTTTTTTCGCTATATAAGGTACTCAATGGAGCAAACTAGCCTGTTCGTTAAAAGCGATCTTCGCAGAATTGAGTGTTCGTATAACCGGAAAACTACTGTAGTTATTAGGATATGAAAAGTAGACTGGTCCTTATTTTCTCACATGAAAATTTTTAAAGCAGACCCTCTTAAAATTTTTTTATTTTGAAAAATATTAGAAATTTTTTATGCCGAAAAATTTTCGAATCGGAGTCGCGAGATTTTGTGGGTACTACGACTCCGACTCCACAGCCCTGGTACTTACAAAAAAATGTTCTAGAAGGTACCCTATTTAGGACCCAAGGCAGCCATGGACCCTGCAAAAGGTAAGAAATATTTGTTTTGCAGGTTTTAGGAGAGAGAGGAAAGGAAATGGCATTCTCTCTTACTTTCTTTCCTAAAAGCTCAAGACTTGGTGGCTTAAACTTAAAGAGTGTGAATCAGCACAAAGTTAATGTACGATGTCAATTCACTTTGAGTAAACTTTTTAAGAACATTGAAAAATTTCTTTTTACCATATAATAAAAAATTGAAAAATAAGACTAAACAGCAAATTATTTAATTCTATCTATAACTTTTTACTTCACTATTGGTTTTTTTTTATTTATTTTATACCTGGTTTAGTTTCATTGCTTGATACCATGAAACTAAACCTGGTATGGGAGTATTCATTTGTGAAGAAGTGGTAATAAGTATTAACTAATAATGAATTTAAAATTAAAATGGTTTAAAAAATCAATTGAAATGAATCAAATATATAGTAATCATTCAGAAGAATTAAATTTGGTGGTGGAAGTAATAACACTTTTAAAAGAATTTTAAAAATTCTTCAAAAAAAGTCGAACATTTTCAATCATGTTATAAATATAACGCTTTTCAAAGCACATAAAAATCTATTGTATAGCACGTTTTTGTAAGAACTACCAAACACAAATATACAATATTGTATAATACAACGATCATACAACGAATACAACGTTACTACGAGCTTGTGAATTGGACAAATATATGTATCTTATGTTTTTATTTTGCATTTTTAAACATTTTTTAAATAAATAGGAATAGCTTATCCCATCAACAATAAACTTCAGTTTCTCAATAGTATAAAAAGGGAATTTATCACTTTTAAAAGAAACCTTGTTAATTAATTTTTGAATCCCAAGAAAAACTTTGATAACTAATATAAATGTGGCAGAGTAAATAAACTGAACTGGCAAAATAAATAAAGTAATTTCGTTTTATTTTGTTTTTTCTTTACCCACTAAAAACTACATTTTTAGTTGACAAAAAAATCAACCAATTGTAGTCGGGACTGTAAGAAAAAATAAACTCACTATTTATTGTTGTTGTTTTTGTTTAAGCTTTGATATTGTTACAATTAAAACCGAGGTTTATAATTCATATTCGCTTAACAGTTTTATTTGTATAATATCTTTAGCTTTTCTAAAATCTTCGGATGAAGTTTCCTGACGATCTGGCCTAAGCAACCAGTGAAATGCGCATAGGAATAGCTTATCCCTTCAACAATAAATTTCAGTTTCTCAATAGTATGAAATGGGAATTTAGCACACTTAAAAGAAACCTTGTTAATTAATTTTTGAACCCCAAGAAAAACTTTGATAAATAGTTTTCGTTTTTAATAAGGCGAATTTTTGGTACATATTACTGTTTTTATCAGGGGTGTGCCGGGAAACGAAAACGCAAGAATTTGGAAGCTGTTTTTAATACATTTTATATTAAATTTTTATAATTTTTGTAATAATAATGGTATAATGTTTGTGATAACATTCTTTTACTTCAGAAATCTTAAAAAAATACTTTTAAAATTTTTGGCGTTTTAGGTTTTCGATTTCCAGCACACCTCTATATACTTCAGAAACATTGTCGGCAAAAATTCTGATTTGGAAACCACAAATGTTCCAGGCCGAAAAAGCTTACAAGCGCGATTCATATTCCCAGACAATTCTAAAACGCGAATCATGTTCCCAGAAAATTCTACACAGTAACTAAAATAATATTTTCGTCGCAAATTTTTCGATATTTTTAAATCTTTTAGTTGATTTCAAAACAAAATTTGGCGTTCACTCTTGATCACAAAACTAAAAATTGTTAAATAGTTCCACACGTTCGGTTTGTATTATAACTCTTTTTCAGTCAAATTTACAGTTTGAGAAGCAGTTCCTTTATTTAAAATTGCTTTTCATGCTACATGAAAATACAAAAAAAAAACAATTAAGAAAGTATAGTTGGTCAAGCCCGACCATATGATACCCTACACCACAGCATTTAAAAACACATCATGCTTATGTGTCCATATAAATATCGATTTATCTATGTTTATAAACTTCATGAAAATCGGTTTGAAAGTTTGTGAGAGGCAGAAATTGCCCCTACCTCCCCTTGTGGTCCTATTTTTTTTATTTTTAATAAATGAGCTTATTGGCAATTCTTGCATCATCTCCTAAAATGTCATGAACACACTGCCATACTTCATACTAAATTTTTATGATATATAAAAAATACATTGTTATATTATTTCGAATGTGTATTTTAAAGGTTTGTTCATAATATTTAACGAAAAAAAACGGGACCAATAAATTTTTCAAGCGTAAGCATAATTTTTAACAATTTCTATTGATTAACCAAACTTTATTTGTATGAAGATAATTGTATAGTGCAATTTAGAAACTGTTATAAAGCAACAATTTGCTTAAAAAAATTAGGGGTTACGTGTAGGACGTCAAATATTTAATAGGTATTAAAGCTTTATAAATTGTAATTGTACTTTTAACAGTCTTATGCATTAAACACATTCACCATAGCAGGCTTTACGAACACGCTGCTACAAATGCCGCTGGGGGCAATTACAGTCAGCTACTGCATTAAGGCTCAGTTAGCCGGGAGTCACAGTAACCTTACCGTAAATAAGTAAGACCGATTTATTTTTTACAGATTGAGACGTAACATCTTACTGGTAACTGTAATCGTTATAAATGCTTTACACACAACAAAATGAATCAGCTGCTTTGCAACGTTACTGTTACTCCCGGCTAACTGAGCCTTTATTTTGAAGACGACAGCTACAATTGAAAAATTATAAACAGCTGTTGTTGTTTATTATGTGTTTATATTTCAGAGGTGCCACTATTATTATTTTTTTAACTTTTATGAAATTGAAAAACATGCATAATTCAAGCCTCGTAACAAACTTAATTTAAGCCTAAAAATATATAAATACTTATTTATAATACATTTTATAGCGTTATAGAAAATAAAACCATTTATTTTATGTCAAAAGTTGTTGTATCAGAAAATTAACTTAAGCAATAATTACCAAAATTTGCTGCAGAGCTGCGTCATGACTGTTGGAAATACACTTTATCGTTTTGTACCTTAATATAAATTGTAATATAAAGAAATAGCTCATTGAAAAAATAGGTTTTATATGTTTCATATTTTTTCAATGCCTTTCACTTTTGTTATTAATATTCGGTCAATAAAGACATACTTTTCTTAAACTGTCTAGTTAGCTATTTATATTTCGATAGGTTATGGGCCCAGCAACCCAAACCTTATAAAGAATTTGTAATTGTGAGAATTATCTGAAACGTGTAAAGATAAAAGAAATGGCTATAGTATCAGGAAAAATACCTTTGCTTAATGGGAAAAATTTTTCCACATGGTTGCCGCAAATGGAAGCAGTTTTGCATAAGTATCGTCTATTGCGAATGGTAAGAGGTGAAATAATTCAACCAGAAGAGGTTGTGCTTCACGAGAGTGCTACGCCTGCTGAAAGAAAAGCCTATGAAGATTTTTTGATGAAGAAACGAAGTTATGAAGATATTGATCAAGATGCCAGAGCAGAAATTATAATTTCTTTAGAACCGGATATTGTACGCATGGTTAAAAATTTTAAGACGTCTTGTGAAATTTGGTGTTACCTCAAGAACACCTATGACCGTAAATCTACAAGAAAGAAGGCGGAACTATATCGGAAATTGCTGAACTTCAAGATGGTTGAAAATCAAAATATTTCAAAATATTTAGTGGAATTTGATGTTGCAGTCTCGGAACTTCGTGAAATGGTAGCTGAAATAGATGAAGATTTTTTAACGGTTATGCTTTTAGATGGTTTATCCGTTAAATATAAAGAGGTAAAAGCAGCGTTTGATACTACCAATGAGTTTCCTTCTCTGAACGTTCTCCGTTCAAGGCTTCTGGAAATTGGTGACAAGTCTGAAGAAGTAAGTTCTCAAGACAACGCTCTCAAGGTGTACAATTATCAAAATAATAACAAGAAGAAGCATGGTAACTATAATAAAACGGAAAATAAAGGTATGAAAATGTTTCCTTTTAATTGTCATAATTGTGGAAAGAAGGGCCACATGGCCAAAAACTGCCAAGTCAAAATAAATAAAGCAAATGAAATATATGTAACGTCAGGTTTTGCAGTTTCTACTATAAAAGCTAGTAATAATTTTTGTTCATCGAAGGATAGTTTTGTTTGGATAGTTGACAGTGGGGCATCTTCCCACATGACAAACTTAAAGTCGCAATTTATTGACTTAGATGAGACATTTAAAGGAACCGTTAGATTGGCAGATGATAAAATTTTGGAAATTAAGGGAATTGGTACAGCTCAAATTGATGTAAATATAAATGGACGAATAAGTACCGTTAACTTATTAGAAACCCTGTATATACCAGATTTAAGAAGTAATCTATTTTCAATAGGAAAGGCAACAGATAATGGTTGCAATATAGAAGTATCTAAAGAAAAGATAGTGGTTTATAAGAATGGAGTGATATTAATATCTTCTTATAAGAAAAATGGGATTTATACTATCAATTCCATTCGAAGGCGCAATGATGTTGCCACAAATGTCATTGAAAATCCTGGGAACGTTTTAGATTTATGGCACAAACGTTATGGTCATTTGAACCAAGTAGATTTAGCAAAGCTTCAATCTAATAAAATAGTAAATGGTTTACCAAAATTTCGACTAAAGAACCTTCAGTGTATAAGTTGCATTCGTAGTAAACAGATAAGACAAGCTTTTCCAAAGAAAAACGAAAAATCATCTACTGAAGTACTACAGTTAATACATACGGACTTATGTGGTCCAATGAGAGTTGAGTCAATTAGCAAAAAACTTTATTTTGCAACGATTATTGACGATTTCACCAGAAAAGTACATGTTTGTTTTCTAAGCAAAAAAAGTGAATACATTGATGTATTTAAGGATTTTAAGAAACAGGTTGAGTTGGAAACAGGTAGAAAGATCAAATCCGTTAGATCTGATAATGCAGCGGAACTGATAAGTGGCGAATTTAAAATTTTTTTGAAAGAATGTGGTATAACACATCAGTTTAGCGTTGAATATACACCGCAACAAAATGGCATAGCAGAACGTATGAATAGAACGTTAGTAGAAATGGCTAGAACGATGATGATAGAGGCCAAATTGCCGCAATTTTTATGGGCTGAGCTAATAATGACAGCGTCCTACATAAGAAATAGGTGTCCAACAAAACTAAACAATGACAAAACTCCAGAAGAGTTATGGACTAAAAGAAAGCCAAATATTAAACATTTACGGCAAATAGGATGCAAAGCTTTTGTATTAGACAAGAAGCCAGGAAAATCTAAATGGCAAGCAAGAAGTTCAGAATATATACTAATTGGCTACTCAATAGATGCAAAAGCATATCGTTTATGGAATCCCAAGACTCGTACGATCGTCAAGAGTCGTGATGTTAAATTTATAGAAAATGATTTTAATATTGACAAAGATGAGATAGCAGATGAAAAATTGGGATTTTATGAATTTCATTTCAATCCAATTAAACGTAACCTGAATAACTCGCTGAATTCAAATCATAATGATTTAGAAGTTGTTGAGTCTATCAACCAATGTCCCGTCCAAGATAAATCTAGTCCTGTAGATTCATCTAGTAATAATCCAGTAGTAGAAATAGATTCCAATCAAGTTTTGACAGAAGATGAAGATAGAGAAACTTCTGAAAACGCAGCTTGTGAATCTTCAATTAAAGAACGTTTGAGGTCTTGGTCATTATTTAAGAGTAGAGCAGAAGCTAATAATGTTGACTTCAATGATGGAAGAGATCCAAAATCGTATAAAGAAATGCTAAAGTCAGAGAATATAGTTGAATGGAAGCATGCAACTGAGCAGGAATACGAATCTTTGATTAGAAATAAAACTTGGGAATTGGTAGATTTACCCGAAGGAAGAAAAGCAATTGGATGCAAATGGGTATTCAAAACAAAATATACACCAGATGGTATAATTGATAAACGAAAAGCTCGTTTAGTAGCCAAAGGGTACTCCCAAGGGTACGGTATTGACTACAACCATACATTTGCACCAGTAGTAAGACAAAATTCATTACGTTTAGTTTATGCACTTGCTGTTGAAAAGGATCTTAAGTTGCGACAGTTAGATGTTTCTACAGCATTTCTGAATGGAAATTTAGATGAAGAAATTTTTATGACACAACCTGAAGGCTTTATAAACGAAGAGAATAGAAATAAAGTTTGTTTGTTAAAAAAATCGATATATGGGTTGAAACAAGCTAGTCGTCAATGGTATAAAAGAATAGATACAGTTTTAAAAGAGTATAATCTTGTTAAATCACATTATGATCAATGTATTTATTCAATGAGAAAAGGCACAGACACTATTATAGTAGCATTATATGTAGACGATATTATCATTGCGTGTAATAATGAATTCCGATTTATTTGCCCATTAAGATCCAATTTCAAATATTAATATTTCTTGATAGAGGTTTCAACAAAACTTGAAATTTTGCCTGTTCAACGATATCGAATGTAGACGTTCGCATAGCATTTTATATTAAAAATATTTTTAAAATGTTCTATGCGAACGATAACGTTCGAAATCTTTGAACTGACATTTAATCAAACATAATCAGCCGTATTCTTAATGAAAATTTGGCATGAAGTAAGCCAATAGTTTATTCATAATACACTAATTAAACTCTGGCTAGTGATTTGGTAAACTCCTTTTAACGAGCCGCCAACTTGTGAAGAACAGCCGTTTAATGTCAAACAATTTTGTTGGTTTTTTTAATAAATTGTTTTTTTTTTTTTAATTTACTTACTTTTACTTAATTTATTTTAAATTTAAAAACTTTTTAAAATTTTTATATGTGAAAGGAAAAACAGAAAAGGAATAAATTACAAATTCAGCCATGATTAATGCAAACCGTGTTGCATTTTAAAACCATTGTAAAAATTCAGAGTTGATTTTTTTAAAGTTTGCAGATGGAGAAAAGTTCGTTATGAATTAACTTTGTTAGCAGCTCGTTACACATAGTGTACAAACTGTAGCTAACTTTTTGTTATGAATACGGCTGAATATGTTAAGGAAAGAACACTTCAGGCTTTAATATACCATATTTTTATTAACTCAATCATATAAAATTTTAAATTTCTTAATGTGCTGTTTTCACAACACAAGTTACTGAACGTTTAGTGAAATTTATATGAAAAGCACTCAGTTTTTTGAGTGTTTCCCATATAAATTTACCTACACGTTCAGTCACTTGTGTTGTGAAAACAGCACATAAGTTTTAAAAATTATATTTTTGAAAATTACTCAATTTATAATTTATTATTTTAATATGCACATATGTAATAATGTACGAAGATAGATATGAAATTGGCTCTTAATTGGTTAATCGGTTTGCTCTAAACGCCATGTGACAAACACTTTGTAGCATTTTCCAAAGATTTCCATATTGTAGAGATTCATTTTATAGCTAAAGAGATATAGATAAAGTATTTTGCAACTTTTACGACCCATAAATCCTAAACTAGGAAAGCGTTAGCGCGAAAAACATCTTGCTAGAGAACTTCTTTCAAGGATACTAAAAAGTTATATAATTTTTCCAATTTCAAACGTTTTATTTTCTGTTAAACAAAAAACAATTTTTAAAAGCACTTTAAATATTTTTTTATACTAGCAACAAGTGGACAAAAATACAAATTTGTTTAATTTGACTACAACGACAAAATAAGCACAGACTGCTGTCCTGCAGCCATGTAGCTGTGTCGTCGTGAAAATAATCACACATGTATTCTATTTTTGACATTTTGAAGTCGGTAGCCTGCTATCTCGAATGTGTTTATAGCATTATTCCTTCAATATTTTGCAGGAATATTTCCTTTTTTTTTTTTTTTGTATATTTCTGTTACAAGGCTTACTTAAGCTATCCTTTCTTACTTTGAAGCAGGGATTTCCAAAATTTTTTTGGTTGTGTATTAGTGAGTACCAGAGAGTAAGCAAATTGAGAGAATGCATTTATTTACAGCCGAAATAAAATGTTAGTAATATATATTATAAAATGTATAACACAAAGGTACAAAATTAAAAATTTTTTGTGTTGATAAAAAATTTGTAGCAATTCTTTACCAATTCAATGTCGCTGATTTTAAAACTACACTTTTTTTTATTCGGAAGCTTTTTGACTCTAAATCAGTTTCAAATATCTTATCAAACAATTGTAAAAAATTAAAGATTTTTATGTTTTAAAAATTCATAAAAAATAAATATTGCACGCAAATCACAGCTGATAGAAAAAAAAGTGCAGTTTTAAAATCAGCGACATTGAATTGGTAAAGAACTGCTACAAATTTTCTAGCAACATAAAAAATTTTTAATTTTTTTCCCTTGTGTTATACAAGTTATAAAATAAAATCTTCTAAATTTATACTTTTATGGCAGTTTCGTAATAGTAGAATGCTTTTCAAATGGGATGAACTTAATTTATTACGTTGCTTGGAACAAATAAATTTTAATTCCGAAAAAATTTGTTCGCATAGGTAAGTAGTGCCGAATAAAGAGAGTGCTTTCGTCTAAACAAATTGAAAAAAATTCACAATTAACTACTTTTTCCCTAATTGCAATTCTACTGAAGTTCCTAATTGAACAGCACGACGGCCTACCGTTTGACTGGACAGGGGAAGAGACTCTATAAATTTAGTATTATAACTAAGCCTTTCCCAAATTTTCTTCAGCAATTGCTTGATAAAAACACCATCCCACAATGGTCTTCCTTTCTTAACAATTTCCAATATTACTTAACTTGAAATCTCCATTTTCAGTTTGGGAACTGATTTTGGTTCATTAATTTCCTTGTCGAATAACCATTTTTTCAATTCAATATGAGAATTATAACGTGAAAAAGTTATTTTAGCAAATAGTTAGGGTATTCATAGTGGTAAGTAATATAGAAATGGTATTCACGGTGTTGGGTTGCTCATACTTCAAACATCTGTGCATACATTTAAATTCTAGCTAATGGTATCATAACTTTTTGGAAAATACCAAATGCACACATGAGTTTGCCTGCAAAAATGTATAAAGTCATAAAAACAGGTCAAAGTTACGTTAAATAGTTACCATAAATTAGTAAGGTTAAAGGCAGAATTAGTCTTTACTTTCTGTTTCTGTTCTGTTCCGTGCCATTCTGATTCAAAATTGTAAAAGTTACTTTTTCTGTAGCAACTTATTAGCCATTTATGACAAATTTATTAGTTTTGCACCATCCGTTGTTTTATTTCAACAACTTTTATGCACATAAATTTGAAGAAATAAAATTTAATTAATGTATTTTTTATTATTTATTTTGCGGTCACTTACAATTACTTTACAAGTTTTTGATATTATCAAACTGAGCCGCAACAGAACAGAACAACTAATCAATTTCACAGACTTTTTTTACTTGTTTTTTTAATGTTTCTACTTACTTAAGAAAAGTGTTTTCAAAGAAAGAAAAAACCCACCGACGCGATTGGTACAGAAACCAAAATATTTTTACACGCAAAATACCAACAAATTCTTTTGGCTATTTTTTTTCTTAATAATTTCTGCATTTAGGTACGTCTTTTTAAAGAAAGCAAAAGGGACCCTTTTACAGGTATCAAAGAATTTTTTTTCACAAACAAAACACGCTTAATCGTTGCAGTAAATGTTATTATTAAAAAAAGTTACTTAATAAAATTTACGTTAGCTTTGCTGTTAAATATTTTCAACAATTTAAATTATGTTAAAATTAAATAGAAATGTTATATAACTCTGCATTTAAGTCTTAAAATTTAGACTCTAAATATTGCACGCAAGGCATTGGATGTTACCAAAAGCATTTTTGACCGCACAATATTTTTGAGTGTAAGCTGAAACAAAATAATATAGCATCCGCTAAACATGTACACTTGTCGAAGTCACACCGACGACTGAATTGAAGAGCATAAAAATATGTGTCTGTAGTGGTATGCACAATTGTGCAAAGAAATGGAAACCCCTGCTTTGAAGAGTCATGTTGAAACAGTGAACGACAGTGAGGCCTCGATTATCGATAACAGACCGGATTGGCAGCGTTCTTATTATATGTAAATATATGATGTATTATTATGCAAATATTTAAACATTAGGAAAAAAGTAAGTATGGCAGAACACACAGATAAAATAGAAACTCGACTTTAATTAAACAATTTGTTCAGACAATAAAATATTTTACTAATTTTGTCCCTGTAAAGGAATTGATCATATCAATTAACGAATTTGTATTTTCGAGTCATGGGACACAAATTTAGTCAATTAAAAAATTAATTGCATAAACAAAAAAATACACCACATATACACAAACATTTAATTTTATGGGTTTTGATTAAAAATATTAATTGCAGCAAACAGAAAATTAATTAAATAATTAATGTACACCAATTAATTATTTAATTGAATAATTTTTTGCAAACATTTTTTCTGTGCATGCTTCCGGTACATTGGGAAATTCTCTTTCTTTGTTTGTTAAAATGTTTTAATTGTTCAAAATTAAACGAAAACAGGTCGTCGTTGCTCCGACAAAATCAGCTATGTGTTTTTCCTGGTTTTTCAGGAGAGCGAAAAAACCGTTTTATGTAGTAACCTTAGCATATATTTTTAAAGTGAAACGTTTAGTTGAACAAATTTAACATTGCTTTAAGTATTTCGTGAAATAAAACTCGACGTATTGGCCATTGGGCAGCTATAGCACATTTTTTTCGAAAAACAACACATAACTCATTTTGTTGGAACATTTTTAAAAATAATTTAATATTTTTATTACAACTTTGCATATTTAAAGCAATATCTGTATTTGGGAAGGTAAAAAAGGAATAATATAATAGTTTAAGGACATTAAAGAATTGTAACTTAAGAAAAATGTTGAAATACCTGCAGAAATAGATATAATTCTACCTAGATTAGACAAATATGTTGAATCCGATAAATCGGACACATAAATGAATGTATGGGGACTAAGGGAGAATGCCTCGCCCAATTATGATGAAAAATATGACCAGTCAAATTTCAGGGCTTAGCAAAATAATTTTTGTATCTTTCAGATGACTTTACAATTTAGGAAATCATTTATTTTTACGGTACTAAAGTGTTATACGAAAATCGTGTTTCTGTAGTAGTTAGCTGTAGTTGTAAACACAAATTACCAAATTGTATCCGCGAAGTAGCTGAACTAAGTATGTATTTTGGACAACATGAACAATGCGTTTTATTTATTTAATATTTGTTTTCCAATACAACAAGATTTGTAATTAAAGTAAATGATTTTTGTATAATTTAATAAGTTTACTAAAACATAATTCCACAATTACAAAAAAAGTTCTGGCTAATTAATTTTGGGAAAAGAGCCAAAAGGAATGTATTTTGTAGATCAAAAACAGTACATTAAAAATTTTATAAAATAGTAAATTGAGAGCAAATGATTTAAATTATCATAAAATGCGTGGTAATCTTTAGGCATATATTTTCTTGAGTGATTGCAGACTTCTATATTTTGATCCTTCTATTTATTAACATTTTCTAAGTGCCCCCAGAGCAAACATATTTCACAATATGGTCACCTCCAATAAAATTATTACTTACGAAAAATTGTAAACATATTGTGGATTATTAAGCGTAATATAGTCACCGACAACAATACTATGGTTAAAGTATTTATCCGTCCAGAAGACACAACCATATGGTTCCCTCCGAAAAGAAACAATTGAATGAAGTTTGTTATGTGGTGTTGTAAGTGGAGAATATCGAAAAATAGTTTTTCATTATTTTTGGGTTGTATCCACATGGGATGCTAAAAAAGCGTACACAACCGGCTTGGTTGATAGATTGTTGATATATTATTAATTTATTTAAAGTGACTAATACAATTACAAATAATGTTCAAACTTAATTAACCGAGCAAAAGTAAAGAAGACCTTCAGCACGTTGTTGTAAAACAGACCAGATACTCTGTAGGGCATCGTACCAGCAGCCATCACACTGATAGAACAGCTTACTTCCAACAATCCTACCCTTTTTTGCCACAAAATACTAGTTAAAATCTATATGTTATGAAAAATAGTTAAGTGAATTTTTACACATAACTGTTTTTGTAAGAACATTTTGTATGTGGGTTACACATAGCTACTTTTGTTAACTTATGAACAAGTTAAGATATGAATAAACGGTTTGGGGGGTAGATGTATCATTAACAAAGGTTTCAAAGTTTTTATTACATTCAATGTAGACAAAATGACCGGAAAATAAAAAAAATTTTTGCAAAATTTTGAAATTTTTTTTATTTTCCGGTCATTTTGTCTACATTGAGTGTAATAAAAAATCTTCGCACGGAAAATTGTGTTATTGTCGCTTAAGCGTTTTATTTATAATAAGATAATTAGAATGTATTTAAATATCAAATACTTGCAAAAATTGAGAAATTTTCAACACTGATGAATTAATGAATTTTCAATAATATAAAAAAGACGGTCACATATCTTTACAAGATATCTACATTTATTTTCAGTTTAATCCTTATACATAATTTGTTATACAATTGACTAAATATAGTACAAATGTAATCTACTGCTTTCAGTTTCTGATAATTTGCATCTCGTCATATTTAAGAGTTAAAATTTTTACGGGTTTTGCACACAAACCCTGATGATCCACCGGAGGCAAAGCAATCTTTGACGTAAACTGTAAAGGAATCATAATCTTATAATGCTATAACATTTGTAAGCTTACAAATTGCTATTTTCCAATTTCTTATTTTTTTCGTTACTTACACAAGTTGCAATTGGAAATTCGGACTTTAGACAAGAGTCCTTAATCAAGCGCAATTCGTTGTCCAATTCATTGCGATCCCTTGACTTACGAATTATAATGGCCTGGAAAACTGTTTCATTTTCAGACAAATAAGCCACAATATTTGGGTAGAGATTTTCAGATTGCCAAACAGTAGCTGTGAGATGGACAATGGAATAGCAAACATTGGACGGAGCATTGCTATGTTGCACCAAAAGCCAAGCGGTCTCTATAGTGTCCTTGGTATCGTGGTGATCTTTGAAGGCCTGTTAAGCGTATATTTTGGATTTAAGAATTGTGTTAGTAGTTTATAGGTGTAAACAAACTTACGCCTTCAAAACACCTAGTTTTTAGTACATCCAATTCCTTTTGCATTAAATCATCGGAATCATTCATATGCAGGACAGTGGCCAATCTTTGAATTTTACCATCTCTTATAAGCACTTCCCTTATTGATGCATTTGCAAAATCATCTTTTGGCCAAACAATTTCCTTTTGATGCACAATGGCATGTACAACAGTATTTGCTCCTTTAGTGTATTGGACCAGAAAACGTTTCGATAGACTCTGATTTAATACGGCCTCTTCATTGCTCTTAGTCAAAGCCTTGAATTGTTCTTCAATGAAATAACGATCATCGGAAGCGAACATCACTCTGCCCTCTATAATGGCATGATTCCAATTAAAACGCACTTTGCGATTAATGTACATATAAGTGGAATCATTGTCAATCAAATCGATAGAATGTATTACACCATATACAATTCGACCATTGATTTTGCCTCCCTTTGATTGCCCCTCATCCATTTCGATTAAAAACCATGACATACGGCAGATTTCCACAGTCTTTGATTGTGTCCTATACGACATCATTTCTTAATAGCTAACACGCGTGATTTGATCACTTTCACTGACAATTAAGAACTGTTTGGTGTAGAAACTAATTTCACTTACTTATATATTCGCAAAGGATTTCAATTTTCTTTGCCGAAAATCACTAATCCTTTTTACCTACCTACTACCTACTGTTACTAAATAAAAATGTTCGAAATATTAATTTTTGGAAACTTTTTGAAGGCCATAAATGTAAATTCTTCGAACGCATATTATTTTTAAGCGTTGACAATTGGTTTTCGCTTCAGCAACGAGTCTTTTTGTTTCCGTAACATCTGCTTAAAAATGTTGTTTATATTGGAAATTTTCTTTAAACAATTGCCAAAAAGGTAAATTGATTTCGGGTATTTCCCTTGATTAAAGTAGATTCAGCATTTTAAACGCAAAAAACACGAGCAAGTTGGAAGAAATTTCATTGTTTCCCTTTTAACATTATGATTATTTGAGGTAGTTTAAATCATCCTTTAAGACTATCTGTAAGACCAATTTATTGTAATGCAAGCTTTGCAGAAAAAAATAACAAGCGCGAGTGCAGTTTTGAAATAATTTTCAAATATATTCAGGATTAAAATTAAAAAATAAATGAAACAAACAAATTAAACAAGAACGAATGCCTAACTCCGTTTTGACAAATCTTTAATTACTACTGCTAATGAGTTTTAGAAATTTTTGGGAGTGAACCTTTTACAGGATCCCTGATAAACTATGAACTAATCTTCAACGAAACACTTTTGTCTGTAACTACTGCACGGAATTTCTCCTTTAATCAATTAACGTTGTTCGTGACAGAGAAATTAACCCCAAAATGGTAAATATTGCCCAAATGTAAACGATTGCCGTATAAAAAGTGTTCCATATTTACAAATTTACTTTAGCATACCGCACAGAAAAAATTTTCATGAGTTTTTTATCAATTAAAAACATGGCTTTAAAAGTATTTTTATTTAATAATTGTGTTGATTGAATCAAATATTTTTCATTAAACAAAAACCACAAACAAATTTTTGATTTAATTAATATTTTAACTGCTTTCAAAATAAAATTCAATTAAAATATTAATTAAATAAATTAAACAACCAATTGATTTCCTCTTTTAAATTAAAAATAAATAAAATTAGAAAATTGTGTATTATTTATTTTCAACGAATTTATATGGAACCTGTGGTAAATTCTTACATAACGTTCGAAGCTTAACTAAAAAAAAAAAAATCGAATTTGGTACTTTGTAGAAATTCGAACGTTTAAGGGGTAAAATTCGTAACCATTGTTAGTACTTTTTTAAAAAGTATTTTTTTTACATTCTTTGGCCTACACGTATTAAATGGGAACCCACTACAATATTGCAATTTTTGATACTTCAATGGGGAGAAAATGTACCAAAAAGGGGAAATACAGAAATTTGAATTTCTTTCTTTAGCTTTTTGGTTCTACAACTGGTATTTTTTTTATAACCGTAATATTGGAGTTAGCAATATAAAATGCTACATGCAATATCCTGAGTGCTAAGACTCTATGGGGGAACTTTTGGTACTTTTTTGGTCTTTAACTGGTACTTTTTTAATTGTCATTAGTTCTGGACCTAGAGACATAAAATTTAACATACAATTTTACTTTGTTGTTCTTTAACTGGTACTTATGGAATTTCCGTTGATATTGGACCTAGACGTAATAAATTAAACATACGATGTCCTGAGTGAATACGAATCTGTAAGAGGACCTTTTTGGTACTTTTTGTTCTTTAACTGGTTCTTTTTGAATTTCTGCTAATTTTGGACCTAGAAACATCAAATTAAACATACGAGGTCCTCAGTGAATGAGAATCTGTAAGAACGATTTTTATTAGGTACTTTGTTTTTCTCTAACTGGAACTAAATTAGGATAGGTTTCAGGGCCGTTAAGCTTCCTTTATTCAAAAAATATTAACTATCTTTTTAGAAGAGAGCTATTAAAGCAATAGTTTCCGTACTCAAAAGAAAAGTAAAGCCAATTTAACATAAGTACGCTGTTCACCCTTCATTCCGTCTCCAGTCTATCTGTCCTCTCGTCACTGAATGCGAAAGCGACCAAGAGGGACTGCAACTTCGAAAATATCTAACTTTTTTTGATGAAATTTCAATAGATAGATCAGCGTAATTATAATACACAAGGTTTATATATTTTCCCAAGCTAGGAAGGGACAGATCGACAATTTCGGTATTGATAAAAATCAAAACTTATATAGATCGATCTACACAGAATAAATCATACAGGATTTATATTTATTTTTAGTAAATTCGTTATGGGTGGGCAAAGCCGCGGGAGCGGCTAGTTATTTAATAAAAAGGAATTTTTCACCTTGAGATTTGTCAAAATGCCACAGATATAAATTTGCAGTTTCGTGCACTTCATCTTAGTGGATTGTTTTAGCAAGTTAGTTATCTACTAAAGTCCGTGAATATCAGAAATTACCAATTGCAAAACAAAAAATCACCTCAATCACTTTAGACTCTGCATGATAAATTGTACGTCTCTAGGCTTAGTATTAATAAAAATGCAAAGAATACCAGTTAAAGAACGAAAAAGTACCAAAAAGATCCTCATAAGAGATTCTGAATCACTCAGGACGGTGCACGTTCAAATTTATGTTTTTAGGTCCAATATTAATTAAAATTCAAAAAGAAACAGTTAAAGAACAAAAAAAATGCCAACAAGTTCTCTCATACACTGAACCAAAAAGTGTTCATTATATAAAATAATTTTCGTTTCCTCAATGATTTGTTTGTTAATATAATGAAATACTCAAATTAAAGTATTGTTCATTGAAACAATGAACATGCATTTATTAAATATTTCATAAAAAAAAGTACGTTAAAGAAAATAAAATGTTCTTTGAGGTAACGAAACATTTATTAAGGCTTGTTAGCACAAATGCCCATTAATTTTATAAACTCAAAAGTTAACAATAATGAAGTGTTCGTTGACCTGTTATACCGAACTCGTACGTAAAAATGTATGTAGTGTTCGTTCAGTTTACGAAACCTTAATAAAATTTAATTCCTACGCATACAATTTACATTTGATTTGTCGGTTCAACGAACCCTTACGTTGAAGTCAAAAAAGTTTCATGCAACGTTCGTTTAATTTATTTTTAAAACAGTGTTAGTTTAGCATTTTTGACATTTCTTATTATTATTATATTCTAACTGGTTCTTTTAAAAATATTATTTTAACAAATACAAAAATGCAGTATAACATTAAAAATATTGCCGTATCTGTGAAAAAACATTATCTTAAATTAAATAAAAGTGAAAAATGCCATTTGTGAGCTAAATTCGATTCAGAAAATTTATTTGTTAGATGTGTGCGAAATAAAATTAAGTGCGGTGGATTTGCTGGTAGTTCATTAAGATCAGCTTCAAGTAGTTCTTTGGCGTCTAAATTAACAAAGGAAGCACCACGATCCATTAAACACCAAACGAGTTTACAAAAAAATTTTACTTTTAAAGAACTTTGTAAAAATTAAAAATAAACTATATGTATGTAATATCATCATTGTAGTACATAAACATATGTACTACAATAAATTTCAAACATTTTTTTAAATAGGAAAAAATATGAAATAAAATATAAATAAACTAATTTACATAGTCTTTTTAATTTTATACGGGGTTACAGGTGGTATAATTTTCGAGGGGAAATTTAAAAAAATATTTCATTGAAACAATGTTCTGTGTACGTTGAGTCAACAAAATTGTGCGTTGAATTAACATAAAGGTTCACTAGGTTAACGAAATAGATT
Organism: Pollenia labialis; assembly: GCA_949318255.1. Taxonomy (NCBI): domain Eukaryota; kingdom Metazoa; phylum Arthropoda; class Insecta; order Diptera; family Polleniidae; genus Pollenia; species Pollenia labialis. Next base: position 77,233,212 of record OX439141.1, on the reverse strand, counting down.
ATTGAATTGAAATTTCTTTCATTAAATTTTAAGTATAAATTTATGATAATTTTTCGTTATATCAACGAACAGTTCATTAAATTATTAAAATAAAATCTTTTAAATAACAGTCATTCATTGCTACAACGTACAAATTCATTGGACGAAGTTTAAAAAAATTTTCGTATGCTTAACGCACATTTTCATTGTCTCCACGTACCTTTTTGGTTCAGTGTAAGTTCAATATTTCAGAAAATCAAAAATGTTCTTACATATATTTAAAAGAAACAGATTTGTGTGCGCAACACAAGCATTTAGTAACCTGTTCAATAGTTTCTTAAGTATCCAGTTGAAATATTGCAACTTAAATGTGTGGTACGTATCAGTAAAGCCCCTTAGATAAACTCAAGTTAAGAACATGGAATTTAGAGCAGTATTTGCGAAGACACCAATAAATAGATACTAGCACACATACAACAATAACACTAGTTGAATGGTACTAAAACTTAATCCTAGAAGGATGTAATACAATAAGTAAATCTAATAACCAGGATTTTCCCACAATTATGGTAAGGGGCAACTTTATGAGCTACATTTAGAATAAGTAGCCTGTTCAGGTAGCCAAAAGATACACAAACTCAAGAACCATCTATGACATATTTAGCACAAGTCTCAGTGTTACCTGTAAGTTGAGGCGAGAAAGATAAACATACATACGATAATTAGCACCTGTTTAGTAACGAAAATATGAAATTAATACAGGTTTAGGTATAAAACTGCCAGGTGAGGCAGCTATAGAACACACTCAGTCCACTGCCAGCGAACTAGTCAAGCCACGTTTATTTGCAATGACTGAAGTACTGCAGCATCCTGTGGTAAGTTGAAATATGTAGTTTAAGTGTTAAATATTTAAATTTATTGCCATTCGTTGTGTTTGCAGAATATACGCAAAAGACGTATTATGGAGGCCTTTAAGGAAGATGGTTTAGAAACATCACCTACCCAGTGCCTGAATTTATCAATACCCAAGGAAGAAGCTGACACACCACAAGATCAAGAAACTAAACTGGTCTCAACGGACAAGGATGAAATAAAAATTTTGGATATGAAAATGAAAGTACTGGAAGATTGGGAGTATAGTAAACGAAATGGTATAGAAAAACTGGTCAAAGAAGTGGAACAGTTGCAAGAGCTGGAGGATGAAGTCGACAAACTTGAAGATTTAATATCGGAGCATAACCTCAAAATTGATGAAATGGAATTTGAAAAATTTTATAAGAAACATTTAGCTCAAAAACCCATTTTGGAACCAATAGATCCTCTCACCCTATTCCAACCTCAAACCCCCAAGCGCCAAGAACAACAAACAAAAAAAATAAAAATATCTGCCACCTCCACGCCCATAACAAGAAAACTCAATAAGACCGTTATTGCTGAAAAGTTCGAAGCTAATGAAGATGGTATGGTGGTAATTGGACCTAATGGCACAATGATTGCCAAGACAGCTTTACAAGCCCTTAACTGGTCTTTATCGGGAGCTGCGCTAACGCGCAAAATATTGACGGAAGTTTTTGGTCGTGAAACTTTAGCATTTCACACTTTGACGGGCAAACCTTCACCAGCCTTTATGGATTGCGACAAGCCAATGAAAAATCAACTGGATCCATTAAAAGTGGCTGATATTATAAATCTGGTAATGGAGCAGACACAACTAACGGCAAAGGAAGTGAGAAATGCCATCACGACTAAATGTGCAGATGAAAACAAAATGTATAGACAAAGAGAAAAGAAAAGGCTTAATGCTGCCTTAAAATTGCAGCAGAAAGAAGAGAATTGATTTGTGGATATGATCTTATTAATATTTTTTGAAATTGTAAATAGTTCTTGATTTTTTAATGCACCTTTTCATTCTCTCTTTCTCTCTCTCTCTCTCTTTCTTTGATCTCTACGTTTTCATTTAATTACCAGTGTAGTGTTTAAGAACCTAATCGTAGATTAAATATGTGAATAAGCAAAACTAAATTTTTAAAATCAGTAGAAGCTCTTACAGTTATTATAACACATACAATATGATCCAAACAACTTAATATTTTAAGTTACTTACCGAACATAGATTTCCCTTTAAGAACGTCATCAGGATTAATAATGACTTTTTGGGTATCCTGTTCTGAAGATTGGTTTTCTTCTGTTACATTTCCTCTTGACAAAGGCTTCAATGTAACAATATACCTTGTGGGTTTTGTAGTTGTCAATAAAATATTTCTAAGAATTGAATAAAAAATACATGGTCTATTAATAAAAAACTATTAAGCCTCTTCAATTTTTTTAAGTGCTGCTAGCAACTGGAAAGTTCACAGAAAATAGTCAATTATAAATAAAAGCATTTTTAAGGCTTTTAATTGGTATTTATAACATAGAGCATCACCGTAGGATTTATATGCCGTAGTTGTATTATATGATGTATACACTAAGGTGATCGATTATTCGACTTTTTCAATAATCGGTTTTCAAATATTCAAAAACCGGGTTTTGGTTAAGCATTTTAAAAATAACCGGTCAGCCGGTTTTAATTCGAATACAAAAATCAATTTAGTATTTTTAATAAAAAGTTAATTAGAATAAAAACAAAACAATTCACGAAGGTAAGGATCCAACAAAATACATACATATTTTTATGTATATGTTCCCTTCGATCCTATAAGGAGTATAGGGCTTCAATACATAGATATGACTTAAGGCATGTCCAGACCACAAATATTTGACGATGTAAACAAAAAAAAGCGTGACCAGTGAATTGATTAAACTTAAGCATTATTTTAAACAATATCTAGTTATTTGGTAAACTTTATGTATATCTAAGATGATAATTCCATTTATGTATAATGTAGTTAAGAGACCGTTAAATAATGTTTGCTTTAGCCAAACGTTTTGCAAAAGCAAACAATTCTTTATGAAAACTAGTGGTTACGTTAGGAGTCAAATATTTAATAGGTGTGAACTAGAGGCCTGCTTTGAATAACTCACTTGTTTGCCTTTACTCAAAGTGCACAACATTTATTCAATTATAAAACATTCAAAAAGATAAGAAGAGAGTAAACCATATACAAAAATAAGAATGAATGAATTGAATAAAAAACTTGTTTACTGAAATACTGAATTTACATGATGAATTTTATGACGTCCAATGTTAGACGTCATTTTTTGTTTGATAGCAAGCGGTGTAGAGAAGAAAGATGAAGAGAAAACAGATATCATGTCTATTTTTGGACGTCATAAAATTCATCATGTAAATTGAGTGTAAATGAATATGAGAGTCATTCATATATAACAAAACATTGGAATGGCCCGTTAGAGAGAGCAAGTTTACAAAATATATTCAAATAATTTTTGAATTATTGAATGTGCATACATTTATTTGAATACCTTGACATTAAATGTGTGTAAGCTTGTGGCTTCTTTTATTTATAAGAGTTAAGCTTACACATACATATGTACATAATGTGTAGGTACAGATATTTCACATTCAAATTATATTTGAATATTCAACTCATTTGACTTGAGCTGACTGAATTGAATGAGTTTTTGTTTGTTTTGTCTTTGGTTATTCTTTCATTTGTTTCGTTATTATTGGGTGCTCGCCACATTGTAGTTAAAACACAAATGAGAGTGTTGAAATTACTTTTTTTATTCTTGCAGACCTCTAGTGTGAATTAGCTTTAGAATTTTTTAAAAACTTTGGTTTTAAAAATATAGGAACTTAATAAATTTATTATTTGACATATTTTCCCAAATTTATTGTAAATGAGTTTTAATTTGCTGCATGTCTATATGAAGCAGTCAACAAAACCTCTTATCCAGGATTATATAAACACGGAAGGTGATGTTTAAGTATCTTATCTTCCACCGATTTTGATGAAACTTATATCGTGTTATATATTATATTTTCGTGTAGATATGCACAATATTTTTTTTCTAAATTTTTAAGATTTCAGTGTTTAAAAAGCGTTTTAAATTTCATTCATTCATGTAAATAGTAGTTGAGTGTTTTGTTATTCTCCCAAAATGTGTTTTTTCTTGCAATGTACTTGCAAACACACATGTATTAATTTTGCACTTGCAAACACACATGTATTCAAATTGCACTTGCAAACACACATGTATAAACGCATTAGGACAGGCTTGCCGTTAGACATTTTGAAAAATTAAGTCGATCAAAAACGTCGTTTAAGAAAAAAAGAAACCCTTTTTTAATGACTTTTAAAGAAGATCAGTGTTTCTATTTTGTACTTAATTAAAATTTCATGAAAGTCTTATAAAATTATAAATAAGTTTTACTTGGCGTATATTTATGTCTAGCTTGTAGAGTAATTAAAAGTGATTAATAAGTCGTGACGTTGAAGAACCTTTGCAACTTATCATTTTAGGGTCCTGTCAGCACCATTGTCTTTAAAATCAGTTCGATATTATCACCAGAGATGACATCTTTGTAAAGATATATATGTACATATATTATTTAAAATACTGTCAAATTGTTTATCACTTTTTAAGCTGAACTTTTTTTGTAGTGCTTTAAATTGTTTTTGGTTTTTGTTACAAGAACACAGGCTTATATAAGCTCATAATGTTTATTTGACTTTTGTTTCATTTTGTTTTGACATTTTTAACAAAAAGTTTAAGTTTGCCAAATATGCAATTAGAAAAATACTTAAATTACGGGTACATTTATAACAAAAGTAAGGAAAAGGAATATAAATAACACATTACTAAAATAACCGGGTTATTTTACTAAGATACTAAAAAATGGAAATTTTAAAATATTCGACTTGGGCAAAACTAAAATAACCGGTTAAAACCGGTCGAATACTGTTCGATCGAATACCCTAGTATACACCAAAAAATATTTCCGAAAAAATATGTTTGTAATTCCAAGAATTTTTTTGTGGAAATTTTGAAATCTTTTATATAAAGTTTTGCACAAAATAAAAAGATATTTACCCATGTTCTGGAAGTCAAATTCGAGTGAAATTGAAATCAAAAAAATTTTCAAAACAATCCTGCTTTAAAGGTTCATAAAATATGGAGTTCTATATACTGTGATATATATAAGTGATACTGTATTTATATTTATAGGAATTAATCTAAAAATCATGAAAAACTACGGTCATTTAAAAAAAAAAACTTGAACTGAAAATTTTCTCCGATTTATGTGTGGTTTATAGAACACGAGTGCAAAACTCATTCGTTTTTGGAAATTTTGTTTTTGTTCTAAATGTTAGTTGAATGGATGAGTTTTGCGCTCGTGTTCTATAAACCACATGGCCGATTTATTAAAAAAAAAACATTTCCAATAGCTTAAATGAGGAGTTTGTCATTTTTTTTCGAGCACCACTTAAATATTTGTGGAAAATTTAACACACTGATTAAACCAAGACTTATCAAAATTAAGAAGATTAAGAAAGTTACATTGGAAACCAAATTACAATACATAACACAAGCGACACAACTCATCATGACGTTTAAGTTTTGTTAACCCTGTAATAATGCTATTTGATATTTGACGAGCACAAAACACAAGTTATGAAAAAGTGGAATGCCATGTTTTTGACACCTGACAAAATTTTGTTCTTAATAATGCATCATTAAAGCTCATTTTAAACCGCTTTTTGGTTATTTTCCGACGTTTTGTTTTTAACCGATTTAGCTTTTTCAAATAAATTTTTGGGCTTATAAGCCACGTAAGTGATAGAAGCGATTTTTCCTGTTAGTTTTTTTATTCTTTAGAGCTTTAATATATAATGGATAATTGCTAATATAACGCTATTAGCAAATTTTTGCTAATTTTCGCTAATTAAAGAACTTTTGCCTAATCTTTGCCATTCCTTATAGTTTAAAGAACTTTTAGTCAACATATGTACATTAGGCCGACTCACTTTATATGAGCAAAAAAAAAATTTTAAGTTGTACCCCTCTGAAAATTAACTTTGACATGTTCCCAAAATATTTTGACTGCAACGATAATCTCCCGTGAGCTTAACCGCGCAAATGAAGGGTCCAAAAATGGTATTCTTCATGAACAAAAAGTTCGGTAAATTTTTTTTTGTCCAATGAATGACCAGATATAACAGATCTTTAAATATTCTTTGATTCTGCATTAAAACATTTAAAAAACCTAACCACAGACTCAGAGATAGCGGGATGTGTGTGTCAGTTTTTTGATGCTTTTCAATTCGATTTTAATAAAAATTTAAAAAACTTTATCATTTTATGTCCGAGTTTCATTTCCAATACTTCGTTAGAAAGGTGTTGACCACCGCTTAAGATTTTAGTCATAAATTAACCCTTAACTGTCTATCTTACTTTTTTATAAGAAAACCCATTTCATAAACACAATAAGCATATATTTGCCCAGGAAACACGTTTTATACATATACTAAGCTACAATTAAATTAACCCGTTCATTACCAAAATTTATTAGTGGATAATTGCTATCAAGACACATTTAACATGGTAATAAAAATCCCTGTGAATAATTATTATGAATAAAGGCAATGAAAAAAAATACAAAGGCAATACACTAAACACAATTCGCGAAAAGATTTTTCGTAAGATATTTTTTGTTAATTTATTTTAATTAATGTCAAATGATACAAAAAAAGTTCAGCTTAAAAAGTAATTAGCAATTTGATAGTATTCTAAATACTATATATTTATCTTTATAAAGATGTCTGTCATCTCTGGTGATAATATCGAACTGATTTAAAAGGCAATGGTGCTTAAACGGCGCTAAAATGTTAAGTTGCGAAGGTTCTTCAACGTCACGATTTAGTAATCACCTTTAATAAGTCCACAAGCTTGACATTAATATACACCAAAAAACTTGACTCTGTTTCAATTAGTTCTTAAGAGACTGCAAATAATAATTTACTAAAATACGATGCCAATAATGAATAAAAAACTCTTAAGTAGTTCTAGCATATCGTCATGCTTAAAACTACAACATACCGGCGAAATTAACAATATGGAAAAATTCTTCAGTTTTATTTATTAAATTACCAAGAACTTAAAACAAAAATGGAGGAATCAAACAATCTCATGAGCGGGTTTAAATTGCGATACCCGAATTGACAGATATTTCATACAAAAGGCATGTTCATATTGTTTCTATAATGCTGAAACAAAAAAAAAATGATATGTATAGTCCTGGATAAAAGGGTTTGTTTGCAACTTTTAAAAAATATGGCTGAAGTTTACTGGTTTATATAGACAATCTAAGCGACCAAAAAATTTAAACTTATTTAAAATAAATTTGGGAGAATATCTCGAATAATAAATTTATTAAGTAACAAAACAAAAAGTCTGATAGTGCATACAAAATATTCCTGGAAAATATTGATGGAATAAGACTATTAAAGTATAAAAGCTTTTGAGGATTGTAATTTGACTTAGAATACGCATTCGAATAATATGAAAATTTATTAAATTCTTATAATTTTGTAAAACCAAGTTTTTCAAAATTTCTACAGCTAAGTTTTTTCCCACCTATTACCACCACTTGTTTTCTTAAAGAATTCTTTGCTTTTGCAAAAGTTTGGCTAAAGCAAACATTATTTAACGGTTTGTTACCCAGTAAAAACATCGCCTATAAAATAATGTGTTAAGTAATTAGAAAAACTTAAAAGCACAACTTACAATTCTACTCAAAGAACCAATGAATTTTACAAGGGTTGTCCCAAAATGAACGCATTCAAAAGTGAGTGATTATTTTTTTACCTACATTCATTCAAAAATAAGTAGTTATAGAAGTTGTAATAGCAGCAGTTATGGAAGGAAGCTACTAAATAATGAGTGAGAGAAGCAATTCATTTTGAAAAAGTAAGCGAAGTTTTTACTGGGTAACTACATTATACATAAGTACAATTATCATCTTAGACATAAAGTTTAGCAAATAAATAGAAATTGTTAAAATTAAAGCTTAAGTTTAATCAAATTACTGGTCAAGCTTTTTATTTTGATTTTATCGTCAAATGTTTGTTACGTCTGAACATACCTCAAGTCATATCTCGGTATTCTGTTGGTTCCTTACCTTCGTTAATTGTTTCGTTTTTATTCTAATTATTTTTTTATTACAAAAACTAATTTGACATTTGACAATTTGACATACACATCTCGCTATCTCGAGTCTGTGGTTAGGTTATTTAAATGTTTTAATTCAGAATCAAAGAATATTTAAATGTCTATTATAATTATTATTCATTGGACAAAAAACAAATTACCGAACTTTTTATTCTTGAGAAATACCGTTTTTGGACCCTTTTTTGACGCAGTTTAGCTCACTGGAGATTATCGCTAGAGTCAAAATATTTTGGGAATTTTCATACAACATGTGAAGGTTAATTTTGAGGGGGGTACATTTTGAGTAATGCACATACGCATAAACATATGTAGACCCCTTATGAAAATTTGTAAAAGCCGTTAAAATTCAACATACTTACTTAATTCCGTGCACGTGTTTGGAATTTGTATGTACTGAATTTGTTACTTGTAGCATCCGGGATTTGGAAAAATTTAATTTTGCATTCATTGCGTTTTGTATATTTTTATTTTCATTATTTTTACAAACATTTATTTGTGATTTTCTTTAATTTATAATTTTGTGCAAATAAATTTTTTTAATTATTTTTTTAAATTTTTTTAGTACTGAAATATGACATAAATAAAAACAGTGTTGTAAACTGCAATATTATATGTGGAATTAACCCATAACCAATGCTGTTAACATAACAAACATTACAAACCTGTGATTTATTTTTACAGAGCATTTCAGTTTATTTTACAAAAGAATTTTTCGCTTTACAAAACATGTTTAGTACATGGAAAGTAACAGTTGGTCCCAAAGTACACTTTGATTAGTCCCTTCTAGTATACTTAAACGTCCCAATAAAAAATTTCAACATTTTCCGAAGCAGTAATGCAACATTTAATAAAATAAGAGCACAATTATGCGCTACGCAATATGATATACAGGGATACAGTAAAGTATGTGAACGAACTTATAACAAGTTGTAGAAAAACAAATAACATATCAAGTGCCGCTGCATTCCCTTACTACGAAGCAGTTTTGTAAGGGTAGTATAATCCCTTAAAATAACTAACAAAACATTTACAGCCGTATTCATAACAAAAAGTTAGCCACAGTTTGTACACTACGAACAACGAGCTGCCGATTAAGCTTAGCAGCTTATTTGCACAGAGTTAATTCATAACGAACTTTTCTCCATCTGCCAACTTTTAATAAATCAATTTTTTGTGATGCCACATTGTATTACTCAAAAATGCAACACGTTTTGCATTAATAATCGCTGAGTGCCCCGGTAGACTAACTGGTAGTAAGCTGGTCTATCAGCCCCGGGGTTGCGGATTCGATTCCCGCCAGAGACTCTGGTTTCTTTCCTGCAGACAAGCGTACAGCTTCGCGGGGATTAGCTTAGGGAATTTAAAAAAAAAAATTGTAATATTTTCCTTTTGGTTTTGTTTTTTCTCTCATTCAAAATTTTAAAAAGTTTTTAAAATTAAAATAAATTCAGTAAAAGACAGCAAATTAAAAAAGCAATTTATTAAAAAAAACCAACAAAAGGGTTTGACATTAAACGGTTGTTTTTCACAAGTTGGCAAACGTTTGGCAGCTCGTTAGCAAGAGTTTAGCAAATCGTTAGCCAGTTTGGTTAGTGTATTATGAATAAACTTTTTGGTTACTTCATGCCAAGATTTCATTACAAATACGGCTGCATGTGTGTGAATCTGATAGATAAGCAAGTTTTTATATGCGTTGAATAAATTGCTTTTTGTGTAAAAAATTAATTGCTTTATACTTTGTTCACATTTTAGTTTTTATACGCATTTAAGCAAAATGTTGATTGAGTTAATCAAAGCTGTTCACATTACATTTGAGATGATTAAGATGGCAAATGATTAAGAAAAAACACGACAAACTAATTTATATTTCTTTAAAGTATTAAAAATACTTTTGTAAAGTTATCCCCTAAGGCAATAGTTTAGCAATATCCCCAAATTGTCATCTAAATGAAAATAATCAAAGTAATTTTTATTTTCTACGTCATAAATGAAAAAATAAAATTTATTAAATCGAAAATATTCTGCAGAAGGTTAAATATTAATCTTTTTCTTTCCTTTTTAACTTAATCAAGATATTACGCAACACTCATAATGGATGCAATTTTAAAGGAGATGGGTGAAACATATGGTGGAAACTGCATAACTACTTCAGTTTACTTAATTTAATTAAAAAATATATTTTTTGTAAGTATAATTTATATTTATGTACATACATATGTAATTAAAATTTTATTTTAAATAAAAAGCTGAACTTATTTTAAAATAAATGAATATTTTTTAAAAAGCAAACTCGTCTTTTTATCATCCCAATGATATTTTGGCGATATCTTTATATTTTCGCATTAGTGTTTATCTGGCAATATTGCTAGTTTATCATCTAGAAGAATCGCTTTCGTATTGCTCAGGAGTATTGCTATCGAGACACGTTTCTTCCCGAAGAAAGTATCTTCCGCAATACGAAATCGATTATTGCCGCAATAATATTTTTCATCCTGGCAATACGTATGGAGTATTTCTGTGTTTGCTGGGAAGTTGAAATGAAATTGTGAAAAATAAAAATTATTTAAGGAAAAAAATGAAAACATTAAGCAGAAATCGTGACCAGCTGTACAATTCATGTTGTCCGATTCTACATTATACTCAGTTTGAGGTATTTAAGTATTTAGTTGTAAACATGTCAATTTAAATTGATTAACAAATCACTTCAATGTATGGGTAATCATCTCGATTTTGATGTGATTATAGCTTAATCACGTTCGAGTTGTTTAAACGCGTTTAAGAACCCAAGTGTGAACATAGTATTAAAATGGGAACTCAACATATCAAATGCATGCTAAACTAATACATAACTCTTTTGAGGTTGAGTATAACACGTTGACTTTAGGCAGCTAAAAAATTTTATGATGAGTTGAGCGGAATTGCTCCACTATGCATTTCTAACACTCAACGGTTGCGCAAATGTTACTCCTTATGAACGTGCCCAATGAAAAGATTATTTTAAATAGTTTGTTTGGGTAATCTGCACTGAAGTGGACCAAACTGTAGCAGCGTAAACCTAGAGTTTAAAATTAGCTTATCTCTGATTAAAGTCATAGTTTTATTGAGAAAATATGACCATATCTCTCAGTAAGCGAAAAAGCTCTATGGAGTCACAATAAATAATTTGTTAAAAATAAGAACCTTGATCCTACTACACAAAATCGTATATACCCGTTAACCACCATACCTTTTTGAGAAAATTCAATTTACACGTTCTAGAAGTTTAAATCACATTATACACATCAGACATCAAAGTTTAATATCTGAGTGGCAATTTTATGTACATTCTGTCCGTCTTTGGAACACGCTACCGTCGTCCATTCAATTTATAAGCAACGCTCTGCACTTTAAAAAAGAACTCTTCAAGTATTACGCATAATAACACTTTTCTACTTTGATTTTTGATTCTTCATGTTTTTGTTATTTTTATTAATTTATGTATACTTAATTTTAAAATTTTTAAATTTTTATAATTTTTTATATATCTTTATTATGTTCTAGTAAACTTATTAAAATATATAAAAATCCTTTACTTTAATTATAAGATTATAAATCATGTTGTATAGGAAAACAATTAAATAAAACAATTGCGAGAACTAGTAGCTTCCATAACTAAATAGATCCTGGATTAGTGTGGACCCTTCAAAAATCACGTGGAGGCTGTTGCTGATAACTACATTGCGACGGAGGAGGTCTTTAAATTTTCTTGTTTGAAGCTGGTAATCAAAGGAGCGCCAAATATCTGAGGCTTTTTTGATGCTTAATATTTGCAGATCCCGGCGGTTGGTTATGAGTAGTACTCCTTTAATAATGCCAAACACAATATAAGGAATATTTTTTGTGATATTTATGCATTTGCATGAGACCGGTCGCAATTACGATACAATTTAAATTTTGATCTTTTTGGAATGCCAAAATTTTCAACCAGTACTTAAATGAAATGTTTTTTTTTATAAAATTTCGTCATATGGACTATTTCGAATGTATTCTTTAAAACCTCGCCATCTTTGTAACATCACATAATTATTTCAATTTTAAAACATTTTCTTCGAAATTTTTAATGGGAATTACAACGCAAAAAATGTACACAAAAATAATATTAATTTTAACATGTGTTACAATAATAAAATTAAATTAAGGAAATAGCGAATTTTAAAAGATAGAAAATATATATTTATTTTAATGCTCCATAATGTTAGTTTAATATATTTTAAAACATAATAGAAGTTCCCACAACAACTATTCATTAGTTTATCTGATTAAATTCGATTATTCGTATGACAATAAGTTAAATACGAGTATGCTTCTAAATACTTTCTTTTTTTTGCACCTTTCGACTTGAATTCATGTGTCAATTCAACCAATTGCAATTTTGAAAAACATTAAATTGCTGATTTCAGCAAATTGTGCACCTACAAACATTTGACTTTGAATTCACATATAAGAAACATTGTCATTTCAATTGGGGCAACGACAAACTGCTGGTGAGAAGATAAAAAAAATTCACTTCTGCAACAAAATGTGAACTGAAAAGCTAAGAGGTGTTTGCAGCACTTAACTCCACTCACGAACTACACTTAACAACAAAACGAAAATCACTAATGGGAATGGGGAGACAAAGAATGCGCCAGCAACAATTCTGTGTTGTGTAGTCTTAATAGCAGCAACTACATACAAGCACAATATCAACAAAACAATTGTATTTCAAACAACAACAACTCTAGCAAACAACCTAAGAATGGATAAAATTCATAGATAGTAGCGTTGCCACTTTGTGAGTAATTACCCGAATTTGGTGTAATTTTTATTGTCGTGCTTAGAGCGGGGTAAATATCTTTTAGATAAAGATCAGGTAAAGCTTAGAAATGTTTCCTTAAAAAAAAGATTAGACTTCAGTAATAAAATGTATACCATTTAAGATAGTGTTGATCCAAAAGAGGCACTTCTTCCTTTTAAGAAAAGATTTCAATAATAAATACCAAAAACTCATATCTTAACCGAATTTTTTTGTGCGGTTCATGTTTGCTAATTTCGTATATGGGACCTTCTCCGAGAGAGGGGACCTAGTGTGTGAAAATGAAGTTTTGAGAAAAACTCATTTCATCTTATTCTACACCCTTTTAGGTACCAGGATTCACTCTTAAGTCCAAGCCCGTTTTTTGACACACTAGGTCCCTTTTCTCGGAGAAGGTCACATATGTCTACATATAAAATAAACATATTAAAACTTATTGTATTATTGCCAATATGGATTGTTGCTGGTAATATGATCTTTGCTTTGGGTTAAAATTTTTCTTTTCCCGGACTTTTTCATATGCCGGGAAAGCGGGATTTATTTTTAAATTTCCCGGGATGACGAGACTTCCCGCTCAATACAAATTTATGCAAAATATAACTGAATTTATTAATACAATTTCTGTATGACGTGCTAAATTCCCATAGAATTCGCATAGAAGCAAGCTTCCCTTAACAATAAATTCCAGTGTATTTATCAAATATGAAAAATTGGTAATTTAGCACGTCATACAGAAATCTTATTAATAATAAATTTTGTGTTCCCAAAAATAACTTTAATTACTTAATTTAATTTATTTGAACAAATAACATTGCCTGAGATCAATTAAATAAATTTATAAATGCATTCAATTTATTTTTAGTCTGTGGTAAAAAGGAAAAAGTGCTTAAAGACACCTTAAGATCTTCATGTTCAAAAGTACACATGGGCAAAATTTCAATTATTTTGTAGGTTTTTTGAGGAAGTCATAGCAAAATTACTTTTTGGTTATCTTTTTTCAATGTGCAATAATATTTGAAATAATAAAAACTTCCGATCTGTGACATTTGGAGTGTTAAGGAATAACTTACAAACCCTAATTCCTTTTTAAAAAAATTATTTTCTTCGCATCGAATAAGCTGCTCTGCATATGAAATCATTAAATTTTTTGAAGCAAGTGGGAACAACTTTTTTTTTGCTTTTTTTAAAATAAATCTGGGTCTTTAAACAAATTAAAAATTCTGTAAATTTGTACTCTTCTTCTTTCGAAATTTCAGTGCATTAAACATTGACTTAATTATCGGATATGAATTAACATCTCTTTGGCGTTTGGCAAAAATGTCTAAAGTCAGAAACTGTAGTTTTTCGTTATGTTTAATTGGAAAATATTTATTTGGTGTACTTGATAGACTTTTTTCCTAAGAGCAGATGACAGCGATTATAAGCGGTTTTGCTATACTATTGTGATTTAACCAAACAAAAGAAGGAGACAAATTTAATCAAAGCCAATCAAAAACTACAAATGCGTTTTTTTTTTAATTAAGATCTTTTTGCCCAACGGCTTGGATATATTTTATGAGATAACTTGTTAACAATTATATCAACAGTAAAGTTGCTATAATTAAATAAAAAAAAAATCCGGGAAATTCTAACACAAATTTCCCGGGTTTTTTCCCCGAAAATTGTGCGGTATCCCGGGATTTTTTTCGGGAAATCCCGTATGAAAAACACTACTTTGGGTACAAAAAAATAAGAAGAAGATATACGGAAAGTTAAAATCAAATTCAATCCGAGGTTTAGGAATAAAAGTTAGGATTTTTTTAACGTATAAAAATTATTATTTCAATTTTATTTTAACCTTCCCAGTAGGATGAACTTGCCTTTAGGATATCGCTTACTTTAGGTTAAAGCAAAGTAACTTCTTAAACTTGGGACAAAATCCTTTTCTTAACTTATGCCAAGTTGTAATAATGTCCCTCAATCAAATACGAATTACTTTATTTGACATACTCTTATATATATAAACAAAAATTGCGTTTTTTTTTTTATTCTTTTTTGTTGGAATTTTTTATCTTAATGTCTGTACTGGTTTTCATTTTAACATCGTAGAACGAGGCAACTTAATGGAAGGCTCGAGTTGCACAGGAACCACTCTTCTCAATATCATCCACAAAACTATTGCACAAATTCTACATCATGCGACCTTTTAAGCGTTGGATTCAAGCTTAGGAAATAAGTAGGCTTTTGTCTCAACAGATCATCTGTGGATCATAAAAAGTGCTTGCGCATAGACGTGGAGCAATCTGACAAATTTAAAGCTCCATTATACTTCATCTTCGTGGGCATTAAAATAGCTTTTGATTCAATCAACCAATCTGCAGAATCAAGCGCATTTTGAAATTGATTCAATCTTAGCATTACTTTAATCAATCTCATTTTCGGATTATTTCAAGTACAAATTTGGCATTGAATATGAATAGTTTAGATATTTTGGATTAAAAACCCATACCTGAATCAATCTTTCTGTACTTGACTCAAGAAAATCCGTACTTACCGTACAATCAAGGGAGGAAGAATGAATATATCTGGGACAACCAAAGACTATAGTTAACACAAATAATTTTACAATTAATAGAAAACAAATTTTTTGTCGGGTTTTAAGTGCAAATTCTGTCAAATATATCGAGGCATTACCTCAAAAACAACTTAAGCGACATCGTTTTCACTTTTCGTTTTTTTAATGAATGACTTTGGCAATATTTGCACCATTTCCTAAAATGTCATGGTCACATAAAGAGCCCTATTTTTTAACTGGAGAAAGGTTTTTATAATTTTTTTCTTAAGAAATGTAACGCTTTATACGGATTTAAATTGGCTTTATCTCGGCAACGCTACAAATTGAAAGTCTATGAATAAAAAACCAACACTTTCGATAAGTTGTCGCTTACGATGTAATCGCAAATAGTACCGTACAATTTTATTGTAAGCGACAATCTTCATACAAAATTTTCATGAAATAAAATTACAAAAAAACCTTCACCTATAAAATTTTGTTTTTTTCGCTTAAGCTTTTTTTGCGAGAATGACTCGATGTTTTGTGTTAAATATTACTTTAAATGTTCTTTTTTGTGTTAATTTTACAAAATTTAAAGTTTTCAGTGGATTTTCAAGTGGTTGAAAGTGTAGTAAAATATATATGAAAGGACTTCTATAATGAAAACCGCTCATACATGTTACTTAAAAATATCTCGTCTAAGAGAAATGTGACAGACTAATTTTTTTTACAATAGCGTACTTCGTTACGGGTTTAGGCGTATTGAAGTGTTTTTCGAGCATGATCTTTATATGGGACTAACGGTTATTTATGGACCGATCTTTAGGAAATTCTGCGCAGTAGATTATTGGCTTATAAAGCTCCCAGCGGGAAATTTGTGTCAATTGTTCCAACAGACTTGTCCTGGGATTTATAAAAATGCAACAAGTTCAAATAGAAAAAACTCATTACCAGGGAAAGGAGAACCAATCATTTAATTGTTATATGTATGAAGAATAAAAAGGTCGAAAAGTTATGTATTACAGTCAGAGTTGTCAAAACCTATTTCTATTTGTATGTTTTTTAAAACCGGTTGTTGAAAAAGGCCGGTTTTCGAAGTATTCGAGGAATCGGATTTTTGGTCTCGGATAATCGACTTTTTCTTATACACATATAATTTTCTTATTATTTTGTATTCGACGACATTTCGTTCTTCAAATTAGTATTTTAATTGATGTCACCATACATAACATATTCATCACAGTACCAAGCTATTGAACTTGCTCAAGAATTCTACAACACAGACTTTTTTATAATTGCTAGCAGTATGAGTTAAGCGATAGTTCTGTCTTTGGCTTTGGTTTTTGGTGTACAACTCAAATAATATTTGAGAACTCTAATTACATTTCAGTGTTCACTGGTGGGGTGACACATTTTTTTGCGACTTTCTTAATTTTGATTCTTAAATTTAGAATTACAAATTAATTGTATTAAAATAATACTACATTGTAATAATAAACACTAAGCACGTTCATTGAGAACAGATGTGTGACTTATCAAATGGTGCCAATTGACCCACTCCAATGAACACCCCATGTAAAAGGGATAGGTCTTATTCATATAAAGAGTTAGAAGTAGAATGGTCCCTACCACCAAAGACCTATAATGGCACTACTTTGGTGTCAGTTCGCTTACCTCGAGGGCTGTGGCAGACCAAATTTATAACAAATTTTCGTCATAGATTTAGGCATACTATTCTCTTTTCCGGGTGTAGGTTTTATATGAGGCCTATAGTTCATAATGGACCAATGTTCATGGCATTAAGTAGTATATTTTCTAGTCATACGGCCATGTTCTAGAAATCAAAATCATGTTAAATTGAAATGTTTGGAGATTTTCAATTAAATTTTTTTTTTTTAACTGAGAGTAGTTTTTTCTAATATCAAAAGTAGATTAGTAAAATACATACAGTAGGAGTTATATAAATCGGTATATTTTTATGAACTATAGACAGAGATAAGTTTTGAATGATTGTTCAATTTCAATTCCACTCGAATTTGATTTCCAGAACATGGCTAATAAAAACGGATATGTGCAAAATCTTATAATAGCCCGTGCATTTCGTCACTTTTTATATAAGTTTTTGGTACAAAATTATAAAGTTTTTAGGGTGGTTTTCCACATTTGGATTCATAACTCTTAACCCAAACTACTTAGGAGAACTGAAATACTTTGAGATCAATCCCGTTCTCTTCTTTTGAGTTGCTCCAAACTAGTTCTTTTCTTTTGAGTCGTTCCAAAGTTCAAATCTGGTTCTTTGCTTTTGTCTAAATAAGTAATTTATGGAGTCTTAGATGAATATCCAAAAAGTTTCACAAGGAATAACAGACTTAGTATACCCTAAATCACCACTAGTGGTGGTGGATGGTATAAAAAACATTTGCACAAGGAGAGAATTATTTAGAGAATCACCAGAAAATATGGCTTGAACCAAACAAATTTTGCACTATTCTTGCCAAAGCCAAAAATTTCTTATTGTAGACATATGTGTGGCTTAGATTAAGTAAAAAGCTTGGAACCAAATAAATTTTTTATCATATACCAAAAACGTGAATTTTTTCATCACGAGAAAAGGTGACCTTTATATAAGAACATTTAACAAAATATGAACAAAATAAGTTTAAATCACAAAGTTTTTTGATTTTGAGTTTTCTTATTTTAAAAAACGAAATTTATTACTTTAGAACATAAACTTCTTTTCGTACAAAATGATTTCTGGCAACACTGGTTTTATAAAAGTACTAATCCAAAAACATTCACATATGGAGGAAACATGAACATGTTGCTTAATATCAACAGCATATCATTGTTGTTGTCACATTGTTGATGTTATTGTTATTTCTTGTTTCGCTGTTGATACAGGATTTCAGGTAGTTGCTTGCATTCTAGTGCTGCATGTTTTGAGCTAGATTTATCCTTTGAAGTTATATGTATGTTTGTCTGTGTGCCTGTTTGTGAACTTGTATTGCACCTAGAAGTATCTTTTCAATGCCGCTGTAAATGTTTTCATTTTCACATTTATCGTTAAGAAATTGAATATTGTATGCGAAAGAACGTATTTTTGAAATACATGTTGTTCACTTTTTCACTTAAAATTGCTTTGTTTTCTTTTTTTTGGAATCAGTATTTGTGGCATCTTCATATAAAGAATTTCTTGCCATTTGTAACATGCAAAAGTAGAATGTTGGGAATATCCCAATTCAAAGAAATGACGTAGGATTTTTTCGATATGTTTTTATGTTGGAATACAATAAAAAAACTTTTTTCTTGTAATAACGTTTTTTTCAACTAGTGCTTATTTCGTGAGTGGTAACACTAAGCTCTTGTCTGATTCGACAGATAATTAGTTTTATCCTTCCGCTGAACGAATGTGGTTGTGTATACGTTTGAACAACTCTGGGAAATATGCGTTTTTGCTTCGCTAAGTGGGCCTGTGATCGACTTACAGAAGATGCCGATTTTGCCAAAAAATCATCCTTTCAGATGAAGCTCATTTTGATCTTGGCGTGTATGTAAACAAGCAAAATTGTCGCATTTGGGGCACAGAAACCCCGCACGCATACATTGCAAAATTCGATACACCCAAAACGAGTCACTGTGTGACGGCGATTTTCTTTCGGTGATATACTTGATTCAGAATTCGTTTATTATTCTGTTTAGTTGGCTAAGTGCTTTTTTTTATTTGATGTATTTACTTTTTTTTTTAAATCAAGTTTGTATTTTATTATCATTCAATAATTTGTCAAGCCTGTGAAAATTGGTGTTCATAAATGAAATTTGTTTTTTTTTTTTTTCCATTAATAAGGCCGCAAAGTTTAATTTTGAATTATATTGGAGGTGTACACAGATTTAAAATACAAATTGGTAAGGATATTCCTAAATAAATTAGTTCTATGAAAACAGACTATGACGGCTATGTTATATTTTAGGCGGAAGACAATTACTATTCCTTGCATATTTTTCCGGAATATTGGTGCAGGATTTTTGCTAGACATTTTTTGTTTGTTTGCTTCGTAAAGGATAGCGAATCTATACAAGATTTCTGGAGCCTGAGGAAATAAGGAGAATAAGAGGAAACAAATATAGATTTTATGAGAATCAATCGTCATTTATTTTGCTTGTACGGATGAGTTTAATTATTGTCCTTATTGAAAAAGGGAATTAAACAGTGAACCATTTTGTCGTGGTTTGTCAGTGAACGCGGCCAGGACCTTCAATTTATACATTTAATACAAATTTCTGATAAATTTGAATTTGTAACTTCTAAATTTTCGAAGTTTTCGGGATTTTTTTTTTTTGTTTTTGATATCTAACTTTACTTAGTATAAATTTTAGTTTGTATTAACGTTTAATTTTTTCTAAATTCGAAATTTACTTATTTGATCATTTCTAACATGAATGTTGTTTAATCCTAAATTATTCCTTTGGTACATTTTATAGAAAATTTTATTTTGGTTTGGCAATCAATCGAATGTTTTTCAAATTCTAATTCAATTACTACTAAGGTAGCTCGTCGTACATAAAACCCATACATACATAACCCTAAGTGTAATTCTCGTTAAACTTTGTTAAACTACGTAACAGTCTACTGTCAACCGGCGCCTGCTGACATCGTTGGACCACAAGTTAATGTAAGTTTTCTTTTATTTCCATCATATTTTATAAATTACACTCTCACACTAAACTACTCGTATTTCCCTTATTATTAAATTTTATTTATTTCATTTCGTGGATTATTGAAACGTAACATTAATATTTCAATGTAAATTGGTTATTATAACTTCATGTTACAAAATTAATAACTTCTGAGTATTGATGTTACGTTACCGTTAATACTTTATATTCATTACTTTTGAATTACAAAACCAATCGGTTTCTTTTTTCTTTGTTGTTGTTATTATTTTTAATATAAATAAAACCCTTTCGTTTATATGCGGATTTAACGGAATATATATACATACATACATCTATATATATATATATTTGATAAAAGGCAAAAGAAAGCGGATTTGATTGACCATATACCAAAATATAATTTTTCCCCCTCTTTTTTTTTTTTTTTTTTTTTTTTGTTTTATTAATTTTAAATTAAATATCATTTTAATACTTAAATAGTTAAACTTGAATAAAAAAAAAACATGTAATTAGTTTGATGTTATAATGTTATAAAAGCATGCATTTTTAATTTGTTTGTTATTAATTGCGAAAGGTGAAGTGATGGAATTGAGTGTAGGTTAAGTTTTATTTTTAGTTTTCTTCTGTCTTTGGGCTGACAACACGACATGATTTTTTTTGTCAGCATGGTGGGTGGGCGAGGATCTGTGTGGCAAATGACATCCGGAGCTACACATTGGTCATCAACCTTTCCCTTATTTTACCCTCCTCACTTTATCAGTTTGTTTCACTTTTAGATTTAGCTACCTAAAATTTAAATTCTCGAGTAACATATTTGTTTTTTTTTTTAATTACCTGGGAACACAATTAAACCCCTCCCACTGACGAGCACAGCCGAACTAATAGGTAGCCCCGTTCCCAGTGAAAAAAACTATAACCTTATTTGACAATCGTTACAACTGTTTGGTGCGGATTTTGGTCTAGAGGAATAATTGGGGCATTTTTCTTCGAAAATGAGCAAGGAGTGGCCGTTGCGGTCAATCGCGATCGTTACCGGGCCATGTTGAACGAATTGTTGTTAACAAAAATTGAAGAGGAGGATATTGGCAACATTTGGTTTCAACAGGACGGCGCTACGTGCCACACAGCCGAAGCTACACTCGATGTTTTGAGCCCTGTTGTTGAAGATCGCATTATCAGCTGCAGATTTGATGTCGTTTGGCCAACTCGGAGCACCGATTTGACACCGTTGGACTACTATTTGGGGGGTGCCGTCAAAGAAAAGTGTTACGCCGACAAGCCAGAGACAATTAACGCTTTAAAGGACAATATTCGTAAAGCCATTGGTGAAATACAGCTGCACACAATCGACAATGTGCTTAAAAATTGGACCAGCCAGCCATTTGAATGAAATTATTTTCCATTATTAACCGGAAGGATTGTACTTTCAAATAAAAAAAGAAATTTGAGAAAATATTCAGTAGTTTTTTTTTTTGGCATTTTCAAAAAAAAAAAGTTATTTGGCGGACCCGTTATATGATGAGAAGGCAGCATTTATAAATGCGGTGATCAATTTTTAAAACCAAAATATAGACCTTACAAATATTGATGTTATACAATAGATCATATTGCAGATATGAGCCAACTACGAGTTAAATTCGCAAATCTAACCCGTTAAAAACCCAAATTATTTATTAAAACTTTCGAATATGGCAATCTAAATTCTTGTTTTCTTAAATTTCGGATTTTAAGCAAAAAAAAAAACAACCATATGAACTTGAATTTAGAAAAATACCAAAACAAGATTTTTTTAATTTTCAAAAAAGAATATTCATGATATTTGAATGAGATACATATACATATATTTACTAATTAATACCCAGCACTCAATAAAACATATTTAATAATTCAATAAAAATAAATAAGAAATTACAATCGGTCAAGCCCGACTATATGATACCCTACACAATAGTATTTTAAAACACATTTTCGAGAGTGCACCCTATTCGGGACCCATGGAGAATCATGCTTAAGTGTCCATATAACTATGGATCTATCTATATTTTAAATTTCATTAAAATCGGTTGGAAAGTTTGTGAGAGGCAGAAATTGTCCCCTAGGTCCCTTGTGGTCCTATTTTTAAAAAACTGCATAGCTTATGTAGCCATATAAATATGGATCCATCTACGTTTTCAATTTGATTAATATCTGGTCGAAAGTTTGTGAGAGGCAGCAATCGCCCCTATCTCCCCTCGTGGTCCTACGATTCGGCCCATTTTCAATAGACTTAGTCCTTATGCCAATAAGAATCTATAAGCCAAATTATCTCTCAGAAATTGATTCTGAGTCGATCGGTATACTAAAAGATGGGCTTAGGACCTATATTTTAAGGTGTTACACATATCAGCACAAATGCATAATACCCTCTCCACTATTGTGCTGTGGGTATAAACATATTTAAATCAAAATAAAGACAGTATTTTAAAAAACATTGACCATTTTTTAAAAGCTTTGATATCGTTGCAAGAAAGGCTTGAGTGCCAGTAATTCTCATTCGATTTACAGTTTTATTTGTATAATACCTTTAGTTTTTCCAAGGCCTTTGGAAATAGGTTTCCTGATGATCTGGCCAAAGCAACCAGCGAATTGCGCATAGGAACTAGCTTATGCCCTAACAATTAATTCTGGTGTATTTGTTAAAGAATAAAAATTGGTTATATAGAATATTATAATGAATAAATAAATAAAGATTCGATAAACATTTTGTTTGATTTTTTCTGTTGAAAAAAATTGTTGTAGTACTGAGGTCACTTTGCTAATACATTTTGGGCAACAACTTTTTTTATTGACTCAAAAAGCCAAGTTGTTGACTAAAAATTCAATAACTATACCTACAAACTTTTTAATCAATACGGCAAAAATTGTCTTCGCAGAAAATTCAAAAATTTTTTAATCAAATTTGCAATTTTCGTATTCAAATATGAAAACTATTTTTTCAGTGAACAGAACATTTAATAACACAGAAAGGATTATCAGTGTTTTGTTATCAATTAAAAAAATTGTTTTAAAAGTATTTCAATTTATCAACTATTTTTTTTTTGTGTAAAGAAAATTAAAAATATAATTTTGATTTAATAAATGGGTAATTCCATGTCATGAGAAACGACCCCTTTCGATTTTAATGAAATTTGGTCAGAACCAAGGCCCATTTATCAGGTCTGCTTACTTGTACAAAAACAAAAAACGATTCTTTTTAGTTGTCAAAAATTTACTACCACATATACAAAGCAAAGGGGGAAAACGTGTATGTGTGCCATACCATAAACGTAAACAAACGTATACATGCAAAATGTAAACAACTTTTGACAACTAAAAAGAACATAAACAATGATCATCAGGCTTCTTGCGCAGACCTTTTCAATTGGCCTTGGTCAGAACATATATGAACGACAATAAATTTAAAAATGTTTGTTCAAACGTCATATTCAAAATGTCATGACAAGTTACACAGAAACCGAGTAGAATGTATACATTTACGTATCGCACGTATAAAGTAGGATTACTTTTTACTCGAGCATGCGTCTTAAAAAGAGTAAAAAAGAAACATACACATAGAACGCGTGATGATGAGCTCAAGCATAAGAATTTAAAAAACCCATTTATTATTCTGTTTGATGTTACGCTCTGCTTTTGAATGTGTTATTCTTAGCTGATATGCAAAAAATACGCATTGACAAGTAAACTATTTTTTCAAAAAAACTATAAAGAAAAGAATCGTCGTATCGACGGTAAAATATCGCAGATACCGATATATCGGCAAATTCGAAGTATCGCCGATACATCGGTATTCGTTACATCCCTCGTATAATGAGTATTATTAAAGTCCATAGAATCAACGAGTAATTTCGAACATTTTTAATTATAAACTTTTCTAAAAACCACTTGACTATATTTTTGTTTAATGTCAATTCATATCAGTAGGGTTAGTAATATGTGTCGTATGTACCAGCAAAATTTGGCGTTTGAGTTGAATTTTAAAACATTTCCCTTGCATATCCTTTTCAATAAAATATACTGTCAAGTAATATTTTATTGCAATAGATGAAAATAAGAATAGCAAAAAGAACTTAAAAAACTTATTTAATGAAAAGTAAATATTGTGTCTTTCAACGTCGATTTAGAAAAATCGTTAACTTGTGCGCAATATTTGGTCATACAATATAAAAGTCACGTGATTAAAAAAAAGAAAGTTTAATGGAATGTCGTTGTTTCATAAATAAATTGCAACACAGAAAAACAAACAATCGGGATAAATTAAGTTTTTTATAGTTACTTTAAGTACGAATAACGCTAAAACGGACTCAAATCAATCCTTAATGGCATAACTTTCGAAAATCAATTTCGGAATTTCTTTAAATAAGTATAAAATTCTAAAATAAAGTAAAAACTTATTATTATTATTATTTTATTAAGCTTGAGGTCTCTTTTTTTAAAAAATATTAAATTTATTGAACCAATATTTCGGCACTCCGTTGTGTGCCTTCTTCAGGGTTTTTTCTTTAATTTTTGACAAAAAATAACAATTTTTAACAAATGAAATAAATTTAACAAAAAGTCATTAAACAATTTTCAATTAAAATCAAAAAAGGTTTTCCAATTTAAAAACTAATCTATTACATTATAAATAAATTATTAACTTCCGTTTATATTTTTACAAATTAAATGCCCATAATTTTGTGCTAAACTTTCAGTATCTCACTTAAAATTAATTCTCGATATTGTCGGTACATTTAAAATTTGCAATATTTCTAACATAAACCTACGTTTATAATTATTTTCCGTATTTAAAACTATTGTATTTTCAAAATCAGGATAATGGTTTAAATTTGCACAATGGGCTGATAAAGCTGTTTTTTGTGATGCAATGTGCCTGTATTTTTGTTCTGACTTATGTCCTGCTAATCTAGTTTTCAGTTTATTCTTCGTTGTACCAACATATACTTTACCACATTGTCCATTTACATTTCCCCTACAAGGTATTTTATGAACTACATTCGACATTTCCAACTTATTTATTCTATCTTTCATATTAGTAAATAATCTACCTATTGTGTTATTAGATTTTCTAATCTCTCCGAAAATTTTGGTACATAAGTTAGCGATTAATAAACTTTTGGTTTTGTATTACCGTTCGAGTTATTGATTCTATGGTTATTATATTGTATTAATAAATTAGATATAATTTCCTTCGGAAAACTATTTTCTTTTAATGCTCTAAAAATGTTCTCCTTATTATTCCTATGGAAACAAGAATGGAAATGCCCATATTTGGAAATAATGAAACTACATCAAGAGATATTAATAAAAGTTAATTTATATCATCTGTACTAATTTTTAGAACTAAATTAAATTAGTTATCATAACTAATTAAAGAATTGAAGGAATCATATTTTAGTTAGAATAACGTTTTAATAACCAAGAGAATTAAAAATCAGTTAGAACTACACATTTTTAATAGTTACAATAATAAATTATGTTACTTGATCAATATTTTATTACTACAACATAAAAAAAAGCTTTTTTTGTCGCTATTGAACATTTTGAGTTAACCCCCTTTATGTGATATGTATAGTAAAATGTTAACTACGATAACAATAAAAATGGAAACTTGTAATTGGTATCGTTGACACTTCCGTTCTCATGTTGTGTTCTTGTAGATGTGTTCCAAACTTGAACTCTAATACGGTTTTTAATAGTCATTAAGAAAATTTGTTAGAAAAGTAAAACATTAATTATGTGTCAAATTGTGTATAACCTGATTCCGGTATTGTCTCAATACAAATCGTAATTTGTCGTACCAATCAACTCCTTTACAGAACAATAAACATAACTACCAACATTTCTAATTTAATTCTCAAAAAGGGCATTTTTGTACGCACAGCTTATACTCCACAAAAATTGTCTGCATAAAAACTGGTTAACTACGATTTTTTTTCAATTAACACCGATTTCACTTCCCCTCTTTCCGTTTCAGTGAGTCTGTTTCTTCTTTATCAACAGAATTCCTAGAATAAAAATATCACCACCAATAACACCAGAATCAATTTTAACTACAACTACTGGATAACACCGAAGAAAATTGAATTTCGATTGATTGCTTTCATAGTTGACGACATCGACATTAATAAATCAAGCTGGTGACTTGTATTTTGTGGCATTTTATTTGTTGCAACAACCAAAATGAAAATAAATAAAACAGGAAAATATGAAAATATTGCTGAATCTCAAAAAAAAAAAAAAAAAAAAAATAGTCACTCATACTTACAACACATCCATTCATACTTTTATTAAGGTTTAAAAATTTTGTTTTGTTTGCACAATTCATAATCCGAAGTGGATTTTTGTGGATCTGTATGGAGTAGATGGTGTTGAAGTATATCCACGGCTTAAGTAACAATGATATAAAATATTGCTATTTTTCACACATGTCATACAAACATATTTTTTCATCTTATGTTGAATTTTTTATTACTCTTACATAAAATGTTTACTTGTACTTTTAGAGAGCTGAAATATAGTGGAATATTATTTTTTTTATTTTTTGTATCACTACTTTTGTTTTAAAAAATTCAAGGCGTTATTTTGCAAATCACTTTACTATGCGTTGGAAATTTTTTGTGTAACATTTTCAAATATTTGCAAGAAAGTATTTTTTAAGTGGGGTAGAGTGTTTTACACAATAAGGGGGGTAAATATTATGTATTTGGTTATGACATAAACAAACATTCGAATTTTTGCATACGCGTCGATAAACACAAAGGTGGGTTGGTCTAGTCAAATTTACAGGCCACTTTTGTTCACAATGTATGGAGGCTACCATACCATACCATATGTGTAACATTATATTTACAAAATTACATTTCGATATTTGTGTGACTTTCAACAATTTAGGTCAACAAAATCTAAGGAATGAGAGCCAAAGTACTAAAAAAGGCAAAGTGTTTAGGAGATACAAAAAACTGAAAATCTCTTAAACTATAGACAGCGTTTTTTAAAAAAAAAAGTAAGCCTCTGTTTATGTTATAAAAGTAAAAACAGAAAATTCTTTAAAGTAACATTTGAAGGAGATGATTGTGATTACAGTTCCGGAGATGACACATAATCGAAAATTATTTTTGAATTTTCGTTGATTTGGTAACAAGTGGTACCTTAAGTAGATGCAATTAATTGAAACACACAAATATTCAGATAATCTATAAGGTTTAAAAATATATTTTGGATTTTAAAGTGAAAAGGTGGCTCTGAGGGGATCTAACGATGTCCGTCCGGCTGGCTGGCTGTTCATGTAAATCTTGTGCGCAATGTACAGGCCGTAATTTTGGAGATAACTTGATAAAAGGTACATATGTTCTAATTAGCACAAAGACCAAGCCTATTCAAAATGGAGCGAATTTGTCCATAATTTCACATAGTCCCCACACAAGCTTCTTTCTGGAATAGGGTCTTTGAGCCAATAAACTACCTTGTTATATAAGTATTTGCATTGAATTTTGTCCAAACTTATTTTATTGCAATCAAAATCATCTAACCAATTTTTTTTTTTGAAATGGGTCCATATTTGGCCATTGCTCCCATACAAATATAACTCCCGAAAATAGCTTTTATTGCCATGACATCCTTATAAATGTTAGTATTACATAAAAAATAAGCGACAAGGACTTTTACGATAGCTGCTATGTCATGACAGAATTTTAAGCAGGTGGATCCAAAATTAACCATAGGACCCATATAAACCGTCTTCCTAAAATCACTCAAAGACAAACCAATTTCGTATAGACGAACCTTTACGAAGGTGTCTAAATCATATATCACGACCACTTGATTATTATATTATAAGGTGGGCGATGCGTTTATTTAAGTCCATAAGTTCGCTTTAGTAATTTTATGTTACATTTGCACACATCTTTGACTGCTGAAAAATTCCAATTTTGTCCACATTTTGTTAATATATTTTAGTTATCAGACTCGGTAAACACTGTCATGTAGAAATTGCCATTAATTATTAATTAAACAGCGTTTTTTCCCTCCTTTAAATGCAAGCAGGATTAAAATAACACTTCTTAGCCAATTGGTGGAAAGCTGAAAAATACTGTTGTTGTTTGGCTGTTGACATCTTGTAGTTACTTTGTTACAAATATAATTACTTTTAATTTGGCCAGTGGATACGCACGAGCTAACATAACTTTCACATACAGCCACAGACATTTTGTTAAGGGAATTTAAAGTGAATTTAAAAATATTCAATAAAAATCAATAAAGGCGACGTATCTAAATAATTAATATCGAAATTATGCTTGTGAAAATATTAAGGCAATTAAAATAAAGAACCTTTACTTAATTTCCGGCAATGTAAAGGGTGGTTTTAAAGCCCTTATGACACTACATTTTTAAAGTAATAGAAAAATTTATCAAGTGCGAAGGGTTCAACTGTATTAAGATAAATGGCAAAGTGTCAACATTTTACTAAAATTATCGATAAAAAATGAAGTACTGTCAAACAAAATGTAAAATTGTTCACTTAAAATTGACATTTCAAGCTTGAAATATTAAAAGTGTTGCTGAATCAGCCGATTATGGGCAAATTCAGCGATTTACCGCTTTTTGTTTTTAGGTTTCTCATAAACAAAAAGTTGTCAACATTAAATAAAATTAACAGAACAGGGATGGATAAGTTGTTTTAATTGTTCTTATTTGTTGATACTTTTTAAACTAAGATTTATAATACCTTTTTGTGGTGTTTTTTTAGAACATAAATAAAATTAATTTCAACTAAGAAAATCTTTTAGTACAATTAGGGTAAAAAAGTAATAATTTTTAAAAGTTGCTGGTACAATTTTAAAAATTCTTAATGCCATCCCTGAAACAAAACTATAACAAGAGAAAACAAAACTAAAAAAAATTTGCTTACATTTTTTATAGTTTGCTCTTTCTAGCATTTACTGTTTCTTTCTCTCAATTCTATATCAATTAATGAATAAAAAATTTAGTGTCATAAGGGCTTAAAAGCCAATGTTGAATGTGAACCACACCTAAGCAACAACGTTTTTTTGCTGCATTTCATTTGACATTTCTTACTTTCAGATTAACTTAACTTGAACCATGGAAAGATACACAATCGAGCAATGCGTTAAAGTTATTCAAAGTTTTTCAAAATGGGCGTTCAAATCAAAATGCATATCGTTCACTTCGCGATTTTTAACGATCAATTTAATGATAAGCACATTTTCACCTCAGTGGATTCGTCAATAAGCAGAATTGCCGCATTTTGGCGAATGGTAAACCAAGAGTGATCGTCGATAAACCAATGCACCCAAAAAGAGTTACTGTTTGGTGCGGTTTTTGGGCTGGCAGCATCATCGGGCCGTAGAGAACCTCCATTATACCTCAGCGTCATCGAAAATTTGCACCATCGATGGAGGTGTGTCGCCGAGTTCACGGCGGCCATTGGGCCAATATTTTGTTCCATACATAATGGAACCATACCAATCTTATCATAATAAAAATAAATTACAATAATTTTATAAATAATTTGTGTTTTATTCAAAATTAACATCGGCCCTTAAAATTTAAAATACTACAACACCTGCAAGCTGGGTTTGAGATTTGAGAACAAAAATATATGACTTATGCGGATTAAAATAATTGTTCGTTTTCAATTCGAGTCTAAACCTAGAACATACCTATTTGCTTTGTTTTTTTCACCATTTTATTTGGAAGACTTGCGAATTTTAATTTAAGTTAGTGCCGATTCACACACGTCAAGTTTGACTCTTCAAGTCTTGACCTTTTAGGAGAGAAGGGAAAAGAGAATGCCATTTATGTTCCCCTCTCTCCTAAAAACTCAAGACTTGACTAGTCAAACTTGACGTGTGTGAACCGGCACTAAGTACACAATCGAATGCAACGGCTTTAGTTTGCTATTCATTTCCGTGACAAGGCGGAGGAAATTCTAGGCCAGTGTTGCTCAAAAAATATTAAATTACACAATTAATATTGAAAAAAAATTGTTAATTCGACTGTTTTTCCATCACGAAAAATAAATTATAGCTAATACAGCTCTTACTAAGTTAATAATTTTTTAATAAATGTCACTTCAAACATTTCTCAGCGAAGATATGTTGTTGTACCCTGCGTTTACAACGATTCGTAAGAGCCAGAAATAATAATTATGACATTCGTATAGGGGTCGCAAGAGATTAAAAATAATTTTCTTATCCGACTAAATGATTTCCATCAATATGATGTTCATCACAGAACAGATTAAATACATTCACGTTTGATGCCTGTTCATAAATTCATTGCTTTTACATTGTCTTTAATCGAAAACAATAAAAACATGCACTGCTTTGTGAAAGATCATTTCTTTCTTATACCCTCCACCATTATTAGTGGTGAATGCGGGTATCTAAGTTTGTCAATTCAAGTGAAAATTTTTTAATAAATTATGATATTTTACTCAAGCTAGTTCAAGTTTCTAAAAAGAAAAGTATAAATCTTTCCGGTCAATAATTTAATAGTTCTAAACCGTAACCAATTTTAATGCTGACGGACGTTTTTATAAACAAAAATTAATATGGGGTATTCACAAGGTGCGCTATCATGTTATATTGTCATAATGTTCTTACATTTTGCAATGGTTTAAAAATATTGTTGTTGCTTTGTAAACAAAAAGTGTCTTAAATTAATAGAGCTTTGCTTGCTAAGTTTATTGTGCTGTCGTATTTAATTAAAAGACACCTGCACGCATTAGTTTTTGTAGCCGTCGCCGTTGATGGTATAGTTTTATCCGGCTTACATCCGCGTCAAATTAGATCGGCTTAAGACTATGCTGTTTGGTAAATAAACAAACAAACAAATAAAATAAAATTTATTTGTGATTTGCGTCTAAATAATGCAAAATAGTCAGTTTAGATCTAATTTAATTTATTTATTCATGGATTGTAAGACACTTTTTGTTTAAAAAGCAACAGCAATATTTTTTAACCATTGTAAAATGTTAGAACATTATGACAATATAACATGATAGCACACCTTGTGAATACCCCGATAATATATAAAGGGTCCGCCAAATATTTTTTTTTTTGAAAATGCTATAAAAAAAACGACTGAATATTTTCTCAAATATCTTTTTTTATTTGAAAGTACAATCCTTCCGGTTAATAATGGAATATAATTTCATTAAAATGGCTGCCTCGGCAAGGTCTATATGCAAAATTTGTCTAAATTATGTCTCCGAAATGTTCAATTGTTGAGAAAGACTGTGAATTGACTTTCTGCCACAGCAGCAATATTCTCGGGTGTACGTACTGTTTTTGGCTGTTTACCATAACTTCTATTAAAAGCAGGAAAAACTGCGGTGATTTTTAAAAAAATTTAAGGAGAATCCCCTTCGATTTCGATTTCACTCGATTTTAAGAAATATTAAATTGGTTTAAAATGTTTTTCATAACTGGATGGCATCTCTCACCTCTCTTTTTCTGTTTATTAATAAAATAAAAGTATGCGTTCAAAAAGAGATGTATGTTTTTCCCCATAAAATAAAATTATTGGAATTCTTCGAGTAGTTCGAGTAGTTCGAAAAATTAAAAGCCTTTATTTGATTAATCGAGCAATATTAAAATTCAAAAATTGATTAATTCCTCACTCGAACAAAACTAAAAGCGGAATAATTGGATACTCAAAATGTGACCTGGTGTAGTTTATCTCAAACCTGCAGAGTTAAAAAAATTTTAATTTTTAAACAAATAAATTGAAATGTTTTTTTCAGGGTACTCGGCATATTTTTTTCGTCCCATAATAAATATTATTATTTTCCAAGACAAAAATATAAAATTGCAAATCTTTATTTTCTCTCCTATTTTCCCCAAAGTGAGTAGAAAAAAGTGTTCTCAAATCATTTTTCGGGTTAACCCCCACATTGATGGGAAGTAACCAATTGCAATCTTAGGCCACACAAAAACATAGAAAAGGACATGCTTGGATACAATCTATATATGTATTTATTTTTGTTATGTGATATTAATATACTTTAGCGTGCTGAGTCCAAATTTGTTAATAAATTGCTTCCATCACGTCTAGTTTTTTCAACGGCTTGACTAACACTTCACCTGAAATAAGTCGGTTATGCTTATTTACATATTTTATCGTAACTTGAATAAAAGGAATCACTACTAAACTACTAAAAAAGTTATTTAGATGACTTAAAGGGGATTACTTACTAAGTCCTGATTCTCAAAACGGGTAATTTAAGTGCTTATCATGTTTACACTGCGAATAGCTGTTGACAATTTTTTCTTTGTTTTGTTGATCATCCGGAAACATAATAAAATTTAACAAATTTTACTCAGCTACCTGCAAAAAAAATAAAATTTACAACTGTAAAAATAAAAAAGCATTTTAAATCAGTCAGCCGAAGTAGGAAAAAAGCTTGAGTTAGCGATTGGACCTTTTATTATGACTTTTCATACAACGTTTACTGATAGAGTCCTCATTGTTAAATGAGCACAAAACAGTACTTAAATCTTGATACCGATATTAAGAATTGTACCATTTTAACGTTAATAGCAAAAGGTATTAAACATCTTCAGTTTTCGTAATATGACTTCAGCTTTTCTTTCCCTTTTTTCACAAGATAACGAACATACGGGGCTGACGGTGCTTCTCTTCTTCCAAAATCCGTACGGAATTTTCGCACACAAAGTACCAAAGGGAAAGGAGTACCAGCTATTCCTCATTTAAGGCCCCTAGAAATTACTCTGAATATTAATTTAGGATATATTCTTTACGTATATCATATTTATCGAAAAGCGTAAACGTACCACTTTTACCCCGTTTTTTTACAATTTTAAAAGTACTAAAGTACAAATTTTTTATTTCCATACCAAACTAAAAGTAAAAACGGGCTAAAAAGGCTACTTAGTAATAATAAAAAGGGCTTAATTTACGCGTTTTTTAGTTTAGGGCTAAAAACTAATTATTAAGAGCTAATTCTATCCCGAAAAGGGCTTAGTTGGCATAACTAACAAACCCACTATACATAAACCGTTTATGTGAAACATCAAAATAGCATTTACGTATTTAGTTGTAAAACTTGTCTTTTATAGCTTTACTCTTGCCTAAATGTAGTAAATACTGTGTTCTGTTTGTATTCAGCAGTTCTGAGCAGTTTCGACCACTTAAAACCGCAAATTATTTTATACTTTTTTCAAATATTTATTCGTACAATATTTTGGTATTTTATTTTTTTCTACAAGAGATTTTCTTTGTTGTGTGAAAAAAATTGTTGGTTTTAGTTTTATTTGTTCGATGCGAAAGTATTTGCGTTTATCTCTGGGTTTAAGTGTTTAAATGATATCAAGTAATGTTGTGTAATTTTTGGATTATAAATATGTAGTTATTTTTGCGGTGGTAATATAAAAATAAACCTTCCTTTGTGTATCCTTAGATAATAAAAACGAGTAAGAAAGTATTGTCGGTAATGACCGGTTAATGAAGCATTCCGCAGCGAATTTTTAAAAAAGACCTTGACCATCAGACGTACGAAATTCAGCTAACTCAGGAGCTCCAACCAGAAGACCATAAAAAGCGCCGGCAATTCGTTCAATGGGTAATGGAGCAAAGTGAAGTCAATGCCAATTTTTCGAAAAAAAAAGTCATAAGGGGTTAAGAAAATCCTCATGCAATCCATGAGAAACAAATATGAGAAAAAAGCAAGCAACTGTCTAGTGTCGATTTTGGCTAGGCGGCGTGATTGGGCCTCACTTTTTTGAACATGAGGCCGAAATTAAGGCATTCGTTACAGGAACATGACAACAAGGTCCTTGTGAACTCAACTGGACGGCATGGATCTGGACGACATGTGGTCTTACCAAGACGGCGCTACCTGGCACACTGCCCATGAATCAATCGATTTATTGTATGAAATATATCCAGAACAGATTATCTAAAGAAATTCTGACGGCCACCAAGAATATGCGACTTAACGTAGAGTTGTGTCGTTCATTAACGAACCCGTCCAGTTAAATGACTCACACAAATGCACGAAGTGAGCCGGTCATTTTACTGAGCGCATTTGGGTCAGTGATGCATCGTTCAATTTTATGTATGAGGACGGATGATGTAAAATTTTTGTCTGCTCATGTGTATTTTTATGTTATGCTCTTTTGTTCAAGTTGTGTTTATCACAAATTTGGATAGTTTTTATATTTTCTTTAGTTTAATTCAAGGCGAATTCATACAGGTGGCCGCATCATGAGATACAGTTATGCTAGCTATCTCTTTATTTTGGATAATATGTATTTGTTTTTGTAAAAAGTTAGAGTGAATGTCAAAATAATTTGTTAAAAATATAAAAAACGAAATTTTTATTGTGGCTCCACTTATTCTTTATGCATTCACTTTGTTTGTTTTATAAAATTTAAAAAAGTTTTCTTAAGTATTTAAATTGTTATTGAATTTTAAATTTAACCATGGTAGAATAAGTACAAGGTATAGTCATTAGAAATTTTGTTTTCAATTTCAAAACCCATATAACGTCAAACAAAAGAAAATATGGAGAAAAATTAAAACAAGCGTCAAAAATAAATAAATTATGTTCAATATTTATTGTTGACCTGTGTCGATTATCTATGTTGTTGTTTTTTGTTTGGCTTAAGGTCATATATTAAAATTATAAATAAAAAATCCACAAATTTTTGTATTTTTAATTTTGTTTCAACTGATGAAAATTTGACGAACAGTGAGGACGTGTCAACTTTTTTGTAGTTTAAATTTGACAGTGTTTTAAATCCCCTGAAGATGACCATCGATGTATGGTCGAAATATCGGATTAAAAATAAAAAACAAAATTAAAAATACAAAAATTTGTGGATTTTTTATTTATAATTTAATTATATGACCTTAAGCCAAACAAAATAAATAAATTATTTTGACATTACATGGGTAAATAATAAAAACCCCATGATTTTAACAAATTTACTACAAAATGTAAACAAAGCTTGACATTCAGTATGATCACAAAAAATAAACAATATAGATGGCTCGCAAATCTCACCTGCATGGATTCGCCTTAGTTTAATTACAACATCACATATGCACATAGGTGTTTGCAGTGTTTCCATGTTCGAATATTTTCTGCTAGATTTAGCAGATTGAGTTGGGAAATTGATATTTTTTTTAAAAAATAAGCTAACTGCTTTTTAGCATATTTTCCTGTCCAAAAGCAATGGATTGGGACTTACAAACATTTTCTTCACCTTAGAAGTGTCAAAATTTCACTTTCAATTTTACTTTGCTACCGTTTGACACATGCCTAAATATACATTATTTAAATCAAGGCCCATCTATCAGGTCTACTTACTTGTACAAAAACAAAAAACGATTCTTTTTAGTTGTCAAAAATTTACTACCACATATACAAAGCAAAAGGAAAAAACGTGTATGTGTGGCATACCATAAACGTAAACAAACGAATACATGCACATGTAAGCAACATGTAAACAACTTTTGACAACTAAAAAGAACATAAACAATGATCGTCAGGCTTCTTGCGAAGACCTTTTCAATGGGCCTTGATTTGAATTATAAGTCTTAAAAAACAAAAATGATATTTTGTTTAGTTTTTATTTAAAACAAAGTAAAAAAATTAATAAACACAAAAAGCTACGCTTACTACAAAGTAGTTTATAGCAGCCCAGCCAGCAAAATAATCCGACGTCGTTCAGACATCTGAGAGAAACGTCGGCAAAAAAGTCGGAATCGTATACGAATTCTGTCAGATTTCTGACCCAAAAACGTATGAAGTGGTTGACAAGAATTCTGACAGACATGTCGTGGGAAATTTTGGTTTCTTGTCGGCATTTCTGATAGATATCTAACAGAAATCTAATGAAAAAGGCATGGGAAGTTCTGATGTGTTAGCTGAGATTTATTTTGCTTTCGAACTGATAGCTGAAAGAAATAATTTTATTGCAAAATATGTACATAATTATAAATTTTACACGTACGTACCTTTTTTATGCTTTTCATCTTGAAAAAATAAAATAAAATTAAAATTATTTTCAACAGAATGACAATTGTCATTATTTTAAAAAAATAATAAGTCTCGTTAGACAAATCTGAATGAATTCCGTCGGAATTCTGTAGAACATATCTGTACATAAATTCTTCCCGATATATCCATGCGAAATCGATCAAAAATCGGCCAGACTGTAAGTATATTCAATGTCTTACAGAAATCTGAACGAAGTCTCTAAGAATGAAGTTAGACGAAATGTCTGATTCAGACAATGTCGCAGTATTTTACTGGCTGGGAGTCTACTTAAAGCAGCAAAAAATTTTTTGTGAAAGTATGAAACAAACGTTCAATGTTCTATTATGTATCTAAAATGCTATACACTTCACTCGAAATACTAAGTATACTCGAAATACTACACTCGAAATACGTTGCATGGGAATTAAATTTATTCGACGTATCTTGCGAAAGTACAAAAGAAGTTCAACCTGCGCTGTTTACATCCATTTAATTTATAAGTCGTAATAACGCTTCTAGTAGCTCGTACTGCATTCAATTTGGGGGATCTCATTATTGACAATACTTTTCAACCCAGGCATTACAATTTGGAATTACAAGCATCTAAAGTAGAGCCAAGCCGTATGATTAAGCTAAATACTTTTGGCCAAAACTTATTTTAGTTAGATAAAAAACGTTAATTTTATCCAGTGGCATTTTAGGGTTCATAAGATATCCTTAACTACAACAAGATTTTTTTTTTGTGATATTTAATCAGGGAAACCATAAATATGCAATTGCATGTTTTTTCTTATGCGACCAATGAAGGCAGAAACAATATACATATTTATCTGATTTAGAGCTTTTCTGAATTTTGACATCGATTTTTTAGTGCATATTTTTGCATATTTTACAAAGTTTTGTTTATGTTTACAAACAGCCCACGTTTTGTGCAGTGATTATTCTATTTTAATAAACTTTTTGATAATTTTTAATTAAGATAAATAAGATATTGACCATAATTAAATAAAAATTGACTAAAAATTTATTTATTTCATCACGTTCAGCGGCACGCTTTGATTTTTGCTTAAAGTATTTTTTGACGTAAACGGTGATATAATTTCCATTTTGGTTGTAATGTTGTATTTGTTGCCGTAAAGATGCCACCTGCTTATTCCACCATGATTGAACGGACTAAACGAAAAGGTCACTTTAAATGATTAAACCAAAATGACCGGTCGCTGAAATGAACGATTTGGCGCAAGACTAATTTAACGCAAAACGAATTTTTTCTTTGGGGTTTTGGGAAATCTTGGGCTTATGCGAATAAACCAGAAACAAGTCTTGAGCTCAAATCTAAGATCCAAAGCGTCATCGGTAGAGTATCCAATTATTCGACTTTTGCTTTTGTTCGAGTAAGGTATTAATCGATTTTTGAATTTTAAAATTGCTCGATTAATCGAATAAAGGTTTAAAATTTTTCGAATAACTCGAAGAATGCAAATAAATTTATCCGATTGGAAGAAGCAAACATCTCTTTTTGAACTCATGCCTTTTTTTAATTAATAAACAGAAAAAGAGAGGTGAGAGGTGCCAGCCAGTTATGAAAAACATTTCAAACCAATTAATTATTTCTTAAAATTGAGTAAAATGGAAATCGATAGGGATTCTCCGTTCAATTTTTTAAATCATCGCTGTTTAAAGAGAAGTTCTGGTAAAGATAAGAACTCAATGTATTCTATATAAGAGGATTTTTTATAAACTTTTAAAACAAGATATTTTTCAAAATTCTTTTCATTCCAATTACACTCGTATTTATTTATTCGGTATCCAGAACATGGCTGATAACTTGAATTTGACGTTTCCAGTCAGCACTTAATAAACTGCAGTCAAAATAGAAAAACTACATTGCTTCCACTTCTTTATTTGTCATGTAAACAGTCGCTATCAAATCAACTTAAAAATCGAAAACTTGTACACAAATTTTAGTTTTTGTTCGAACGTTTTTGGTTTCGACTGCAGTTATTTAAACCCTGTTAATAATGATTTACATTATTTGTCACGCACGCTCAAATCTAAAAATGGACTAAAATATGTTTAAAAGTATAAGTAATGAAAATAAATGCAAAGGTTAGAAATCTAAACAAAATATTTTTACATTATAAAAGTATAATTTTGTAAGAAGTTAATTTTAAACGATTAATTGGCATAAATCGTTCGAGTTATTCGTTATTCGAAATTGGCAATTTTAATTATTCGACCAAATAATGGCGGAAAAATTCCTCGATTAATCGTTGTTCGATGGATACTCTAGTGTATACTCTAGTCATCGGTGAGATACAGCCTCTCCAAAGCCGTGAGGGCTATTCGACGTATATTTTATTCTATAATTAATCGGTACATGTCTTCAAAAAATCACAACTTTCTCCAAAAAAAGTTTTTTTTTGTTTAAAAATTAAAAAGTGCATTCTTACTGAGACACCCTTTAGATTCCATTTAAATGCCACATCTGAAATATTCTTACTCTCGGTAAAAGGTTTCGAAGATTCTGCACAGCCAATTATAGCACTTTTAGTTCTTGGTTCTAAAATAAAAACTATGCTTTTCAGCAGTCATTTATTATTATTTATTACTTTTCTAATACAACCAGATACATTACCTTAGAATTAAAGTATTAGAATCAGATTTATTTTTAAGCCCCACTTTCATACTTTATGAGCACACACGATTTTTTTTTGACAAATCGTACAACTGAATGGGATAGTGTATCGTAAGCAGCGTGGCCATTTTGGCATTTTTGCAGCTAGATTTAGCATTTTTTTGTCTGATTTAGCTGCAAATTTTTCATTTAGCAGTTAGCATTTTGTTTAGCATTTTTCAACTACATATTTAGCATTTTTAAGCATTATTTAATTTAAGAATATTAAAGTAATCTTTTTTTGAAAAACTACCACACACTTTTGTTGAATGCAAATACAAACCCCTACTTTTTGCTATAGAAACTGTACAATCTTTTAAAGGACCTTTCATATCAAACAAATTTTGACATCAGGGCTTTTAAGACCACCCATAATAAATTCGACTTGGAGATAGCATAAATTTTGAAATAGAAAAAACAAATATGAATTACATGCCGAGATTTTATAGCTCTATTTATACGTCATCTTAGAAAACCGTTTAAAAACTAATAAATGCAAATTAAGCGAACGAAAGAAGAAATTATTGATTTCACTGTAGAAGAAATTACAACTTTGGAACATCGGTGGCTGAAACCAAATTCATATGACAGTTGATTTCTGGATAAATGTATATGTATTAGGGATGCCAAATGGGACCAGGTTTTTTGAATCCCGGGATTCGGGATTTTTTATTCAAAAAAACGGGATCCCGGGACGGATCGGGATTTTTCGGGATTTCATATATAAATGCCAATTTTAAAGATTCATATATGTACATAGTTATAATAAAATGTTTATTTATAAGTATTAAAACAAATTAATTCATGAAGAATATTAAACTCATTACAAAATAAAAATGTATTCTTTTAAAGTAATATGGAAAAATTATGTATTAAAACTTATATTTTAAAAAGCTTCTAAAACAAACTAATGACGTCTGATAATCGATACCATATTTTATTGAAAACATATGCTGCCGACGAAAACAATGCTCGCAATAAACACT
The DNA here is from genome assembly GCA_949318255.1 of Pollenia labialis. Taxonomy (NCBI): domain Eukaryota; kingdom Metazoa; phylum Arthropoda; class Insecta; order Diptera; family Polleniidae; genus Pollenia; species Pollenia labialis. The sequence goes on along the minus strand of OX439141.1, from coordinate 77,193,327 downwards.
TCTGGGTGGTATCGTTAATAATTAGATACATATGCATATGCTACATGACAATATTTAATTTATTGTATATAAAATATATAAATATGCAAGTATTAATCTAATAAAATAAGCTTAAGCAAATGTGTCAAAAGACCTTTGGTAGAATCTCCTAAAGTTTTTAACACCTTTTTGCACAACCACATCGAACTTTATCTTACGATTTTATTTTCTGGTGTTCAAAATGCATTGCATGTAATATTTATTCACTTGTGACTTCTTTTTGTAACCAGTTATTATTTAAATATAGTTGTATTTAAAAAAAATACCACATATTACTAAATGCAAAATCTCGGGATTTTTACATTAAAATCCCGGGATTCGAGACTTAAATTTTTAGAATAATCCCGGGATTTCGGTATACGGGATTTCGGGACTGGCATCCCTAATATATATATACAAATTCATTACATGAAAATCCATTCAGTGAATTAGCTTCTATAGCTATGCAGTTCTTGGTTTTGCCAGTTAGCAACGCGGAAGTTAAAATTGGGTTTTAGTGGTATAAATATCTAAAAAACGAAGATTCGAAACAGAATGACGTTAATATATTATAATGATATCTTGATCGATTCTTCAGAAGCTGAAGAAGAATATTCATTTGATGACGTATTTAATTTATAAAATGAAATATTTTATTAAACATGTTATATAAATTTTATTAAAATACTAAATAATTCCCATTTATGGGTCAAGTTCCTTTGATTTTTTGTTATGGTATGGTACCTTATGTTTAAAAACTTTTTTTGTACGTTTATAAAGACTGAAATATATTTCTTTTATAGTTTTAAGACTTTTTATGTTTCATAAATGTTATATTGTTATTCTTTAATCAGTTTGATTTATTGATACGATGTGAGATTATATTATAGGTATTTTAACTTAAATAACAAACAAATAAAACAATTTAAACTTAAGCATTATTTTTTGGTAGTTTAGGATTTTTGTTAGCATTTTTTAGCATTATTTTTAAGCCGATTTAGCTGTAAAATATTTTTGGATATGGCCACACTGATCGTAAGCTTTAGGAGGCCAAAATTTCGTTTGACGACAGTCAACCACAGAATATTTTGATAAGCAAAACTATTATCCATGTTTGACAGTGTGTACCTCATGTAAAGAAATGCAAACGAAAAGTATACTTTTCAGATAGAAACATATAACAGAAATTAAAAGACACTTTTTTGTTTGTGAAAGCTTTATAACATGTTAACAAAAGTTTTGTAAGCTACAAAAACTGTTGTAAGCTACAAGGGCTGTTAAACAGTGCTAGTTTAAGAAGTTAGTTTAAAGCTTTAAGCTTATTAGATTCAAGAACCCTTACAGCTATTAGGTAAAGCTTTACTGAGTATTTATATTTAACGTTTAAAGGGACATCTATGAATAAACCGATGAATTCTTTTTTAATTCTTATTTATAACGGAAAATAAAATAAAGTAATTTTAGAATGAATTGTTTGGTAAAAAAAAAGTTTAAATACAATATTTTTTTTGTTTTTTATACAGACAATGGTTTAGTCTAAACGATTTTTAGTATACCCTTCATCGAAGGTAAAAGGGGAAATATATTTTTGTCATTCTATTTGCAATTTCTACAATATTGATCCTAGACCCTATAAAATATTTAAAAAAATGTTTGTTTTTTAAAATGGTATAAACAATTGTAAAATGCAGCTGTGTGGTTAGGTTGGCACGTATAGAAAACATCGCTCCAAACAAAACAAAACCCACTCCCAGCCCTTGTACTCGCTTGGGTACAGAAAAAAGGAAATATTTAACCCTCCGTCATGCACATGTATCTGGCCAGATCTTTAGAATTTAATGTTTAGTTTAATAAATTTCTTATTCAGTTAGGTGTTGAGTCCTCTGTATTTTGTATAAAGAACAATGTAGTTTATTTGCATTTTTATTTTTTTTGCGTTTGTTTACTCAAATCAACTGAAACTGCATTTTATTTGTACTCTGCATTGTTATAGCTGTTGTAATTTTTGAATTAAAAATAATCGAAATAAACTTTAACCGTTATTTGTTTGAAATTAAAAAATTATATTTCTCTTTAATATTTTTTCTGGGAGGGTGGTTTAGCATGTACTAGGAAAAAAAACAAATGAATAGAAATTATGCATCTGCCTGGCGTGCTAATAATATAACATTTGGGGGATTCACAAGGTTGTCATAAAATTGTAAAGTCATATGTCTTAAAATAATTACAAGAAATATATATGACTGTTGTGGGCAACCGCTTATAATTTAGATTTCTACTGTATAGTTATGGCGAATTAATGAACACAGCATTAAAATATTTATTTTGTTTGAAACACAACAATATTTTTTTAAACAATTGTTAAATATAATTTAGGACATTATGATCATATGACTTGATAGCACACCTTGTGAATCCCCCAAATGTAATAATATCACTAAAATAGCTTTTTTTCATATAAATGTATTGAAATACATAGTTGGGGGATTCATAAGGTGTCTTAAATTCATAAGTCTTAAAATAATAACATTAAAAAACACGAATGTTGTGAACAACCTCTCATAATGTAGTGTGCTATTTTGAATTTAAATCAGCTGATTTAAAACAAATATAAAAAAATAAATATTGACCTAACATCAAAATATTTTTAATCCATGAATTAATAAATGAAATTAGATCTTACCTGACTATTTTCCACTTTTTAGACGGAAATCAGAAATAAATTTTATTTTGTTTGCTTCCCAAACATCAGAATCCTAAGCCGATATAATTTGACGCCGCAAGTGGTTTGTTGCAATTGCTAGCTGCAGGTTAAATTTGGATATTTGCCGTATAAAACTATACCATCAACGGTGACGGCTACGAAAAACAATGCGGCTCAGCTCAGCGCAGGTCTCTTCTGATTAATTACGACAGCACAATAAACATAGCAATCAAAGTTCTATTAATTTAAGACACTTTTTGTTTACAAAGCAACAACAAAATTTTTAAACCATTGTAAAATGTTAGAACGTTATGACAATATAACATTTTAGTACACCTTGTGAATACCCCAAGTGTATCTGGCCAGATACATACATGCGCTACGTATGTGACTACCGAAACATGTGCTTCACGGAGGGTTAAGTACGCATACATTTTTTAACAAAAGATATTAGACAACGTTTGTTGTGCTTTTACATTTAACACATTGTGCTCTACCCCCCGTTTCCACATGCAAGTGCAAGTTCGAAAAACTCAATACACTCACACATTTTCACTAACATTCACACAATTTTTGTACTTTCAGCCAATCGGCTGTTTCCTCGATTTTTCGTTGATAATACGCTACACTACTTGCAAGTAATTACCTGCATGTCGAAACGTAGGGCTAAAGACACACATAAAAAAATTTAAAGAAAAATATACGGTTATAGTATATTTTCTTTTGTGTTTGTAACGCTTTATCATTTTTGTGATTTTTAGCTAGGCCTGTAACAATTGAGCTACGTAGTGTAAATACTGTTTTGTTGAAACAAAAGTTTCTTATAGAGTTCTGAAAAAGAGTGATTGTTGGGGTATTCATTCGGTAAACCGATTAATTACTACCCGATTAACTGAACGGTTAATTTAAAATTGGCTTTTTTCGATTAACGATTAAACCGGTTAATTTAAGTCGATTAACAGGTGTTGCAAATTTTTTTCTTTGTTGTAATGGGTGATCCAAGTTGAGATATTTTTTTCAGTAGCCTTTTTTTGCCAGATCACGGGTGAGTCGTGTCATGCTGTCATGTTATTTTTGTTTGGTATTGTTTGGCATTTCATAATGGAAAGACTTACGCCTGAACAACGTTTACAAATCGTTCAACTTTATTACGAAAATTCACGTTCTGTGAGGAATGTGTTTCGTGCACTTCGCTCAACTTATGGTCAACATAATCAGCCTACTGAGCGTACTATTTGCAACACCATCACCCATTTGAAGACCCAGCATTAATTATTGGATATTATTCGAACGAATAGACCGCGTCCAGCAAGCTGTGAAGAAAATATAGCGGCCGTAGCTGAGAGTGTACACGAAGAACGTGGAGAGTCGATTCGGCGCCGTTTGCAGCAATGACGACCGTTATAGTGCCACGATAACCGACTGTTTGATGCCTAAAATTGAAGCTCGTGATATCGGCGGCATTTGGTTTCAGCAGGATGGTTCCACTTCCCACACATCGCAACAATCAATGGATTTATTAAGAGAACACTTCGGTTAGCACATAATTTCACGTTTTGGGCCGGTCGATTGGCCCCCAAGAACGTGTGTTATCACACCGTTAGACTTTCCTATGAGGATATGTAAAGTATTAAGAGTATGCGGACAAACCCGCTTCGATTCAGACCTTGGAGAAAAAGATCACGCGTGTCATTCGCCAGCTACCATTCGAAATGCTCGAACGAGTCATCGAAAATTGGACTCGACGGATGAACCATCTGCGACGTAGCAAAGGCCAACATTTGATAAACATAATTTTCAAAAAATAAATGCCAAAGAATGTTCTTTCAAATGATAATAAACATTCCCCATTAAATTTTATTTTTCTGTGTTTTTTCATAAAAAAAGTAGGGAACCTCGAAATGGATCACGCTTTAGTATTAAACCATATTTTTTCTGTTTTTAATTATGGGTGAGTTTCAAAACGCAAGTTGCAAAGTAAACTTGCTTTTTTAAATGCGTTCTACAATGCAATTATGTAGAATTTTACAACGTTATCTGTACCAAAGTTCACCAAAAAAGTTACCAAAGTGCACCAAAAAAGTTGTGTTTAAAATATTTTTTTTTACAGTATACAAAATTCTAGAAATACAGTACAAAAACAGAAATTAAAAAAGTCGGAAAGTCGGAACTTTTTTGCAGAATATTTGGTGCTGAGATTTGCCAGGATGAGTTAGATGATGACCTGGCAACAGAAGAAACTTTAGATAGCAACACAACAACAGAATTAACCGAAACAATTAGAAGTTTTTAAAATTTGATAAACATAATTTTCAAAAAATAAATGCCAAAGAATGTTCTTTCAAATGATAATAAACATTCCCCATTAAATTTTATTTTTCTGTGTTTTTTCATAAAAAAAGTAGGGAACCTCGAAATGGATCACGCTTTAGTATTAAACCATATTTTTTCTGTTTTTAATTATGGGTGAGTTTCAAAACGCAAGTTGCAAAGTAAACTTGCTTTTTTAAATGCGTTCTACAATGCAATTATGTAGAATTTTACAACGTTATCTGTACCAAAGTTCACCAAAAAAGTTACCAAAGTGCACCAAAAAAGTTGTGTTTAAAATATTTTTTTTTACAGTATACAAAATTCTAGAAATACAGTACAAAAACAGAAATTAAAAAAGTCGGAAAGTCGGAACTTTTTTGCAGAATATTTGGTGCTGAGATTTGCCAGGATGAGTTAGATGATGACCTGGCAACAGAAGAAACTTTAGATAGCAACACAACAACAGAATTAACCGAAACAATTAGAAGTTTTTAAAATTTGAAAATGGATTTGAATAATGGAACATTTTTTATTATTAGAGAAGCCCAGGAAAATTACAGAGAAAAAAGATATTCTGTATTATGGGTTGCTTTCGATTTTTCCAACCCCTACGATAAGTGAAAGAATTTTTTCCAAGTCAATATTTATTAAAACTAAAGAAATGAGTCGTTTAAATCCTAAACATTTTAATCAAATTATATTTCTAAACTGATTATTTTATAAGATCTCCTCAAACTACATATTTAAAATTACTAATAAAATAATCTCAGTTTATTTTTTAATTAATACATATTATGTAATATGCATTAATTATATGTATTTAATAATTACGAATTATTTTTTTTGTTTTCTCGTGTTAGTTCACGAATTGTTATGTTTGTTATGTTATTGTTTTTTTTTTACTAATAAACTCAAAATAATAAATAATTTTTCCTTTTTATTTATTGAAATTACTTAATTTATAAAAAAAACTTTATTAATCGGTTAACCGATCAATAACAGAATAAACTGATTATTAACCGATTAAACCAAAACATCGATTAATTAATCGATCGATTAACCTATTAAAGTAAAAGCCCGATTAAATGAATACCCTAGTGATTGTGTGTACATTTAATAAAAAGTTAAAATAAAAATTGTTTTTTCGACAACGTTATGTGAGTAGCAAATTCGCTGTACCCAATCGAGTACAATGGCTTGATGTGTATAATTTTTTTAAAATTAAATTTTTTTTGGACCCAAATGTCATTTCAAGCCAAATTTTACAAATTTAAAAAGCTAAATGAAGATGATCACAAAAATTTCGTTATAGCTATTTTTCCACCAGATCCGGACTATAACACAGGTGAAGAGGAGGGGATTCTTTTTGATCACATGTCAAATAATGGATCAGGTGAAGTCGAAGTATTTTTCAAGAGTGATCGCACTTGGGCAATTGCGACCGTCAATAAAGTTTTCAAAATCAAGCCAAAAAGCTCCTAAGTGGACCAAGAGACCTTGTGATATTGAAATGCATCAAACCAATGTTTTTTTAGAGTTAAACCAGTGAGATTTGGTTTTAAAAATAGGATGCTAACGAGCAGCTCCTGTTATTTATACAAATTCAATACCTACTGTGAGTCCAAAGGTATAAGTGTAGAAAGAACAAAACTCCTTCTTAGATCCCGAGACGTGCTTGATTTTTTGGACAGCATTCCTAACCACTTCAGATCATGTTGCAAACAGATCTAAAATGGACTTGCTTGAGTTTTAATGCAATATTGCTCGATTTTATTTGCGAAACTATACCCAGAATGTGAATGTTTCTAAACGGCCGCTGGCTGCTATTGTTGAAACTAGCGGTGAAAACTTCTTTCCTAAAAGGATAAAAAATCATTTACGATGTCGTGATTTTCAGAATTATATGGGTATTTGAGAAATGCGATGTTGGTCTATGTGTTGAAAAAGTATGCTTTAAAATTTGCATACCTAAAAAACTAGCATACTCATTACGCCACTGTACTTGTCCGACTACAGCCTTAATCACACACTTTCAGGAATTTTTCAATTTTAATTTCAATTTCAATCTCTTTTGTTTTGTTTTGGCGTTTTATGGGCTAAAATCCGTTTACAACTTTTGATTTTATTCGCAAAAGATGAACAATTTATGAAATTAATCAGACTAAACTTAAAAAATTAAAAAAAAAAAATTATTTTTGCTGTTTATTAAAGTTTTAATGAAAACTCTCGCCACGTTCATTAGATTCGGCTGGTTATTGTGTATTCAATTTTTTCAATGACTCAAATTTTTAAATGCGGTTTTGTGCTATTTATTTGATGCATTTTTTGCTTTTCCAAAGAAATATGTATGCAACATTACAACACTTTCACTTTGCGGGACGAATTTGGAAAAATCCACAGTTGCCGATTAAAAAAATTCTTAGAATTAAAAAATATTTGTATTTTATTGTGCTGTCAAAATTGCACGAATCCGTTTTGTAAAAAACTTAAGTAACGCATACTGTTGTTATACCTGGACCATGTAGAAACATAAATCGTCCCGGCTTTGGTATTTTTTTTATACAATATATGGCCTTGACAGGTACCTTTATTAAAATATTAATTGCAGATATTTGTTACAATCTGTAACGCGAAGAATAATAAAATTCTAAACAACAATTTAAATTTTTAATTAGAACAAACATTATTGTTTTTTAAGTTTCGTCTGGTTTTTGTCTTTTGTGATTAAATACGACTTTTTTAGAACTTTGTCTTGTATACGTGCAAGGAAAATTTTTAATAAGCAAAATTTTCTAAATTCTTATATTTCTTAAACGACTAAAAGTTAATTTTATTGCAGAATTTCGGTTTCTTGTTGTTTTTTTTTTTGAGTTAAATGAATATATGTTGTACAACCTCCTTCAGTCTTAAAATAACGCCATATATCAAAATCAAAAGCTTTTCTTAGAAACAGTTAGCATTACTGGATTAGCATACTCGCATATGTTTACCCCGCTGGGTGCACCGCTTGCTAGGTTTTTTACCTAGGACAGGTTAATTCGTTGCTCTTTTAGTCGTATAAAACAATATTCTAAAAGTACACTTTGTATAAGACCTAAGGTAAATTATGAGCCGATCATTGTACAAATTTATGTATTTTTTCTAGCCAAAAAAACCCTAATTTGACCAAATTTTATGATTTTCTCATTATTTAGGTGCATTAAAGTAATTTTCAAGAGGGGACTTTATATTGGACCTGTGGGAGTTTATGGATCGATTAGATTGGAATGCGGCAGTGTTAATTTAAGTTTTAAAGAAACTAAGCTAGACACAATATAATTTTTCTTTACGGTTGTGGTCGTGTTATGGTACTTTTCGAGAATTGATTTTATATGAAGAATATGATAAATTATAGACGAACCGTCGCAAATTTTAATACAATAACATTATTAGTTGATGTTTAAGGCATACTAAAGTTCTTTAAAATAGTGGGTTCAATATGAAGCTCATGGTAAATAATAAACCGATCTTCACGAAATTTAACAGGTTTGCTATTTCTTGTTTTATGGAATTATAATAAAATTACAAATTGTTTATTCAATAACATAATTTATTACGTGTTGATGCATACTAAAGTGTCTTCCGAAAGCGGATTTTATATACGGCCCAGGTTAACTATGAACTAGAGGTCTGCTTTGAATAACTCACTTGTTTGCCTTTACTCAAAGTGCACAACATTTATTCAATAATAAAACATTCAAAAAGATAAGAAGAGAGTAAACCATATACAAAAATAAGAATGAATGAATTGAATAAAAAACTTGTTTACTGTAAATGAATATGAGAGTAATTCAAAAATAACAAAACATTGGAATGACCCGTTAGAGAGAGCAAGTTTACAAAAAATATTCAAATAATTTTTGAATTATTGAATGTGCATACATTTATTTGAATACCTTGCCATAATATGTGTGTAAGCTTGTGGCTTCTTTTATTTATAAGAGTTAAGCTTACACATACATACATAATGTGTAGGTACACATATTTTACATTCAAATTATATTTGAATAATTTACTCATTTGACTTGAGTTGACTGAATAGAATGAGTTTTTGTTGTTTTGTCTCTGGTTATTTTTTCATTTGTTTCGTTATCATTGGGTGATCGACACATTGTAATGAAAAAACAAATGAGTGTGTTGGAATTGCTTTTTATTTATTCTTGCAGACCTCTACTATGAACCAATCCTCCCGAAATTTAATAGAACAGACGAAATTTCACTACAATTGCATGACCAAAAATCATAACATTTGTTATTGTGATTGCTGGTCATATAAAACGAATTTGTGCAAAATTTACTATTGGAATCGTTGCATGGCACCACATTTTTCCGTTAGTTTTTGTAGCAAAGATATAAATTTTTGAGGGTTGTTGTAACGCTTTTGGACTCATAGCTCTTTATGTTTTGAGCACATTTGAGTGGATTTTAATCCCGGACAGCCTTGAACTAAAAACAATTTGACATCCATCAGATTTGTTCTCTTCTTTTGAGTTGTTCGACAGGTAGCGTGATTTTAACACATAGTCCGTCTGCATGGCTTAATAGAGTCAAGATTTCTGAAGGACCCGGAATATACACATATATACACTAAACCCCCTTTCAGACTCGGCAAGTTACTTGCGCAAGTAACTTGCGCAACACTTTTGTTTTGTTGATGTGAGAGGCAAAGTCGGGTGAAGGGAAAAACATTTAAGTACAGACTTGGTTGTACTCGGCAAGTTACTTGCGCAAGTCTGAAAGGGGGTTAAGTGTGGTCTAAGATAAGTACTAGAAATGTTTTACACGGATTGACAAACAATGTATACCCTCATTCATCACTAGTGGAGGGTATAAAGAAAAGTATATCGGGCTTTTTATTCTGAGTTTCACTAAATTTTGTTTTAAACCCTTCGAGAAAAATCTCTTTCAAATTAAGTATGAAAAAAAAATAATTTTATTATTTATTTATATCAGGGAAAATCGCATACTTAATTGAATACTTCACTTTGCAAAAATTTAATTTAACACTCCCACTTGTTATTATTCCTCGAATTCAATTCATTAAATAAACACATTATAAAACTGTCCTTGACCGTCTAAAATGTTACATAAATATTATTTTTATTGAAATAAAAGTTTATAAATTTTTATTTTCCAATTAAGTCGTTTAAAAATAGATAACTGTAAAGGTTTACACAGTGCAAATCAGTTTTTCAGTTTTTTTTTGTGTTTTATTTTGTTTGCTAAATTATTAATTGCCAAACATTTGTTTTAACTGTTTGTCATGAATAAATTCTGGTTTGTGTTTATTTTTCATAATTTTACTTATGCGGTTAAATGGTATATTGTCACGTAATAAAAATTATTATACGAATAATTTACACGAATACAAAACATAACAATGAGTTCCATTTATTGCATTGAGTGTGAACTATTAAAACAAGTAAGTCTTAAAGGATTTGCTATAAAAATTATACGTTTGGAATTTATATAGTAACTGTACATGTAAGTTTCCAAATATTTACTTGCTAATTTTAATAGAAGTTTGTAAATGTATATCACGTGCTTTAATGCAGTCAACATTTTTCTAGTTCAACTGGATGCCTGTAAGTGGCACAAAGAAGTTGATTTAAGTATTTTCCCTAGAAAAATTCAAGGGCTTTTACGTTAAAGAATGCACAGTAGAGCAGACAATCGTTTTTTGGGATTACTGGGTAGGCTATAATTCCTGACCATTGTATTTTTGATATAATTTTTTATTGAAAAATAATAATTTTGATTACAAAATGTAGTTTTAATCATGGAGAACTGCTGCGCTTTGCTTTACCTTGTCCATAACTGAATCCACAACTGGTTGAGCAGTCACAATAATTTCATTTATTATATTGTCTTTCAGTTGTTGCAGTCCTTGCGGCTTATTTGCGTATACACGATCTTTCAAAAATCCCCACAAAAATAAATCTGGTGGTGTTAAGTTGGTTGACCGTGATGGCCATTATAATTTTTTTTTCTAAAAATCAGCATCATCCGTTAATAATTCAATAAATTGTTCACAAAATCTTAAGCGGTATGCATTATGCGCAAGTGACAGGCCTTTTTAAAGGCCTCTATACTCCTTTCTAAAAGATACGCTTTGTGTGATATCCTGCCTTCGGAAGTATTCCTTCTAGAAGGTATACGCTTATTTTTGAAAGACTTTTCAAAACATTCAGTACACGTTCGACTCCCTTCTTAAAGAAGGTTGAAAGAAAGTTGTTCAGTTTTATTTAATTTTTTAGTGGGCTTCCGGAAGGAAAGCGATGTTATTATTAAAGGGAGTGTGGAAGGGATTGCTCCCAATGACAACCTGTGTAAAAAACAAATAAGTAGGGAATGCGGCGAGGAGGGCTTGTGTCTGCTAAATAAGGCCTTCTATTAGGTATCTTCACTAATTTTAGTTACTGCTGGGTAGGCCCTTAAACAAGGCCACTTGCCACTTGCGTTTCTTTCAATACTTACGGCTAGGTAACTGTGTAAAGCATTAGTTAGCAGAGTTCTGTACTAGTCTTGCAAAAGTGCAAATGCAAATATCGTAGCTCTTTTGTTAAATATAACAACAACATACACAGAGTTTCAGTTAGATTTCATTAAAGTGCATTTTCTCTTTTGCAAGCCTAATATTGAACTCCGTTTCAATGAATATGGTGTTGAATTTTTGACAGTAAAAATTAAATGAACTTTTTGTAAAAAATAATTGAAAAATAGGTAGACCGGTTTTTAATTGAACTTTCATTTATTTTATGTTACAATTTCAGTTAATTTTAAGTACAAAATATTGTGAGTGCACAGGCATAAGAAAAGTGCATGACTTTTGGCAAAACTGGGAGGTACTGGTTTTTTATTTTTTGGTCTATTATCATGTAGTGGTGTCCGTATACGGTGTTATTTTTTTCGTGTTGCACTGTATATAATTATTTAACAAAATGCCTTTGTCGACAACCACAGCACAAGTGACTGATTTTGACATTTGTGGTTGCATCATATATTTAAAGGGGCGGCAAATTAGTATAAAAACTATTACGTTATCATTCGCTTGCATTGTCGATTGACTTTTCGTGAAAAAGTATTTCTTGTAGGGCTACTTGAACTATTACTGGACTACCAATTAATGCTGATAGCCTATTAGCAACTAAATACAGCCAGCATGCTGAAAAAAGTGGCTAAAAATTTAACGTTCAAAATATGCTTCTTCAAGAACAGTTTAAACTTTAAAGTTCTATCGGGCTTGAAAAACACCGTTTATTTATTTTTACATAAAAAATTACTAAATAACTAAACTGTAATATAAAATAATTTCTAGAAATCACGTAATTGCTAAAAACGTAATATCTCACAGAAATAATAAGTATTAAAGTTTAAAAAATTATTACAATTTCCCATTTTTGCTAACAATTTCATACAAAGAAAAATATTATTATTCAAATTTATCTACTTTAAACAACATTAAATATGAGATAATATGCACATATACATACATATTATTTATTTCATTCATATGAGCAACATACAACATGTTCCGTAGTTTCATCTTTCTGAGGCCATAATAGAAACAAATATTAAAGGGACCAGAATGCAATACCCATATTTTACCACATTACCATATGCAAATGAATACGTTGAAGCCCGCTTTTCATGCATAAATACTCTTTGGTACGGCAGTAGATAAAAAGTTATATTTTACTAACTTTTCTTGTTTGTTTAATAAATCATCACACAGTAGACTAAAGAATATAAAAGTGTTTTACCTTAAAGTAGATGGCAAGAGTTTGTTTTCAAATGTTAAATTGTTATTGGTTTATTTATGCAAATATTTGAATTAAATCTAACATAAGTCCTGACTACAAAGGGAAAGAAAATGTATATTGATTGAAAAAATTTTGAATATTATTGTGTTTAGCTTTAAAGAGTTAAGAGCTTTTCCTTTAGCCAGACCAAATATAATACTAAAAGTCACCATTTAGCTTTTATCCCAATCAACTCAAAATAGTCCAATCCATATGGATACAGAGCCACTTATAAAAAAATTTACAAATATTTTCTTATATTAAGTCAATCAAATAATGGAAAACTTTTGAAAAATCTTGGAAAAATATACCTTTTCTACACCAGGGTAAACGTTGTCTTTTAAATTTCTAAAATAAAAAAACCAATTACACTTTCTCCAAATTATGTAAATTTATGAAAAATTTATATTTTTCTTAATTTCATATGCATTTTTATTCTCTTTCTGTATAATCCAGCGCTTACATTAATTTGTAGATATTTTTTTGCCACGCATTTGTCAGCTAAAAAATACTTATGCATGATACGTCTGTCTCATGACACAGACTTTCTCACTCCACAGACAACAAAAACCGAATAAACCATTGAAAATTCTTATAATGAATGCAAGAATAAATAGTATTAAAATTTGTCAGTCTGCCTTAATCCTCTTAAAACGGCACAAACATTACAATGATTTAAACGATGATAAAGTCCTTTACATTTAACAAATTTAAGGACAAAAAACAACATATTTATATCATCAAATCCCACTCATCTTAATTGGAATTTGCATTCAATTTGCATAAGATTTAGTTTCTAGGAATTTTATGGTTAAACATTTTAAATTTGTATTTAAACGTTTTGCTTTAAATCCAAATGACCTTTTGTGGTTGAATAAGTTTAACTGTAATTTCGTTAGAGTGCTATTTTTATCCAAAAGTGTCCAGGAGTTCCGTAAAAGTGTATCCTGTGGAGTGTTAATGACCTTTGTGTAGGTCTCTTGAGAAGACAATAAAACATGTTGACATAATTTTTCCATTAATAGCAAATAAGTAACATACTTTGCATCAATTTTTCATTACTCGGATAGAACGATTTTTTTTTTGGCAGAGAAGGTGGGGCAATTAAGGCACCCACAGTTTCTTTTTACATTTGTTGGAAAAAAGTTAGTTTTGAATTTTATTTTAAACATTTTGTTAAACATAAGTATGTATATATAAATGTATTTCCTATTTAGAATCCTTCACCCAGAGCTTGCTCTGGTCTCATCGTCTCTTTAATTATACTAATTTTTGCAGCAGCCATATTTTGATTGATGTTTATCGGCATTCATATTGTGCTTGACCACAACCATGTAGATACATGTTTAATCTTAACACTCACTTATTGAAAATTCATCATAACATTTTGCTTTTTTATTTCATTTTAGAGGCAACATGTAACGTGAGGTTCCCACGCAGCATTATTTATTACCGAAAACATCAAATTTGATTACTACATAAAATTTTCGACGTGTGGATCACAAATTGTGATGAGTGGATATCCATTGCGCAATGTTTGCTCTGCTGATAGATCGAGAAACTATTTTGCCAGTTGTCATTTACTTTGTACAAATGCCCGCTGGATATTAGTGTTCATAGATTGCCCCAAGTTACATTAGTGTATGTGTAAGCCTATCCATTTATAAAACTGTTTGTAACGCCCACAAACGTATTATACTGACTATCTTAAAATTATTTTCTGCATTTAGTTTACGTCATCCACCTGAAAAAATTATCTATTACATACTGTATTTGTGACACCCAGTTTCTAATTGAAAATGCCTGTCATGTTGTATTTAATTTTCGAAAATTATTGTATCCTACAATGTTTTAATGCAGGAACAACTCAACAAAATGCTCAATCATGAGAATCACATTAAATCAAGTAAACCTTTTACGTTTAATTAAATGTTATATGGGGTGGTTAAATTTTCTGGGCCGATTTGTTGATTTTGAATAGAACACAAATTATTTAGAAAATTACTGTCTTCTTTTTTATTATGGTAATATTGGTATGGTTTAATTATGTATGGAACAAAATATAGGCGAAATGGCCGCCATCTGAAGTTCCAAATTTTCGATGACGCTGAGGCATAATTGAGTTTCTATGCCGTTAATATGCTGATTTATCTCATCAATTAGCTCTTGAATTGTTGAATTGTTGTTGGCTTATCGACGTACACCTTTTCTTTCAAATTACTTCAAAGAGTCCCACGGCTTTAAATCGAATAATCTTGGCGGGCAATTAACATCGTCACCACGTGAGATAATACTGCCATTGAATTTGTCGCGCAAAAGAGCCATTGTTTCGTTAGTTGTGTGGCAAGTGGCACCGTCCTGTTGAAACCACATATCGTCCACATCTATATCTTCCATAAAAAGTTCGCTATCATCTCACGATAGCGAACATCATTCACAGTTACTTCCTGAACGGCCTCATTTTGGAAAAAATACGGCCCGCTGACGGCCCCAGCTCATAAACCGCACCAAACACTCGCTTCTTGTGGGTGCAGTGGTTTTTCGACAATCACTCTTGGATTACTATTCGCCCACATGTAGCCATTCTGCTTATTGACGAATCCACTGAGGTGAAAATGTGCCTCAACACAGAAGATGTTTTTTTTCGAAAATAGATCATGCACTATTGCCATTTCTTGCCACCATTCTGACCATTGACACCGTTTGGAATGATCAAGAGGCTTTAGTTCTTGAGTCAATTGCTCCTTGTAAGTGTGCAAAGGTCGTACTAAGAGCTGGTAATATCTTGAATGTTTAGTTAGCAGATTCGTACTGCAGGTCCAATAGTCCTAACGGAATGATTTGGTTGCATGTTTTCCTTGTTTTGTCAACGCTACATGAGATATGGGAATTTACCTTTATGTCTTCAATTAGTTCTTTTTTCTTTTTTGCATATTAGCCAGGAGATCGATAAGTTGTTGATTGTTGACAAATAATTGCCTTACGATGGCTGTAGTTCAGTTAGAGCTTCCCAGGGTGCACCGGGTGGCGAACTACATTACACCCCATCCGATGAACCACATCTGCAACTAGTTCTGTAATCTACCAACCTTGTTTTTAAAGAAAATTAATACAAATCCTGCCATATACTGCCAATGGCTACCATTTTATTATTATAATTATTATGTGCGTTTGTTTACTTTTCCAGTAAAATCCCAGTAAAATCTAGTAGGTGGGTAATATGAAAATGTTACAACTTTATGTGTACGCGAACGCATTTCAGTAAAATCCAGTACAAATTTGTACAAATTTTGGGGTAAACGAACGCAGCTATTATTTATTGATTTGTATATAGAATATAATCCTTATAGAATTCTTAATTAAATACAAATAAATTATGCAAAATATAGGTATTCATATCTGAAACAAAACTTACAAACAATGGGTTAAAATATATTAATAAATTAGTTTAAATATCAGTGGGATTAGAAGAATAGTCAATTAAATTATAAAATTTGTTTAACTTGTTACACACCCTTCTTAGCATATTTAAGCATAATTGACTTAAAAAATTAAACTGATAACGCAACCAAATTTATAATCGTCATTGGTGATAGGAATCCAGAAAATGCGTTGTCATGTTGAAAATAAACGAAATGTTCAGCACAGTTCTCCGGCTATTTAGAGTTGGCAGCTTGATGAGGCATAGTCTAGCAGAATAAGGCGGCAGATTCCACTGGTAAAAGAAACTGTTTTGGACCCCATATTTCGAATACATACTCCAAAACAGGTAACTTTATCAAAGGTTAACTAAAGCAAAGGCCTTGGTTAGGAGTTTTTATATAAGTCCATGATATATGGATGGCAGTTGCAGGAGATAAGTCGTGGTAGAACATCTTTTTTTAAAACCCTGCTGGTACACGCAGAGAAAAAATATGGTTGGGCATGGTTAGGGAAACAACACTATGTTTAATATAACAATATATTGTTGTCGTACACAAATAATTGTTATTTTTCTTTAATATCAACAATATTATAGTTACTGTAAACATATCAACGTTTATCGCAATTATAAATTTGAGTGTTGTTAAACGAAAAATAATTATTTTTCTAACAACTAAATTATGATAACTTTCAAAAGATATTATATTACTCACAACCATATAATGATATTTAATAGCCATAACATGATAACTTACTATACATTTATCATATTATGTTTTAGATGCAATCAAACCATTTTTACTCTAATAATATTATGTTAGCGCCATTTGTGAAAAATATGTGAGCGGTTAAACAATTTAAAGATAAATTCCTATAAAAAAATAAGCTTTAAGAATTTAAAAAAATTAAAATATTAGCGGAGTTCATTCCGTATTAGTGATTTAATAGTGGAAATGGAAATTATCGCAGTTTTTTTGTAAAATCCAACAGCAAAACACATAGAGATTTCGTTTTACATATTTTATAAAAGTGTTTTGATATTTCTGTTGTTTTCTTGGGCAACTGCGTATGTCTTAAAACAAAATTTTCAGGAGAGCCGAAACCCCATTCTAGATTAAACTATGGGATAGGTATTGTGCACCACGTTAAAAAATCGGAATTAATACATCTTTTTTCAAAAGTTTTTAGAAACATGTAAAGAGCAATTAAAATTAGCCAATATGGCATCAATATCTCAAAATCGGAAAAGAAAAATAAGAATAAATGGACAAACGAGGTTGCCCATGAAAACCACAGATTTTGGATTTTCTCTTTTGCAAGCCTTTTATTGAACTCCGCTATTTGATTTACATTAAGAAAAATTGTAAAAAGCCACAAAATAAAAATCGATGCAAGAAAATTTTAATTTATTTTATATTTTTATGACAGTTATGAAAGGTGCTGCATCATAATATGATTGCTTCTGAATTTATTATGATTAACATGACAATAATTTAATTACTTCTTGACTTAGTATGATTAACAGAATAAAATTATGATTAAGGGAAAAATATTATGATGTAATATTACGAGTATATTTAGTCATAATAGGTTTCAATAATAATCATAATATGGTGACTACAATCATTAATCTTATCATAATATATTGCTCTTAGAATATGTTTACCACAACCATGTTTTTTCTCTGCGTGCACTAATGCGCATTAATCTTATCATAATATGTTGCTCTTAAGCTACGGTCACACTTGTCAAATATTTGACGAAAAAAACGGAACCAACAAGCAAAATAAATAATTATTTCCTTTATTTCCAATATTTATTTTGATTATAATTCCACATCTTACAGAAAACAGTTTTTTGCAATGTCTAGCAGTATAATAAGCTTTATTTTTTGATATTAAGAGTTTGTTAAACCTCACTAACTCCTAACAAAAGTAGTGGTTACGCTTATTTGGTCAAATATTTAATAAGTGTGACCGTAGCTTTAGAATATGTTTACCACAACCATGTTTTTTCTCTGCGTGCACTAATGCGCATGTGGTTCTGACATCATTTTGACGTAATCACATATCACCCAATGGTCTTTGTGGCTTTGTAATGATGTGAAAATTACTGCTGATGATTTTAACATTCCGTTTACTCTAGGCTTCAGAGATTGCTGTGATATCAATCAATATTATGCCATAATTGCTTCTTGGAGTAAAGAAATTTAAAAAATTAATCTGGATAACGCTTGAAATAATATATAATTAGGTGACCACCCCGTTTTTGTTTGCAGGTTATTTTCTGATGAGAAGTGAAAAAAGGCAGCGTGTTAAAAAATTAAGTTGCGTGAGTTTCTCGTTAAATTCTCTCGTACTTAGACAAATGAGAAGTGAAAAAAAGGCAGTAAAATTTTGTTCTTCGAGGTTCTTCCAAATTTTCTCATACTTGGAAAAATGCGAATAGAACAGTAGGCAAAATGTTCAATTTTTACGATTCTCTTTAAAATGGCTTATACTTTAAAAAAATGAGAAGTGAATAGTTGGGTCTTACCAGGAAGTTAAAATTTTTTTTTTACAAAACATCTCCTGAAAAAAAGTTTCTAAGTTAGAAGGGTTCAAAGTTTGACATTTGGGCCGTACAGGTGTTTTTTCTAATCCATATAACTTATTATCTATTGGTGTTAGCAAAATTTGTCCCAATAAAATGTGGGGCTGCCCCCAGTGTCCCCTACGGACTGAATTTTACTCTTGTAGCTCAATCCTTTCAGGAGTTATCTTGTGCAGACAGAAATGCTTAAAACAGGTAGTATTCACCGTTGGTGGATTTGCCTAATTTTTGCCCAAGTTTCCTCCTGCACATAAGAAGTACTTGATCAAAAAGTCAGCATTCTATCTCGATCATTAACAAAAATATGATTTTTATCATCCTAATTTTTAAAATCGATCACTGTGGGTTGTAGTAAAACAACCCAGAGTCTCCAACGGGAATCGAAACCGCAACCCTCGCACAGATAGAATAGCTCATAAAAAATCCCTTGAAATATTCTTACTAATTTAACATGAAAGCTTTTAAGTTAACACATTATATACCAATAAATTTTATTTAAATTTAATTGCCTCCGTTCACTTATAAAATTGATCAATTAATGCAACAAATTTAATATGAGTACATTTTAATTTTAATTCTATTACCCTAGAATACTGTAGGGAAACACAGGCTTACGTTTAACCATTTATTCTTTTCTTCACACTGTTAGTTTTTTTTTATTTTTGTTCGTTTATCCTTAATAAAGTGTTAACACATTTATAATCAAAAACAAACAAATACCCCAATTTACACAAGTATTTGTACAATTAAAACGAATGATAAGAACAAAAATGTAAGAAATATTTGTAAATAAAAAGTAAAAAATAATGATGATATTTACAAGAATAAACGTAGTATTAGGGTGTGTCGAAAAAATTACTTGAGTCAGCCATCCCCTGAAATAAATGAAGGATAAGACAAGTCAACAAATAAAAATAAATAGAAAAAATTTCTTTCGAGGTATCGTTAATGGCTTTACATTAGGTGTACATTGCTAACTCTAAATGTAAGGTGTTTTTTTATACGTGTCATTTTGGATCTACGGTAAGTTTTAACCCTTAAACACCTAAGACCATCTACAGACGGTCATCAGAAAAAATAGTATTGACAAAAACAATTTACTCCACGCTGTTACGATGCAAATATATAAAAATGAAACGGTCCATGTATGTCGACCGCTAACCGCGAAAATAAAATAAGAGACAAAATGTTTAAATTTCGTTTTTTTGCATAAATGACTTTATTGGCAACATAAGGTACCGTTCCGATTTTATAGCAAGAACAATTTTTATGTAAGCGACAAATTTCATACAAAATTTATATGAAATAAAATAAAAAAAAACTGCCCTCCCGTAAAATGTGATTTTTGGCGCTTACGTAATTTTCGCGGTAAGGGCTCGGTGTAATCGCAACACGTGAGAACGGATGGAGCGATTTAGCTGATTTTTTTTCTATTCGATACGAAATTTTCAGGAGATAAATTTAAAAATTCCTGGTAGAACCCGGAAAATTTAAGTTAATAATATATTTTAGTACAAACTCGAAGAACTCTTCTTCTATTTTACATTTTTGATATGAAAATATCAAACTTCTGATAAAAAATAAATTTGTATAAATATGTATTTGAATAAAGGAATATATCCCGAACTATTATTAATTTTGAATACTTACAATTAATCGTTGATCTCTTTTTAACAAGTTTTGCATAGAATTTATGAAATTAAACACACTGTCTCCTTTTCACTTCTCATTTTCCTAAGTCTGAGGAAATTTAAAGCAAAACTCTAAGAAGAACTGAAATTTTTAACACACTGTCCCTTTTTCACTTCTTATTAGTAAATAGCTTCCGCACGAAGCCGGGGCGCTCAGATTGTTATGAATAAGTAAACAGGTCTCTGAGATTAACAACGTTTCTCTCAAATGTGCTAAATTCCCATTTCATACTATTGAGAAACTGCAATTTATTGTTGAAGGGATAAGCCATTCCTATGCGCATTTCACTGGTTGCTTAGGCCAGATCGTCAGGAAACTTCATCCAAAGATTTTAGAAAAGCTAAAGGTATTAAACAAATAAAACTGTTCAGCGAATAAGAATTATACACCTCAGTTTTACTTGTAACAATATCAAAGCTTAAACAAAAACAATAAACAGTGAGTTTACCTTTTCTTACAGTCCCTACTACAATTGGTTGATTTTTTGTCAACTCTAAATGTAGTTGTATGTGGGTAAAGAAAAAACAAAAATTAAAACAAATTACTTTATTTTATTTTGCCAGTACAGTTTATTTCCACTGCCACATGCATATTACTTAACAAAGATTTAAATATTCTGGCAGAAACAATCATTCTAGTCAGATTTTTGGTGCGAAAAGACAAATAAATTGCTTGTGAATTTTGTGCAAATTAAAATCAAAAAATAAAACCTTCTGGTTATTGAACTTAGTGTGGGTTCTTTTTTCTTGGTAAGTATTTGAAATGTTATCTTTCATATTACGTAGGTATAATTTCAAAACAAATAAGAATATAGTTTGAATGTTGATTCTTGTGAATTTTACCGGAGTAAAAAAAAATCAATGTTACTCCTTGTTTTTTGGAATAGCAAGGAAGGAACCAGCATTTCCATAGAACGAAAAAAATTAAACTTTCTTCGTTAGTGACCAAAAAATATCTAATTTTATGGACTCAATAGAAGACGATGATTTTGAAGACATTGACGATAGCACTGAATACCCGGATTACAAGTGCGATGAAATCATTCCTGATAGCGTTTTAGATACTGACTACACGTAGATAAAAAAATATGAATAGAGGTAACCATATTGTAAGAGCAATGTATGCAGGTTACCATATTATGTTTAAATATGACCAAAGTGTGGTTAAAATCAACAAAAATGTTCCCTAAATCAACCATAATATGGTCAAAATTAACCATATTCGAATCAATATTAACCATAATAATGCTTCAACTAACCATATTACGTTCAAAATTAACCATAATAAGGTCAAAATTAACAATAATATGGTGAATGCTTATCATATTATGGATATTTATTTCATCCAATTTTAAATTTGTTTGTTAAGTGTCAAAATATAATTTTATTTAATGTTTTATTCCTGTGACGACCTCCATTACCTTTTTTTTGTTCTACTAGTGTATTCTACGTAAATTTATGTATTTTAATCAATATTTAAAATAAAATGAATGAGCATGTTAAGCAAAAAATTCAAACGAAAATCCACGATGAAATCGCCTGTCCCCAGATCATCCATGAGTATAATGCGCACATGGAAGTTGTAGACTTAATGGATGCATATATGGGTCGCAATGGTCTCAAAATCAAAACCCAGGACATGGCAACCATATTAGTTTACCATTTGCTTGACATGAGTATAACAAATGCTTTTGAGTTATACCATAGAAATAACAAAAAACCATGACAATGTTTGAATTTCCCTCGAGCATTGCAAAAGAACTCTGCGTTTCCGTCGAAAAACGTTCGTTAAGTCGTCCATCATTTTGTTGAAGAAACAACTATTAGCTCTTTTGTTGGGAAAAAACTGTTCATCCTGTAGCTGGTGTTAGATTTGACAAGAATATACATTTTCCTCAATGGGGTTCAAAAAAGTCTAAATGCAACGTCCACCTATGCTGTTCAAAAAAAAGAACTGTTTCACAGGACATAATATATTTGATTTGAACATGTATTTTAGTTAGCACGAACAGTACAAAATAAAACTTATTTTCTTCCATCTAACCATCATATTTGATTTATTTCTGCAAATATTTTTTTCCCTTAAGCAACTGAGACCGTCTACAGTTGGTATTCCTTAATTTTGCCCTGGAGCTTTACACAAGTATTTTTTCTAAATTTTAACTAAAATTCTTAATTTCCAGCAGAAATATATGCTAGAACAAACATTACTGCCGCAATTTAAAACATATTTAAATATTGTTTGTTATCCAAAGCTTCATGTTCCTGATTTTTGGTAAAATCGGTCAATGACCGAAATAAGTTTTTTTTTGGGATATTTGTTGTGAATACACAGATCAAGAGTTCAGAGCATCAATAACAGATTTGATAAAGAGTGTTTATTTTTCATACTTTTAAACCCTGGATACCATAAATTGTTTGCAAAATATGAACTTGGGACAGTGGGCCTGTGGTCAAAGATGCCGTATGAGTTTCGGACTGCCTATGCAAAGGAAAGAACAAAAAATTCACTACGACGACTGCTACTTTTGCTTTGTATGATTTATCCCGAACTTAAATTGTCCTTATCATTCAGAGCAAGCCTTTTATTCAATTTGTGAACCACCATTTGAGAAAAACTTTAATGATGAAATATTTAATGGATAATAAGAATAAGAATAAGACTATTTATAGACATTCTCAATTATACGGTTGCCTATAGAGAAAAGATAACTTCTCTCGCCGAATTAATTAATATTGCCTTGGTTCTATTGACATTAATTTTAAGTTGACGCAGAGAAAAAACATGGTTGAAGTTTGGTTAAAAAACCATATTATGGTCCCCGCAACACCAACAAACAAACTGTTGTTATTTTGAACATTACTTTTTAACGATCACTAATATTTTGTTTCTTTTCAACAATACCTACTCTGAAACATCAAATATGGTTGAATTTAAAAAAAAAAAGTTTTAATAAAATAAAGTGTATGGTTGTAACTTAACTTAAACATATTATGGTTGCTTTAACCATATTATTGTAACCATATTATTGTTGTCTTCAAACATGCTGTAGTTAATATGAAATAACAATAATATGTTTGAAATTATAATAATTTTAAACATTGTATGTTACTTTTAAATTTAAAATAATATATTTAAAACAACAATATTATGGTGGTTTTGCTCTCTACAATAGTTGAATGTTTTTCAAATGCATATGAGCTTGGTGCGCTTAAATTTCTCATGCATTTTATTTTAGTCGTTGATTTAATTATACAAATTAAGTATTACGAACCAGTAAAACAAAAGGACCCAGTAAAAACGTTACTTACCTGATAAGTTAGCAAGTAATGTTGGAGAAAATAAACACAACTGATTTTTCGGCTGAATAACTACTTATTTTTTGTTCGAGGTGTCCACAGACATTAGTACTTTCAATAGACTTACTAGAAGTCAAAAAATATCTAGTTATTAATAAACTGCGAGTAACCTGTATAGTAAGTACTTACAATATACTTACTAGAAGTCAAGAAATCACTAGTAAATATACCTAATAAGTAGTTATTGAGTATGTTACCAGTAAATACTGAAAACAACAAAACTACCCAGTAAAAACTTCGCCTACTTTTTTAAAATTAATAGCTTCTTTCACTCATTATTTAATAGCTTCCTTCTTTATAACTTCTAAAATTACTTCTATAACTACTTATTTTACAGATTAGTGTAGGTAAAAAATAATGACTTACATAAAAATTAGTTCATTTTGGCACATCCCTTGTAAAATTGATTGGTTCTTTCAGTAGAATTGGAAGTAGTATTTTTACTTTTTTCGGATTACTTAACACATTATTTTGTAGGCGAAATTTTTACTGGGTAATAAGTAGTTACTGAGCTGATTCTTAGTAAGTAAATATTCAGTAGTGAAAATAATAGAAGTAATAAGTGGTGGCTGAGGTCATTACTAGTAAGTACTTATTGAAGTTTTCAGAATAATGACAATTGTAATGATAACTTCTTACTAGGTAACGTATGAAATAATTAACACCTATTACCAAAATTCAAAAAGTTTTTCCTGGGGAATGCTAATAAATGTCGTCAAAGGCTGGAAATGCTTTAAATTATACTATTTTTAAAAGTGAAAGCTAACACGTAACAATAAAAACACGAAACTTGACACTTAACAAACAAATTGCAAAAATGGATAAAATAAATAACCATACAGGCATGTTCTGACAATTGGAAAAATCGCATAATAAGCGTTCTGTAAACCAAAATAGCAAGAAGTTTTTCGACTTTAAATTGCAAAAGTATGGTCAACGGAGCTAGAATATTTTTAAGAAACTATGCCAGATCGCAAGCTAAACGCACGAGATTCAGAACGCCATAAAATAAATCTGGCGTTTTGCGATTCTAAGAACATGACCGATAATATGGTTAACTTTCGCCATAGTATTGTCTATTCTGATCAAAATATGGTTACTTCTGTCCATATTCTGTAAATTTTTGATCACATTATGATTAGTTTTGAACATATTATGATTAATTTTGACCATTATAATGGTTAATATTAAGCAAAATATGGTTAATATTAAACAAAATATGTTTAATTTTGAAAAAAAATATGGCTAATTTTGAACAAAGTATGGTTTATTTTGACCATATTATGGTTGAATTCGGGAAAATTTGTGTTTATTTTAACCATATTATGGTCATATTTAAACAAAATATGGTAACGTGCAAACATAAACATTGTAAAAATCCAATGCTGCTCTTAGAATATGGTTACCTCCAACCATATTTTTTTTTCTGCGTGTTCTAAGTATATTATAGCTTAGACTGCATTTGCCCTTCTTTTCTTGTCATGAGCACAATATCATATGTATAATAAGGTCAAGTAAAGGGCGTCTTTATATAGACAGCTTTAAATGTAACTTTAAAGGCGACCGTACACGACATGTATTTGTCATCTGACATGTCAAATTTCCCACTGCAAAATACATACATGTCGTGTGTTACCTTTTTAACTTTGCTTCTGTAAAAGTCAGACGCAAAGTCATCTGACAAAATTTCAATTAGAGCGTGCTCTATTTTCTTCTGACAAACCATCGGTCATCAGAAAACTATAACGGGAAGAAACCGGCAGCGGCGTCCACTATTGACGGAATCATTAGCCGGCTGAATTTAATTTTTTACAATACCGAGATATGTTTGATCATCTAACCATTGAATAGAATTTATGTGAATATATATATAAAAACCGTTTTATTATAAAATCCTTAATTGGTATCTTTGAATTAAAAGAAATAAATGTTAAGATGGCTAAACTATTTTAAGGAGCAAATAAAAAATTTAATGGCGGCCGCAAGCTATTTTAAAACCGAGCACTACTTTGGTTTCTGCAATAACAATGCGAAAAAAATAGAGACAATGTCAGAAGGAAATTACATGTACGTTTGTGACCGAATATTATAAACCTTATGTAAAACAGCGATTTTGACAGACATGCACAATTACATGTGACTTGAAAATTTGACATGTCAGATGAAACAAACATGTGGTCTATATGCTCCTTAAGTGTGTGCTCTAACACAATGATAACACATTAAGTGAAAATTAAATTAATAAAATATTATCAACCACTAACGATTTGTTGAACTTTGGAAAATTTTATCCGGCTTGTAAGTCAAATATTATCAATTTTCTTTTAAGTCTGATGCACTTGTTTCATTCTTTCAAGGCTCTTTCAATTCCGCCTATTTAGTTGTAAATTCAAACAACTGACCAAATGTTGTCATAATTAAAACAATAACTTTTAACCAAAAATTAACGGCATCACAACATCTTTTCCCAAAAATTAAGTGTGATAATTTTGTTTATTCTCTTTGTCAAACGACAATAAAGTTGTCTGCAGCTAAGAAATTTTACCGTCAAACCCATTTAATTTAAACGCCATAAAGAACATGTTGAAAAGTTGTCGTTTTTGTTTTCATTTGCAGATTTGGAAAAAGGTCTTTTTTTAAATTTTTATTTATATGTTTTGTATTTGTTGTAGACGTTATTTTGTATTCTTAGATAAATCTAAACTTAAATCTGTAAAAACTGTTATATATTGTTTGTCTGCAGCCTTCGTTAAAAATCTTTATTTAAGTCCTTTATTTGTCATAAATATTTATTATATTTTCTTTAAGGTTCAGTAACAAATTATGGGTGTTATTTTATTTAATTTTTGGCTTTCATGTTTTTTTTTATAAAAGAACATCTGTTTTAAAGTTCATAATCAGAAATAATTTAGAAAAAAAAATTAATGAGTGGGCGAGGGCATTAAGAAATATTTCCACCCTTCATCAAAGTTTAAGAGGGAATATTAAAGTTGGTCATTCTGTTTGTAATATGTACAATAATAATCATAGACCAGTGATGCTCATACAGGCAAACAATTGTTTATAAGGCCCACCCCTTTGTTTTTTACATGTACGGAAGGAAGCTGGGTTGATCTTTTTTCAAATACAGTGTGTAAGATAAGTTATTAAATTAAAAAAAATAGTTTAATGTTTTTACGAAACTGTCATAAAAGCATAAATGTAGAAGATTTTGGTGGAGTTTTTTTTAGATATGATTCTTACTCTTAATTTTCAAACATGCTCGCAGTTCACACAGCATTTTTTTAACCCTTTCCAATACTTATTATTTTTAAAGTCAAGACTTTAAAAGTCAATTTTAAAAAATAGAAAATTTGATTTGAACTGTATTGTTATGAATGCTTTACAAACATAAAAATGTCTTGCTATTAAATTTCAATAAAAATTGTTTACTTAGTTTTGCGTGTCTCTGTACTTTAAAATTCTCTGACAACACATTCATACAAATGCAAAACATTTTTGAACACCAATGTCCTAGACCGTATAGGTACTTTACTATTCTGAATCCTTATGATTAGTGGAGTTGATTTAACCATGTCCGTCTATCTATGCGTTGGTTGAACACGGTAAACCAAAGACGTCAGATATGATAGGCTGTTATATAGTATTTATATCATATAAAGTCTAGGATAAATTGATGTTAAATTTCAGCCAAATCAGTTTATAAGTAGCCTAGTTAAAAAAATAACGACACAAAAGGTCCTCTATTGGAACAAGGAAGACCAAATTTGACTCGAAATGATGTATATCAAGGCCCGTTGAAAAAATCTGCGCAAGAAGCCGGATGATCATTGTTTATGTTATTTTTAGTTGTCAAAAGTTGTTTACATGTTGCTTACATGTGCATGTATACGTTTGTTTACGTTTATGGTATGCCACACATACACGTTTTTCCCTTTTGCTTTGTATATGTGGTAGTAAATTTTTGACAACTAAAAAGAATCGTTTTTTGTTTTTGTACAAGAAAGCAGACCTGATAGATGGGCCTTGATGTATATGTTCCATTTAATTAATATTAAAATTAAAATTTAATTTTTTTATAAAAACTAAAAAAATCCTAAATGATCGTAATTTTGAACGTATGATTAATATTAGAAAAACAAACACATATGTATACGCTCTCATGTACTTTTAAGAAAATAAATTAAACTAATTATTAGCATACTTTCGAGGGCGAAATAATTATAATATTTTTTTTTCTCCACAAATTTATTTTTACCGGCAAAACTGTTGATTATAAAGAAAAACGTTATATGAACGGATTAAAGAAATTGTAATTCTAAATTTTTTTTTTTGTTTTAGCAAAATCGGAACAGTGGTTCTCGAGTTATTTTACACAAAAAAACATCAAGATAAGGATAAAATTTAAAATGTCATAAAAAAAACTGACACATGCGAACGCCAAACCCTTTAAGGGTTTTACTATGCTGACCTAGTACCATCACCCTGACTTGGATTTTCTCACCCCCCAGATTGGCTGTTGTACTGTGTTATCCGTCATTCGATTAACCGGCAGCATCAATTAACTGGAAAATATAATTTATTTTTGCATCGATTTAAATCACCTCTGTTATCCGAAATTATAAACAAATTATATTTTTCCTTTAAATTAGAACAATCAAAGCAAATTTAAATAAACGATGAAAGAGATATTCCCAACGTACTGGAAGCATATTCTGCCAATTACTTTTTTCCCTATGTTTACATGATAATACATTACATATTTATATAAAATATGAAACACACAAAAAAAAAATAAATAATAATCAAGAATGCAGCCGGTCCCGTATGTTATCGATAATCGAGGACTCACTGTATTTTCAACCACACACTTCAGAGTAAGAAAAAGAATAAGCCAGGAGTAACAGTAACAGTAATTTTACCGTAAAAAAGTAAGACCAATCTATTTCTAACAGATTGAGACGTAACATCTCACCGCTAACTATAATCACTCTAATTTCTTGACATACAACAAAATGAAGTAGCTGATTTTCAACGTTACTGTTACTCCCGGCTAACTGAGCCTTAAAGCGTAAAAAGAAAAAGTTAAAAGAGAAATATAAAAAACGACATGAAAACTCAAAACAAGTCGTTTTGTTTACCCCTCTTTCTTCTCTACACTGCTTGAAACCAACCAAAAGAGACGTCGTAAAAGCCTCCATGTGAATTGCCTGTTATACACCTAATGCACAGGTTCACGATTTTTAACGTATTTCATAATTATAGGCTCTGATTTTCTGTGTCTGAAGCTGAAACCAATTTTCAAATTCTAGACAAATTAAAAAAAATTAGTGGTAAAAATAAACAAAAGTTGTACGTTATAACTGCCAAAACTTTCGAGTGTTTTTAAAAGCCACACATGGTTTTTATTTTTTTTAGCAACTTTTTCTTCTGTTATCAATTGAATTTTTTTAGTCTCTGGGGATCCATAAAAATCAACTGGACGTTGAATGGTATTAGTGACTGACTGGTTTACTTCTATTATAAATACATTTGGTTTTAACATTTATTAAGGTTACTTTTAAGTTTTTTTTTTGTTATTTTTAAAGCGGCACACATGTTTATGGATTAAAAAAAAAAGGAAAAAACGAAGCTTGAAATTTTAATCAAAATCTGTCGGATACATAAATGATAAGAATAAAAAAGATTGTAATATAAAAAGCTAACAAAGACATACCCACATATATAATTGATTTAAAATAAATATTTAATTCAAATTCTTAACACTACACGCAGAGAAAAAACATGGTTGCAGTATGCAATGGCAACAATCAAACTTTTGTTGTTTTTAACAAAATGTTTTTCAACATTGATAATATTTTGTTTCTATTTCACAATAAAGTGTTTACCCCCTTAAAACATCAAATATGGTTGAATTCAACAATATAATGCTTTAATAAAATAAAGCTACAGCTATACACTTAAACATATCATGTTTACCTTTACCTTAACCCTTTCAGTGTTTTTGTCGAATATATTCGACATTACATTGTACTCTGCTTCTTCGCCCTTTTAATGTATAAAAATGTACAGTTAATTATATTTTTTTTTGTTTTATCTGAAAGAGAGACACTTTAGCTATTTCAATTCGCATTTTATTTTATTTATTTATTAGAAGACATAAATTTACGTAGAGTAAACTAATAGAACAGAAAAAATGGTAATGAAGATCGTCACAGGCTGGAATATGAATCAGAGGGGATTTTTTTATAATAATATAAATATGATAGGAATTAAAAATTAAATATAAAAAAAAAAATTATAATTTGACACTCAACAAACAAATTAAAAACAAAAATGAATGAAATTAATAACCATAATATGGTTAACATTAACCATATAATTGTTTTTTCTGACCATAATATGGTTACTTTTGTCAAAATTCTGGATTTTTTTTTACCATATTATGGTTAATTTTTACCATTATGGTTAGTTTTGAACATAATAATGGTTTATATTAACCAATATATGGTTAATTTTTTCCATATTATTGTTGATTTTGTGATAATTATTGTTGATTTTAACCATATTATGGTCATATTTAAACATAATATTGTAACTTGCAAACATAAACATTGTTTAAATCCAACCATAGTATGTTGCTCTTATAATAGGGTAACCTCCAAAAACATTTTTTTTCTACGTGTAGGTATGTACTCCCTGCATTAACTGAAGAGCAGACGTCATGGCATCTTAAATATGTTTACTTTCGCAGAAGCAATATTTATTTTTATATATTTATTTTCATACGTATTAAAATTAAAATCACAATAAATGTAAAAGCACAAGCAACACTAGCTGTCAGCTTATAAAATATTGTTATTCACAAAGTGTTCTATTGTAGTAGTATTTGCTGTAAAATTTCCTTAAAAATGTCACATTCATGAATTATAGCAAATGTAACAAAGTTAACACAACAGAATACTTTGTAAATTGCCTTATAGGTAAGAGGTTCGATATATTGTTTATGATTAAGCTCTCCGATATTTTTTTATGGTTTCTGTATTCCTTTAAAAATTCAAAAATAATACTTCTTTACGGTTTCTAAAAAGAACTGATTAGAAATGATGTGTCTTTCAGAATTAAAAAATTGATCGTTAAACGTAGCAGGTCTGTAATGGAGAAATGTAAAAGTTTCGCTTATCATTTCTCTAGCGGAAGGCATGAATTTTATATGGTGAACCCCCGCTTTTAAGCAAATACATTTTTGACACAAAAAGTCAATTATTTAACGCATATTAAAACTGGTGAGTATAACGATAAGTTTTACACACTACATTTTTATTATTTTTTTTATTGAATATTCTCTTTCACAATTCTGGTTCGTAGTGGGGGAATGCCTTTGTCCTTTTAGTGTTATTTTTTTTATTAAAATTGTTAAAAATACGTTTACTTACCCAACTTTATCTTTGAATGTCTTATTGCTTAGTTGATAAAGTGCTTCGCAAAAGAAGAATATTTTTTTTAGGTAGATTTAACGGTCTCACCAGTATTGCCATTTTATACAAAAAAAGGGTAAATTTGAACAAAACTTTTAACATGTGTTATTTCGCTTTGCAAATAAAACATTAAAAATGGTACAATTCGTGCAACAGCTTTAAATATAAAAAAGCATATTAAAACTTTAAAACAATAAAGATATAATAGCATTCTTCGTCTAATCGGAATTTGACAAACCCTTTACCATTAACGCAACAAGAACAAAAAGTTATATTAATCCGTTAATCAGTTAGCCGAATTATAAATACCCGATTAACTGATCGGTTAATTTAAAATTGTCTTTTTTCGATTAATTAATTTCAGTCGATTAACCGATGTAAAAAACCATATTTTTTGTGTTTTTAATTGTGTGTAAAACTTCGTACAGACGATGGTCAGATCTGAAAATCTTGTAAGCAGGTGTTGCCAACAGCAATATTTTTCTGATAATGGTGCAATTGTCAGATGCATTAATTTTGAACTTCTACAAATACAATTGAGCTTACAATGATCACACAGCTGTAAGATATTTTAGCCAATTTTAATGCAGTTTAAGCAACGCTGCTTACCAATATTGTAAGATCTGAACATCGTCTGTACGAAGCTTAAGTTCCAAAACTTCAGTTGTAAAGCAACCCGCTTTTTTAAATGCGTTCTAAAATGCAATTATGTAGAATTTTACAATTTTATCTGTACCAAAGTTCTCCAAAAATGTTACCAAAGTTCACCAAAAAAAATATGATTTGAAATATTTTTTTCATAACATATATTTCCTTCTAGCAATACATTCTTAAAATACAGTACAAAAACAGAAGTAAGAAATGAACTTTTTTGCAGAATTTAGAAGTGTTCAAAATTTACAAAAATTAAAACAGGACTCTAATGGCAAAAAGGAAGATTTTATAGGTTTAAAGAAATCCACGAAAAGGACTGAGTAATTAGATATTCTGTATTATGGGCAGCGTGCCACGACAAAAAAAAAATTTAACCAAAATGTAAAAAATAAAGTAACCAAAAGCGAAAAAAAGTAATCAAAGTTATTTTGTATCAAATGTACTATTTTATTCGCACTTCAAAAAATGAATAATATATCTAAAGAAGGAATTGTGTTTGTTTGTATCTTGTAGCATCATAAGCCACTGGACTAGAGTTTTTTTTTCCCGGAGTTTTTTGATTCCCGGGAAACCGAGATCCCGCTCCATAAAAATAATACAAAGTAAATTTGTTTTAAATTAATGAAAAAAACTTTTTTTATAAAAAGCGTAAGGGAACTTGTTTACAAAGTAAGCAAAAGAAATGCTTAAATACTCCAAAAATTAATTAAAGGTTGAAAGGGGAACTTGAATTATTATTACCTTACGATTTTATATGTAAATTTCGTATCATTATGCTCTAGATAGAAGATAAAAAAATAACATAAACATAAAAATTTAATTCATAAAACAATAATAAAAACAAACAAAAATTGTGGTACTCAAGTTATGAGATCAAAAAGTAAATTCATAAAATAGATAAAATATTTTAAAAAATATATTAACATTTTTTAACAGCTTAGGAAATAACATTAAGACACACTCAATGCGTTTAGAAAGTCGGCAAAGAGTATACTTCTTATTTTATTTACTTAATACCATGTTTCCGAAAAATTTCGTTAACTTTTTTTACCGAGATTGGACAAATAGTTTAAAGTGCAAAAGATTAGAGTTGTTGCATATTTCTAATTCACAATCCGAAGTAATTTTTCTTTTTTATATACAACGCCTATATCAGTCAAATATATGTCGAGGTTTATGCAAAAAATAGCATCAAGCGGACTTCTTCTTACATGATCCAACTGTTATCTTTAGGACAATGTGTTTTTAAAATTGTATGTTGTAGTATCTTACACCGGTTTCCATAGTTTTTATTTATTTCGGTTTCCCAGCACTTCCCGTCACAAAATGAAATAAATTTATGTTTATCACGTTATAAACATATCGTCATATCTAAAAATTTTTTTTTAATTGTTAGTTAATTAAGCAAAGTGTATTTCGGTATTTTATCACCAACTGAACCTTTAATCGGTATATTTTGAAAACTTTGATCGCATTTTGCCGAGCTCGATTTTTTTTGTAGATATGACTTTGCTGCAATAATGGAGCGATATTTTTGGCTATCTCCTATTTTTAAGACTTGTCCATGGACAATTAAAATTTACTGCCTGCATCTAATTTTGAATTTATGTTCTTTATTAACTCTTCACTTCACTAAATTTATTAATTATCAACTGTTTCACGGCACATTCTGCTTTTGGTAGATTTATTGCGTCAGTAGACATTGATTTACGAACGTACTCACTTCTTGTTATTGATCTAATCAACA
Source organism: Pollenia labialis (assembly GCA_949318255.1). Lineage (NCBI taxonomy): Eukaryota > Metazoa > Arthropoda > Insecta > Diptera > Polleniidae > Pollenia > Pollenia labialis. The sequence goes on along the minus strand of OX439141.1, from coordinate 77,159,506 downwards.
ACCCATCAACAGATGCTAATTTTTAGAGAATATAAAACTAAATTTCAAAGTATTACTGAAACTATGAGGAACTTTTATTTCCCGGGATCCCGCAACAAAAATCCCGGGAAAACGGGAATAAAATAATTGAAACCTACACTGGACCGATTTTTTAATGTTTAACAGTTTTTTGCCGAACAATCGGCTATATAATTTTTAAGTACTCCTTCCTATACAAAGTTAACACTAATTTTTAAAATTTTTAAAATCTTATGAGTTTTCAACCTTTTTATATGAATAGCTCTTGCAAGTAAAATTTTTTAAGAGTGCAAAATTTAACTAAATTTTGCGGTAGATCTTTTATTTATTTAAGATGCTTTCTGCAGGGCAGAAATGGAATCCTTTTAAACGGGATGGAATCGGAAGAACCTTTGACCTTATCGATTATCTAAAAAGTGTTTCAGTTAGACCTATGAAGAATTAAAAGTAGCAGGTAATAGCTTTAAAGTATATACTTAATATGGTTAAGTTGATAGTTTGTAAAAGTTTAAGCTTTTTTAAGTAGATTAAAAAAGTATTGGTATTCGTTGCACACATATAGCACAGAATTTTTAAGAGTCAAAAAGCGGAGCAGGTAATTCTTTTTTAAAACGAAAACTTGGTTAGTTTTGTGTTTAAAAAAAGTAAACAAAAAGTTAAAAAGAACACAAGTACACATTGGATTTCTTTTCCAATGTATTCTAATTTTGCTTAAAAGTAACCAAAACGGCAACGCTGATTACGGGTTACTTGCGATATCTTCAACATCTACGTTAAGTTAAAGAATTTTTTCCAAGTCAAAACTTATCAAAACGGAAAAAAGTTTCGCTTAAGTCCTAAATATTTTAACTAAATTATTTTTCTAAAAGATTAATTATAACTTCTCCTTAAACTTAAATTATTAATAAAATGATCACACAGTTTATTTTTTAATAAATACATAACCGGGCATATTCGGTAAATCGAAATGAAGTGATTTTAAATCGCACAAATTTTGAAAACGAGCCTGAAAAGAATGTTCATGAAAATATTCCTTTTTATATCCCAAAAAAAATGTTTATCATTTTGCGTAGCACTAAGGATACATTTAAAAAAATAAGCGCACAATTATGCGCTACGCAATAAGACATACAGAAATGCATTAAAGTAAGTGAAAGAACTCTCAACAATTTTTATAAAAAAAAAAAAAAAATTCAAGGGTTTGTAAGGGAGAATACTAAAAACTAACTGTATCAAAACATTCAATGTATAAAGCTGATCATTACATCCAACAATTTTGATATGCGCTGAATAATGCGCTTTATGTGTCAAAAATGTATTGCTTCAAAGTGGGAACTCGCCATATAAAATTCATGTCTTCCGTAAGCGCAATGATAAGCGAAACTCTTGCATTTCTCCCTTACAAACCTGCTTCGCTCGAAGCACAATTTTTTATAGGGATACTTCATACTTTGAGTACTAATTATCTCTACATGGACCACTGTTGAAGAAATATGTTTACCATAGTTTTTGTTTGTTCGTTTTAGTTCAAGAATTGTTATGTTATTGTTGTTTATTACTTATTAACACCAATTAATAAGAACATTTACATTTTTATTTATTGAAATTACTTAATTTATAAAAAAAACTTGGTTAACCGATTAATAACAAAATCTTCCGATTAACCAAAACCTCGATTAATTAATCGAGTGATTAACCGATTAAAGCAAAAGTCCGATTAAATGTATACCCTAATTAATACCGTTCTTCAGATAAAAATAAATTTAGTTTGTGCCACGCCCACTTTTCCAATCCCGCTCACATTTTGACGGACGTACATACTTTGCTATACTCGAACTTTGCTATACACCAATTAATAAGTACTTTTACATTTTTATTTATTGAAATTACTTAATTTATAAAAAAAAACTTGATTAATCGGTTAACCGATTAATAACAAAATTTAATTTATTAATCGAGTGATTAACCGATTAAAGCAAAAGTCCGATTAAATGTATACCCTAATTAATACCGTTCTTCAGATAAAAATAAATTTATTTTGTGCCACGCCCACTTTTCCAATCCCGCTCACATTTTGACGGACGTACATACTTTGCTTTACTCGAAAATTCGTGTTGTTTTTCGTTCGTAGTATATACCTGAAGCTGGCTGCAATTTAATATTTATATACAGCGTTTCCAGAAAGTATATTAAAAAATCATCATTTGGCGAAAAAAATCATATCTTGAAGAGAAAAATCTACAAAATTGTCTTTAATTTTTTTCTATTTAATTCCCTTAGCTAATCCCGCAAACGCGGAGCTGATAGGCTAGCTCACTACCAGCTAGCCTACCAGGGCACTCCAATTATTATTAACAAGTGCAAAAAGTAAACATGATTAATTGAATCTAAAAAAAAAATACTTTTTCCCAAAAAAAATCTTTGAAGTTGTTCAAGAAGTGAGAATATTTTCATGATTTCTGTAGTAGTTTGATCATAAATATGGAAGTTTGAATTTTCCAACTAAAAGCTTCTTAAGTTCCATTCGTTTTACCAGTTGGAACTCAATGCTTGATTTTTTGTTCTTTAATATATAAAATTTTATAATAATACGGTTCTTCTTTCCACAAATAATTTTTTTCATTAATCTTCTCAAAATTAACAACCATTTATCTGAAATGCTTTTTTAATATTTTGTACGCCCAGAAAAAATGATGCAATTTTGTGTATTCTAGACACTGCAAACAACAAGCAACACAAAACCACAACAAGCTGATACAAAACTTCACTATTTTGAAAATGGAATGGTTTAATAAAATTGTGTATTTTGTACCAACAAACTAAAAGTAAATCATTTCTAAAAAATAAAAAATCATCTTTTGAGAAAAAAATCTTTAAATGGTATTTTTGTCAAAAAATAATCAAAAATATGATAAAATCTTCGTTCTGGCAACGCTGTTCATATATTAGATTAAAACAAAAGAAACCAAAACTTCTCAAATAAAAATTTGGGGGTCTAAACACGAAACAAGGTTTAAAAGAGAATTCAAAAAACTTTGTCAAAGTAAACTTTGCCTGTCTAAAAGAGGACTTTCGGTCGACACTGAGCATAATGAAGCTTAATATATTTACCAGCTTCATTTTGTTTAAATTTAAACAAATATGTTAACCTTAATTGAAATTTAAACAAATATGTTAGCCCAAATTGTATTATTAGACAAGGTCGTGCTTAAAATGTAATATTTTGGGTTCCATAAACCACGTTTAAATTGCATCCATCTGGGGTTGACCAAGAAAACCCCACTAGTTAATTATCGAAACTTAGCTTTTAGTTAAGCCAATATGGAAATCAATTTGTTAATATAAAGGCTTCTAAAATTAATAAATCAATTCTTTTCTGTAGGGCTAAATCAAAGTAAATCTTTTAATCAAATATATAAAACGCATTTAACTTAAACCTCAATTTACAGATTATTACGCCCATTGGGGTTTATTAGATTGAGCCTTCAAACATTAGACAAATTTTTTAGCGCAAAATTTTTGTTCCATCAATCACACACTGTAGTAAAATTATCTGGCATAAACGAAAGTACACGAAAAATAAAGTTTGCTAGTTCTTGAAAAGAATTTCCCCAAGAATTTTTAAAGTTGTGAACGTAAAAATTCATCAGTTCTTTCTTTATTTTTTTCCATTTTTGCAATGTTAAATTCTTTTGGTAAATTTCTATTTTATTTATGTTCTGTTAATCACACTTGCGATTGTGATTGGCGACTTCAAATTACAAAAGTATGCTCAGAGGAACTAGAAAAACTGTGGCAGATCGCTAGAAAAACGCACGAGGTTCAGAACACCTTAAAATATATCGCGTTTTGCGATTACAAATCGTGCGATTCTCAAATCATGGCCTTTTGTATGAAATCAATAATATCTTCTTCGTTTTTTCGCAATTTAAAATAAGTTAACCTCTTAGTTCGAGTACGAGATATTTTGTTGCAAAAGCAGCACTTAAATTGAAAAAACCACAATCACATGTTTAAAAAAAAGTACTTAAAGCGCCAAAAAAAGGAAATGGAAAGTGCAATTAAAAACCCTTTTTTAAAAATGGTATTCGGAAAAAATAAAGTGTTACGAGAGCAAAAAAGCGTAATAAATTACCCAAAAAGCGCCAAAATGGCAGCACTGGGTCTCGCTGAAATTTCAAGTATGATTGTTTTTACAATATATTTTTGTTAATATTAATCATACGCCAGAACGTATTTTAAGACGTACTTTTTATGGTTTGTTTTTAACATCAAAACAAGAGTATGTCAGTATTATGGTAACCGTTTATTCCTGGAACAGTGTGCTTTTCTTAGCATGTTAATCTTATTTGTTTTTTAGCAGTAAAATACTCCTTGATTTTGATTAATTTTGCAAAAAATGAGCTTTTATTACTTTTTTATTATTTAAGTTTTATAATGTTGTAATTAAATTTACCAAAATTTCTTAAATAAAGAGTCTACGTATGTATGCATGTGTGTAAACATATACATGTTTTTTAGTATGCATTTTGTATTTAAGTAACAGGCTTATACTTGTGTATTAAACAAAATTATTAATTTAATTTTAAGTAATTTCTTTTAAATAATTATTATTTTATACTTTTTAATATATTTTATTAAAAGTATTGCAATAATAAAATATGAAATGTTAACTATAGTAAAATAGAAAATGTATTAAACATTATATGAATATCATATAATGACCTTGACGATAAACTTTCATGTAACTACAAACATACATGCTTTTGCTTGCTCTTGCAGGGTGTCACACACACCCAGACAGTAACCATTAATACATAAGTACCTACAATACAATAGTGTCAATGAATACTTAATGTTATATTAATTATTTTAATCAATAAATTGTTTAGTTGTTCTTCTTAACTATTTGTTTGAGTTAATTAATTTTGGTGTTCAGTTTTATTTCCTTATTAATCATTTAATTTCAATTAAGTGGAAATTAATGGGTTTTATTAAGTTAAACATTTGATTACAATTCTTTGATTTATGTAATTATATATTTTTGGTTATTTTGTTAATTATATAAATTAATTTTTAGTTGATTCCATTTATATTTCATTTGGAGAAACCATGTTTCATTCAGTTGTACATTGTAATAATTTTTTTTTTAGGGGTTTTTCTTTTAATTTTTTTTTACACAACTATCACACTAAATAAATACACAATACATTTCTGTTTTATTTACGTTTTATTTCAATTTATGATTTTGGTTTATTTGTGGTTGTTAAAAGGTGTTTTTTTTGTACACATGTTTTTATTTACTTAATTATGAAATCAATAATTTAGGGTGAGGCAAAGTAATGTTGTGATTTTATTAGTAAATAAATTTTCTGTTTATTTTTTTTAGAATTGAAATTAAAAAACTGGAGAAAATTTTGTGAAAAAATTTCAGCATGAGAAAAAGTATTAACATGGTTTAAATTAGTAATAATTTCTTTCATAATCGAAAAGCGGCTAGTACTAATGGGCAAGGAGGGGCTGGCGGTAATCACCAGAATGATTGAAGATCTCGTGCCGTTCAAAATAATGAAAATATTGACAAGGTGCAAACAAGTATTAAGAAAACCCTAGAAACTTTTTTAAGATTGTCGCAGTAGTTAGTTTTATCTAAGTGATCTTTTAAAAGAATTTAACACAGGTTACAGCTTTTTCCATGTAAAATTTACTTGAATTACAAACTAAAACCGATTTCAAAAATTGTGCTTATTAAACAGCCAGCTTATTTACAAACTCATAGGCAATGAGGGACTTTGTCACGTCAATAGTTACGTGAGTAGACACAATTGCAGAGTTTGGGGAATCCAAAATTTAAGAATAACTGTAAATTATCAAATGCGCACACAAAGTGCACACAGTAATATAAAGCAAAACTTCAGCAATCATACGAAAACGACAACTAATGAAAATGATTAAAAAAAAAAATGTTAAGCCAGAGGTTCAAGATTGTGGTTCAAACAGTAGACAAAGCGCATTCAACAATGTGGTTCCTTTACGAAATAATAAGGGACCTTAAACTGTTATTATGCAAAATGCTCTGGAAAAAGCACTTCAGGTGGAGGCCAAGAATAGATATCATTCAAAATCTATTATTATCTTAATATAATGCAAATATGTTTATAAACTATATTTAAAATTTTAATAAATCGGAAAAATTGGAAAGAAAAAAGTGGTTGGACACAATCATAAGACGCAACTGTTGCGATACCGTTGAGCGTTTTTCATAGAAAATTCATTCATTAGGTCATAAGCGGAAATATTCACCAAATATATGGTCGGTCAAGCATACACCACAGTATTAACAGATACATTTTCGAGGGTTCCTCTTTGAGGCCCATAGGCAGTAATGGCCCAACAAGAATTAAATTATATTATGAGCTTAAGGGTCATAAAGGAGTTATTTGTGCATTTGTAAAAAATTAACAAGTAAGAAAATATGTTTCAAACGCTACAGTATAAAAAAATGTTCTCTTGACTTTGAATTAAAACGTCACCAATAACAAAAATGAAGCCATAGACAAGCCAAGAATAACGATATGCCATTATTATGATCGGACTTTAAATGGCGACGCAGTATACCAAAAACTAAAAAGGCGGTATCCAGAGGCGTGGAAATAATTAAAAAAAAATTTCTTGAATTCGTTTCAACTAATCTTTAATCGTCAGGGGGTGACTGGCTTAACTTTTTTTTGTATGGGGACTGAGCCTCTCTACTGCACTGGTAGCACAAGGCAAAACATATACTTAATTGCATATTTACTGTTTCCTTGGTCATAACGTTACTTATGCACAATCCTGCACAATTGTATTATTTATGTAAATCTTTGTTTCGTTTGATTAAGTTATTCGTTAGTAAAAATTAGTTTGATTTTATTATACCTTCGGGAATATTAATTTATTCAGAAGTTTCCCAAAATGGAATTTTGATTTTTCAGGAAAGAGAGTGTGTGAGAGAGAGTTTTTAGGAAAGAGAGCCATTCAAACAATTATTTAAGCCATTGGCTATTTCTCAACTTGTTAAGCTATAAATTTTTTTGCCGTTTTTCTTTTTAAATAATAATTTGTATCTATTTGTATAAAAATTTATGTGCCGTGTATGTGCTCCTAAAACTCCTAAAAACCGCTGGACCGATTGACACCAAACAGTAAATTATTTTAGTCGGGAGCCAGGTTTCTCTTAACCTTAGTCCCTATTGTCGTTATATATAATTTTTGTTTATTTATGGTACGATTTGGCTGAAATTCACAAAATGTATTTATTAAACCAAAATAAATTTCCTGATAAAATTATGACCCGGTAAATGAGCTCTGTGGTCAAGTTATTAACAAATTTCTTCAGTATTTAGTTTTTTATTTTTATTTCGAAAATCTTGAGCAGCGCCGTGCCTAAACAGCTAGTTTTTTTTTTTAAATTATAAAAGTAATTGATTAATTTTTATTTATTTATTTAAAAGTAAAATAATAATTTTTAACAACTAGAACGCATTTAAATCACAACTTTTACAAATATTAAAAATCGCTTTAAACGATGATAAATAAAGGAGCAGTATTCCAAAATTAAATTTATAAAATGGATCAACACAGAATTTACTATAAAGTTGATCTAAATTCCTAGGTAAAATGCTAAAGAAGAGAGGGTATTTAGTCAAGAAACCATCGTTTAAATTAATTTGAGAAAAAAAGTTACATTCAGCAACCGTTAATTCGATTTTATAAATTAGAAAAATATTTTTACCATAAAAATAAATTAGTAACACCTACACCATAATATTGGAGAGAATACCATGCATTTGTGCTGATGGTTGTAACACCTTAAAATATTGGTCCTAGACCCACCTTTCAGTATACCTCAGAATCACTATCTAAGTCGAATTAACGATGTGCGTTCGGCTGGCTGGCAGGCTGTCTTGTGCGCAAAGTACAGGTCGTAATTTTGGAAAAAAATTGATACATAGGATCTAAGTGGTGTAGGGTATCATATAGTCGGGTTTGACCGACTATACTTTCTAACGTGTTTTTTATTATAGATATGGACTCAGAAAGGTTGGGTTAATATTGTCATAATTATCTTTTACCTTCAAAATATTTGAAAAAAAAAAATACTATGAGATGAACAATAAAAACATCGTATTTATCGATTATTTAATCGATTATTTATTTTAATATGCTAAACCATTTAATTCTAATGTAAAAAATTTATCTCAACTTACGATTTCATTGTAAACTAATTTTTAATAAATTATTTATATTTTGTTATTAAATTTTAATGTGTTTTTATTTAAAAAAGTTTTTAGCCATTTTTTTAGCTCTTTTTTCCGTAAATTACGCCATTTTTGGTCACCAAGTTTTGACAACACTGGACTTAAATAAGTTTAATCATACTCACGCATTGTAAGAATTATTTTAGCAAATGCTGAAATGTACAACAAAAATGTTATGGTTACTTACAATGCTATATTATCAGGTATGTGATGGAAATCGATCGATTTCAAAACGAACGTTTTTAAAAGGTGTGATAAATTTCGAGGGATTTTAAAATCCATTTCTGAATTAAAGGATTAAGTTTTCGTTCAGAATACACTTCAGTTAACGTATAAAATATAACATTTAAAAGAATAATGACTGAAAATAAAAGAAATATGTATTTTAAATCCATTTTAAAGGATACTGAAAACGATATTTTTGGTTTCAAATCGTTTCGTTTTTAAAATCGATTTCCATCACATACCTGTATATTCTATCACATCCACATATATTTTAAACATTTTGCCGTTTTAATGCCTTAACGTAACAAATAAAGTATTTTATAATAACCAGGAAACTTGTTTACAAGTATGTACTCATCCAAAGCTTTAGCCCCCTTTACAAATATCTGCCGCCCTAAACGTCACAAACGTTTGAAAAGGTCAAACTGCATTTAAAAGTTTTTTCATTAAATTCTTCCACGATTTTTTGTAGAAATAAATTTATGTAATAAATTCAAATTGTTAAATAATGTTAATAGTTTTTCGGATTATTTCGTCATATATTCAATAGCCTATTCACACCTGTCAACTTCTAAGATCTACCATCAATTTGCGAAGGTGTTGAAATTTCGCCATAAGAAATACATAAAGCTAAAAATTAACATTTTTACAAGAAGTTCCCATCTAATTGTATTCCATCTTCCGAAGACTTTCATGTCATCACCTGAAAAATGGCAATGAATTCTATTATTATTGTGACATCATTGAGAACATAGTATAATAAGTACCAGGGGCCTGATTCTGGCAGTCGTGATCGAGTACTTTTTCGATTCGAAAGCAATTTTTTTTCAGTTGATAGTTAGCTTATTCAAATTATTTTTTCAGTATTGTGAAACTCAAATTAAAGCTTTAAAACACTGAAAAAATATTTCCGATTCGTTCAGTATTGACTGAAATAATTAGACAATAAAATGCTTTCGAATCGAGAAATTACTCTATCACGACTGCCAGAATTAGGCCCCAGGTGTGGTCAATAGGGAGAGTTTTCATTATAATGATATATTTACCCATGTAATGGCAAAATAATTTATTTGATTTTTGACGCTTGTTTTAATTTTGTTCCATATTTTCATTTGTTTGACGTTATATGGGTTTTGAAATTGAGAACAAAATTTCTAATGACTATACCTTGTTCTTGTTCTACCATGATTGACAAAACGTAATTTGTTTTGAAAGCAGCGTTACCATTTGTTAAGTTTTCCCTTTTTTGCAATTTTTTTTTTAATTATTAAACATAGGTTACTTTCAAGGCGAATTCATGTAAACGGTGGTGTCGATACTACACCAAGTAACAACAATGTATTTTTTGTTGCTTTCGCTGGCCGATATGTCAAAAACACAAGTAACTTTTGACATTCCTCTCCCTAATTAAGAAATAAAAGTAGCACCGCTGTGTTTTCAACGCCACCTGAAAGTCAATTCGCCTTGGTTACTTTATTATATTCAACATTTTTTATTTTTTCGAATTTATTCTATGAGCTAAATTTCAGTTATGTATTTTATAAAGCTTTTTTTGTAATAGTACTATTCCTTAAATTTTTCAGAAATGACTTTATACACTACCAGACTATTATATTGTATTTTCTTGTTACATTTTACCTTAGCATTCCCTTGGAAAGCAATGAGGTATATTGTATGAACAGAAAAATTTACAATTATTAGACACCAGCAGAATGTAATGCATTTTCTGGCCCGCTACGGCCTTCGTCAGCATTCTTTGTGTCACACTGGATAGTGATACTTTATAAATTGAATGTATTTAACTCAACTAAAAATTAAAGTAATAGATTTTAGATGTTTCAAGTTTCAATGCATGTTTAACATTTTCAATATCTTCGACAAGTTCCTCCGAAATGTATACAAGTGTACAAAGGGTGTAAGAGTGAACATGCCTGCGGCAATTCTTAAAAGCCAAATATTATATAATTATCCTTGACAACCATTACACTTATGTACACTCACAATATTATTACATTAACGGACTGTAGTTTATATAAGAAGCATTCCGTTCCGTTATTTTTAATTTATATAAAAAAAAACTGAAAATTCATTTGTTTTTACGGAACATGGCAAGGTATATTTACACAAGGTAGACTCATTTGGGAGTGTAGACATGCTGCTCTATAAAAATAACCGAGTGGAACGGAATTGTCAAAATTGTCTTCATATAAATTTAAAAAATGGTAGCAGTTGCTAAAAAAAAATGCAGAAACTTTCTTATAAACACGGCATTCACTTAAAATTATTTTTGATTAAAATTCGATTTTCGGGAATTGCAACTGATGCAATTGTATGATTGTTAGTTTTTCAATAGTCATTTATTTACCCAAAGTTTGGTTATATCTGGCAATTTGTTATAACGTGGTAAAATATGACAACAATATGGATTTATAGATCATGTTTTTGAGTGCATCGGTAGGGTAGTTGGTAGTAAGTTGTAAGTAATTCCCATTATACGATTTTTTTCGTTGCGATTATTGTCGTTTCCTCTTTGAATTCGGTCTGATGTTTACATTGCACGATTTTTGTCGTTACGACTTTTTCTTTTGCAACCGAACCGAACATTTTTCGTCAAATGAGAGAACGAATGAACGAACAAAATGAATCGAAGAGAACACTCGCTTGTGTACCCCTTTTTATTCCTCTCTCCCCTCTCGTCCATAAGGTAAGAATCACAACGACAAAAATCGTATAATGTGAATGGGCACTAAGCAAGTCTATCAGTGAAAGAGTTGCTGGTTCGATTCTCACCAGAGAATCTGGTTTGTTTCTATCCTGAAGGTCTAAGCTGCTTTTTCTCAGTTTATTTAATTTGAATATAATTCGTTTTTGTTTTTGTAATAAATAAAGTAAATAAATAAGATTGTGCTTATATTACAATTTGTTTAGAAAATTATAAAAAGCATATCTCTTACCGTAATATAATTACCTGCGTGTAATCTAATTCTGAGTAGAAGATATTGGTTCACTATTTATACATATTTTTTTTGTGGCAAATTTAGAATAAATAAAAAATTTGTATTGATAATCTGTTTTGCTGTTTTTACATTAATTTTGTGACATGTCAAGAACAAAAGATTTTCATTTGATGTCTTTTGCAGAGAACAGGAACTGTTATTAACTTTGGAGAATAAATTTGTGTATATTATCATATTTGTAGGAAGTTGCACACTTTTTGGTAAAAATGTGTTTATTAGGGCTTCACATTTTTCTAAAGTTTTGTTGTAGGATTTTTCTTTTTGTAACATAAATTTGCTTCGATTAAATACAGTTTGTTAATTTAATCCATTACAGGCAATCGGATAGCAAAATTTTAGCGTTTTCAGTCGGAATTTTTTCCAACAGAATATATTGTTTGAAAAGCTGTTACATGTACTTGTAGACAGTTTGTGTATGACGACTATATTTTTTATTTCCCAAACAATATAGGCCTTCTTTCGGACAACCACTTTAACAAGAATGAATCTGGTATCGAGGCTTGTACTTTGATGAATTTCGGTAAAAGTTACATTTACAAAAATTTAATTTGACAGACACTTAACCCTAGTGCTCAGTTCAAACTTGAGGAAAATGTATGCAACATTAATTATTTCACACGAAAATTTGGACATGTATCAATGTTACCTATCATGCGAGCTTGTACAATTTGACGTTTTTATTCCTGCAAAGTATGCGACATTGTTTTGTATGTAAACAAACCCCTCATGTATTTAACTAAAAATATTTTTTTTTAATAAAAATTTCAATAAAAAAGAACGTAAATATGGATAAAGAACTGTTACCGGTTGTGTTATTTAAATTTTTTATTTCTTATTTAATAATTAGTTCATACTTTTTTGTTTTTGCCTTAAATTCCACGTGAAATAAGTGCAGCTTACATTATTTCAAAGCTGTAAAAAAATGTTGCCAGAAACATTTCGGAACTTTTTTACAAAATGAACAGAGTACAACTCTATTAACACTCTTTCATAGATATTCCGCACAAGTTTTTTTCATATGTTTTTCACAGCGTTTCACGTGAGATGTTGAACAGAGTATTAGGCTTTAGATAAAAATCAAATTGAAAAAATTGATGAAATAAATAACCATATGTCTGGGTTCACACTATAAAAGTTTTTTTTCAGAAAGTATGTGTTTATGGGGGATAGGGAAGAGGGGAGAGAACAATAGCGTGTTCTTTTATTGCTGAGAGGGGAGAGAAGAACAGCCTGTTCTATTCCTCTCTTACATTTTAAGTCAGACTTCCTGAAAGAAAACTTTCAAAGTGTAAACCCAGACTAATCTAAATAAAACTTTGATAACTAATATGCATGTGGCAGTGTAAATAAACTGAACTTGCAAAATAAAATAAAGTAATTTGTTTTTATTTTTGTGTTTTTTATCCACTTACAACTACATTTAGAGTTGACAAAAAATCAACCAAATGTAGTCAGGACTGTAAGAAAAGAAAAACTCACCGTTTATTGTTGTTGTTTGTGTTAACGCTTTGATATTGTTACAAGTAAAACTTTTGCTTATAATTCTTATTCGCTTAACAGTTTTGTTTGTATAATATCTTAAGCTTTTCTAAAATCTTTGGATGAAGTTTCCTGACGATCTGGTCTAAGCAACCAGTGAAATGCGCATAGGAATAGCTTATCCCTTCAACAATAAATTTCAGTTTATCAATACATAGTATGAAATGGGAATTTAGCACATCTTAACGGATAATTTTTGAATCCCAATAAAAACCTTGTTAGCTAATATAACCAAAATTACAGCTGACGATGTTGTTAATATAAAAATAAAAAATTTAATTGATAATATTCATTTGTTTACTGGTGCAAATTTAATAGATTTTTTAATTCGTTGGTGCAACTTAATCATAGTAAAAATGTTGACTTAACTATGTGTTTTGACCTTCACTGTACAGTAACTCGCATTTAAAATTCAAAGCGAATCTTATCAAGTCCTTTATGTTAATTCTCTATGTTTACCTTCATGCGTGACTACATAAATGTTACACATGTAAATATATTTGGGGGATTCACAAGGTGTCATAAAGTTAAGTCTTAAAATAATAACATGAAAATAAACGACTGATGTGAACAACTCCTCATAATTTAGGATCCTATTTTGAATTTAAATCAGCTGATTTAAAACAAATATAAAAAATAAATATTTACCTAACATCGAAATATTTGTTAATTCTAGTCCATGTATTAATAAATTAAATTAGATCTAACCGGACTTTTTTCCATTTTTTAATCGCAAATCACAAATAAATTTTATTTTGTTTGCTTACCAAAAATCCAAGTCCTAAGCCGATATAGCTTGACGCCGCAAATGTTTTGTTTTTGCGGGAGAGAAAAATAAAAATAATGCAACGGAAGACGGCGATGGAAACAGTTGTCATTTTTAGTTTAATTTTTTATTAATTTATTTGTGCATACATTTTTATCATGTTGTTTGTTTTCAATAATGTTGTGAAAATAGCCAATTATTCAAAAACTATGTCAACATCAGAAAGAGAACGAATATCAATATTAAGAGACAAGGCGAATTAAATTGGGAGAAAAAGAAAGTCCGCAATGAAAATGAAAGAGATTTTAATTTTATTTCGTTCCGCACTGCGGTTTTTTACTTCAAAATCGTATGAAAAATCGCACCGCAGTAAATTATCGTTACATTGTGTTAAGACTCTTAGACACTTTTTGGTTACAAAGCAACAACAATATTTTTATACCATTGTAAAACGTTAGAACATTATGACAATATAAGATGATGGGACACCTTGTGAATACCCCAATTATGTATATTTTGTGTGCCCAATATTTGGTATAAATTAAACAGCTTTCACAACCAGATACTACAAAACATCTGCACTCAATAAATAAAATTTAACTCAAAAGGAAATAATATGAGTCGTATGTATGAAGGGTATTTTGCCAACTCCCACATTCTAGCACGCGACACTAAATTTATTTTTTGTATCAGATGTTTGTTTTTCTGTCACTTGAAACACTTTCTGCTATTTCCAAATAAAAAAAAAATAATCATAATGAAAAACTTCATTTTGTTTTGATAAACATTTCCTGTATTACAAATTGAAAAAGTTTACTTTTTGGAATAAGATTACAACTTACAATACACGTACTCATTATTACATTAGGAAAAGGAAGAAAGACACACTTATATTAATCTGCATGAAATACCAGATCTTTTTTCTATTATTATTTAAATTAACAATTTGGCTGGATGTTTAAGCCTTTCATTGTTCATATTTATACTTTTTTTTTTGCTTTTGAGTAGTTTTTTTTATAAATTTTTTTCGGCTTACAATTATCCAGGATTTTAATGCGGGATTTCCGGTATTTTTTTAAAGAGAGAGAGATAAGTAAATAAATAAAAAAATACATTTGATTGCAATTACTTACTTTAACTGCAATCAAATCTAGTAATTGCAATTGCAACATTAGATTAGAATGAAAATATTCGTTTTGTTTAAATGAAACTCCTCCTTCTAGAATAAGAGATAACTCGGATAACTTTGAATTGCCAACAATGTAAATTTTTGTTTCCACTGTTTTCTTAAATTGTTAAACAAAGGAATAGGACTATTACAAAAAAGCTTTAAAAAAACGTAACTGAAATTTAGCTCATAGAATAAATTCGAAAAAATAAAAAATGTTGAAAATTTTTTTTGTAATTAATTTTCTAAAGCACAAAAATACGGACGGAATTGTACTCTGTGACATGGCTGATAGATTTAGATATCAAGATAATATTCGTTACAAATATTTTATGTATGAATCTTTACCTCATAACTTAATTTTGTTTTGGCGGGTCAATAAATATCTATGGATTTCAAATAGATTACACTCTGGAAGATACATATGTTTGTTAACACTGTGGTGCAGCGTATCATATGGTCGGGCTTGGTCGACAATTCTTTTTTTCAATGGGTTTTAAATAAAAACTAAAGGTTTCCACGATATCGGTTAAAAGTCTCGTCCTCGCAAATGAACACAGTTCAACTCTTACTTTTAAATTTAAATTTTTTTTTTAATTTTTTTTTTGTATTGACGTTTCTTACAAACTGGCACGCACCACTTGTTAAAAATTATGTACACAAAAATTAAATGAAGTCTTCATGAAGTTTGCCCATTTGCACAAATAGCAATTTTAAGCGATATCATGAGAACCGAATTGTAACTTAAAGGTTTTGGATAATAAAAAATGTACGGTATTGGAAAAAATTCTATTAAAATGGTCTATGATTTCGCCCAATACCAATTCAAAAGTACTCACGAAAAAGATTTTGACACCTTAAATTTCTCATTTTGTCTAATGCCCGTAATTTCTACAAAAAGAAATCTAGCTGTGTATAGAAAATTATGGTATAAAAGCCGTCATATTTTGTAAAGAAAACTAAAGATAAAAACACGTAGGCCAAATAAACATTGAAAGATGTAAAGTTAACTGTTGTTGCAGGCATAATTTGCAAGTAAAAGTGGTGCAAATCTGCATAGTCTCCTTAAAATTTAAATTTTTTTTAATGGTTATATCCTTAATGAATTTACTGTATGTTTCAATTGTTATATTTGCACAAAATAAAACATATTGAAATGTTAAAAACAAAATGCTTACATAAGAGCAATCCGCCGTCCTTGTTTATTTTGTGATTACAAAAACAAAAAGGAAAGTACAATTTACTTTATGTTTCAAACAGCGGTGCATGTGGTTGTCCCAGAATTGAGTTTTAAAAGAATGCTTTCATCATTTCAAAGAATATTAAACTTAACATAAAACAATTCAAATATTCTTGTTTATGTTAATCGGTATAGATGACATTTAATTTCCAATGGCCCATCACACACTAGACTAATTATGCTGGCGTAAAATGGCAGTTTGTAGGCAAGCAAGGTGAAGGGAATGGGGTTTCGTTGGCGTAAAGTTTCAACCGGCTTCAACCCCGCACAAGCAGCACAAAACTAATACATGGACATTTTCAAAAACAAATGAATGCAAAAAACACAAATCCATACAAAGTTTTGTACATGTACACATTTTATGCCAGATAATTTTACTACAGTGTGTGATTGATGGAACAAAAATTGTTCGCTTAAAAATTAGTCTAATGTGTGAAGGCTCAATTGCAATATTTGTAATAAAAATGTTCATTTGAATTTTTTTTATAAAAGAATCAAACACAGATTACATGTTTGTGTTATTCAATTAAAAAAGAAGTCATGAAAATATTCCCTCTTTTTTCTATTAAAATAATAATTTTTACTTTTTTGCCCTTGTTATAAACAATTTGATTAAAAAAATTTTGGTAGATTTTTCTCTTCAAGAAAATCATATTTTAGCCAAATGATGATTTTTTTACCAAACTTTCTGGCAACGCTATACATTAATATAAAGTTGCAGCCAACTTCAGGTAAAAAAAATACGAAAGAAAAACAAAAGGAATTTGCGAGTACAGCAAAGTATGAACACCCCGCTATTCCCTTTTCCCCTCCCTTCTATAAACTCAAGACTTTTCAAAGTAAACTTTGCCTGTCTAAAAGGGGACGAACATATGTTCCCAAAAGAACTACCTAGTCAATAGTACCAACGTCAGTAGTAGATTTCTAACGTCACGCTCGTCTGGGGTATAATAAGTCACGACTACTGGTAACTGTATCGTCTCAAATTCACTAGTAATATTTCCTACAGGGTTGTTATTGATTTTTGTTTAAATTTTAATAACACAAATATGTGTGTTGTTGTTTGTATTGTATTGCCCTGCAAATAATAAGACTAGTCCAAACACGCGTGTAAAATGTAGCCCACAAGGGACTAGGACTAGTCAAAAAGTAACCCAAACGTATGGAAAAAACATGGTCTATTTAACATTACGATGTCTTAGGGCAGGACCATAAAACCCAGCTTTGGATTACAAAGAAGAGGTCTTAAAACTACTCCATTGTATACACAAGATGATTAGTTGTAACTTCGCTTAAAAACCAAAACATGTCGTTAAAAAACGAAGACAAGTCGTCTCACTACAAACACTTTTTAACAATAACATGCTCAATGCTTGCATTACATGGGACCAGTCCAGGGAGTAGTCCATTTATTCAAAATGGATCAATTCAACTGTGTCCTGAAGCTCTGATTTTAAAATTCGAGTACGTCTCTGGCATTGGGGGTTTCTTTTGATGGCCATTCTGCTAATGTCACTGGCGATTTTCTGAGCGTGTGCCAAGTTCAACGCCATTTAAGCCTTCGAATCTCTGTATGCATCGTGTTGTTATAGGTTTAATGTGCGAGAGCTCAAGGCTTCTTATTATTTCGTAGGCAACTGTTGACATACAAATAAATGCTGTGGATGGCTTTTGGTGCAGCATTCCAAGATTCGCTGCCATAGAGCAATTAAGACTTTACGTTGGATTTAAAAATTCTAAGCTTTATTGTAGGCGACAGTTAGGAAAAACCTCACAAGGAGCTTATCATGCCAAATGCCTGTCTTGCCTTGCATAAACTGCACTTTTTGTTATGAGTTAAATCCTGTTGTGGTAATTGTGCAACCCATATACACGAAGGATGTTACATCTTCTATTAGTTAATTATGAAGAGAAGTTTATGCTGTAAATGTATTGATTAATAAATGCGCTTCTTTTGGTTTTCTTGCGTTAATTTTCAGTCCCGCTCTTGCGGACATATTTCCTCGTCCATTTTCATCAAGTCCTGCATGTCAGAATGCCTTTGTATAAGGCGACATCCGCGTAGTTAAGGTCTTCTAGATGCTTTTGCAGTCCCCATTTTATGCCTCGGTTACAGTTTGTGTAATTTAGCATAATAGTGGTAGGGACGACGTTAAATTAAAGAGGCGACTTCGCAACATGATGTTGGTGTTTGTAATATCCAATTAAAAAAATATTATTTTCACAATTTTTTCTACACAAAATGATACAGAAACAAAAACTTGTAAGGGTACATACATGTATGTTTGTCTTTTCCTTTGTAATTTCTTTATTATAAACCCTATTAAGTATGTATATGACTTAAACTAGCGGCGTTGATGTAGTGATGTCCGTCTGTCCGTGTGTTTGTAATAATTGATTATCGGAAGACGTCAGATATGATAGGAATCAGGATTTTTATTTAATCTATACATCAGCTACGACTAGATATATTAAAATACAAAAAGATAATAAGGGTCCTCATGATATCGTTTATAAGTCTCGTAATCTGTGCAAACTGTGCATTTTTACGCCCTCGTAAATGAACTGTCAAAAATTGTATGAGAATTCATTTACACAAACTTGGTAAATTTGCCCAACAATTTTGTCTCGTAAACTTGCGCTGTTCAATTGTGCATTTATACAAACAGATCTTTTAATGATTTTAACGTCGTTTTCAATGAAAAATCCAAGTGTCTATAAATCACAAACAATAAATTCTAGCAATAATTTCAGTAAATTGGTCTTTTGGCTTTCTTTGAGCATTTTTAAAAGCAAATTTCTCATACATATTAATCACAAATTTAAACACAAATTTTTATATTTTTGAATTTTAATTTTTAATTTATTTTTGTATTGACGTTTCATACAACCTGACATTAATTGTTTAAAATTACACAAAAGTAAAAAAGGGGCTTCATGAAACAAGACTCGTAAGTTTGCGCATTTGCACAAATGGCAATTTTAAGCGATATCATGAGGACCCTTAATGTTTAAATAAAAGCAACTTCTGGCAATTTGATTCATTTGTAAGGTATAAGGTAAGTAAATCAAACATAATAATTTTTTTCTTTCTGGTTCCTTTTCTGCTTTTTTTCAAGCACAAATTCGGGATAAAATCATTTTATAATACTTGCATCAAACGCATTTTGAGATTGATTAATTCTTAGTTTTACTTAATTCAATCTCATTTTCAGTTTATTTACAGTACGAATTGGGGATAAGTTATGTATTTGGCGATTGAAAATCCGTACTTGAATCAATATTTCTGTACTTGATTCAAAACCATTAATTCCGCTTCGGATCAATTTGAGTACGGATGGATTGTTTTTTTGTGTGCACTTAACCTGCTTTAGATAAAACTGAGATATAATTTAAACATAAAAAGCACTGTCTTATTTCGTAAAAACAGGCTAATATAAAAACGTTGATTCTTTGCCATATTTTCTAAAACAGTTTTGAGTAGACTAAATTGTACGGGAAATTTTTTTTGAATATTTAAAACACTTCACCGTATGTGCTTAGGTTGGTGATAATTAAGATAGATTCCTAATATCTCCGACCATTTGCATTAAATTTTTTCTTTATTGGCGAAAATCAAGATCAGCTTTTGATAATTTTCATACTAATCAATAAGTCATTAAGTCATAAATACGGAATGGTTTTTAATATATATATTTTTGAAGGTTATTTAAATAGAAATCTTTACAGTAGATAATTAAAAGCAATAACTTAATTTTTCCTCAATATTAAAGTTTTGTACATAAAAGTCATCCATAAATTAAGACTTTTAAAAATTATTTATATAATTCCTTTAACACTCTGTTACGAATAAATAAATATTTAACTTTTTTAGGTTTTGCTATACAAATCAATTTGGGGTAAGTACGTGAGGTTTATTTAAAGTGTCTACACCTAGAAAAAAATGTAATATTTTCACTATTTCGAGGAGAAAACTCTGTACCATATTAGTACTATTGCGACACTACAATAATTGAAAAAGTCTCTTTAGAAGTCCTTTTTAGTTTTCACAGTCATGTTGTGGTTTTCATTTGCTAATTTTTTCGTTATTTCAACTATCCATTTGTTTATCATGAAGTGTTGTATGGCTATTATGAAAAGTTAGATGGTTGCTTGTAAACACCAAAACTAGTTGCATAGGCTCTAAAGGATGGTCCAACTATAATGTACGATGTTAATTGTGACTCACACCTTAATGTCAAGATTTTTGCCTAAATTAATTTGACATTTCCTTGCTTCAGTGTTTGGCAAATTCAACAACGGAGAGGTACAAATTAGAGCAGTGCGTTAAGCCTTTTACGAAAATGGGGGTTCAAATCAAATCGCATTTCGTGCCCTTCGTGATTTTTTTGGCCAGCATAATCTACCAAAAGTGTCCACAATAGGGAAAATCGTTGACAAATTTCCCGGGGGGCAAATTAGAGCGTTTGATCTTGATCGAAATTTCCATTTAAATTCTAGTGTAATTTCGATCGATATTGAATGCCGTAATTTGGCCCCGGGTCTGAAGAAAATGTGAAAACACTGTTTGGTGCGGTTTATGGACTGGCGGCGTCATCGAGCCGTACCTCTTTGAAAATGAGGTCGGTCAAGCAGTTAACTTTAATGGTGTTCGCTCGCTATCGCAAGAGGATAGCGGACTTCTTGTGGCCAGAAATTGAGGATATAGTCCTGGACGATATGTGGTTTCACCAGGATGGGCCACTTGCCACACAGCGAATGAAACCATGGTTCTTTTGGGCGAGAAATTTAATGCCCGTGTCATTTCAATTTAATTGTTAATTTGCCGCCCTGACCAAATAATTTGACACCATTGGACTTCATTCTTTGGGGATTTTTAAAAGAAAAAGTGTACGTCAATAAGCCAAGAACAATTCTATAGCTAAAGGATGAGATAATTCGGCTTATTTACGACATTGAACCCCAATTATGTCTCACCGAAGCCATGGCGAGCATTTAGCCGATATTTTATCTCACACATAATTGTCATAGATTCTTCTATAATAATAAACAATATTAAGATAATTATCTGAAAACTTCTTGTTTTATTTACAATAAACATCGTGCGTATTGGGTGGGCCACCCTTAATAAATGTATGTGTATGTTTTACTGGTAACCGTAATTTATTTTTAGAAAATACATAAGTAAGGAAATGATGTATAAATATAATTAAGGTCACCATAACAGCATTAATATATCAGTAATCATTCTCTATGTTGCCATAGGACACCATAATTTTTCTCTGCGTGTATTTGTGAAAAAATGTGGTAGTGTATGTTTCCCATTTAAAATTCTTTGTTGTCCACATTTCTATACGTTGCATGTCAACATGTTGTCAATGTGAATTAAATTGATTTATAAGTGATATTTCTTTTTGTTTTGATTTATTGTTATTATTGTTTTTGTTTGTCCCAACAATACAATTTAATGTACAATAAAAACCAATTTCAAAAAATGTTGAACTTTTATGCCCCTGGTTTTATTTGTCAATCATTTATTTCAATTTAACCGAAGGGCAATTGAAACAAAAACAAAACAAATTTAAATGTATGTATGTAGGTCGGCCCTTAACACTCTTTTGAATAAATTTGGTTTGTAAAAATATTATTTGTAGTAACGAAATTTAATATTTTATAGCTTGGTTTTTTTTATAAGGTAAATAAAGAGATTTGAGTACATCAATAATAATAACAAAATTAACCCATCGATAGAAACATTTTTTACATTCAATTCAAATATAAAAATAGTTTTATTGAAAGTCGACTAATTAAAATATACATATGTATGTATGTATGTATGTATGTATTTATAAAAAAGCTGATCAGATTTCAAACTTACCACAACAGTTTTAATTATGTTATTTTTTTTAATTAACTTAATATTATATTTGTTGCATGTTCAAACATATTTTTGTATTATTCAACTTACATACATATCGCACGTATTCAACAATACTGTATTAACTCAAAATTTAAAACTGTTCAGTAGAAGTAACACAGTTTTTAATTTTACTTTAAAGGCATATGAAAAAGAATTTTTTAAACAGTCATTTCTTTAACAAAAATAGACAAAATAGAACCATATTTGTACAGCGTTTGGATATGAATATGACATTTCGACTATTTCCAAAAAGTAAAAAATAAAAATTTTGAGTTAATACACTATTGTTGAACAAGTGCGATATGGATACCAGAATGTTATTTATTTTAGAATTTTACGAATTTGTTTAATAAGCAAATATTTTCAAAAACTAATTTAATTTAATTTAATTTAATTTAATAAACAAAACTCATATTTAAGAGAATTGCTTTTCAAAAGCATCCACGTGTCATTTAATTCTAATTATTTAGCACTTTTCGATGTATTTTATTTTGATTGAATCGATTTTAATTAAATGTTTTTATTGTGTTTTTCCACTTCATTGTAAAAGTGTAATTTAATCTTTTTTAATTTAAAATTAGATGTGTTCAGTAACTGAAAAGTTTTGCAAATTTGCAATAATTGTTAAACTGAAGGTCAACATAATGCGTTGTTCTACTTTGCATCCTACGCAGCTGTCAAAAAAAACAAGTATCTATGGCAGTTTGCATGCACAAAAGCTTAGGATGCGAAAAGTAGCCGTTTGGAACAAATAAAATATTATTTTACTTGCCTAAAAAGTAATTTGAAGCGTAGAACACAGCTAAGGTATGAAAAGCATGAGCTCCAACTTTGCTAGTAAGTGTTCACGTTCTCAAAAAATTTGCAATGAGAGAGTAAAAAAGAGTAAAAATTTGGGAAACAAAAAAATTGTTAAAAATTTGTGATAGTAATAGTTTGACTTGCACCCAGTTGGCCCCGTCTTTAAGCAATTCTCGAAGACGGATGCACGACAATGTTAATTCCTGCACGAAATGTAGAACAAATTGTCAACGACATTTTCGAACCAGTGCACTTATTTAATTTAGTACCAAAAATTAGTACAAATGGTTAGAATCACAACTGAATTTGATACAGGGCAATACTGAATATTGTAATATAAATGTTAATTCATTTATTGCAGCTAAATATCGATTGCTAGCATAGTTTCAATTCGAGTACAACAAATGAAAATATAATTATTTGGTATTCACAAAAATAATCAAGGTAATTCTTTACTTTCTTCCTTTCATCGTTTTCGAGAAAATTAGACAAGATAGACAGTAAAATATTTTCAATTAAATACTTCATAAATAAAAAAAATAAAAAATTAATCCAATTATTAAAACTAAAAAAAATATATGCGAAAATATTCTTCAAAATGTAAATATTTCAATTAAATAAACGTGTTACAAAATAATCTATTTCCTATAAACTTATACAAGATATTGCTTAAACCTCAAATTGGATTCAATTTAGAGGAGCTGGATGGTGTCATATTAAACAATCACTCAATTGACATGAGGGCTTTTTCGACGTCGTCTTATCTTGATTCCCTTTTGCAGCAACTTCCAAAATCCATTTTGCGTTTATACGATGACTTTTGGTTGCATGGTTTTTTTATTTACGACATCGTTTTTTCCTGATTCCCTTTTGCAGCTACTTCCAAAATCCATTTTGCGTTTATACGATGACTTTTGCATGCATGTTTTTTTTTTATTTACAGTAAGGATTATCCGTAATTCGATTAACAGGCCGCATCCATGACTCAGAAAATAAAAAATTGTTTGCATTGATTTAAAATACCTCTATTATCCGGAATTACCTCTATTATTCAATATTATAAGCAACTTATCCTTTTTTCGTTTACTTTTGAACAATCAAAAAAATTAAAGTAAACAAAGAAAGAGAATATCCCAACGTACTATGAACACGTTCTCCCAATATTACTTTTTTCCTCATATTTAAATATTAACAAAATAACACATTTTATAATATAAATTTTAATATTATTCAAATTTCCAGGAATATTTTTTTTATTAAAGTTTGAAAGCATTATAAATTGTAATTTGACTTAGAATACACATTCGAGTAATATAAAAATATAAAAATCAATGAGAAATAAATTCCCAGATTCTATTTGAATTCATTTTATATTTACATAAAATAAGAAACACACAAACAAATTAATTATTAAGAATGCTTCCGGTCCCGTCTGTTATCGATAATCGAGGTCTCACTGTATTTTCAACCTCACACTTCACAGTAGGAAAAAAAATATTTGGATAATTGTTTTAACATTTTGCACCTGTCCAACAATAGTGTATTAACTCAAACTTTTTGTTTCTTCAGTGTTTGGAACAAATGGACACGTAATATTCTTATTTACCTAAACGGTTGGCTTAAAGATTCTTTTTTATACGACTGTTATGTTAAATTAACAATTGTTTTGCTTCTACTGAAAATTTTTAAATTTTGAGTTAAAACAGTATTCTTGAACGAGTACAATATTTTTTCGTACTTTTTAAAAAAATGAATTAAAAATATTTTTTATATTTTCTGAAATCTCTTTTACTTTTTGCTCATACTGAAGCAAAATTTAATGAACAATTACGGCGAATACAAATATATTTTGTTCAAAAAAATCCATATGAGTGAGCTTGTCTTATTCACCCTGCACGAAATCGTGCACAGCCGGTCTCCGATGAAAACAATGCTGCATCTTTGGATAAAAATAATAAAGTTGTGCTCTTTTTTAACTATCAAGAGTACTTGAAAATGATGCGCACTGAGATAAAATAACAGATGATCGAATTATAAAATTATATATATTCTTAAATAATGAAATAACTCTCTGTAGCAGTTGCTTTTTCAATATTTATTGTGTCATTTCATATGGTCTTAAATAATTTTGGACCAACAGCTGGGAATTTTTTTCTTTCACTGCTGGCAACATTCCAACAATACAAAAACAACAGGGTTTTTTGCATTGTTATTATTAACAAAAGTTAGTGTTAACAAAATATAAAAAAACTGGTTTGACCTGTCCAAGTTAACAGGCTTTTCGCTGCCACTTGTAGTAAATTCGCCTTGGTACAAAACAAACATTTGAAAATGTGTAAAAAAATTATTTTCAAGACATTATAATGCCCAAACAATTTGTATGAAGCATCCCTAAATAGGGCGAAAATTTGACAGCGTGTTTAGTAGTGTAGTTGGCCGCTTTTGTTGACAAGCAATGGCAATTGGTCTATTTTTTTGTCAATCTAGCGGTTTTATCACCATTTTTTAATTCTATGTTGTGGGTTTTATTAAACAAGAAAGTTATCAGTACTATTCCTAACACAACTTTAATGCTCTTGCGGCTCAAAACGCGCCGCCTTCCGCCCTTGTTTAGCTGTATAATTTTTTACAAACTAAATAAAACAACAAAAAAAAATTTATAGTTTTCTTTAATTTCTAAACAACAGCGCAGCAATGTGCAAATAGTTCTTAATTATTGAATTAAAGAAGAAGGAATCTCGTATTCTTCAGCTAGAAACTTTTGCATAATCTGCAAATTTTAACACTAAATTGTTCATTAAATTTTTTTTTTGGAATTGGGGGATAAGATATGAACAAACCTTTTATACGCAACAAAGCATTAAAATAATGAATTCCACGTGGAATATATTTGAGGAAAAACAAAATTCAACTTTAAATATTAAAAATTACCTCTCTTCAATGTCATTTATCCTCCAATAATTCCTAGAAGAATAAGGATTATTACTTTTATTCTTTAAGGTGAATATTTTGTTGAAATAATTTATTTATATAGAATGTAGAATTGATTATATCAAATTTTATAAACTTAAATTCTCTTTTAAGTTTCGTTCACAGTAGGCAGCAACATTTTCACTGGTGCTCATAAAAGAGCAACAATTTTTTCCGCGACGACACACATTTTAAATAAAAAAAACCGTTTGCAAATTTTGCCCAGAACAATTTACATAAATTTAAAGCTGTGACGTAGGCTGCACTCAATTTTTAAGCAATTTACTTTCAAGATACCATCAAGAAAGCAATTTGTAAAGTCAAATTTGTTATCAGCTTTTGAATTTAAAATAAAATTGCCAAACAAATGGAAAGGTGAAATTGAAAGCAATCTCTTGGTCCATTTAAAAAGTGTGAATGTATTGCAAATTGAAAGGAATTGAAAGGCGAAACTCGATCGTATGGCCTCCAAGTAATGGAGCAAAGTTTTTTATTGGCACAACAAATTTGCATAAATCTTTAGTCTGTAAAAAAAATTGTTTACAAATCTGGTAGGAGCTAAATGGCATGCAACCACTCGTTACAATATTTCTTCTTGTCACTGTTAATTGTATTTCATCTATCTTTGGAAAACCCGTTTTTCCAAAATAACTGATAGTAGTACCGCTACTGTGGGCCAAGCTTATTTTTATTTCCAATGCTGAGTTTGTATGATCCCTTCCCTGAACACAAAACTGTAGCCAATTTTAATATGGCTTGGAATTAGTTAAGTGGTGTTGTTGGAAGCGTATCTTTATCTTCTTCGTCGACGAATCATCGAACTTCGTTGGCATGTTAAATATTAATTTAATTTTTTTAATTTACAAACAAACATTTTCAATTTGAAGTGTCACCTGATAGACATGTACCACTGTGAATAAACCAAACCAGTTGAATTCACATTAGTGATTTTTTAGTTTAGTTTAAATCGACTTCAGTCGAAAACAAAACAAGTTCATAATAACCACCATTATCTAAAAAAATAGTTCTTATTTTTTATTAATTAACTTTAATTTGATTTAATTAACAAAATCGGTTAAACGATTGATTTTCTCTCTTTTTTATAATTTTATTTCTTTAGTAATTAACACTTAATTAGATAAATATTCAGGTATTTGAAATTTACTTAAATTTATAACTTATTAAGTTCTTTGATCCTTTTTTTATAAATAATCTCTTTTGATAAATGTATGTAATTGGTTTGTTAATTTATTAAATAAATTCTAAACTTATTAAAATTCTAAAATCTAATTTATACTTAGTAATTGATGTGTAATGTTAACATTAATTTCTTTTTATTAATATCTAGTACTTTTCTTTAAAATATAAATTAATTTTATTTTACTAATTGGTGCATTTGGTTGGTTTGTTTCTCTTTGAATTGATAATTAAAAAAAGAAAAAAAATTGCTGATCTTTCTTGTATTTTTAGAAATAAAATAAATTCAAATAAATTCTAAATTTGAATTGAAAGACAATAATTAATACAAAATAAGTTAATATTATTACTTTAAAAGTAGCATTTCGTTAGATTAAATTTACTTTCAAAGATAATTTGGTCGGGAGACACAACAAAGTAAACTCATGTTCTTGCAGATGTAATTATGACGACCTTTATTTGACCACGGTCCATTAGTATCGAGAGCGGTGTGACGTTCTGAAAAAATTAAAAAGATAATTTGAACAAAATCGTAAAATTTTTATTTCTTAACTCTTTCCGGTGCGGCGGTATACCACATTCTTCCAGTTTTTTTTTTAAATTTGTTCAACTAAATAACTACTTTAAATAAAATCAGTTTTAATTTTTGTCGATTTCATTTAGAGCCGCCGGAAAGAGTTAAGAAATATATGATAAAATAATAGGAACTAAAACTAAATTTTAAATACAAGTGCTGACAAAATAATTTTATATAGTTGATGTTTTTATAGGAAAGTTTGGCTTTAACTTTTCGTTCTTATGATAAAACAAGTAAAATTGCTATATTCGGCTGTGCGAGATCTTTTATGCCCTTAACCTTTTATACGCTTAATAATCTCACATGGATTCTCTTAATCACAACCAATAATCACAGATCTTCTAGAATTTACAATTTTGGTTACCGAAGGACTTTTAGCTGACAAATAAACCGACGTTATTTACATTAATTTCTGCAAAGCGTTCGACATAGTAAATCATAATTTACTTCTTCACCGGCTACATCGATTATTATATCGCTTACAACACAAAATTTAAAAGACAATGGCCCATAACCATAGTCAAAAGCTAAAGTCGAAATTAAAGTATGTTTTTAATTGAACCGACCTTAACTGGGTGCCACCTCAAAATATAAGCAAGTGGCAACCTAAGCAGCCGACATTGAAAATTTAAATATATCTTGTAGCGTTGAACATTTTTAACACGCAATATGAATTTATGTAGAAGGCAACAACAAAATTACAAAATATTTTTGATTTTGATTTTTCTTGCAGTGTAATTTTTGACGTCGCAATGTACACATATGTATTTTTTGTTTCTTTTCATAAATCATAAATCTTTCCAAATCATTAATAATTGCAAAATATCTGTCAATATCTTGTAGCATAAACATTTTTAACTTTTTGTAATGTATTATTTAAAAAAAAAAATTCGAAAAAAACACAACGTACCACCTTCAGTAACTACGGGATTTTTTAAAAGTTTCAGTCTGTCAAACCAAACACTTTCGAACATGTCGACTGCCGATGATCTTTGTTGTGTACAACTTTTCGTTTTTTGCTTTTGCCTTTACTGCGACTGTTTTCATTTAATGAATAAGAAGTAAAGGCAACAGTTTATTTTTGTCCAATGACAAATTAAGATGTGGAAGTTGCAGCACAATCTTATGACTTTTACTATCTCAACTGCAGCTTTTTTAACGCTGGTGTAAAGTATGCTTTTGCTTGTCTATAGTAGATCCAAAGCATATTTTTAATAAAAGTTTACTTTTGAACTCTTAAAGTATGCTTGGTTTATGACTATAGGTATGGGCCATTATCTCTTGATTTTGACCTTATCATTTAAAATGGAGTATAACACTGTATTCTACGGCTACAAAATTAAGATGGGGTGTTTATCTGTGTAATTCCGAAAGTTCAAATTTCACTTAGAGTATAATTTTAGACTATCTTTCATATTTTAAATAACTTAATATTTATACTGCCGTATTCATAAAAAATTAAAATGGATTCGAAATGCATTTAAAAATATCAACAAAAAGGCGTTTCGTTACATCTTACAAAAAATTAACATTAAACTTACCCAGGTATGTTTCATGTTGTGGCATGAATTCTTGCAGTTCCGACAGTAGCATTGCAATGTCCTGAGAGTCTTTTGTAATACTGCACAATTCCTCTTGATTAAAATCCGGTGTTATTTGTTTACACAGTAAAATTTGACTTATAACGTTGCCCAAATTTGAGGGGCCAGCTCGATTTTCTGCAACATAAGTAAAAAAAAAGTTTGAGTATTTTAATAAAAATAGAAAGAAGGTATAAGCCAAGGCGAATTCATACAAGGTGGTCTTAATTTGAAAACGTTTACAACACTGTAAAATATTTTAACGTTGTGTCAAAAATAATACAACATTGTAGTAAACAATTTTAACAAATATTTAATTTTCTTTTTATTTTAAATTGTTTGTTTTGAAATGTTATAATTTAAAAAAATTTTAAATTTCATAATTTTAATGAAAAATATAAAATTTAGTAAATATTCCCCAGAACCACATGAACGGTATATCATTTTGACACAAGGTTAGTAATCAGCTGTTTCTTACGGAGCAAGATAAGGTCACCTGGTGTAAATTCGCCTTGGTATAAGCGATGAGAACTTAATTAACATCTCGAAACATTTTTAAGAAAATAAATTTAATGATAAAGCATTAAAACTTGTGCTTATAAAGGAATTCGATTGTTCGACTTTATTTTCAATAACAGGTTTTCGAATATTCCGAATAGTTGCTTTTTTGAAAAAACCGGGTTTCGGTTAACCGAAATAACCGGCTAACCGGTTTTAATTTGAATACATAAAAATACAAAAATCAAATTAGTTTTTGTAATAAAAATTTAATTAGAATAAAAACAAAACAATTCACGAAGGTAAGGAATAGGGTGATCGATTATTCGACATTTTTCAATAACCGGTTTTCGAATATTCCGAATAGTTGCTATTTTAAAAAAACCGGTTTTCGGTTAAGCATTTTAAAAATTACCGGTTAACCGGTTTTAATTCGAATACATAAAAATACAAAAATCAAATTAGTTTTTGTAATAAAAAGTTAATTAGAATAAAAACAAAACAATTCACGAAGGTAAGGAACCAACAAAATACATAGATATGACTTAAGGTATGTTCAGACCTAACAAATATTTGACGATAAAATCACAAAAAAAAAGCGTGACCAGTAAATTGATTAAACTTAAGCATTATTTTAAACAAGTTCTAGTTATTTGCTGAACTTTATGTCTAAGATGATAATTGTATGTATGTATGTATAATGTAGTTAAGAAACCGTTAAATAATGTTTGCTCTAGCCAAACGTTTTGCAAAAGCAAAAAATTCTTTAAAAAAACTAGTGGTTACGTTAGGAGTCAAATATTTAATAGGTGTGAACATAGCTTTAGAATTTTTGAAAAACTTTGGTTTTAAAAATATAGGAATTTAATAAATTTATTATTTGAGGAATTCTCCCAAATTTATTGTAAGTGGGTTTTAACTTGTTGCTGGTTAAGCAAATTTATTGTAAGTGAGTTTTAAATTTATTGTAAGTGAGTTTTAATTTGTTGCTGGTTAAGCATGTCTATATGAAGCAGTAAACTTCAGCCATATTTTTGAAAAGTGGCAAACAAAACCTCTTATCCAGGATTATATATTTAAATTTTTTTTTTTGTTTCAGCATTATGAAGTTTTCCAAATATTCAATTAGAAAAATACTTAAATTACGGGTACATGTATAACAAAAGTAAGGAAAACGTATATAAATTACACATTAATAAAGTAACCGGTTTATTTTACTAAACTAACCGGTTTATTCGATATTCGAAAAATGGACATTTTAAAATATTCGACTTGGGCAAAACTAAAATAACCTATTATAATACTATTCGATCGATCACCCTAGTAAGGAACCAACAAAATACATAGATATGACTTAAGGTATGTTCAGATCTAAAAAATATTTGACGATAAAATCAAAAAAAGTGTAACCAGTAAATTTATTTAACTTAAGCTTTATTTTTAACAATTTCTATTAATTTGCTAAACTTTATGGCTAAGGTGATAATTGTATTTATGTATACTGTAGTTAAGAAACCGTTTAATACTGTTTGCTCTAGCCAAACGCTTAGCAAAAGCAAACAATTCTTTAACCCATTATTGCCAAGCCGGTAATTTAACTTACCAGCTCTTTAGTCAAGTATAAATCCTATCGTATAAAAAATATTTAACTTTCGTTTGGTTAATCCTTTAACTTAATGTCTTTGAAGAAAACAATATAAAGGATATTTATTTTTTGTTATCCTTTCGCGTTTAGGAAGGATTTTCGCTTAACTCCAAAAAAGACAACATTTTGAATCAAATACAAAAATTATATAAAAAATAAAATTTGTTTTGTACTAACTGTTTCTAAACTTTGATTTCGGCTACTTTTATTATGTACATAATTCAATTTAATTTAAAATTTAAAAATAACATCACCTATCCTTGTGGAAATTTTACTTACCATTGGCCAGACACATATAGCAAATTAGGCAAGATTTAATAAAATCGTGAACAAAAGCATATCACTTTTTTGATAAGCTATGGTTGGTTCAAGGCGCATTGAATGATGTGGTGGCAATGGCAAATTCAATTCGAATCAGTTACATGGTATTTAAGGCGAATTAATTACAAGTGAACCCAAGAGATCAGCTGACTATTTTTTTCTCCGTGTATTTTGTTCTAATTCGCCTTGTAAGTTTGCCAAAAATTTTAATTTGCCTTGGGATTTTTGACAAATAAGCAAGATATTTTTCAGAGCGAATTCGGGCGAGTTATGAATTTGCCTTACTGGTATTTAAAAGTTTTACGTTCCAAATAAAATGGTCTAATAAAGAGTGCTTTCTCGTGAACTTGCAATTATTACTATCGGTTAAAGGAACAATTTTTGCCATTAACTATTTGAAAATGGTATTATGTTAATGTCGGCCATGACTCATCTGAGGTGGTCCATTCGGAAGGTCCAATTTCGGGTGACTCGATCGAGCATAGCGATTAGTTTCTCGCGAACAACACGAGTAATGTTCGATTCCAAAGCTTCAATCGTAGCTGGCTTATTTCTGCAGATCTCAGACTTTACATATCCTCAGAGAAAATAGTCCAAAGGTGTGATATTGCACGATCTGGCAAATTTACCGTAGCAAAACGTGAAATTAAGTGCTCACAAAAATGACTTCTTAACAAGGTAGTAGCGCCATCTTGTTGAAACCAGAACACACCGAGACCTTGCGCTTCAATTTCAGGAAGCACAAAGTCCGTTAACATGGTGCAATAACGGTTACCATTAGCGAAAACATTCTGATTTTCATCATTGTTAAAGAAATATAGACCAATGGTTCCACCAGCATAATTGCTGAACTTTTTTATTCGTAATACAATAAAATTTGAATCATCTTCATCTAAATTTTTTTTGTTTTATTTTATTTAGAATACATAGTTCTTGTTGAAACTCTTTACAAATAAAAAATGCCAACCAATTTTAGGAGAGTGTAAGGAAAGATAAATTCATTGTTCATAGTTACTGTTTTGTTTAAGCTTTGATATTGTTAAAAGTAGAATTTTGGGTATTTATAATTCTTTTTGGCTTAACTGTTTTATTTGTTTAATATTTTTAGCTTTTCCTAAATCTTTGGAAATGATCATCTGGCCTAAGCAACCAGGGAAACCGGAAATGACATATACATATAACTATATATTTAAATCAAAAGTTTTTTGAAGCTAGTCCTGGTTTTTTGTCTTTATTTTTAAGCCGAAATTAGCGACCTCAATAAGTTTAAAAGTTATGCAAATTTGTTTACACTCGTACATGTGGTTATTGCAATGTTGTACCGTAAAAAAAAGCAGGAGAGCACGAGTTTAAATTTAAATTTTTCTAACTACGACTTAATTTTTTAATCTTCTTTTGACATACGAATTTTCGCTTACTAAAGACTCTTTTGGAAATGGTCCTTATCTGGGGCCAAATTAAATGATGTGCGTTGTATTCTGCCATAGTAATTATTGTGAAAACAGAATAGTAATATCCAGTCTAAAAGGGATTGACTCACAGTTGGGTACATAAATATATTTTATATTAAACCGATTGTGCTTTATTTTAATCCCCAAATGTTTAGGAGAACTTTAACAAATTTTACACTAAAATTGGTCTTAATAATCGACCTACTGAAACCACTATTGCCAACATCAGTTGTTATCATTAGTGCATGATACTCGACCGTTTAAGGCCCAACCAGAACATGCATGTATTAGCTTAAGCAGCTGTCAAAAATTAACGAAAAGTCTGTCAAATGCATAAGCAAATAAAAAAGACTTTAAGGTGGCCATAATGTACTTAATATCTATTTAACCATTGTTGCATATATGTGCAATATTTTGTTTTTTACGAGTACTTCAAACTAAAAAGCACCAAAAAGTCCAACCGTGTATTTGTTTATTTTATGCTATTTAATTTGTAAAGAATTTAAAAATAGATAATATGTGAGTGTCTTAAAAAAAATGGAAAATAAATTCAAATAATGAAAAGTCCATTTAAATTTATTTTATTTTTTATTGTTATACATACACAGCTGTTTTCGTACGGAATGTGCGTTCAGTTTGGCACTTTGCTTAAGCAAATGACATTTGACGAAACTTGACGAAAAGCATCATTAAGTACATTGTAGCTTGCCATATAGGTTTTATATGTATTCGCACAGCTACTTAAGTTGACTTAAGCGCCCTCATTCATGTTCTGGTTGGGCCTTTAGACCACATCCAGCACGTAGTAAACTGATCTGTAGCTGAGAGTGCAGTCACTGGTCCAAATTTCTTCAAAATTGAGGAAAAACAGAATAATACCGTCAATGGTAACCTCGCACCTTGTTTTTTTTCTTCTTTTTTTTACATTGCATTGCATTGTGATGGAACTAGGTTACGGGAAGGAGGAAAGAGAGAGTGGTGCTTGTGCATATTCGACTTGAACTTATTGAAGGTAAGAGGGTTATTCCACATACGAACTGTCCGGCCAAAAAACGAATTTTCCTGTAATGCGTTGTACGATTTACCGCCCAATCGACCACAAAAGGATGGGCTTTGAGGAAAAACATGTATTGCGAACAAACGGACGGGTATCGGTGTCGGCCAAGCGTATCATTCATGTTTTGCCTAATAGCACCAAAATCTGATACGCTTGGCATAGGTTTGTAAAAGATTATATAGGATTGGAAAATTGACAAAGGAGGTCATTGAGAAAAATAAGAAATAGAGTAAAGAAGGAACGGAGCCTTGCGGCACTCCTGAATGAATTTTGAAATCGTTTGATAAAACCCCCTCTATAACAAATCGTTTAGTGTGAGCTCTGTGAAAACTCGATATAAATCTAGATAAATTACCACCGACACCAAATGCAACAAGTTTCTTGTCAAAACGTGCACCATGCCAGACTCTGTCAACGCCATGGAAATATCTATAGCAATGACCTTACTTTCGCCAAAATGGTAAATGGGTCAGAACCATTTTTCCGATAACAGGGCCAGTAGGTCTCCAGTAGAGTGACCTTAAAATCAAGCGCCTGATCTCTGTGAGCTCTGGTTTCAAGAGAAACAAAGACCTTGTTGAGGAATCATTTTTGTGAGCACTTAATTTCTCGTTTAGCTATGGTAAATTGGCCACCTAGATCATTCGATATCACACCATTGGATTATTTTCTCTGGCGATATGTAAAGTATTGGGTCTTCAGGAATAACATGGCCAACATATGAATGATATCATTTTCAAACAGTAAATGCCATAAATTGTTCTTTTAACCGATAATACAAATTTTAAGTTCACTTTAAAATTTTTTCTTATTATCCATGCTGATCCGCAAAAAATTCCAGATGTCATCGATTTCGGCGTGGTTAAAAACATCCCCACAGAAACGATGTACGTTGAAGCTTCGTTAGAAGTGTCCTCTGATCACACACCTACAATAGTTACACCAATAGAATTGTATCTCCCTCTGGTTACATAGCGACGTCAGCTACACAAATAAATTGGTTAAAATATAAAAAATATCTCAGTACCCATTGCACAGAATATATACCGCTTAGCACACCGGAAAATGTGAATCTCTCTGTTGTCAATTTTGACAGTTATCTTAAACTAGCTGTTCAACATTCCAGCAAAACCCTCAAAAAAACCAATTATAATAAAAGATATTTTACAGATGTCGAGCGCCTCTTGAATCAAAAAAGAGAATGGCAATTGCACAGATCACCTCAACTTAAATATGAATTAAAA
The DNA here is from genome assembly GCA_949318255.1 of Pollenia labialis. NCBI lineage: Eukaryota > Metazoa > Arthropoda > Insecta > Diptera > Polleniidae > Pollenia > Pollenia labialis. The sequence continues at coordinate 77,123,972 of OX439141.1, read as the reverse complement.
GAGTGTACAAAAAGGCTAAGTAAATTACTGCAGATCAGAAAACGGTTTCTTTGGAAAAATATCTTAAGGACCTGGATGCAACTCCACAATCAGACTACTCATTATGGCGTGCAGCTAGAAAACTCAAAAGACCAGTTATCTCGAAACCACCATTAAGAAACCAGAATGGAAGTTGGGCAAGAAATGATAATGAAAAAGGAAATCTGTTTGTAAATTTAAAAAAGGTATTTACCCAAATATACCAGACGATATAGCGGACGAGTTGCCGCCTGTTTAAGTTAGAGCAGCTATCCCCCTAAGATTTGAGATAAAGGAAATAGAAAAGGCTATTTGTGAATTAAACACCAAGAAGGCACCTGGTATTGATAAGATCAGTAACAAAATGCTTTTGGAGCTATATCGCATAGCAAAGAAAATTATGCTTTATATTTTTAATGCTATTTTACGCCTTGAATACTACCCTCAAGATTGGAAGGTCTCTTTAATAACGATGATACCAAAGCCAGGAAAAGATCACACAAAAGTTGAGTCATATAGGCCTATTAGCTTATTACCTAATATATCAAAGCTGTTTGAGAAGCTCTTAGCGTCAAAATTAACCCCAATTTTAAATGACAATGGGTGTATACCTAATCATCAATTCGGTTTCAGAAGAGAGCATAGCACAATTGGTTTGTTCAATTGTTCAATTGTTCATCGGATAGTAAACGCCATAAGAAAAGCCTTTGAAGAAAGAAAATATTGCTCCGCTCTCTTCATAGATGCTTCTCAAGCTTTTGACAAAGTCTGGCATGTAGGCTTGTTACATAAATTGAAGCTAAACCTACCGGTTAATACACACAAGCTGTTAGAAAGCTACCTGGTCGGTCGAAAATTCATTATTAAAGAAGGTGATTTTTTAAGTTCTCCTCAGCCAATTGAAGCTGGAGTCCCTCAGGGAAGCATCCTGAGCCCACTTTTTTTGTCGGACATGCCAACAAACAATTACACCCTAACCTCAACTTTTGCTGATGATACAGCTTTTCTAAGCGTACACGAGAACAGTCGTGAAGCATCTCGATACCAGCAGGATCATATATTTCAACTAGAACTGTGGTTAAAGCAATGGAGGATAAAGGTCAATGAGCAAAAATGCGTACATATAACATTCACTTTGCGTCGGGAAACATGCCCCCCTATTAAAATCAATAATCAATTAGTGCCTCAACAATTGCATGTCAAATATCTCGGTATTCATCTAGATCGGCGTTTAACATGGAAATGCCATATAGAAGCAAAATTAGCCCAATTGAAACTAAAAGCAATTCAAATTAACTGGCTTATTGGAAGAAATTCTGTTCTTAGTCTCGATTGCAAACTACTACTTTACAACGCTATTTTAAAGCCAATATGGTGCAACGGTATTCAACTATGGGGCACTGCCTCGACCTCAAATATCGAAAAAATTCAAGGGCGCCAAAATAAACTTCTTCGAATAATTACAGCTGCCCCATGGTATGTTAAAAACTCTGGTAAGGACTATTATTACGAAGTATGCGGTATTTTATAAAAAGGCTAGAGTTGCACCCAAATCCACTAGCTCGAAATATTTTAAATGATATCGGCCACTCTCGCTTAAGGAGAAGAGACATTGCAGCACTTACCCATTAGGATGAGCGATAAACACCTATATATGTGAACAGAACCCGTGATGAAGAAAATTTTTGTCTGGCACTGGCAGGACATAAAATAAAGCATTAGAATAAGATTTGATAATTAATTGTTAGTTCATATTTAATATATGAAGATTCAATAAATAAATAATGAAAAAAAAAATTATCAATGCTCAGCCCGGTCCTGTGTTAGTCGGATAATCGAGGTTCCACTGTATATTTTTAATTTCAATAACTGCCTTGTTCTATTTTTCTTTATTTAAATAAAATGAATTAGTTTCAGTTCATAAAAAACTTAGGTTTTCCATATTTACAATCTATATGAGCAATAAAACAAAAATGCTAAATAGTGCCCAATGTTAGATTAACCGAACACCATTTTTCTCAAAAACAAAAAATCTAAAAAAAATTTGGACTTCAGATTCGTGTCCCAAATTATCTATCAACCACCAAGTTTTTTAAAGTTACTTGAAAAAAAAAACGCTGGGACGATATGGGTTACTACGGATTTTCAGTTGCAGTTAATTTTGTCCGTTAATTGAGTTAAATTCTTCTTTATGTAAAATTAAATAAAAATGTAATTTAAAATAACGAAAAGTTCATTAATTTTTACTGTCAAAAATTTAGCCGCGAATTTCGTATAAAAACAAAGGAATGTTCAGTTATTTTATGTAATTTAACTACCAAAAATTAGTTTTTACTTATCGTTAAAAAAGGATGTGCTTGGTTTGTGTAACAAATTCCCATTTTCTATTTGTTAAAATTATTAAGTTAAATACATCAAATCTTTGAAATAAAATAATTGCGAAACTTGTGATTGTGAGTTCTTCTGTAAACAAACGAGGTCAGTACAACTGAAGTAAAACAAGCGTGTGTAACAGAGTAGGTAATCAATAATGTTCTCTCTCTCATTAGAAAAAAAGCGGACAGGTGTATGTCTGGTGTTTTTTAGAAATTCTCTTTTGTGGAGTAAACGAAAATTACTGAATTTAATAAAACAACTGAATATTTCTTTGTTTTTACGGAATATTCAGTAAATATTTTATAGTTAATTTATATAAAATAACTGAATATGTATTTGTTTTTACGGAACATGGGGTTGAATTTTTGACAGTAAAAATTAAAAGATCTTTTTGTTAAAAATAAATGAAAAATAAGTAGACCGATTTTTAACTGAATTTTCATTTATTTTATATTACAAATTCAGTTAATTTTACGTACAGAATATTGTGACTGTACTGGCGACATCAGCATCTGCTTCACCGTTTGTGCTTTTAATGCTTCCCAGGTAGCTAAACTTAACCGCGTCTTCAATGATGTTTCCATTTACAACTATGGGAGTATAATCATCGGTTGATATCCTTATTATTTTTGTCTTCCGAAAATGTATCTTCAGTTCGAATTTTATCCCATAATCTATTAATTTTGTCTTGTATGCCGCTCAATGTTTGTGACATTCAAACAAGCCAAATTATTGATCAAAATTCCCTTAAACCATAAGGAATGCCAAAAATTCGTTAAAAATTGCTAAATTAGCGGAAATTCGCAAAAATTTGCTAACAGCGGCATGATGGCAAATACTACTATTTATGTAGTATTAAATATCAAAATCAATGAAAAAATCGATTTTAAATTTTGGGTTAGTTAGGGCCTTTTTCGTTTTAGGTAACGATATGTTTTAGAATTAATTGAATAAAGAACATTAAACTAAAAATGTTATCACATATTATAATAAAATTCGATTTGTTTTACTTACTACTCTAATTGAAAACGCACAAGTAAGAAAGCACAGTCGGTCAAGCCCCACTATATGATACCCTACACCACAGTATTTTAAAACACATTTACGAGAGTACACCCTATTCGGGACCGATGAAAGTCATGCTTATGTGTCCATATATACGGGGTCCGCCAAATAACATTTTTTTTTTTGAAAATGCTATAAAAAAAACTACTGAATATTTTCTTTACGAATAGTGTCCTTTAAAGCGTAAATTGTCTCTGGCTTGTCGGCGTAACACTTATCTTTCACGGCACCCCACAAATAATAGTCAAACGGTGTCAAATCGAAGCTCCGAGGTGGCCAAACGACATCAGCTCTGCGGCTGATAATGCGATCTTCAAAAACAGGGCTCAAAACATCAAGTGTAGCTTCGGCTGTGTGTAGGGATGCAAACGATGTTAACATGGGCGATTTATCGGCGAAACATCGGAGTAAAAATTAAAAAACATCGACATCGTCCATTTAATATTTTCATTTATTTAAATTTATTTATAATATTTTTAAAATGTTAAACTTTTAGTTTTTCAATTAAAGCCTTTATTTAAAAATGTATTAAAGTGTATACAAGTATGCTTACCACAAGTATATGTCTTGAGGGGAAACCCGTTTTATAAGCTAAAGAAATGTTAAAACTACTTTAGAGACTGTGTGAACAAGTGCGAAGGCCCAACAATAATATGCTTAAGTTACTTAAGCAACTGTGCGAATACATGGAAATCATATGTGTTAAGCCATATTGTACTTAAAGATGCTTTTTTCAAGTTTTATGAATCTCTCATAATCGGACTTTCCTTACGGAATCAAATCTTTTGATTTTGTTGTTGTGTTTTTAAGTTTTTGTTAATTTTTGACAGGAGCTTTTGCAAGCTTGTACATGGTATAGTTGGGCCTTAAGATTTTCAGTAGCAAGAAGAAGATAGTAAGTATTAATCGTGTTCTACCGATGTTTTTTAACATCAATACTTATCGTTGAAAAATTGATGTTTTTAAACATCGATGCCCGAGCGCCGTCTTGTGGAAACCAAATGTTGCCAATATCCTCCTCTTCGATCGCCATTGACTGTTACGGCCACTTCTTGTCCATTTTCGAAGAAAAATGGCCCTATTATGCCTCTGGACCAAAATCCCCATCAAAAAGTGACTCGTTTTGGGTGCAACGGCTTTTCAATGTATGCGTGCGGATTTTCTGTGCCTCAAATGCGACAATTTTGCTTGTTTACATATCCGCCAAGATCAAAATGAGCTTCATCTAAAAAGATGATTTTTTGGGCAAAATTCTTCTGTAAGTTGATCGCAGGCCCACTTAGCGAAGCGAAATACTTTTTAATTTCTTCCTGGATGGTGGGGAAGTTAAGATACCTGTGGATAATGTCATTACGTATATAACATGGGGCGCCGACGATTTGTAGAAAAACCAATGCATCCGCAAAGAGTGACTGTTGGCGCGGTTTATAGTCTGGCGGCATCATCGGGCCGTATTTGTTCGAAAATGAGGCCGGTCAGGCAGTTACTGTGAATGCTATTCGCTATCGTGAGATGACAACGAACTCTATTGGCCGCCAAGATCATGTGATTTGACACCGTTAGATTTCTTTATTTCGGGTTATTTGAATGAAAAGGTGTACGTCGATAAGCCAGTAACAATTGCAGAGCTAAAGGATGAGATAATTCGGCACATTAACGGCATAGAACCTCAATTATGCCACACCGTCATCGAAAATTTGGACCATCGGATGGAGGTGTGCCGCTGAGTTCGCGGCGGCCATTTGGCCGACATTTTGCTCCATATAAAATTGAACCATACCAATATTTTCATAACGAAAAGAAATTACATTAATTTCCTAAATAATTTGTGTTTTATTCAAAATCAACATCGGCCCTTAAAATTTAACCACCCTTTAGTAGCCTGATTGGTCTGTGTGACGTAATTTGACTAGCGTCTTTTCCTGACTTAGGAATCATAACAATTGTAGAGGTCTTCCAAGAGGATGGGAAGTACCAAGATTCTTGAAGCAGACGTAGGTAAGTTTTTCAACTTTGGGCCTGTGATGTGGGCAGGTCCGCGAGATTTTCTAGTGTTGACATTTTCTATCGCTGATCTTACTTGAGTTAATTTAATTTTTAATGGATCGATAACTGTATCAAGAATAATTGGACGACAGTATGAGCATCATGTGGCGTAAACACTTTCTCCAAGTGGCTTGCAAAGGCGTTTATTTCTTCATTTGTGTTTTTGGCCCAGGTACGGTTTTCCAATCGTTTCATATTATGATGTAAAAACAAAATTTGTTCGACTGACGCTGTATTCCACCCAATGACGCAACGTTTTTCGCAACGTAAATTTCTGACGAAAACACTTCATTTCATTTCTACCTCTCCAAAAATTTTCCAGACCTTGCTTTTTCATAATTTTGGAAAAATTTTGTACTCTCCACTGTTTATTTTAGCTTTAATTTGGGCCACATTTAAAACTTCCGGCCTAACCGACTGCAAATTTTCTGTTGAAACCTAAGTTCGAGTACATTAAAAAAATTTTCAATTGAATATCAACTGGTATGTATGTACATACATAGATAAAATTAATTAGAAAGCATTTTTTATTGTTCGAATTTATTCTATGAGCTAAATTTCAGTTATGTATTTTATAAAGCTTTTTTGTAATAGTCCTATTCCTTCAATTTTTCAGAAATGACTTTATTACAAAAAAGCTTTATAAAATACATAACTGAAATTTAGCTCATAGAATAAATTCGAAAAATAAAAAATGTTGAATATAATATAAAGTAACCTTCGGAAGGAAATAATTCCCAGTTTCTATTTATTAATTAGAAAGTTTTGACAAGTAACACATGTCACTTAAACTATTTAAATAAAAAACCCGTTTGCAAAAAAGTAAACGTGAGGAAAGAACGAATTATTTTATTTATTAAAAACTTACATCAGACATAAAATACAATTTTTTTTATAAAATGTTACATATTATCTACCAAAACAAAACACGTATGGCTAAAAAGCTGTTATGCTACATACTAGCGAGACAAACGTGAACCGTTATTAATTATATTTACTTACAATCATTTTCATGTTTTTAATATCTTTCGAAACAAAACAACCACGTGGTCAGACTCATAAGACACTTACAAAACTAACAATTAAATTTCTCATAAACTCATTCCTCCTTTTGTTTTTCATCTTTCACCTAAAAATGTGTGTGTTTTTTATGAGTTCCTTTCGTTTCAGGGCCGTGTACAGTACATTACAAGACAATAAAATCTTGCCATGTTTCAAAGATTTGTATTATTCAAAAATGCAAATGACAAACAAAAAAACAAACATATTTTGCATTTTATTTATTGTTTATATTCCAAAAAATACAATTTTTCAGGAGAGAAAAAAAACGTTTCATCTTTGTATACTTCGGTGTTTGGGTTAAAGTTAAATGGAATTATTAAAGAATTGATTACATCTATGTATATTGTATTGAAATAATAAGTTGTTGCAGTATTAGAACACAAAAATAGAAGTCGTTTGATATGAAAAAGTCAAAACCGTATTTTTTAAGTTACGAGGTTGACGAAGTAAGGCATCGATACATGTGCATAGGTATATCTACATATGTGTTAAAATTTAAATTACACATGGGCAACGCATGCAAATAATTACATGAATTTACTGAAGTGGCAACATTGCTATTGAGTATTAATACAAATAAATGAGAGAGAATGAAAACTATGAAACAAAGCCCGTTTCATTGAACAACCTCTGTGTGTTTACGATATGAAACGAAATGTGTTCATAGCAGCATGAATAAAACAACAGTTTGTTCGGTAATCTAAATTTAATTCGAACACGACTTTCAGTGAATAAGCATTTCAGTATGTTTATGAAAGAAGTTGTTCATGCAGCCCTTTATTGCATATGTCTTACCTAGCGTTTCCACATGCAAGTACAAGTTCGAAAAAATCAATACACTCACACTTTTTCACTAACATTCACACAATTTTTGTATTTGCTGCCAATCGGCTGGTTCCTCGATTTTTCGTTGATAACACCGTCCGACACTCAATATTAGACACGAACCGGATGACATAAGTCTGAAACTAGAGATTAAATGGAGCAAAACTGCGTTCACAGTTTTTTATTTTCTGATCCTGTTTCCTTTTAAAAGGTCTTCAAAATTTCAAAGGACTACATTTTTAAAAAAATGTTTTAAAATACTTCTGCTCATCCTACTATGCCAAATTTAGTGTCAAATGATCAAGAAGAGTTGTAAAATATTTTGCATTATTTTGTTATTATTCTTTTAGGATTAGAAGATGTCAAAAATGCCCTTTCAAATTTTTATCCTTTAATGTCCTTTTAGATTTCTAATAATTTTTTTTAAAACAAATAGTGCGTTGAAGGACCAAATATTGAATACCACATGCCAAAATTAAAATTAAAGGATATTAAAGGATAAATATTTTAAAGGACATTTTTGACAACTTTTGATCCTGACAGGATAAAATAAAAATAATACAAAATATTTTACAGCTCTTCTTGTTCTTTTGACATCAAATTTGGCATTGTTGGATCCGCGGAAGTATTTTAAAATATTTTTTGAAAAGTGTTCTTTTTTGAAAGTTTGAAGTCCTTTAAAAAGGACACAGGATCACGAAATGAAAAACTGAAAACGTTGTTTTTCTCCATTTAATGTATAGTTTCACAATTTTATCATCCGGTTCGTGTCTCACATTTTTTTTCTTTTTTTGTCGGACGGTGTAATACGTATACACTACTTGCAAGTAATTACTTGCATGTGGAAACGCCGGGTTACAGCCTTTCATAATCTGTTGAGTTTTTTTGTGGCATCTAGGCTGTTTAAATAGCCTCAGTTGCAGAGTCGTGATTCTGTCGCAGTTTGTTGCGTATTGTTGCCTAGCATAACCGTAGTTGGGCCTTGATGGTTGGGGAACGATTATTTTGCCATTGTCTTCTCAACTTCCTTTTTTCCCTGACAAGGGTCTCTATATCCACCGATGTGAATTGCGGAGCACGCATTATTCTCCGATTAATAGGGGTTACATTTCATGCCGCAGAAACCAAGACATTCGTAAATCGGTCGACAGCTGTTTGGATGTCAGATAATTTTTTTAGGGAAATGCTCTGAGATAGATGAGAGCTCACAAACATTTTTGACTTCAACCAATTCGTGTTTTTGTTTGAATAGGAAATAAAGTTTGCAGCTGCGTTATCAAAGTTGCCTTTTAGATCAGACGATAAATCATATTAATAACGGCAAAGTCTATAAGGTCTGGTAGCTTGTTGAAGTCGGTGGACCAATAGGTCCACTCTATACGACACCAAGATTATTTGCAGTGACGGTGTTATATAGCTGGATACTTCTAGGACTTGTAAGTCTGGAGCCCCAATACGTATGCTTAGCGTTGAAGTCGCCTGCTGCAATGAATTTCTATCCCAATGTGAAGAAGAAGTTTAGAAATTTATCCTGTGCAATTTTATGTCCTGGGGGGCCAATAAACGGATGATAACGTGATTTTAAAATCTATTTATAGATGTAGCCTGGATACCTGGCAAGTAACGAGCTTTTCTAAAAAAATATGCTTAAGACGAACACTCAAAACATTTTGGCCAATTCGCATAAATAACCAAAATTTGCTTTATATCTGTGGGATGGATACAATTAATGTTGATATCAGGCGTAGCAAGTGAAGGTGTATTAGACATACGCTTAGAAAGGACAATACAGACATTGCTAAGGTCTGCTTTTAATGAAGCCCACGAGCCTTTAGAAATAGAGGACGCTCACGTGCAACATTGATCGTTGATCGAATGAAGCTGAACTTAGGAGTAGGAGACTATCGTGGCCACAATTATGAAGCCTAGCTGAGGATAGAGAAAATTTTAGAAATTAAATTTTAAGGGCTGTAGTGGATAAAACACAAATTATTTAGGAAATTTTTGTAATTTCTCATTAAAAGATTTTTGTATGACGTGCTTAATTCCCAATTTTCAATATCTGCCAAATGGCCGCCGCGACCTCGGCGGCACACCTCCATCCGATGCCGAATTATCTTATCCTTTTGCTCCTGAATTGTTGCTGGCTTATCGACGTACACCTGAGATACAATATAACACGGCCATTTAATTTGTCGCGCAAAAGAGCCATTGTTTCGTTACCTCTTTGGCAAGTGCCACAGTCCTGTTGAAGCCACATACCTTCCACATCCATATCTTCCAATTCGGGCAACGCAAATTTCGTCATCATATCACGATAGCAAATACCATTCACAGTAACTGCCTGACCGGCCTTATTTTGGGAAAAATACGGTCCGATGATGCCGCCAGCCCATAAACCACACCAGACAGTCACTCTTTGTGGGTTCATTGGTTTTTCGACAAATGCGGCAATTCTGCTTACTGACGAATCCACTGATATACACGATGTGCATATTAATATGAACGCCCATTTTCATAATAAGTCTGAATAACTTTAACGCGTTGCTCGATTGTGTATCTTTCCTCGGGACAAATTGAGTTATAGTGAAATTGAGAAATGTCAAATGAAATGCAGAAAAAACTTAAACACCCTTAAAAAGCTCCATTTCGAGCGACGTTCGTACAATTGTAGGATTCGTTAACTGAAATTAAAATAAAATAAAAAAAAAAATTTTTTTTTGAAGAAAACTCATTCACATGGTGCCCATTGGCTGCTTCGTGCCTTAAGTGCTCTTCCCAAAGCATTTCCCATAGCTTTTCTTAGAATTTCCGGTCTCAGCATCCTCACTTCCTCTCGGATATTCGCCTGAAGCTGTTTGATGGTTCTTGGCTTATTGGCATACACCTTACTCTTTAAATAAGCCCAAGGGAAAAAATCGGAAGCCGCATCTAAGTGAATTTTATTCTTGGATTTTGGTTGCCCATATTCTACAATTTTGTGAATACACAACATTGAGGTGAAAATGGGGCTCAACTGTCCATAATTAATTTGCCAAGTTTTTCAAAGATAACTTTTTAAATTATAACGTTACTTATACGCCACCCTTTACTATGAGCGTCAAAAGTGAGTCAACATGGCAAAACTTTGTATATTCTTTTTTTAAGAGCACAATTGACTGTACTTAAATGAACTATAAAGTTATCGCCTATGTTGACTAACTTTTTAACCTGTGTGTGTGTGTGTGTGTGTACTTTTTTTTTTTGCAAAATATGGAAATTTGTTCGGCATCTTATTTCAGAATTTCTGGGAAAATATTGCTAAGCTACATCCTTTGGTTAAACTTATCTCTCTTAACATATCACCCTTGTGTTCTTGTTTGTATTACACATTCAAAACCAGTTGTTCCATATTTTCCTACTACTTATTTAAAGATATCAAATTTTCTTTAACCTTTAGAACTTAATATATACCATGGTGGATATTAAATGAAACAATTATTTTAGATTTTTATTCAAATACCCAAAAAAAAACTCTATATAAATATACATACATATATATTTATAATTTGGAAGATAAAATTTCCATTTTAAATATGTACATGTTATCCTTGCTACAAAATTCGATTTACTAATAAAAATGAAAAACGAAAAACAGAAAAACTTAATAAAACTTTAAGATTATTTGTTTCATCAAAATAAAAAAAAAAAAAAAACATTTTAAAAACTTTCATAATTTCCTGAAGCAAATCTATAAATGTCATCCAAAACACTTGTGTTTTGGTAGCATGAAATAAAATGAACTAAAGCAAGTTGAAGAGCTTCGGCTGTGTCGAATCTTTAAGACCCTCCAACAAGAGCTCAAATATTTCAGGAGTTGGCTTTATATAGGATCTACAAGTTATAAACTAATCTTACAGTCACAGCTGCCAAATTTGACGATTTTGGGGCCCATTGACAATTTGACGATTTATACCTTAAATTTGACGATTTTTTACATGACAAATTTTTTACTAATTTACAAAGGTATTATATCGTATTTTTTAACTATTTTTTGGATGCATTCAACTATTTAGTTGATGGTAATTGTCCTGAGTAAGCAGATCATTTCAGAAATATTAAAATGTAACACCCAATTGTCGTACTTTTTTATTAACAATTTATGATCTTATTTAAGCCATGTCGGTAATTATATACTTTTAAGCAATTGTATCATAGTATTCGGATACACGACACCCTGAAGAATGCCAAGAAAAGCAAAGTTATTGTTTGACAAGCTTCGAGAATTTTTTAATACGTACTACCAAAATGTTCCTATTTTGGTTGTTTAAAAAACTGAATTTTTTCATAATTTTAAGTTGGTATGTAAAATAAGTTAAAACTAGCGTTTTTAGACGATTAGAGGAAAAATAGCGGTTTTATGTTTTTTTTTTTTTAAATTAAATTTTTTTTATTTCAATTAAAATAAACGGAAAAAGCTTTAAAATTCTTTTTTTAAATTCTCAAAATTAATGATAAAAAAACTTGTACGAAAAAGATCAGGACATTTTAATTTAAAATAACATGCAAATTTGCAGTTTATAACTTTTTTTTAAGTGGAAAAATGTTTGATATCCACAATCGCGACGTTAGTTAAAACGTTTTCCCACTGCGCAAGCGGTTTTTAAGACGTTATTCCAATTTACAAAACAATTAAATTGTATCATAACTTACAACGTTCTTTCATTAATTAACTCTTTGTATTGCATAATTTTAGATAACATGATATTTAAACAATGTAAGAGAGTAATGGTAACGATCATATTCAAAAAAAAAGTGGCTTTTACGTTATTTGCGGCTGTCATTTAATTGTTAAGTATATTAGAACAAAACTTTATGTTTTCCGCAATCAAAGTGTTTTTTACAAGAAAATAAGAAAAAAGTGTAAACACCTCGGTCGTCGCAATTGGCCAAATGAAAATTTTGTGAATATTGTATCCACCTGGGCCTGGCCCAGCATTGCACAGGGGCTCGTTAGTGTGAGTTTTTCTATTGCCAAAAAAAACTCCATACAAAATACTGGTGGTCCCAGCCAAGCACAAAAATTAGGTTTTTACTGAAGAGTAAGAAAGGTAACATTTTTTCTTCTTAGTATTATTTCTAGTCATAAAAAGATAAATTCATGATGATTTAAGTAAAACTAAGATTGAATCAATCTCAAAATGAGCTTGATTTAAGTAATATAAAGTTGATTTTATCCCGAATTCATGATTGAAAAAAAAAAAAAAAGAAATTACAAAGAAAAAATGATAATGATTGATTTACTTACAACATCATGCCCGATATGGTTTTTATTTTAGAAATCTTATGTACATATTTAAACAAAAATATAAACTAAATGAGTAGCATGAGTTCAAATTTAAAAAAAAAAAACTTTGAAAAAAAATTAATTTTCAAAAGTAATCCCATTTAGGATTGTTTTGAGTACGTTTAAGTGTTATTCGTACTTGAATTTTTTAGTACGACTCGTACTTAAAGTAATCCCAAAAAACTTGATTTATCCCGAGTGTTTTTCTTTCTGTGTACACGGTATTATGACAGACCAAAATTTACTATTAAAGTATAATTTGTTTTTGTTATACAATATATTCACAATATTATTACAGTAACGGACTGTAGTTTATTTAAAAAGTTTTCCGTTCAGTCATTTTTAAATAAATAAACATTTATTACGGCCTAATTTATAAAAAATAAAACAGGTTAATAAAGGGTTTATTAATCGGATTTTCATACAAAATCTGTTTCATAAACCCTTTATTAACCTATTTTATTTTTTATAAATAAGGCAGTTAAAATTCCAAGCAAATTTATTTTTAACTGATTCTTACAGTTATTTAAAAAACTAAATGCATATTAATATGGATTTTCAGTTGCAGTTAATACTGTCCGTTGATAAGTTAAATTGTTCTTTATGTAAAATTAAATGAAAATGTAATTTAAAGTAACGAAAAGTTCATTTAATTTTAACTGTCAAAAATTCAACCCCATGTTCCGTAAAAACAAATAAATTTGCAGTTATTTTATATAAATTAACTACCAAAAAATAAATTTTTACTTATCTTTATCTGTGTAACAAATTCCCATTTTCTATTTGTTAAAATTATTAAGTCAAATACATCAAACGAGGTCAGTACAACAAAAGTAAAATAAGCGTGTGTAACAGGGTAAGTTAACAATAATGTTTTCTCTGTCATTAGAAAAACAAGCGGACAGGTGTCTGTCTGGTATTTTTTAGAAATTCGGCTCTTTTGTGGATAGAACGAAAATGACTGAATTTAATAAAACAACTGAAAAGCGGAATATTCAGTTTATTTTTTAATAGTTAATTTATATAAAATAACTGAAAATTTATCAAAGTTATTTTCGGGAATACAAAATTTATTATTAATACGATTTTCGTATGACGTGCTAAATTCCCAGTTTTTCATATTTGATAAATACACTGAAATTTATTGTTGAGGGAAAGCTAGCTTCTATGCGCATTTCGCTGGTTGCTTAGGCCAGCTCATCAGGAAACCGTTTCCAAAGATTTTAGAAAGGCCAAAAATATTATACAAATAAAACCCTAAAGCGAAAAAGAATTATAAACACTCAAAGTCTTACTTGTAACAATATCAAAGCCAAAACAAAACACCAACAATAAACAGTGAGTTTATCTTTTCTTACATTCCCCTACAATTGGTCGGGTTCTTTCCGACTCGAATTGTAGTTGTAAGTGGGTAAAAAGAAAAAACAAAAATTTATTTGTTTTTACGAAACATGGGGTTGAATTTTGAACAGTAAAAAATTAAAGAGCTTGTCGTTAAAAATAAATGAAAAATAAGTAGACCGGTTTTTAACTGAATTTTCATTTATTTTATATTACAAATTCAGTTAATTTTACGTACAGAATATTGTGAGTGTAGCCATACTAAATAGTTTTTTAAGAGTGGGTTTTAGATGGGGACTATGGTTAATTATGGACCGACCTTTACGAATTTTATTAGTATGTTTGAGCAAAATGTATCAACAATGCCGCCATCGCCTTCCGTTAATTTTTCTCAACAAAAATATGTTTGGGGGAATTTCATGTCAAGTGACCCAACTTTTGCAATCGATGTCTTCCTATTTGGATGAAATTTGCACCAAGTTTAGTCCTATTGGATAGTAGTTAAGACACAAATATTCAACAAGATCGATAAAAAAAGTTTCTGTGTTAAAAGGGCTCAAAGTTTGACATTTTGGCCAAACAGGTGTTCTTTCTAATTCATGTAACTTATTACCTATTTGTGTTAGCAAAATTTGTCCCAAGTAGCTTTGATAGCTATTTTATCAATCTTTCAAAAACAATATTTTTTGTTTTTTTAAAAAAAAATTTAAAATTTTTTTTAAGCGGGTACTTTTTTTTGCTCAAGAGAAAGCTCATGTCTTTTCCTTTTAGATTTAATTTTTAGGTTGTTTTTTCACATTTCACGTTTATAAATCTTTTACTACTGAACCGATTGTAAAGGGATTCAACCCCAAACTGCTAAGGTGAACTAAAACTAATTGGAAACCAAAAACCAAATTAGTCTGTTGTGTCGTTCGAAAGACAAATGGACTTGGCTTAATCGATTTAGAATTAGTAAAGCACCCAGAATATTTATACTTTATGGAGTCTTTACTGAATATTTAAAAATGTTCACATGGAGTGACAAACTTAAAATACCCTCGTCACATCTACTTGTAAATGGCATAAAGAGAACAGTATGGAAGATTACAAATGCACATTAGCAGTGTGTGGTAAAATGTTTTAAACATTTTTATTCTGATATGGATTCAGGACAAGAAAAAAATATGAAACTATTAATAAAAAAAAAACAATAAAAAAATAGTTTAAATTTCAATAAAGCTTCGTTTAGAATGGCAGCAACATTTTCACTGGTGTTAATAATAAAGCAACAATTTTTTTGTCGCAACCGCTAAATTTTTAATTACAAAAAACCTTTGCAAATCGCAGAACAAAAATATGTATTTATTATTATTTTTCAAAACATTGTATTAAAACTTTCATACAAAACTATACAAAATTATTATAGACGTCATTTATAATTTCATACACGTTGGTGGTGAAGTAGAAATAGACTCCACATTAAAAAAAAAAAACTTTAGTAATATTTTTGTTTGAAAATAAAATACTTTGGGAAGAAATCAGATAGAAGAAAAACGAAATTGTAACTACCACTTTGAATGAAGCTTTCTAGTAAAAACTTCGCATACTTTTTTAAAATTAATAGCTTCTTTCACTCATTATTTTGTAGCTTTCTTCTATATAACTACTATGATTACTTCTATAACTACTTATTTTTCAGATGCATGTAGGTAAAAAATAATGACTTATTTTGAATGCGTTCAATGTAAAACTCATTGGTTCTTTCAGTATAATTTGAAGTAGTATTTTTACTTTTCCTGATTACCTAACACATTATTATGTAGGCGAAGTTTTCACTGGGTTAATAAAAGAATATGTAAGAATAGTTTTGCTTTTTATTGTTTAAAAGCAATTGAAGCAAAACCATCACAATAATCATTATTATTTATTTTTTTGTAAAACAAAACTTTTCCTTTTCTAGTCATCTTTTGAAGAAACATCTACATTTAAGCATACACATGTACGAACTTATAGCAACACACATACACATTTGAGCAAACGTACAAGTGCTGGCGTACAATTTGTTATGTGTGCTGCTTGCAGTCCTGATGATGATTATAAGCTTTTAAATTGTAGCCACAAGCACTAATTTTTTGATCATACAGTCTCTTTTGTTTAAAACTGAATACCCTGCAAGTATTTGTTAGAACAGAAGTTCAAAAAAAATTGGCATTCCACCGTAATAATCGTTAATTTTATCATGAAACTATGAAAATTTTAAACTTCCGTCAACATGGCTTGTTCAGGGTGTAAAGGTCGTCTTTAGAATACTGGGACTCAAACACGATACTTCTTCTCTGAGAAGTGACAAAAAGTATAATTTAAGTCTGGAAAATGTATCTTCTCGATGTCAAAATTCGAAGTTGTTTTGCTTATTTATAATTTTTTCCAGAGATTTGTGATATACAAATAACGAATATTTTACGACTTAAAATTTAAAATTAATAAAAAATAAACATAGACGTTGCAGCCCAACCATTTGATATCCTATTCTATAGTATAAACCAGGGCTGTGAAGTGGTCAACAAATAGTTCTAACTCCGATTCCAGCGGTTGCAATTTTTGTAAGTGCGACTCCAACTCCGACTCTAACCTTGATGCTTAATGTATATGAGACAGGTCCATTATTAAATTTAGATTTTTCTGAGTTAAACATTTTTAAAGCAAACCCTCTTAAAAATTTTGGAGTCAGAATCGCGAGTTTTGGTACTTTGGATGGGTACTTCGATTACGACTACAGTACAGAAAACCTCAACACCGATTGGTCAACTCCGACTCCACAGCCCTGGTATGTATATATATATATATATGTTTCCGTCGATCCTATAAGGAGCATAGGGCCTCAATAAATTGGTTAAACATATTCTTGTCTTGTGCCAACGCTCTCACTTTGCCCCAGGTTTTACCCATTCCGGCCATTTCTAAATCAATTTGCCTTATCCACGTATGAGCTGGGCGACCTCTTCTTCGACTTCCTTGCGGGTTCCAGTCTATGGCATTTCTTGTATTGTCGTTCCGTGATCTTCGTAACGTGTGACCAATCCACTGCCATTTACGTCTTTTTATTTCTTCGGCCATGTGTTGTTGGTTGGATTATTCCCAAAGCCTGTTGCTGGAGACCACTCTAGGCCAGAATATACGCAATATCCTGCGAAGACACTAATTAGCAAACATCTTCTGCATGTCTCGAGAGGCAGTGTTCCATGTTTCGCAACCGTAAAGGAGAGTGGACTTGACATTTGTGTTGAAAATTTTTAGCTTTGTGCGCTGAAATAGTGAAGACGAATTCCAAATGGGCCTTAAACGATTAAAAGTTTGTCGCGCTTTCTGTACACGGTTATCAATGTCTTCACTTGACCCGTCATTTTTGGAAATTATGGTCCCAAGATAACAAAACTGGCTGACATCCTCCACTTGATTACTTCCTATTGTAAATAATTCCTGAGACGTCGCATTAACTCAGCAGTTTTGGCCACTAACACGCAAAAAAAATAATTTCCATAACCCTTCAGACCTTACTTTTCAAAATGAACATCGCCCGGCCCGTAGTCTACAAAATTAGACGCCATATAAAATGCATGTAAATTCACATCACTCTTTTATTTAACTCAATTTTTATTGAATGGCGCATGACGAACATGTCAATTGGTATTTTTATGCCCTTCACCGAAGGTAAAAGGGTATACATAACTTTGTCATTCCGTTTGTAATTTCTACAATATTGATCCTACACCCTTTAAAGTGTATATATTCTGGGTCCTTATGAAAAGCGAAGTTGATTTAACGATGTCCGTCTATCCGTTGAAATGGGTTTTCCGAAGACCCCATATATGATGGGCGCCAGGTTATTATACATTTATGTCACATATGGTCCGGAATTGTTTGCTATTGAAATTCAAAAAGATCGGTGTACAAATGGCTGAGATATGAGCAAAAAACCACGACACCCTTATTTTTTTCCAAAAATCCCTAGTGGTTGTTGTATTTTTGTTACTTTTTGCTGTATATCTGGGGAACGGCAAGAGCCAAAGTTTAGGTACATTCATTTAGGTTGTTAATACACACCATCCTACAATATGTGGGCGGGATTGGAGAAGTGGTCATGTTAAATTTTCAATTAAAAATTTTATAAAAATCTAAATTTTAGGGCTGCCATATCTCCTATGGATATGACTTATATACCAAAATATTGGAAAAATCGATTCAGATACGAAAAAGTTATGGCCAAAATAAAATTTTTTTAAATACTCAAATTCTTCTTAAACACGTCGGTATATAAATCTTTCAAATCGGTTAAAAAATGGCTGAGTTATAACCAAAATACTGAAATCCCAAAATTACTCTTTTTATACCCTTCACCGAAGGTAAAAGGGTATATATAAGTTTGTCATTCCGTTTGTAATTTCTACAATATTGTCCCTTGCGAAAAAGCAAAAGTGCAAAAATATAACAACTACCACACAGACAATAAGTTGTGCGTAAATAATTTTCTTTGTGCTTGTTGTTATGTGTTTCCACTTTTGCTTTTTTGCAAGGGTGCAACTTGTGACGTGAATATCCTTATTACTTTAATTGCTTTAATTCCATAACATTTTAAAATAACTTAAAAAAAAAAGTTTTTTCGGAATTTCCGGTTTTAATGTCCAAAAATTAGTTCAATGGAACCAGAAATCTGTAACATAATTTAAAATTATGTTTTGTTAAATGCGCATGTTAAATAACATAAATTGATATGAAATAATTAGCGAAATATGTTTAAAACTTTAAATGTGTTTTTCTCGTGTTTTCAAAAAATGAAGTTATCTAGTTGTACCATACGGCCACAGATTTGTAGAAAAAGTTCTTCACCAAAAGACATATTCTCCAATTCTATTGCGCATGGTAAAATGTTGTAGAATGCTCTTTCGCAGTCAACTGTGGTTATAATAGACTAATGCCATGTTCGCACGGTGCTTTGGATTACTTCGCTCTCTGGTTTTATTACCATGTTCGCACGGCATTTTCGTAATCGGTTTTGACAGTTCTATGCAAAAAATATTATTTCAAAGAACTACATACATACATATAAAATATTTATTTTCTTTTTTGGATTCCATTAAATTTTATAATATAAAATTACTACCTTTACTTTTGTTTACTTTCTTTATGTTATATTTTGTTTGTTTTTAGTGCTTTCACAGCTGGTGATAGAAAAAAAACCGATACAAATTAGAGATCACATTGATTTGAAAGTAATCCACAGGGTAATAAAAATTTAATTACGTACAAATGGGATAATCCGCTCTCAAAATTTTGTGTGACGAATTATGTAGTTTGGATCATAATTAGGCTGTGGATTACGAATGAGAGAGTGAATTACGAAAAAACGCTGCCGTGCGAACATGGTATTAGCTTTGTCGATAGTACCTTCTAAACAAACAAGACATTATTCGCAAACACCAGGAGGACACACATTTGGTATACTAAGGTGGATATTTGAGAAGGTTTTTATTCTGGACCATATAAACCCAATTGGATTCAACATTGGACTATAAGGAGACAATCGAAGAAGAGTCGCTGATGAATTTTCAAAAATTATTTCCAATTATTTGATATGGAATTATCACACACAACAACTAAATCCTGTAAGAAGTTTCCTTATTGCTCCCATCGATTCATCAAGCTGTTTACCAAGAGTTCATCTGCAGAAAAAATTTAAGTTTTTTCGTTAATCCAAATTATTTATTTGTTTTCCACTTTTCTACATATGCATATCGTCACCTAAAATGCAAAAGGCCGTTACTACTCAAAACTTCAAATTTGACTTTTTGATTGATTATGACGTACTTAACCAAAACACATCTACACAGAAAATCTTACATGTATACGTCTAAAAATAACGGCTTTATTTCCGAAAAACAAAAGGCCTTAACTGCATCGTTAACAATTTCATAAACCAAAAAGTCGTAACTACAGTTTTCCAAAAAAAAACAAGAAAAAAATCAATACAAAGTTGCCTTTGATTCTCTTTCAATGTGTGTTATTGCGTTATTATTTTTCTTAACCACTTTAATTTTATTTTATTTTCTCGAATTAAATTTATAAATTAAATAAATTTTTTAATAGTTATGAGGAATTTTGTGTTTTGTTTTAAAATACTTACAACAAATAGATACAAAAAGACATCACTTGCCTAAAAACTTTTTTAGTTACGTCCTTAAAGCACTATTTTCTTATCTTAACCATTTGTTTTATTTTATGCACAATTTTATTCTTGTAGTTACGGCTTTTTGGTTGCAGAAAAATATAAAAGAAAAGTATAAAAGGCCGTAACTAACATTTCTTAAAATGTACTTTTTTCCATTAATTTCTTTTTTAGAAACAAATCCGTCTTTGTTTTCTAAGCTTGAATCTAAAATTTGGATTTTAAGTTTTAAGTAGTCTTTAATTTATAACGTTTATTCCTTCTCCTGTAAAAAACCATAAAGTGTAGTTACGGCCTTTTGCATTTTAGGTGACGATATGTAAAATAAATATTTAAAATATTACAAAAAACCATCTCAATTTTAATTTGTATTTTCACAATTCCAATTTGTATTTTCTCAACATCAATTCGTTTTTCTAAATTTAATTTGTATTTTCTCAAAATTAATTTGGATTTTCTCAATTTCAACTTAAAAAGGTGTAGTATTTTCTTTTTTTTTAACAAGCTGAGATTTTTGAGTTTTTTTTGCAAAATTGTCATTTTTTTCTTGTGCAGCGGAGTATTATTTGTACTGGGTGGATCAAGGCGAATTCTCCTTGGTGTGGACACAACCAAATTTACATCATCAAGAACTACTTGATTTTGTCAAAATATGGGTATGAAGTAGATTTTGTAAAAAACAACTACATATATTTTGCTCAAATTCTCGTAACTACTAGATTTCGGTGTAAAATAAAGTCACGAAAAACAATAAAATTAAATGATGAAAGCACGGCTGGAACGAATTTAGTTTTTGCTAAATATTAAAAAACTTAGTTTCGACTGTACAAAAGTGGAAGAGAAATTCCACCTACCAAAAATCTTCCTTATGCTTGCAGGGTATGCTTATTTAGAAATGCGTCTTAATAGTGTGTGTGCATCTTGGTAAGAAAAATCTTTTCGAAATTTTTTTTCCACTCATCATCTCTTGTCACACAATGCGGTATTGTTTTTTCTATTTTACTACGATTCTCTTAAATTCACTTTTTTAATATTTTTTTTTTATATTAAAAGAACTAAATCTTTGCTATTTTAATTTATGTATTTGACATATTACTGATTACTGAGTTCAAGGAATATTTAAAGAAAATCTTGTGATATTATTAATAGTTTTCTTTTTAAATAATATTATTCTTTATTAATATTTGAGCTGAAGGTCACTTTTATTTAAAATAGTTTGTTTGCTTTTAAATCAATATTTCGATTTCCTTTGGAAATCTTCTTCAGGATATATTTATAAACCCGTTTTCATTGTATAAACGAAGCGTTTTTCTTTGAGTGTATTAATGGATTTTGGGCTGTGGCCATTTAATTGTGGCCCGATCGTCACGAAACTTAGTCTTAATTTATTTTTACTTAAGGCATATTTAAATAATTTCTAAAATTGGACGCAGGTTAATTGGGTCTACAGTCAATTGTGTACCAGTCGACGCGAAGTTAAGTATTAGAATTTTTAGAATATTTTGGACGCAAATTATGGTATTATATAGCAAAAGCATTATTTGTTATGGTTTTAGGCGCATTGAAGTGTTTTCCGAGATTTTGCCTATGATGAATCATAGACCGATGTTCACAAAATTTGGTGATGTAATTGCTAGTCATATAAAAAGTGCCAAGCAATTTAAGTTAATTTTTGGAATTTTGACGCGATAACACATAAAATTAGGGTTTTTGTCATTTGGCACCCATCATAAGAGGCTGGACAAAATTTTTTATTGGAATAACAAATATTTATTTACAATACATTAAAAAAAAAATAAGAATTGATACAAAATGGTGTTTAATAGGTTAAGGGAATAAAAACATCTACTCTTTAGGAATGTGGTTTACATTGTGGTCAACATATGCCTAGCAATCACGGATTTGCCGGATGCGGGTGACTTTTTCGATTTTATTTCTTTAATGACTTCCTTAATCCATTAGCCACTAAGACCGTCTACCACATTCGAACTTTTTACATTTTAGGGTCCCAAAGCTTTATTATCCAGTTCTAAATAATTTATCAAATGGAACCAGTTTGAACGCAAAAACTAAATTCGTTTGGTTGAATAAAAATTTAAATACTTTAGAGTTTTCCAATCGACTTGGGAATTTTTACGATAAGTATTTATAATGTTTACTTTAAAAACTTGTTCTTAGTTTAAGATTTGGGAAAGCAGATTTGTTCAAATTGTGTTTTTCGTAAACACCGTCTGCAGACGGTCTTAGTGGCTAAGGAAAAAAATAAAAAAATGTAACGTATTTTACGCTATTAAATGCGCATTATAATTTTGTCTGCTGGCTGGTAAAGATCAAACCATAAAACTTTGAAGACGTAATAATCGAAGCTATTATATTATATCGCCTATTAACATACATATGTGCAGTACAACTAGGGTGATCGATTATTCGACTTTTTTCAATAACCGGTTTTCGAATATTCCGAATAGTTGCTATTTTAAAAAACCGGGTTTCGGTTAGACATTTTAAAAATAACCGGTTAACCGGTTTTAATTCGAATACATAAAAATACAAAAATCAAATTAGTTTTTATAATAAAAAGTAAATAAGAATAAAAACAAAACAATTCACGAAGGTATGGAACCAAAAAACTCCATAGATATGACTTAAGGTATGTTCAGACCACAAATATTTGACGATAAAATCAAAAAAAAACCTGACCAGTCAATGAGTTTTAATTTGTTGCTGGTTAAGCATGTCTATATGAAGCAGTAAACTTGAGCCATATTTTTGAAAAGTGGCAAACAAAACCTCTTATCCAGGATTATATATTTCAATTTTTTTTTGTTTCAGCATTAAAGACAAGAAAACATGCTTTTTGTATGAAATATCTTTCAATTCGTCGATCACACAATTTAAACCTTTCCAGGACATTTTTGATTCCTTCAATTTAATAAATAAAACTGATGAATTTTCCCATAACGTTGATTCCGCCGGTATGTTTTTGTTTTAAGCATGAAGATATGCTAGAACTACTTAAGAGTTTTTCAGTCATTATTTTTATTAAAGTATTTTTTGTAAAGTATTATTTGCAGTCTCTTAAAAACTACTTGGAACAAAGTCAAGTTTTACTTGGCGTATATTTATGTCAAGATTGTAGACTAATTTAAAGTGATTAATAAGTCGTGACGTTAAAGAACCTTTGCAACTTATCATTTTAGGGCCGTTTAAGCACAATTTTCTTTTAAGTCAGTTTAAGCTGAACTTTTTTTGTAGTACTTTAAAGTGTTTTTGGTTTTTGTTACAATAATACACACTTATATAAGCGATTTGTATTTACATTGCTCATAATGTTTTTTGACTTTCGTTTCATTTTGTTTTGACATTTTTTATAAAAAGTTTAAGTTTGCCAAATATTCAATTAGAAAAATACTTAAATTACAGGTTCATTTATAACAAAAGTAAGGAAAACGCATATAAATTACACATTACTTAAATAACCGGGTTATTTTACTAAAATAACCGGTTTATTCGATATTCGAAAATGGACATTTTGAAATATTCGACTTGGGCAAAACTAAAATAACCGGTTAAAACCGGTCGAATACTATTCGATCGATCACCTTAAGTACAACCCAGTAGTGCAATTCACTATGCCTTTTAAACCACAATTGTTTCGTTTAAAAATGTTAACCACAAAATTAACCATTTTGCTATTCACTAACACTTTTAACGACATCTGCTGGTGTTATAAGTCAGCTGTTTCAGTCAGCTGCTATTTTAAACAAAACAAATTGTGGTTTATTAACACCAACATTTTTGGTGTGGTTAAATCCGCTTTGAAAAGTGTTTATTTTTCTTTGTACCTGTATAGTCGATAAATGATATGGCTTTAAGGTATTTAGCCTACAATTTATCAACTTCTTATCACACACAAATTTTCCGTAGAGCTTCTTATTTATTTGTCCTATTCTTATTAAATAAAATTAGTTTTATTTAAATTAAATTAATAAAATAATTAATATAATAATAAAAATTAGTAATTATTTAAGCACTTTGCACAATATCATTTAAAATCTCTAAATTTAAAGGTTTTTGTTTTATTTTTTTATTCTTCTTTGTTATTTTATCCAATATTGATGTTGTAAATTTCTGTACATAGTATGATTGATCGTGACATACCATTTTTATTTTTCGTGCTATTTTTCTAAAAATTTATTCTGGAAACACTAAAAACTTCTGGCATCACTGTAAAAAATCTGCGCTTGTTTACAATTATACACAAGCAAATTAAAATAAGGCCATGATTCTGTAAAGCAGACCATACCATTTTTTTTTGCAAAGAAAAAGTGAAATCTTTTTAAAATTGTCTTTAATTTCAATAAAATTTTAAATAAAAAAATGACATTGGTGGCAAACATGGATACTTGGAGAGAAAATAAATTTTTGTAAAATTGTAAAAAAAATCTAAATTTGACAGTTGAATTAAAATCTTTCAATTCAGTTGAAGAAGTGTGTGGCCAAGTATCAATTCAGTTGAAAGACTCAGTTGACAATTGAATTGAAAAGTGTATGGGGTGCATAAAACGCAACCGCAACGACAAAAATTTCATTGAAAGCAAAAACCAATATTTCATTATTTTGTTGTTGTTTTCCACAGAAATTCATATTGAATTTTTAAGTTCCAAACGCTGCATATCTTGTGGCGTTAAAAATTTTAAAACGCAGTATTAATTTCTATAGAAGGCAACAACAAAATTATGACAAATTTTTGACATTGTTTTTGCTTTAAATGTTATTTTTGGCGTTGCGGTTGCGTTTTACAGAATTAGGGCCTAAATTTTTTCTTTTGAATTAATTTAAATTTAATTCTCTATTTTATATTCAGACCCACGAAAATGTTCAATTTATAAGTTTTGGCGGCTAATATGTCAAATTTTATTGTTAACATTTGTTTGCAACTGAGCAAATATGCCAAATATGATTATACTAAATACCCAGCTGAATATCCATACATGGTAACAGATATCTTATTAACATTTGTTAAGTAAAAGAACAATATTATCGATTTAATGGAAAATATTTGAGCAGCCCAAAATATGTGGACTCTATTTTGACTTAAGTTTCTCAAAGTGCTAATCGCAACTACTAAAAAAATCCCGTTTGTGTTTTTTGTCTCAGCTCAGATTTAAATTGGGAATTTTGAGCCAAAAATTTACAAAAAGTGAAAAACTGGTAGTTTCTTGAAATGTTAGCGATTTCTATGAAAGGAAAACAAGGTTTCAATCTGTTCACGAGATATAAACGTTAGATATATAACGTTTTCTCTGAAAATATTCTCAGAATAAAGTTTCAATAAAAATATTAAATATGCTTTATATTATTATATTAAAGTCCGAGCTGAGCCTGAAAAAACCAAACGGGTTCTTGCTAGTTTCGATAAGCGATACCAGAATTTGATGACCTTGTAAATGTTGCACTGTGTAATAATAAACCGATTACCGATCTAGATATTGAAATACCATATGTGAAGTCCTAAGCGAATAAAATTACAAAAAATTTTTAATTAATCTCTTTAATCTATATCGTCCCAATGTTCGATTTTTTACGTGTTTTTGTAGTTTTTACTCTGTTTAGGTAAGACAAAGAACTAATTTCTTAAAGCAATTATATATTGTATGTGGTTTGCTACAAACATAAAAATAAAAGTTCTTATCCACTTTATAAAACATTAATTTTAGAATAATTTTAAAAACTGAAAATTTTGTATAAAATATAAAAAAGCTATAATGTAGTTTCATTGAAAAACTATTAAGCTTACAACAACAGCAAAAAAGTTTTCGTGTTTTTCAATTGTGTTTTTGTTATTTAACTTTAAAAAGCAGTGTTCGACTTGTCAAGCACTGGGCATTATATAGCACTTTTGCGTTTCCTCAGAAAGGCTTAATTAATCATCGGATATTACAATAATATATGTAAATTTTTCACGCATTTGAATTAATGGATATAAATTTATTCTGTTCATGCTGATTACTTAAAAGTTTATGCACAATCAGCGTTCTGTGAGAAATTATTAATTGCGGTTCGAGGAAGTTAGGGTACGCATAATCGACCTACTGAAACCACTATTGCCAATATCATTCGCAAATTTAAGTCCAGTTTACATTAGTGGATGATACTATCGATATTTTCTACTATTGTTATTTATCGATAGGTCATATTTTACTATCGGTACTAGCGATATTACTATCGCCTAAATGTTTGTACTTGAGAATGAAAACTTTAATTTATTTTTTATCAGGCTACATCCCAGTAAAAAAAATTGGGTTTGTTGAAGCACTTAAGAGAAAAAGCGCATAATCGAGCGCTTCAACAAGAGAGCTTTTATATAGCAGTAAATGATAACGAATAAAATATAGGAAAAAGCTGCTATTTTAGTGCAGACAACGATGAGTTTTTAAAGCGAAAAAAATAAAAATATATAATGGTTTACGAAAATTATTGAAGCAATACATTTAAGCAATTAAAAGCAAAACATCAATGAATATAAAAATATAGTTATCCCTTAAAAAAGCACTTTAGGATTGCTTTGTTTGCATGTTAAAAAAAGCGCTGATTGTCAGCAGTAAATAGTCCTCCAAGCCGGGAACACTCCATACACAAATCAGGCACATTTTTTACTGGGATATCGTTAAATGAAATTTTTTAATTTTTTAAATAAGACGTTCACATAAATGTATTTACATATGTACGCACGACATTTTAGATGACAGTTTTGGAAAATTGTAAATAAAAAAAAATTGTTAGAAAAAAATATCTTAATATTTTTTATTATTATAGAAGGACTTATGCCAATTATGAGTAAAGTAAAATGTCGGCCAAATGCTTACTACGGCTTCGGTGGCATACCTCTATCCGATTGTCCATACTTTTAATGACTCTGAGACATATTTAAGGTTTAGTTGAATTGTTCTTGGCTTGTTGACGTACTTTTTTCTTTTAAATATCCCCTAAGAAAGAAGTCGAACGGTGTCAAAACAGATGACCGTGAAGGCCAATTAACATCGTCACGACGTGAGATAAAACGTCTATTTTTCTATATTTCTTGCGCAAAAGAGCCATTGTTTTGTTGGCTGTGTAACATTCTATTGGAACCACATAACGTTTAGGTCCATATCCACAATTTCTAGCCACAAATTTGCGCACAATTCTCCCGACTGTGAACACATTAAGTCGATTATGCTTTCCAAAAAAATCACAAAATGCATTTTGATTTGAACGCCCATTTTCTTAAAAGGCTTCAAAAATCTTAACGCCCTGCTTAATCGTGTACCTTCCCATGGTTGAATTTGTCAAGCATTGAAACAAAGAAATATCTTATTAAGTTGGACAAAAAACTTGACGTTGCTGTGACAACTCTTTTATCTGTCGTTACATGTTTTCATAGTTGTATTTTAAATGTTAATATTGATATCGAAATTTTTCCTATCAATATTTTCAATAGTATCGATTGTTTTCCAGCACTACATAACACTCGACCGGTTAGAACATACCCAGCACGTAGTAAAGTGAATATAGCAGATGTAGACAGTGTAATCACTGGTCCATACTTCTTTAAAATTGAGGAAAATCAGAATAATACCGTCAATAGCAACCTCGCACCTTGTTTTTTTGTTGCATTGCATTGTGTTGGAATTAGGTAACGGGAAGGAGGAAAGAGGGAGCAGTGCTTGTGGATATTCGACTTGAATTTGTTGAAAGTCAGAAGGTTATTCCACATACGAACAGTCCGGGCAAAAAATGAATTTTCCCTGTAATGCGTTGTACGATTTACCGGCCAATCGACCACAAAATGATGGCCTCTTGAGGAACGAACACACGTACGGGTTTCGGTATCGGTCAAGTGTATCATCCAAGTTCTGCCTAATATCACCAACATCGGATACGCTTGGTCTATAATCAAATAAATACGAATGGCATAGGTTGCTATCATTTGCAAAAATGTAGAAAGGGTTGGAAGTATGACATTTAGAAAAATAAGAAATAGAGTAGGAGAATGAACGGAGCCTTGCGGCACTCCTGAATGAATTATGAACTCGTTTGATGAAACCCCATCTGTATCAACTCGCATAGTGAGATCTCTGAAAAAACTCGATATAAATCGAGAGAAATTATCACCGACACCAATTGCAACAAGTTTCTTGTCAAATCGTGCACCATGCCAGACTCTGTCAAACGCCATGGAAATATCTAAAGCAATTACCTTACTTTCGCCAAAATAGTAAATGGAACGGCACCATTTTTCCGATAACAGGACCAGTAGATCTGCAGTAGAGCGATCTGAAAATCAAGCGCATGGTCTCTGTGAGCTCTGGTTTCAATAAGATGGCGCTACGAGCAATACAGCGTGTGAAACAATGACCTTGTTGAGGAATCATTTTGGTAAGCACTTAATTTCTCATTTTCCTATGGTAAATTGGCCACCTAGATTATTTGATATCATACCTTTGGACTCTTTTTTCTGGCGACCATTTGCATGATATCATTTTCAAACAGTAAATGTCATAAATTGTTCTTTTAAACGATAATAAAAATTGTAAGTTCACTTTCAAATTTATATGTTTCATGTTACATTATTATTTAAACCTCACGATGAATCTCCCGATATATGTATCTATAAACCATTTTTTGTTATTATCCATGCTCAGCCCGGTCCTGTGACAGCTGCATAATCGAGGTTCCACTGTATATTTTTAATTTCAATAGCTGCCTTGTTATATTTTTCTTTATTTAAATAATACGAATTAGTTTCAGTTCATAAAAAACTTAGGTTTTCCATATTTACAATCTATATGAGCAATAAAACAACCCAATAAAAAAATTCATCATTTTGCGAAGCAATAATGGTACATTTAAAAAAATAAGCGCACAATTATGCGCTACGCAATAAGACATACAAAAATGCAGTAAAGTAAGTGAAAGAACTCTCAGCAACTTTTATACAAAAAAAAAAACATTTCAAGTGCTACGGCTAAATAGTGCCCAATTTTTCTCAAAAACAAAAAAATCTAAAAAAAAGTTTGGATTTCAGATTCGTGTTTTCTAGTAATAAATTATCTATCATCCTCCAAGTTTTACAAAGTTACTTGAACAAAAATCGCTGGGACGAAATGGGTTAAATTGTCTAAATTCACATTTAATAGATTTACGTCTTTAAGCTGAATAAAAAGAAATTGCGTTTTATTATATTTTTATTTTTAAGAGAAAAACGATAAGAAAAATTACTATAGAAACTTACCATAATATCCTGACATGTCCATTGGCACCACTTGTATAAGACGATAGCTTTTCACTAATTCGCGTAAAAACAATTGTGCCATGTAGAATAACAATACGAGATGGGGATTGTCAGCCAGAACGCCATCAGCAGTTGCACTACATTAACGAAGAGACAGCAGCGTAAGAAAAGAGCACCAAGAGCCAGTAAAAGGAACCACAATTAAATTAGCAGCAACAGCACAGTTGGAACACAGCGGTGGTGTCAGTGATAGAAATTTAGCCAACACAACGATGACGATGACAGCAATAAAACAAGTAAAAAGAAAAATAATAAGAGCATGAAAATAGAAAACGAAAACACCAAGTGTGGTTAGTTTGATTGTTAGATTTGTGTTGTTTCTTTATTTTATATCAATAAAAAAAAGTTAAAACAAAACAAGGAGAAGAAAATAACAAGAAAGTAGTAATAAAATTCTAAGATACGTTGAGAGCCATAAAAACTCTTTTTTCATGTTTTTTGTTTGTTTCTTTATTTTTTTCGGAAAGTCCCTTTCTTCCCTGCGGAAATTAAGTTGAATATATGGCAATAATAATAGTAAATGTAAAGTTTTTCAGTTTTTCCGAATCTAAATCAAGTTCGTAAAGAACGTTTGAATCTTTAACGCCTTTTAAAGTTGTAATAATTTCTTAACTTTCGACTTTGCTGGTAGGAAAGGCCTCCATATATGTATTTAAAACCAAATACACAACACACATTAACAGCCGTATTCATAAAAATTTATTAATGGTTAATTAACCAAATATAAGGCAAAATTGCTAAAGTTGTATTTATAAACGAAAAATAGTCTATTAAACATTTAATAAATCATTCATAAAGTAAGGAAATTTTTTGTTCGATTTATCCTTCTTTAAACCAAAAATAAAATGAAATTTTGATAAGTGTCTGCATATTATGATATTATTTTTGTGAAATATGTTCAAAAATAATGAAAAAAATTTTTTATTTATTAATATGGACATGCTAAATACATGTAACTAATTTTTTTTTATATTAGACAACCAATTTAAATTTATATGGTTAATTATTTAAAACATTTTTATATGATTTAAAAGAATATGTTCAGGGGCAAATGCAGATATTATCTTTAATAACTTATCAAATTACTGAAACTAGTTGTTTTTTTTGTTTAAACTAACGAATTATTTACTTCGTGCTTTGTGTTGGCTCTCCTTAATCCGTTTAAATAAAAAGACGTTATTATATTTTCTTGATCTATATATTTCGACCTAAAAGTTCATCTTCAGGATCTATACCAATTACAATAATAAGTCTTATTAATTAATATACATAAGTATATAAGAAATTTTTAACAATTTGAAAATTTACCTTATTTATGTATATATAATTGAGAAAATTATTATTTGAAAATTACATTGAAATAAAATTTATGAATTTTTCAAAATTACATTTAAATCAAATAAACCTACGTTGAAACAAATATACTATTTACTTTTTTAAAGGAGTTATTAAATTACAATATGAATTAATATAATCTTTTTGATCACTCTTGTAGTTACATGCATTTTGCTCATACCTAACAATTTGATTTACTTCATGAACTTGTAGTTTAAATTTATTTTGTTCTTGTTTTAAAATTGTTGCGTTATTATAATCGAACTCATGCTTGTTTGATCGAATTATTGTTCAAAAATATTGAAAAATAAAGAATAAACAAATCATAATAATAGTGATGTTAATAAAAAGTAAACAAACTTTTTATTCGAATACTTTTTTATCGTATATTTAAAAAGGTTCAAACAAAAGTGTTTATGATACCTTTCGGCAATATTTTGTTCAGAAACTAGAATAAAATGTAGTTTTATTTGATAAGAATAATTTTTAAGTGTTACAATTAAAAAAAAAAATATAAAAAACAATTTAATATTGAATATCATGTGAACCGAATAGAAGTTTCATGCGTCACTAGCAATAATATTGATCAATATTAATTGTTTATTATTCTTTCGCAATATATGAGTTTGTTGCTGACGAGGCATATTCAGTCTGTTAACTTCTTGTATTGTTATCAATAACCACTTGAAAATGTAGAGACTTGTTAACTTACACATATCCCAAACTCACATTTAATAAAATGTGTGCACTTTCTTTTGCATATTTCATTGCTGCGTGAAAAATATCAATTTTGTCATGTTAAACCTCAACTTAATGTTTCGTTAACGTTAGAGTACCTATTTATAGATAAGCTTGGTAAGGAAAATGGAATTGTGTGCCCCGGTAGACTAGCTGGTAGCGAGCTAGTCTATTAGCGCCGGGGTTGCGGGTTCGATTCCCGCCAGAGACTCCGGTTTCTTTCCTGCAGACAAGCATACAGCTTCGCGGGATAAGCTTAGTAAATTAAAAAAAAAAAAAAAACAACTGATCCCCAAAGTATAGGTTAACATAGGAGTAACGATGTCTTTATAAGGATTTTCAGTAAATATCACATATACCTAATACATAGTGCATACAAATCGATAGCGATCTTCATATTCGACCTTGCCTCAAAATTTATCTGAAGCAAATAAATTGTGCTATTGTTTATAGATTTCGCTATAAATATGATAGTAAATAAGTTAACTCAATACTTATTCAATGTAATTTTTATTGTGATGAATCGTAAAAAAATTACATTTGCCTCCCCTGAGTGGAAAGAAGTAGATAAGTAAATAAACAAATGGTTGTAATACTAGTAATAAAGATTATTTATTATTTGAAACATAAAACGATGCTATTTCGAAATTCTTAAATTTGAGATACAGATTGTTTTCTAATGTTTCTTTTCTTGGCTGAAACTGATTTATAGGTTGGAAATAATTCATAATAATTTTTAGTTTAAGGTCTGGCAGATGTTGCTGTTTTTATATTCGCCAAAAGAAATATTTTGCAGTTTATAAATTTCGTCCTTGTGAAATGCGAAACAAGGAGGATCGACATTTCGTATACACTAGCCGCTGCACAATAAACCTAATAATCGAGGGCAACTTAATCTCCTCAAGAAGGGTAACATTTATCTAACCTTACATTTGCAAAATTTGTTGGTTAAGTTTGAGACAGACAGTAGAACCTGCCATTTGATCCAATAATTTGGTGGATCTTAACCACTGGTTGTCAAACTATGCGTTTACCAACCGCCCTGAGTGTGAGAGGTAACATCTGACCCAGGTGGCAATTTTGAATAAAAATTAAACATTCACCTCTAGTATAGGAGGCATAGGTATCTAAGCTTATACACTACCAGACTATTATATTGTATCTGCATTACATTGTAAATTTTTCTGTACATACAATTTACTTCATTTCTATCCAAAGGATAGCTAAGGTAAAATGTACCAAGAAGATGCAATATAATAGTCTGGTAGTGTATAATGTCGTTCCTAAAAATTAAAGGAATAGGACTATTACAAAAAAGCTTTATACAATACATAACTGAAATTTAGCTCATAGAATAAATTCGAAAAAATAAAAAATGTAGAATATAATAAAGTAACATCCCAATAAACCATAGAACGATATGATAGCGAAAACGATATTATATTTTACGGCGTTTATAATATTATGTTATTATCACTTTTCGAAATATTTTTTCCAATTTAAAAACAAACATTTGAAAAAAACATCAAACATTTTTTAATCATAGAAAACTATTTACACAAAAATACATATAAAAATTTGAAGAATATTATTTTGTTACTCTAGCTTGAATTTAATATTATTAATTTTTAATTGACCTTTTATTAATAATAACTATATATTACATATACATAAATTTGCAACTTTTCATTAGCTAGATATCATTATCAGTATAACAAAACGATAGTTTTTCAAGAAATTTAAAAATGCGATTCTACTATCGTTATTTTTGGAAATTATGATATCGAAAACGATATTATAATTTAATGGAAAAATGATATTATAAGGAAAGGTACAATTTATTCCTTAAAAACTATCGTTTTCGATTCGTAAACGATTATCACTTGTGATACTTTCTATCACCTATGTATATGATATTGTTTCAATATCGTTACAATATCGCTTGGTTTACTGGGATATGAAAGGAAATAATTTCCAGTTTCTATTTGCTTAAATTGTTTGTTTTAAAATGTATTTATTTAAAAAAATTTCAAATTTTAAACGCAAATTATAAAGTTTAGTAAATATTCCCCAAAACCACATGAACGGTATATCACTTTGACACAAGGTTAGAAATCAGCTGTTGCTTTTTTTCAACGATAAAGCGGGAAGGTTCCCCATACAGTGGCGAGCACCGCGACCAGGTTAGGTCTATTGTACCTGTTGCTTACGTAGCAAGATAAGGTCACCTAGTGTAAATTCGGCTTGCCTAGAATTTTTTGCGTATACCTGAATGAATTCGCCTTGATTGAAGTGTAAAAATAGAAAGAGCTTGATGAAATACCCTTGAAAAAATACCCCTTAGTCGCATGGAATATAAATCACCATAATTTTTCCTTTTGTGTATTTTGAAATAAAAAGTTTTAGCTTTACAAAAAATAGTTTGTTGTATTAACGTAAATGTTTTTTTATTCTATAAAATCCCATATGTTTACACATTGTATTTATTTATAAGTTTTTTTTTTATTTTTATTTTTAAATAATAAATCAAAGTTGATACCCAGGATGTCTAACAAAAAACTAATAATATTTTATTAAAGCGAAATGTCATGTTTGACATCACCTGACAATTAAATGGAAATCTATTCATATTAAATAAGTGGGTGGCTGATTTTTAGCTGACTGATTGTTAGTGATTTAATTAAATTAAATAAAAATAATGTAAGAATCTAACACGCAATAAAGTTACATACAAATTGATATGAGTTTTAAGAAGTTATTAGAGTTTTTGTGCGACTTTATAATTAACAGAAATGCATAAATTGTTTACGCAAAAAAGCAAATCACTTTTGAATTAAAAATATGTATGTATATAGTAATCAATTAAATCACGATCAAAACAAAGCCAATTAATACAATTTATTCGGATGTGCTAAGTCTAAGTATTCACTAAAAGGTGAGATTTTCTAAAAAACAAATAGGAAATTCTTTTAACCCTCCGTCTTACACATGTTTTTATTTTCACATTCGTAACGCATGAGTCTAGCCAGACCCAACAAACTTTTGAATAAATAAAACCAATTTTGTTTAACCAAATGTTATATTATACACATTTATAATTTAAATATATATTTTCATATTTTATTTAAATTATAAATGTGTATAATATGACATTTAGTTAAAAAAAATTGGTTTTATTTATTCAAAAGTTTGTTGGGTCGGGCTAGACTCATGCGTTACGAATGTGAAATTAAAAAACATGTGTAATAGGGAGGGTTAAATTGAGAACTAGATGGAGGTAATAGTTTGTGTGTTTAATAAAAAAAAAAAAATAATAGATAATTTAACAAAAAAAATAATTAAAAACAGCAAGAAAGAAAGTTAAAAATACGGCATCTTCTTTACAAAATATATATGGGTCTGGCCAGACCACATTTGTTACGAATGTGATGTGTGCAGTAAAATATTCGAATAAGTTTCCTTATATATCCTTTCCAGGTTATATTTTTCAGCTTTTTATAGTAAACTAAATTTTAGAAGGGTACCTGAAACTTCAAGTCTCTACCTGTGTTTTAAATATACTAAAATAACATTTAAAATCGAAAAAGGTCTGGCCAGACTCATGAGTAAGACGAAGGGTTAAATACATTAAACTTCTACACTATCATTGTAAAGTAAAAACTTCTGTTCGATTTAAAAAGATTTATATTTTATTCAAATGATTTTGTTATTCGTGCTTAATTTTCCAATTTCTATTTTTTATAAAAACACTGAAATTTATTGAATTTATTTATTGTAGCTATTCCTATGCGCATTTCACTGGTTGCTTAGGCCAGATCATCAGGAAACTTCATCCATAAAGATTTTAGAAAAACCAAAGATATTAAACCAAATAAAACTGTTAAGCGTATAAGAATAACAGCAACAGTTCTATTTGTAACAATATCAAAGTTTAAACAAAATAATCAACAATAAACAGTGAGTTCATCTCTCGTTACATTCCCCACTACAATTGATTGGTAAAGAAAAAACAAAATAAAAACAAAAACAACTCGCTTTACTGTTTTCACAAACAAAATATAAAGCGGGCTGCCAGTCAGTTTTTTTAGGCCGTGCACTTACCAGTTTATTATCAAAATAATTTTCGTGGGAATACAAAATTTAATTCAAATGATTTTGTTATTTTGATAAGATTTATATTTTATTTTGGGCCGCTTTAATTTTTTGCATGATTAAAACAAACTATTTAATATATCGTCGGTTTTGTATTCAAAATTGCTAAATCCACTTTTTTAGTAAATTGAGATTTTAATGCTGTGTGGTATAGAAAAATACGACTTGTCGACGAGAATGAAGTTTTTCTTCAATTTGAGCCATGAAGTGTATAAAGCCAACTATATTTTTGGTTTTTGATTTTACATGCGAATGTTAAGGAATTATTTCATTATTGATTGTAATAGGGGGGCAAGATTCTCGGCGCAAGGTGAATATTATATGTATGCCTTTTTGCTCATTGACTTTTATCCTCCATTGTCTTAGCCATATTTCTAGTTGAAATATATGATCCTGTAAATAACGAGATGCTTAGAAAAGCTGTATCGTCTCCAAATGTTGAAGTTTGGGTGTAGTTGTTTGTTGGCATGTCCGAAGTATAAATTAAGTATAAAAGAGGGCCCAGGATGCTGCCTTGTAGGACTCCAGCGCCGATTGGCTGTGGTGAACTTTAGAAATTTCCTTCTTTAATAATAAATTGACGGCCGACTAAGTAGCTTTCTAACAGCTTGTGTGTGTTTGCTGGTAA
Organism: Pollenia labialis; assembly: GCA_949318255.1. NCBI lineage: Eukaryota > Metazoa > Arthropoda > Insecta > Diptera > Polleniidae > Pollenia > Pollenia labialis. The sequence goes on along the minus strand of OX439141.1, from coordinate 77,087,518 downwards.
ATTTTGCTTCAATTTATGCAATAAGCCTTCATGCCAGACTTTATCAAAAGCTTGCGAAACATCGATGAAGAGAGCGGAACAATATTTTCTTTCTTCAAAGGCTTTTCTTATGGCGTTTATTATATGATGGGTTTGTCCAATTGTGCTGTGTTCTCTTCTAAAGCCGAATTAGTGGTTAGGAATACATCTATTTTCACTTAAAATTGGAGTTAATTTTGACACTAACAGCCTCTCCAACAGCTCTGATATATTAGAAAGTAAGCTTATTGGCCTATATGACTCAACTTTTGTGTGATCCTTTCCTGGTTAAGGTATCATGGTGACTAAGGAAACCTTCCATTTTTGAGGATAGTATTGAAGACGTACCATAGCATTGAAAATTAAAAGAATAATTTTCTTTGCTGTGCTGGGTAGCTCCAAAAGCATTTTGTTGCTGATCTTTTCAAAACCAGGGGCTTTTTTGGGGTTTAATTCACAAACAGCCTTTCGATTTCTCTTATCTCAAGTCTTAGGGGAATAGCCGCTCTAGCAGGAACAGGTGGTAACTCGACCGAAGTATCGTGAGATATATTTGGGGTAAATACGTTTAAATGATTAACAAGCAGATTTCCTTTTTCATTATCATTTGTTGCCCAACTTCCATTCAAGTTTCTTAATGGTGGCTTAGAGACAACCGGCATTTTGCGATTTCTAGCTGCACGCCATAATGAGTAGTCTGATTGCGGAGTTGCATCAAGTTCCTTAAGATATTTTTCCAAAGGAGTCGTTTTCTGAGTCTGCAGTAACCTTCTTAGCCTTTTTGTACACTCTTTTAGTAAATTCTTAAGTTGAGGAGATCTGTGCAATTGCCACTCTCTTCGAGCTCTTCTTTTTTCAGACAGGATACGCTCGACATCTGTGGAATATATTTTAATATTTTTTGTTTTTTTGGGGGCAGTACTGGAATGTTGAACAGCTAGTTTTAGAAAACTGTTAAAATTAACTATAGAGCCCAAGGCGAATTCATACAAGGTGGTCTTATTTTGAAAACATTTACAACACTGTAAAGTATTTTAACGTTGTGTCAAAAATAATACAACACTGTAGTGAACAATTTAAACAAATATTTCATTTTCTTTTTACTTTTAAATTGTTTGTTTTGAAAGTTAATAATTTAAAAAATTTCTAATTTCATAATTTTAAGCGAAACTTATAAAATGTAGTAAATATTCCCCAGAACCACATGAACGGTATATCATTTTGACACAAGGTTAGTAATCAGCTGTTGCTTTTGTACCAAGATAAGATCACCTGGTATAAATTCGCCTTGATAGAGCCGAACTACATTCTCCGGTGTCTTGAAATTTAATTTTAATTTTTTTATACAAAAATAATGGAAATGTACAAATATTAATGCATTGTTTGAATGAAAGAAAAAAGCTTTATTGTCTACCATGAAATAAAAAAAGTTTTTTAAAAACCAAATTTTAAACACTTTCGCACAAATTCTAAAAATTTTAAGTCAGAAGACCTGTGTTTTACAAAAACAGGCAGTTAATCTCGCTCATGTCAAAAAAGTTCAATGTAAACCAGTGTTCGAAAATAAATTTAGTGTTCCTTATTCTTCGGTTCGGTAGATTTGCGGACAACACAAACGCTAAAAGTGGTTGTGTAGTAAATTTTTAAAAAATAACGTTTTCCTGTTTCCGTTTCAAACACAAAAATAATACTGTTTTTATTCAACTTAAAAAAAGATGAGAACAATTAATTCCGTTCGTTTTGGATCTAAGTTAAATTATGGACCTTAAATCACAAAATTGCATGACAGTTTTTCTGGTCATATGAAGCAAAGTTGGAAGATATCCTAAAGTAAATTATGGACCGATCATCACGAAATTTATTAGTGTGATTTCTAGTCCTATAAAACTGTGAAGTTTTAAATTTTTATTTCTGCTAGCATTATTTATTACGGTTTTAGGCCTTCAAAACAGTTTACCGGGAGTAGGGTTTATATGGGAATTAGGGTTAATTATGAACCGATCTTCACAATATTTAACAGTGTGATTTCTGGATAGTACTTTTGCAAAATGTCATTCCGTGCATTAGTCCAACATCAATGTTAGTTTTTATAGCAAAATTATCAATTTTTTAGGGTGGTGGTTCCACATTTTGATCCTACTGAACCGATTTTGCTGGATTTCAATCACAAACTGCTTAAGCCTATAGTACACGGAATGTAAAAAGCCACATTCGCATGTGGTTTTGACGTAATTTTGTCGTCATCACACATCATGCACTTGCTATTGTGGCTTTGTAGTGACGTCGAAATCACGTCAGAACGACATGGGCATGTGGATTTGCACATTCCGTGTACTGTAGGCTTAAGAATAACTAAAAGCAATTTGACACCAATATTGTTAATTTCTTTTGAATTTTTCGAAAGTGAGTGTGTTTTTATCAGACGAACGGACGGACAGACATGGCTATATCGACTTAGAATAACTATGGGGTCTAAGATGAATAGTAAAACAATTTTACACGGTACGACAAACTTAGTATACCCTTTTCACAACTAATTCTGGAGGAGGGTATAAAAATATTAATATTTAGATATTGATGTATTTTTTAATGTTTTTATTTAACAAATCTTAAAACAGCTCTTTACTCGCAAATTTTTTGTTTATTTTTAAAAACTATTGGGTACACGGGTACCAAATGCGTTTGCATAGGTGTCATCTTTGGAAGCTAATACCCAGTAAAAACTTCGCCTACAAAATAATGTGTTAAATAATCAGAAAAACATAAGAACACTACTTACAATTCTACTGAAAGAACCAATGAATTTTATATGGGATGTCCCAAAATTAACGCATTCAAAAGTTAATCATTATTTTTTTACATTAATACATCCAGAAGAAAGTAGTTATAGAAGTTGTTATAGATGTAGTTATAGAAGAAAGCTACTAAATAATGAGTTAAAGAAGTTATTCATTTTGAAAAAGTAAGCGAAGTTTTTACTGGGTAGTTATGGACCGTTGAAGCGAATTCCATTGGTAATAAAACGACTCAGAAGACTTTAGTTTCATAGATCATAAGTTTCAAAACTCTATTAGTATTGGTTTGGCAACTAGAAACGTTTAACCTTTATGTCAACAGCTGAAATATTATACTTACGTCTACAGCAAGCATACCCGGGTATACAAGCACATATTGTTGATATTGTTTTTTCATTTTATTTGTATTTTAGTTGCATTTTTTTGCTATTTTAAATGGTTTTAATGCATAAAAAAATTTTTCTTTGCTTTTATGTATGAATATTTACAATAAGTGACTTTTTACAAAAACTTGTAAGTTGCTCGTCGTAACTGGAACTGCGGTTGACGTAAGGGGTAGGAATGAAAAAATTACCACATCCATGGTCTGATTTGTCCAATTTTATTCAAACATTAGAATATGTTAGAAAACACTCTTAGTGAGGATATCATGAAGTTTGAGAGTGATATGATAGCCACTTTCGGAGATACAGAGTTTTTAAAATTCAAAACATACCCGGGTATGTAGCTGTTGACATAAAGGTTAAAGTGAATTCTATGGTTAAGCAGGTAATTAAATATTAATCATACGTCTTCCAGTTCATAATTTATATTGTGTTCTCATTCATTTTGTCTATAATTTATTTGGTTTTTTAACACAAGAAGTTTTTATACCAGATTCATGGCCAAAAAGCAAAACTTATTTATGAAACAAATCATTAATGCGCACACATAAAATATTTTCTTCTATTTCGTGTTGCCAAAGTTTTAAGGTAAAGTAATAAACTAAGAAATTCTAATGGCATTTCAAAAAACTGTTACACCTGTTGATTTTTATAAAGAAAAAAAAGAAAGAAATTGTATATTAGAAATTCAAGTAGAAAAGTTTTGCCAAGCTAAATCTCAATTAGTTCGCATCACGCATTTCAAGAATATTCACGACAGTTGTAGTGTGAATTTCAACAAAGAAAAGCCCAACAGCAACACGTTGAATATAAAAAAAACAACATACTTACTTTTTCACTTGCGGCATTAAAATCTGTTCGGTTCGCTTAAAGGCCTCTATACAGGTACGCCGAAGTTTGCGTATTTTTTCACGCAACTCAGGACAGTCTTTGGATTGGCCTACGTGTATTAAAAGATCACGAAATAACGCCACATGACTATTAATTTCCACAATCAGCTGAAAATGTAATAAAAATAGAAGACATTTAATGTGGAATTTAATTTCAAATAAAATGTAAATGAGAAGGTTTAGATTGTACGACCTTCTCTTGGAAATTACAAGCATTAAGAGGTGTTACTATTTTATTTTATCTTCTTAGATTTGTTTCAAGACTTTTAATTGCAATTTTTCTGTGGCTGCTTGTTTACTGCCATGTTGTCACAGAAAACGTAAATATTTCAAACATTTTAAAAGGGGATGTAAAATGTTCACCTTTTTTGTCGATTAAAATGTTAATGAAAATTGCAATTAAAATACATTTTGTTATTTTTTTTTTAATGAGAAAACAGAATAAAAAATTCATTTGAAGTTTGATGTTTTCAATAAAAACCATGGGTAATTGCATATCAAATTGACCAAGATTGGGACATGACCCCTTTCGATTTTAATGAAATTTGGTGGAAGGGTCCTTTTATCCTATAAAAATAAAAAAATGGGTTTTTTATTTAGTCCGTTTTTTAAATTTAATATTTTGCAGATATTACATACGGCTTGTAGCCCCAAGTATTCTCTTTAAAATGGCATTTAAATCATCTTCGTATGTAAATTATTTTTCGAGATATTGAAGAAATAATCTCAACACATTCAGCTTATTCGGCGAAATTATGACATATTGAATATTAAATAACTTTTGAAAAAAAAAATTTAATATTTTTTTCTGTCATATCTGTTCCTTATGGGATAAAATGACCCATTTCACCAAATTTCATTAAAATCGAAAGTGGTCGGGTCCCACTCTTGGTTGATTTGACATGGAATTACCCCTATAGTAACTGGTATTTTCCTAGTGAAATAAGGTAATGTGCAATTAATAGGGGCTTGAAATACCAGAAATGTTTGCTTTCTCGGCTATTCTGTGAAAAAAAGAGCCAAAAAACGTAGCCGCGTTGGTTTTACCTGACAAAAATAGAACAATAAAATAACTAAAAAAACTATTTTGGAAATTATTTTATGAAATAAAAAATTTGTAAACTGATTATGACCTTTAGACTTTTGGATAGTTAGTATTTTAGTATCAATAAATTTAATTAAAATACTTCTGCATTACACAACCGATGTCTTTTTGAAATAGCGAAGCTGTATTCAAGTTAAAGGCTTTTACATTAATGCAGTATAGTTCTCTGCAGCAACGTAAAATTTAAGATTTTAGAATCCTGAAGAGATTGTGTTAAAACTTCGTTGTGGTTTATAGAATATATGTACTAATTTTTGTCAAAATATCTCTTAAATTCAGACCTGTTCTTTGCGCACAAGGTTTAGACGGACAGACAACCAAACAGTAAGCCGGACGAACGGAGTGTTATCGTTAGGCCGATTACCCTAGCGATTCTGAGTCGTTCAGTATGCTAAAGGAAGGGTCCGGAGCAAATATTTCTATGTGTTAGACACATCAGCACAAACTCATAATATACTTCCTCATATGGTGATGTTAAGTTTAAAAAGCATCACTCATCTTTTCTCTTGTAACAGAAATTTCTTTTAAAAATCTTAAATAGTTTTACACTTCTTTTATCACACGTCTGTTGGTAGACGACCACGTCTGCTACCTTAGTATTATTTGTAAACAAAAAAACTAGATCGACTTAAATATTAGACCTTCAATATTTAAATAACAAAACGGTGACAAATTTTTTCCATGTTTACAAATTACCTGAGATGGTTTATTTTTCCTGGTTTCAGAAAATAACTTAAAATTTAATAAATATGTTTTATATTTTTTTTCTTTCTATATTTTCGGTCGCCTAGTTTTAAAAACGGCCTCATACAAATGTCGTTTGCGTATTGCAGTTTGTAAAAATAAGCATTGAACTTTTTTTCTAGTTTTGGTACAAAATACCGCCGTCGTGTTTAACCGAAATTGGTAATCATCGATCTATAGCGCTCGCTGTTGACCGTGATGGCCAGACCAACATCGTTCTCAAAGACATATGAACTGTTGACGCCGCCAATGCAAAGAGCAGAGGCATTGCACACACGTGGATCTTATATGGGCTTGTATCATGTATACCTTAATGTCATTATATGACTTCTGAGTAGGCAAACTAACATTTCGAACATCCCCTGCTTTAGTGGATTGAACTGGGCGATGCTAAAACCTTATTCTTTTATCATGGTTTTACCTACTTAAATGTTCGAAATATTTTTTAAAAGCTTAAATTTGTTAAAGAATACTGAGTATGACCGGCTATGCAAATTCTGTGCTACCCTTTACCAATGATTATATATTTCAATAGTGGACTTTATGGACCGATCATCAAGAAATTTGATGCCGTCACTTTTAGTCATACAAAACTGCATTGAATTAAATTTCCCGCTATACACATTTCCTAACATTTGAAGACGTATTGATTTGTTTTTCGAATGTAAGTTTTATATAAAACATTATGAACCGATCCTTTAAAATTTGTTTACATAATTTTTAGCGTCGTGTTGCGTTTTACATCATAAGGGCCTTAATAGAGTTCGTTCGTTTTAGTTTAAAATATGTAACGGGGTAAAGTGTAAATGGGGTGCCTACGTTATCGCTCGACAAACAAAAAGTTCTTTGCTATTTAATGTACTCAGATATTGGGTATTTTTTATATTCACACATTTCCTAGAAATCTTTATGGCTTAAACAGTTTTTCCATTAATTATAAAAAAAAACTTATAATCCAAAAAACAAATTATAGCAGGAAAAGTCAATTTTCTCTTGAGTAGGGTTTTCTTCCCGTTTCTTTTCTGTTCCCAGAAAAGAATTTTAGACATCCCGGAAATTTCAGATTTAAAGAAAAAGTAGCAAAATCAATAAAAATTTGTAAAAAGTTTTAAATGATTTTGTTATTCGTGCTTAATTTCCCATTTTTTATTTTTGATAAAAACACTGAAATTTATTGATCTGGCTTAGGCCAGATCATCAGGAAACTTCATCCATAAAGATTTTAAAATACATACTAAAGATATTAAACCAAATAAAACTGTTAAGCGTATAAGAATTACAGCAACAGTTATATTTGTAACAATATCAAAGTTTAAACAAAATCATCAACAATAAACATTGAGTTCATCTCTCTTTACATTCCCCACTACAATTGATTGGAGAAGAATTCCAATCAATTGTAGTTGTAAGTAGGTAAAGAAAAAACAAAATAAAAACGAAAACAACTCGCTTTACTGTTTTCGCAAACAATATATAAAGAGGGCTGCCAGTCAGTTTTTTTTAGGCCGTGCACTTGCCAGTTTATTATCAAAATAATTTTCGTGGGAATACAAAATTTAGTTTTAAATGATTTTGTTATTCGTGCTTAATTTCCCATTTTTTATTTTTGATAAAAACACTGAAATTTATTGTTGATGGGATAAGCTATTATAACAAAATCATTTAAAATTTAATTTTGTATTCCCACTAAAATTATTTTGATAATTTTAAAAAAGTATTGAACATTTTTACAGTTTTTGATAATTTATTTTAAGATTAGTAATTTTTAGTGTCTATTGTTAAATCATATTTTCAAATATTTTTTTTGCAAATCGAGTTCTCTTGAATATCGCTATATGATGTTCAATAAAATCAATATATTATGTGTAATTAAAGTAGAGCGAAAATATTTTTAAGTTTTTAGAATGAGAAGAATTTGGGTTATTAGAAACTTTAGAAAACGTTTAAGGTTTTTTATTATATTTTGTAAAAAAAAATTAATGTAACTTTTTTAAGCAAATTTTACATTTCTAACTTTTTTTCCTTTACTTTCGAATTGAATTTATGTATGTATGTAGCTAACTTAATTGCAATCAGATTTTTATTAAAATCATGCGATGCCGATAATTTCCTCTGAAATCAAGGCTATAGTGAATGTCTAACGAAATTATATGCACTTATTCAGCCATGTCACAGAGTACAATTCCGTTCGGAAACGCACTCACAATATTCTGTACGTAAAATTAACTGAAATTGTAGTATAAAATAAATGAAAATTCAATTAAAACCCGGTCTACTTATTTTTAATTTTTTTTTAACGAAAAGTTCATTCACTTTTTTGTCTAAAATTCAACCCCATGTTTCGTAAAAACAAAGAAATATTCCGTTATTTTATTAAAGTCAGATACCTGTCTGCTTGTTTTTCTAATGAGAGAGAGAAAAATTTTATTTACTTTCATCGTTACACACGTTTGTTTTACTTTTGTTGTACTGACGCCGTTGTTTACAGAAGAACTCTCAATTCAATTCGCAATTATAGCATTTTCAGTTTAAATTAAACCTTTTTCAAAATAAATGAAACCTTTTTCAAAATGAACGAAACCTTTTTCAAAATAAATGAAACCTTTTTCAAACTGAACGAAACTTTTTTCAAAATGAACGAAAATCTTTTCAGAATAAATTTAACTTTATTCAAATTCAATTAAACATTTTTCAAATTAAATTAACCCTCATCATACCGACATAAAAACTTACAAATCCTACCAACATGTGTCTTTAAGACACATACATACAAATTAAAAGAAAAAAGCATAAGACAATTACAAATTAGTTTATGTTAAGTAATTTTTTATTGAATACATTCTTTACAATTTATAACTTTTGTAGCATGCTCATTGCAGACATTATTTTTACATATTTGGCAGCATTGCTTTATTATACGACTTATTTTTGGATCGCACATATAGCATCTTTTACGTTTATTTGTTGTAGAAGTGGTTGTACTTGGTGTATTTCCTTCTTGAAGAACTTTTTCCATGCATTGAACTATAGGACGTTGTAATTTATTTCTTGACCTTTGATGTATTTGGGGGGCAATAAGTCCTTCGGCAACTTCTCGTAAAAAGAGTTTTCGAGCTTTTTTTGCTTGTGTTGCTTTCCATGATGGATGTAAATTTTTCCAAATAATATATGCTGCAATTGCACAAACATCAATTAAATTGGAAAAGAACGTAAATGGCCACCTGTTTGATTTTCTCCGGCAAGTAAAACTATGTGCAAGTTGGTCCAAACAAATTTGTTTCATCTTGCCTTTTTCTGTTTGGCAAAAATGATGAAGGAACACAGCGCTTATTTTTCTTTAGAGTGCCCGTTATTGTCAAACCTTTAATAATTATAAAATAATTATCGTAAAATAATTATCACATGTTATATTTCGGCCTGTGTTTTCATAGGGTTGAACTAACTCCTCCACAACTCTTTGGCCCAAACCAAAACCCCTCTGGTTGTTTATTTTGCCTAAGTAAGGTATTGCGTTGAGTGGGTAGGCTGTTTTGCTGTCACATACCCACCAAATTTTTAGTCCATACTTATCTGGTTTACTAGGCATATATTGGCGGAAAGAACACCTTCCACGAAACGGAACAAGCTGCTCATCGACAGTAAGGTTGTCACCAGGAGTGTAAAATTTTTTTAGATTTTTATTGACAATTTCAAATAAATCCCTTACAGGTGCCTGTTTATCCTTTTGCTGTCGAATGCTTCTAGTGCTTTTGTCGTCAAACCGCAAATTTTTGGAAATTTCCATAAAACGATTTCGACTCATAGTAGCCCGAAAAATTGGGCAACCATATCGCGAACTCCAAAACTCAGCAATCTCTGTGTTTGCTTCTTTTTTTGTCCCCGCTGTAATCAAAAGTCCAACATAGGCTCTTATTTCTGTTACATTTGTTGGACGCCAGGCATTCTGATTTGTAGTCACTGCATACAAATTGGTAAATTTTACAATTGAATCAAAAATTTCGTCATTCAAATATATGTAGCTCGATTGCCTCTAAAGGGTCTTCAATTTGTTTTCCTGGTGGCAAGTTAACTTTGTTCAATGGGCACCGAATTATATTTCGAGCAGGAATACGCCTTTGAGGTTTTGGAATAGAATACCACTGAGTTCCGTCCTTACCAACAAATATTTCACCATATTTCTCACCTGCATCTTCCTCAATATCCGAAATAGTATCAGACATCTCGGAAGCATCATCTTCAATATTTTCATTATTTTGACTATCTTCGATATCAGATTGCAAAAACATATCCTCGTCTTCTATATCATCAACCGTATCTTCATCAATTTCTTCCGCGGCTAGTCGGATTTCCTCTTCTGTAAGTAGCTTTGGCATATTTTTTTATAAAATGAACTTGCACATCAATACTCTACAAAATCTAACCGCAACTAATTTGTTGTTTTTCAACATTCAGTATCATATTCAATAAAAGGGAATTCCCCAAATTGAATATAGTGATATGAAAATATGCAATTTGAATAAATATAAATGAAAGATAGTTGCTGCTAAACAAATATAAATTCTGTAACATATATGACAGATAGTTGCTTTTGTTCTAAATGTGCGCATTCTACTAAATTCTTTGTATGTGTCTCTGAGACACATGTTGGTAGTTTATGTTACATTTTTTTATTTTGGCTTATAAAAAATAGAGGAATTTAATATTTATCAACTTTGTTTTGTGAAATTATACTAAACAGATGTAAAATAAAAGTCATAAAATTTGGTGTCAATATGTAACAAAGTTTCGTTGTTTTATTGAATCAAACATCAAAATGTGTCTCACAGACACATGTTGGTAAGATTAGGGTTAAACCAGTTTTAAAATTTAATAGAAAACAAAAGAAAAAAAAACATAACAAACATATTAATTTTTAATTAATACTTGTTAAAATTAATGAAGAATTTGTCCACCGACCGCTTTAGGAATTATCATGATCATATCCATAACATAGTTCGCACAATCATTTTGATTAACTTGTGCGACACTTTCCTCAATTACACTTACTATTTTATGCTCTGTGGTAATGCCACTTAATAATGATCGGGCGTGGAATTTCATTTTAGAAAATTCTTTCTCAATCGGGTTCAGAATAGGAGAATAAGGTGGTAAAAATTTAGGAGTACAGTCAGTTTTATCCACCATATTTCGAATTTCCTGGGTTTTATGGATTCTGGCATTATCCATAATTAAAAATGAATTTGGAACTCTGGGCTGCTTTCAATTTTATCCAGGAGCTCCCTAAGAAATATTTAGAAACGGGCTGAATTTACAGTGGAAAGGGAAAAAATATTTTGTAGTAAACAACACCAGCATTATTTATCGCAGCAATTAATCTAAATTAATCTAAAACTGGTATAATTTAATTAGAAAAATGTTTAATTGAATTTGAATAAAGTTTAATTTATTCTGAAAAGAGTTTCCTTCGATCATTTTGAAAAAGGTTTCGTTCATTTTTAAAATGCTATATTTAACTTTTCAAAAATTGTATGTAGTTATTTAACTAAATTATTTTGACAAATAGAAAATGAAAATTTGAAACACAAAACAAGCAAATCGTTTTTATACCCAACACCACAATTAGGTGTGAAGAGGGTATATTAAGTTTGTTATTCCTCTCTTTTTATTATTCATCTCAGACCCCATATATATATTCTGGGTCCTTGAGTGATTCTAAGTCGATTTAGCCATGTCCGTCTGTCTGTCAGTCTGTTGAAAACACGCTCACTTTCGAACAACTCAAAAGAAATCAACAAACTTGGTGCCAAATTACTTGTAGTTATCCCAAGCAGTTTGGGATTGAAATTCAGCAGAATCAGTGCAGTTGGAATCAAAATGTGGAACCACCACCTAAAAAAAATGATAATTTTGTTACAAAAAATAACATAAATTTTGGAACAAGGCACGGAATGAGATAAGATTTTGCAAAAATTTGTTTTATTTGACTGGAAATCACGCTGCAAAATATCGTGAAGATCGGTCCATAATTTACCATAGGCCCCATATAAACACTACTCCTGGAAAACAGTTTAGTACGCCAAAAACCGATAAAAATAATGCTATTATAACAAAATTTGGTACGTCACAGTTTTTAAGGACTAGAAATAACACTGTGAAATTTCGTGAAGATCGGTCCATAATTTACCTTAGGCCCCATATAAACCTTACTACCGGAAAACAGTTTAGTACGCCTAAGACCGTTATTAATAATGCTTTTTTTATTTACTTAACACTTACTTAAAAAAAAAATACCGGGAATCCCGCTTTAAAATGCGGGGAAGTTGTAAGCCGAAAAAAATTTAAAAAAAAAACTCTACTCATAAGCACAAAAAAAGTATAAACATGTACAAAAAAGACTTATATGTCAACCCACATTGTTTATTTTAATAATAATAGAAAAAAGATCTGGTTTTTTCATGTAGATTAATTTAAGTGTGTTTTTCTTCCTTTTCCTAATGTTAGAAAGAGTACGGGTATTGTAAGTTGTAATCTTATTCCAAAAACTTAACTTTTTCAATTTGTAATACAGGAAATGTTTAACAAAACAAAATGAAGTTTTTCATTGTTTATATTTTTTTTTATTTGGAAAAAGCAAAAAGTGTTTCAAGTGACAGAAAAACAAACATCTGATACAAAAAAGAAATTTAGTGTCGCGTGCTAGAATGTGGGAGTTGGCAAAATACCCTTCATACATGCGACTCATATAATTTCCTTTTGAGTTGAATTTTGTTTATTGAGTGCAGATGTTTTGTAGTGTCTGGTTGTGAAAGCTGTTTAATTTATACCAAATATTGGGCTCACAAAATATACATAATACATTTACATGTATAACATTTATGTAGTCACACATGAAGGTAAACATAGAGATTTATATTGAATTTACATAAAGGACTTGATAAGATTCACTTTGAACTTTAAATGCGAGTTATTGTACAGTGAATGTCAAAACACATAGTTAAGTCAACATTTTTATTATGGTTAAGATGCACCAACGAACAACGTTACAGTTAACTTAAATTAACTGGCACTGCAATTTAAAAAGTGTTAACACCAGTTTTTGTTCGTTTTAAACTAAGCGAATTCATAAAGAATTAAAAATCTGAATATGCCTTACAAAGGATGTTTTTTTACCTCAGTAACACTTGAAATTATAACAAATAAGAGTGCTATGCTGAATCTTATATACCCTTCACCTTTTTGCGAGCAGAATACAGAGCATCTAGACAAAAACAAAATAATTTTTACATAAACATCCATATTTACAATACTAAAAACTTCATTATTAATTAAATTTAAAAGCGAAAACTGGTAACTATTTTTTTTAAATCATTTTTGAACAAAAAAATTAAAAAAAATATTTTGTTTTTGAAAAACCAAGATTCGAAGGGGAAGAGGGACATCACATCAACTTCTCTCCTCATAACGACCCAGAATATATACACTTTGTAGGGTCTAAGGTCAATATTGTAGAAATTACAAACGGAATGACGAACCTTTATATACCCTTTTCCACCTGTGGTGGAGGGTATAAAAAGAGTATTTTTTGGGATTTCAGTAATTTGATTGGAACTCAGCCATTTTTTAAATCGATTTGACAGATTTATTTACCGACGTGTTTAAGAAGAAAATTGCCAGTTACTTTGGTTATACAACTTGGACCCGGAAAGATCTATGGCTCCCGAAATGGATATTAAAAAAAAAATTTTGGTCATAACTTTTCTGAATCTGACTCGATTTTTCCGAGTTTTTCAGAAAATATTTTCTACTAAAAATTTCCGACCTTGATATAAAAGGCGTAACCATAGGTCATATGACAATCCAAAAATTCAGGTTTTTATACAATTTTTGATATTTTTTGTGTACCACGACCACTTATCCAATCCTGCCCACATTTTGTGGGATGGTGTGTATTGATAACCGTAATGTTTTTACCTAATTTGGAAACTTTGGCTCTTTCCGTAAAATAGTAATAAAAATACAACAACAATGGATTTTTGATAAAAATTAGAGGTAGTCGTGGTTTTTTGTTCATATCTTTAAAATTGCTGACCATATCGTCATTCATTACGAGTTTGAAGGTTTAACGGGATTGGATCTTACAACTGTCATTTTCCATGTAATGAAAATGTTTAAGATGCGATATTTATTCGCAACGAGTTAAAAAATTTAATATAAACTCATTTTAAATCTCAAGAGTTATAATATCAAATTTCGTAATTTTCGCTTTTAGAAACCTCGATATTGAAAACTGATAAAAACATTTTAGTTAATTTTTATAAAATATTGATTTTTGGAATTTATTTTTTTTTAAGTAATTCTGGTAGTTTATTTTACATTTGGACTTTTGCAATGTAGTACCACTTACTTTTAATTATTTGAAAACATTTAATATAAAATAATAATATGTCTTTACAAAGCAATTTAAGGTCAACTTTTATGTAAAACTTTACACCGTTTTTGATGTTATATGTTTCTTAGAAAACAATTAAAGCGTAGCAATATCCAAACTTTGGAATAAGTTAAAGAAGTAAAAATGTATTGCCGGTTCAACAATTTCGAAAGTTTACGTCCGCATAGAAAATTTCTATGAAAAGACTCAGTTTGAAAAATATTTTCCATACAAATTTCTATGCGAGCGTCTAAATTGTTGAAAAGGAAGGTATTTTTACATTTTTAAACGCGGATCTCGACATAAACAAAAAAAAACACAGTTCGTTATTGCGTTATTGTAAAATTTCTTAAAAAAATTAATTTCTTCAAGTTTCATATCTAAGTATTTTGTTTAGCTAACACTCCTGGAAAACATTTTGCTAAATTTTCTTCCCAATGCTTACATTAGCTTGTATTCCTAAATGAAGTTGTTTATTCATTCATTATTGAGCATACGCTTCTTCAGACATCATTGAATCGAATTAGATACATTCTTTTACACATTGTCAGAATTCGAAAGCAAAGAAAAAACAGCAACAAGAAATAGAAAAAATCAAAAGACGAACCAACCTGTACAAATAGGAACATAAAAACGCAATCACGTAAATATTTCAGGTTATTTGAAAACAAATACTCACACTTATCCACTCACATATAAAAAGCAGATATTTCTACATAACCAAACAAAAAAAAAACGAATATCATCTGTCACACAACTGAAGCTTCAGCATCAAGTACTAAAGTTGTTCTCGTTTTATTTTCAACAAAATAGAAGGTCATTGAGATTTACGTGAAAATTCTATTTTTAAGTATCAGATACAAACAGTCCAAACACCTGTATTTATTTTAACACACACCCACATAAACTTACACGTGCTTGAATGAATACCAAACATAAAGAAGCAAAAAGCAAAGGGCGCTCTGTAATATACATAAATATTGAAGGATCTTTTCACAGAAAAAATAGAAAATTGACTTCAATTAAACAATTCGTTCAGACAATTAAATATTTAACTAATTTTGCCCCTGCAAAGGAATTGATCATATCAATTAACGGATTTGTATTTTCGAGTCATGGGACACAAATTTAGTCAATTAAAAAATTAATTGCATAAACAAAAAATACACCACATATACACAAACATTTAATTTTATGGGTTTTGATTAAAAAAATTAATTGCAGCAAACAAAAAATTAATTGAATAATAAATGTACACCAATTAATTATTTAATTGAATAATTTTTTGCAAAAATTTTTTCTGTGTTGAAAGAAGGTTATTTTTAGAAAAATAATACACACGTCTACCTATTGGAATCTTGAACAGATTGGAGAAACAAACGAACAAAAACCATAATAATATGACAAAGCCATAATTAAGTGTTTGTATTGATGAAATTAATAAAATATGTACATTAGGCGTATAACAAATTTTGGCCCTAGCACTACACGAATATTGTGGTATTTACAAAAACAATTTGTTTGGGTCGTTTGAAAATATCAAAAATCCTTTAAAAAAAAAATTAATAAAAAAATTTTAAATGTTTTATTAATAAATGAGTTAAAAAGTTTTTTAATTATTAACTGACATGAATTTCAAATTTAATAAGCGCGTTGTTTTGCATAAAGAATCTTTCCCAATAAAAAACGTTTGCTAAATTTTTATATTTAATTTTAAAGAAATTTATTTTATTTAAATTATATTTACGTTTATTTTAATATTTTACAAATTAAAGATTTTATTTAAAGACGTGTTGAATACGCGAGAGAAAAATTATTAATCCCGAAAATGGTGGTGGTTTTTTGTGTTGCTGAAAACATAAGTAAACCAGCAGCAACCGAGTACTTAGTACTTACAAGGTACTTAGTACCAAAACAGTGATGCCACAATATTCCTCCCGTCGGAGCAGGCTCACCCGAACCTCAGAGGAATCGTAGCTCGTCTACCACTTGAAGTTGTTTTGGGTTGTATTACTTCAGGTGAGAATCCGACAGTAGGACTGGGAACCGTTGATGCATTACTAGCGTTGAGATCAGTTTCGCTAGGAACTTGATTATCAAGTATATTTTTAGCAGTATCAGGTATTTGTACGTTTGTAGTCTCAGGTGAGTTTGTAGTAATATCAGGTGTTTGTGAACTTGTAGAGTCAGGTGCTTGTACATTTGTAGAATCAGGTTATTCGTCGAGATCTGCTTTAAGTATAAAAGCAGGCTTTAAACGATCGATATTGATGTTTTTGTGACGACCACGTATCAGAGTTGTAAAAAATTTATCGAATATCTTTACAACCATGTATGGACCATCATACGGATGAGTAAGAGATGGTCGGATTGAGTCGTTGCGAACAAAAACGTGTGCATTTGTTTGAAGACTTTTCGAGATGAATGTTTGAGGCGATGAATGATGAACCGTATCAGTTGGGGTGAGTTTTTGCATTGACGTTCGAAAATCAGAAACAAAATTGCTGGTGTCATTTGAAATCGTTGTTTGATGAAAATATTCTCCAGGAACTTTAAGGGTTGATCCGAAAATTAATTCAGCTGGCGATGCGTTTATGTCGGGTTTAAAGGCAACTCGCAATCCAAGTAAAATTGTTGGTAAATAATGATAAAATGGCAGCTTTAAACGTGCGGTGCCACCTTTCAATCATACCATTTGATTGTGGGTGGTAAGGAGTGGTACGTAAATGTGTTGCACCAATTGTGTTGACTAATTCTGCAAAAATTAACGATTCGAACTGACGCCCGCGATCAGATGTTATTCGTGCTGAAACGCCACATCTAGAAAACCACTGCGACAAAAGGGCTTTAAAGATCGTATCAGCGGTCATGTCCCGAATAGGAACGGCTTCCGGCCACCGAGTAAATCGGTCTATTATTGTAAGCCAATAACGTTGCCCTTCACACAATGGAAAGGGTCCAACTACATATGTCGATGTTTATGTGGGCAAAGCGGTCTTTTGCTGGATCGTATTTGACGGTTGATGATCGGGTGTGTCGTTGAATTTTGGACCTTTGGCACTGCAGGCAATTTCGAACAAAAACAGCGGTATCTTTTCGGATTTCGTGCCAGCAAAATCTGTTGATCATTAGCTAAGTGGTTGCTCGGACGCCTGGATGTGACAAATCATGGATTTTCGTAAGGATTTGCTTACCTGGTACTGAAAAATATTTTAGCTTAAGTAAAATAATTTTCGTACCTGAGCCTTGAAGTATTTGTTACAGTTCTTCAACAATTCGTTGTGCAGCTGCTATACTGGAGCAGCCCACGGCGGCGTTGATGGACTCGATGCGGGAAAGCGCATCGGCTGTTGCCTTTCTAAACCGGGGGTATGACAAATGTCGATGGTAAATTGGTTGTTGATTGCCGTTGACGTTTTGATGTAGGGCTGCCCCCACAGCAGTATCGGACGCATCGACGTAAATCGCTAACTCGGCTTCGGCAGCAGGATGAGCTTAAAAAGTTGCATTAGATAGTTCGGTTTTACATTTCTCGAAAGCGGCTTCTGCATCCGGAGACCACATTAACGGTGTACGATAATTTTTTTTGTTGCCGACAATTAGGTGCTGTAGCTGCGTTTGATATGATAACAAATTTCTGTAAAAATTTATCATAGCAATAAATCTTTTGAGCTCTTGAGCCACTTTCGGTTTCGGAAAGTCTCGGATAACGGGTACCTTTTCTCCGGTCGAATGCCTTCAGCGTTAACCAGATGACCCAGAAATTTTATTTCGGTTTTTCGCCGAATGGAGTGCTAATGGCCGTCTTCGGAATGTCATCAGGGGTATCGGAACCTGATGAAAACCTTTTTGCAGGTCGATTTTAGACAAATTCGCTGTAAAGTCGATCAAATAAGGCAAAGGGTAACGATCCGGTAACGTTTGGGCATTCAAGGCACGGTAATCGCCACATGGTCTCCAAGTACCGTTGCTTTTCTTGACCATGTGCAATTGACTGGACCAGTTGCTGCTAGATGGCTAGCAAATACCGGCTTTCATTAAAAAATCAAACCCGGATCACGTTAGCTGGGATACGAGACCAGTGATGTTGTCGACGAGTCGGTTTCGTTTAAAATTGATAAGCAAATCAAAATATTTTATAAAATCAGAGCCGATGATTGGTGACGTCATGTCTGCGATTACAAATGACCACTGAAACTCACGGCGTAGACCATGGTCAAGTTTTAATCGTTTTTCTCCAATAACCTAAATGGGTGTACCATTTGCGGCGAACAGCATAACGGCATCAAAAGATTTTGGTATTTAAGACAAGACGGAAACGTCGGCGCCGCTGTCAACCAAGAAAAATTTATGTGAATACTTATCCTTTACTCGCAGGCGAAAAATTTGGCATGTTCGCAGGACACCCACACTTCCTATCAAGTCAATGGCCAGAGTTCGAGCCACCGGCAGAAACCGCGTGGCGGCAGGGGCTACGACATTTTGTGACAACACTTCTTGTGATATCAGCATTCGTCACCAGTAGCGCTGTCGGAATAAGGAGCACGGGTTTGTGTACGTTGATGTGGCGTGGTTGGTCTTCGTGTACGTGAACGTGAGCGAGTAGCAAGCTTATCGAATTTTTTGCTTAACTCGAACACGGCCGATCGCAACTCGTTGATTTCGTTTGATGGCCTTGCTTGCTCCTCATTGATGTGATTTAGTGCTACCGCGTCGAAAATTGTATCGGCAATTTTGGTGAATTCGGCAGGGGTACCAGTTAAAGCAGCCACAACAGGTTGTGCCAACTCTGGTAAACATTTGGTCCATAAACCTTTTAAAGCCGCATCCCCAATTGTTTTACCGGCGACTCGCTTCATTTCGAAATATAACTCTGATGGTTTTTTATCGCCAAGAGGGAGTTCCGATATAAGGCGGTTTAGGCGACGCTGTTCGCTGTCGGTAAAATGATCAACTATTTTTGTTTTAATGTAGTCATATTTGTTGGTTTCTGGAAGCGAGGCAATAACATCACCCAATTGTGAAATTACATTTGGACCCAGCGATGCAAGTTTAGTGGCTGTTTTCTATCTGTCTGCTGATATGCCAGACGCGGAGGACCAGACATCCATTGATTGGAACCAAACTTCGACGTATTGCTTGACACCTGTGGTATGGGTAGTCTAGCATATACCACAGAAACATATGCATCCGGTGGCGCGGCAATGTCACTATTGTTAGGTGACGGTACACCAACGCCACTGTCTTCTTCAAAAAATGTTAAGTGATATTTTAAAAAAAAGATGGCGAAAATTAAATAGTCGATCGTGTCAACAAAATGGCGGAAAAGCACGCCAAAATCCAGAACAAAATTAATTCCTTATTTTGCAAAGTTGTCTCGGGGTCACCAATTTGGGACATGTAATGTTTCCCAATAAAAACCGTTTGTTAAATTTTTATATATAATTTTAAAGAAATTTATTTTATATTCAACATTTTTTATTTTTCGAATTTATTCTATAGAATAAATTACAAATCAATTGTCATATTAAATACCATATTCGTCAATACAATTAACTTTTTAATTGAAAAGGCACCAACAACTAAATTTGTAAATACAAAAAATTATTTTGTTAATTAAAATTGTTAAAACTCAACAAATATTTTTAACAATGCGTTTGTAATATTGAATGAAATATTTGTTAACAGTTAAATATAATTTTTTATTGTGAGTGTCATATTAACAAAATAATTTGTTGCTAACTAAGTAAAAAAAAGATGCAATTAAAATTTGTTTTAATTATTTTTTTTAGTAAAATACATATGCATATTAAATAACTTCACTAACAACATTATAATCTATATAAGTCACAAATGCACTTGGAGGTTCATAGATCAGCACAAAACGGAATCTTGGCACCAATACCAGTAACATTCCAGAATCTATAATTTATAAAAGAAAGGATAAAATTTATTTATTAATCATTAGATTATAACGTTACTTACCGTATCGATTGATTAAATTTCGCAATAATCATCATATCGTTGAATCATTTAAAGATTTTAGATCGAAATTCCAGATTTTTTTTATTTTTTATTTTTAATTTTTTGACACAAAATTATTTTTTTTGCTTATTAATTTTCTACATATGAAAGAAATTGTTAATATGACAATTTACAAACATTTTAATTAAGAAAATTTTTAAAAATATATGAAAAGTTTTAACAAATTTTCTTTAATTACTAAATAACTTTTGATATTTTTTTCTGTGTATGAGCTAAATTTCATTTATGTATTTTATAAAGCATTTTTGTAATAGTCCTATTCCTTCAATTCTTCAGAAATGACTTTATACACTACCAGACTATTATATTGTATTTTCTTGTTGAATATAATATAAAGTAACCTTCGGAAGGAAATAATTCCCAGTTTCTATTTGTTAAAATTGTTGAGTTAAATGCATTCAATTTATAAAGTATCACTATCCAGTGTGACACAAAGAATGCTGACGAAGGCCGTAGCGGGCCAGAAATTGCATTACATTCTGCTGGTGTCTAATAATTGTAAATTTTTCTGTACATACAATATACCTATTTGCTTTCCAAAGGAAAGCTAAGGTAAAATGTAACAAGAAAATACAATATAATAGTCTGGTAGTGTATAAAATTCGAAAAATAAAAAATGTTGAATATAATATAAAGTAACCTTCGGAAGGAAATAATTACCAGTTTCTATTTGTTGAAGTTTATTTTATTTAAATTATATTTACGTTTATTTTAATATTTTACAAAATAAAGATTTAATTTAAAGACGTGTTGAATACACGAGAGAAAATTTATTAATCCCGAAAATGGTGCTGGTTTTTTGTGTTGCTGAAAACATAAGTAATCCAGCAGCAACCGAGTACTTAGTACCAAAACAGTGATGCCACATGTATAAGTACAAGTTTTCAACTTTACCGCGTTTTGTAGGTGACCTTTTTTGAAAACCGCGAAAAATGAATATCATTTTTATACCCTCCACCACAATTAGTTTTAAAGATATCACTCCTGAAATATTGGAACTGTCGGTGGAGGGTATCAAAGATTCCGCACAGCCGAAAATAGCACTCTTACTTGTTTTTAATAGTTTTCGACTATGCTAGGGCTATTTTGCAAGAACTGGGAATAAGTTATACCCCTAATGTACATATGTATGCGTGTTAAGTGGATTTTCGTATTAATATCGTCCTCATTACGTTAGGAGAATATACAAATCTATTTGGCAAAGGTAAAAGTATATTAATCGAATTCTTAATTTATTTTTTACCAGGTACTACATATTAAGCATTTGGTTTTTGTATCAATAATGTTTGAAATAACCTTAAGGCTGAAAAATTAGCTAAATAATATTTGTTAAGTTTTGTTTAAAAAATGCCATTTAAACAGATTATGCATGGTTACTTTTACCATATTAAATTTAAATTTGTTAAATTGGTCTATCCAAAACCAATAACCATACTATGATTGCCTAGCAGGATGCCGCGCATTGCTGAATATAGAGCAGGGGACCTGGTGGGTCACATGCGGATCCTGGAAATTATTAGGGATGATCCATCCATTATGGTGGGTGATCATATGCTGCCTACTTTGGCATTAGATAGGAATTTTAATGTCCTTATACCTGACAGGGACCAATGGGCGAACCAATCCTGGTGGAGTGCATGCGCGGACCAGGTCTGGTTCACGGATGGTTCGAAACAGGTAAACGGTGATACTGGTGCGGGCATCATGGGCCCGGGTTTCCAAAGGGGCTTGCCAATGGGCAAACAGCCGTCTATATTTCAGGCGGAACTCTACGCCATCATTGAATGTGCTAGGGAATGTCTAAGGAGGAGGGCAAGGGGCTTGAGACTTTATATAATGTCAGATAGCCAGGCCGCTCTTAGGGCACTTTCTTGTTTGGAGATAAAGTCAAGGCTGGTCTTGGACTCTTTTGCGTCTCTGAATGAGCTTGGGAAACACAATGAATTGAATTTGTGTTGGGTTCCCGGCCATGAGGGCCATGCGGGTAATGAAAGGGCTGATTGCTTGGCAAACAGGGGCGCTCGTCGTCCATTTATAGGTCCTGAGCCTTTCTTCGGCGTCCCTGTGGGTCACATCAGGGGGACGCTACAAAAATGGTCCGAGCGTGAATTCCTTCACGCATGGACGTCCACTTCTGGATTGAGACAGTCCAAAAGATTTGTAACGCTGTCCCGGCACGGGGCAGGAAGGTTTCTGCTGCTTGAAAAAGCGGAACTTCGACTGCTCGTTGGCCTATTCACGGGGCACTGTGGTCTCAGGTACCACCAGTTTAAGTTGGGTAATTCACCTACCAAAATGTGCAGATTCTGCGGGTTGGATGATGAAACGTCGGAACATCCACTCTGCTGCTGTCCCGCCTTAGGGACTTTTAGGCGGAAATTTTTCGGGGGGCATACAATGGGCCCGACCGACATCTATGATCTTCCACCGGGCAGGGTAATGGGCTTTATACGCGGCCTAAACTTGACCTGGTGAGACATATAGGCTGCACAAAAGATCCTTTGGGTCGGGGTGCACATGGCCTTACGTGTATATACTATACTACTACTATGATTGCCTACGAAAACGTTATTGTTAATAATAACCGTAATATTTGTAAAATAGTTATATTTTAATAGTAAATGTAAAATATAATGTTTAAAAGTAACAAAATTGTGTTTGTTTTTCTCTCTGCAGTAGCTGAATGCTTTTCAAATAATTGTTTCGGATGCTTAAAATTCTCACATTCTTTTTCGCTTAATTATTGATTGAAATACATTAAGTACCGTAGTAATAGTAGTAAGAACCAGACTTTTCGAAAAATGTCAGCTCAAGGTAGTTTTGGGCTGGAAAATTGATTAATAGATAGCTTATAATACGGAAAATTACAAATATCTGTAATAATATATAAAATAAAATAATCAGCCACGCCCTCTATGTCAATCGACAACTTAAGCGAGCGACAACAAGTCACTCATTATCTTTCTCTTAAGCGGCGCACAATCTATCGACTTGTCGGTATTTATCGTCAAATGCCTGTATTGCCTCATCCAGAAATTAAACGCTATTTTGGAAATAAGAATCGCTAAAACAAATGAATTAGGCCATAAAAATAGAACTCTGGCTACAAACAAATGCCGAATATAAAGGAGTAAAACAAAAAAAACCAACAAGCAATAAGTCTGAGTTCATACGGCTCATGTCTTATTGACATAATTCTTTCTTTTATAATTTTAGTTTACTAATAATTTACGTACAACTGTAAATTTGGGCCTAAGTGGTGGTGTTTTAAAAATAAATAATAACAAAACAAATATTTATTGCTGGTGTGCAAAGAAATATTTTAACAAAATGCCTCTGTCGACTACTACCACATAAGTGACTGATTATGACATTTGTGGTCGCAAGATATTTCTTATTGGGCCGCAAATTTGTATAACGTTTTTGGTCGCCATTGTCGATTGACTTTACGTGCTAAAAATTCTTAGTGGGCCGCAAATCAGCGAACGATAGCGGTCGACATCGGGGGCCAGGCTGTATGACTTAATTTGTAGTTGAAGTAACGAAATAAATAAGAAAAACGTTAAATTTCAACTTAACTCAAAAAGCAAATTGAAAACTGCCTAACATAAATAACCCTAATATTGTTCGGTTTTTCCTTTAATAATCGCGTTTGAGATCTTTTAATTGCAAATCCAAATAAATGCGCACACTTATTTAACTTAACAAACTTTATTAAAATGTATTATTATGTTCACAAAACTTATCAAATATTGTTCGTTTCGAACCAAACCGTTAAATGTCCCAAAACAAACTAAACTCAGCTTTACGAGTCAGCCTGTATTTATTCTTCACCACTGTTAGTAGTTGTGGAGTAGTAGATTCGAGAACCTTCTAATTCGAAATTCTACAACTAAAGTCTACAATACAATGGAGCAAATAACAATTTAAACTTATACGACATAAAATATAATTTACAAGATAACTTATAACTAAAACTATAAAAATTCTTAAATAAATTTTAATTTCGTAACAATATGACTAACATTTAGCATTAACATAATTGTTAAATTTGACCATTATATGGTTGCTTTTGACCAAATTCTGAACATTTTTGATTTTTAACTGTATCATATTGATAAAAAAATTGCTTAGGTTGACCAAATTACATTGAACTTTCACCATATTACGGTTAATTTTAACGAAATTAAGATTCATAAGTTTCGAATATAGTTTAACCATATTGTAGTAATATGGCTCTTAGCATGTGGCTCTTAGAAAATGGTACCAGGCACGATCTTTAGTCAGGAAGGGATCGTTAAGATATATTGAGATCTCCCAATATTGGAAATCGCAGCGCATAAAATGGGAACTGTAAAATTATTTGCAACATACAAAACTGTAATTTTTGGAATCGTTAAAATTCTATTTTTGAAACACTAGTAATAAGCTAGAAACCAAAATTTAAGCTAAAAAATTTCAAAACAAACTCTTTATAGAAATAAGTAATAGAAATGTTTCAAAAAGTTAAAAAATTTATATATTTTTTTAATTCTAATTTAAAAAAAAATCATATTTTTTTAATTCTAATTTAAAAAAAAATCATATTTTTTTAATTCTAATTTAAAAAAAAATCATGTTTTTTTAAAAAAATATCAAATTTTTAAAAAAAAAAATTTTAAATTTTTTAAAAAAAAAATATCAAAGCTATCAAAATATCAAAATATCCTACCAAAATCAGATATTAATGTTTCCCATTTAAGGATTAAAAAAGACAGCACATTTTTTTATAAAAAGATTTATAACTATTTTTTTTAAATGTGCCATTTAAAATTTTTTAAAAAAAAATATCAAAGTTTTTAAAAAAATATCAAAAATTGTTGCCACTATAAAAATTTAAAAGTAACATAATGTTGCCACCACACTTACGTATTTTTACTACCAAAATCAGATATTAATGTTTCCCATTTAAGGATTAAAAAAGACAGCACATTTTTTTATAAAAAGATTTATAACTATTTTTTTTTAAGTGTGCCAAGTGACATATCGGTTACCACCCGACAATAAATTGACAATTAGTTTTTTTATTTTTATACAATTGGGTATGTATAAAGAGATTATTAATTGTTGGTAATAGGGTATACAAAGTGGAGTTATAAAATCAACGGCTTTTGTTCCCAGGAACTTACAAGTTGTTCTTATAAGCGGAAGCAAATGCTAATACAGAATACTATTTCGACTTTCGTATTATGTTTTTGTTTTTTTTTATTATTGTCAGATTTCTAAAATTACGACTCGCAGAGAAAAAACATGGTGGAAGTTCGGTTAAAAAACATATTATGGTTCCCGCAATGGCAACAAACAAACTATTGCTATTTTTAACATAACTATTTAACGATTATTAATATTTTGTTACTATTTAATAATAAAGTCTTTACCTCCCTTGAAACTTCAAATATGGTTGAATTTAACAATATAATGTTTTAAAAAAATAAAGCTAAAACCATACAATTGAACTTATTATGGTTACTTTAACCATATTATTGTCACCAGCAACCATATTATGGTTTGATTCATCCATTTAAAAGTCATAACCATATTATGGTTGTGTCCAAATATGTTATGGTTAATATTTTATAACAATAAAATTATAATATTTTCAAACATTGTATGTTTATTTTTTAGTTTAAAATAATATGTTTAAAACATCAATATTATGGTCGTTTTGTTCTCTACAATAGTTGAATTCTTTTCAAATACATACTTGATTAGTATGCTTAAAATTCAGTCATTTTATTTTAATTACACTGCTTTACAAATTTTTAATTTGGAAAAATACCAAGAACGCCACATGCCTAGATAACTTAATTTGGACGTCCTGAACACGAAAAACGCTGTAATTTTTTTTCCTAAGTACCGTTTTTTAGATAACGGTACTTTTGTGTTTTTCGATGTGTGGTCCCACTCAAACCCTTATGGAGCCCAACCGAAAAATCCGATCGAAATAAATTGCACCTCGTTGAAAAGGTAATTGAATGCCTTTTTCGTCGATATGCTACAAATTTCGTGTTCAGGAGGTCCCAATTAACTTATCTAGTCATGTGGCGTTCTTGGTATTTTTTTGGCTGTAAACCAGTGTTATTGAATAAAATAGACAAATAAAAACACAAACCGAAGGGTGCTAATGAAGATCGTCAAAGGCTGGAAAATTATTTTAATGGGATAAGTTAAAATAGTGGAACCAAACACGTAACAGGAACAAAACGAAACTTGACACTTAATAAACAAATTGAAAATATGGATGAAATAAATAACCATAATATGGTTAACTTTGACCATAGTATTGTTAATTCTGACCATAATTCTGGAAATTTGTGACCATATTATGGTTAATTTTGAACATAATATGATTAATTTTGAAAATTATTATGGTTAATATTGAGTAAAATATGGGTTATATTAAACAAATTAAGGTTAATTTTTACTATATTATGGTTGATTTCAAGAAATTTTTTGTTTATGATAACCATATTATGGTCATATTTAACTATAATATGGTAACCTGAAAACAAAAACATTGTTCAAATCCAATCATAGTATGTTGCTCTTAGAATATGGTTACATCCAACCATATTTTTTTCTGCGTGCACATTAAGACAATCTTAAAGTAATAAAAATGGTACTATAAAATAAAATTAAAAGAAATGCAACAATTTTTAAAATAATTTAATAAAATTTACATTATTTTCTTCTTAAAGCTTCGGTCACAATGGAAGCAACAATTTCGTTTTTGTTCTTTTTTTCCAAAGTGTTCATATGTTTTCCTTTCATTTTTCGAACAAAAATGTAACTAAAGTTTTTTTAAAAAAGTTGAGTCTACTTCTACTTCAGCAACAATTTGTATACAATTTAAAATGACGTTTAAATTAATTTTATTTTGAATCAAAATTTTAACATAATGTTTTAAAAAATAAAAATAGTTAAGTAATATTGTTGTGGGCAAAATTTGCAAATGGTCTTTTAATGCAAAATGTGTGACTGCGAAGAAATTGTTGTTGTATACTGAACACCAGTAAACATGTTGCTGCCTTTTGTGAACGAAGCTTAAAATAAAATTTAATCAGTCAATGTCTATGTCAAGCTCCAACACAAAAGATTTTTTTTCCAAACAAATATTTGCGGTATTAAATCTTTTTAAAGCTTTAGAAAAATGTTTTAAGAACTTCTTCTCTGTTTCTAAAATTCATTATTGACATCTTTACTTTCATGACCACATATAATGCTTGACAACCTAAATAAACATCAAATGTCAGTTTCTTTTCAAAAAAAGTTTAACGCAAAACTTCTAAAACAAATTTATCAGAAAGTTATAAATAAATATAGACTTATAAAGACTGAAGTTAAAGTAGCTTATAAGTTTTATATTGAAAAAAAAAATTTATTTATGTATGTACTCTTATTGCTAAGTACTTTTTGTAGATTCTTTTTCTAATTCATTAACCGCTATTCAAGTAATAACAATATTCTTTGTAATAATAATTTCAAAGAATATATGTATAAACTTCAATAAAAAAAACATTAACAAAAAACGTACTTTACAGTTTTCATTGTAACATTTTAACAATGCTAAGAATAAATGCTTAGAACTAAGAATAAATGAATAATAGAATAAATGAACAACTAACTTTATTCATTATAGTACAATTGCTTCCAAGCATTACCTTACGTACTTGTTTAAGCACGTACATATGTACGTATGTAACTATTTTAATAATACGAGTACCATTCAAACAACAAGTTGCAAAACAGAAAAAAAAACTAGTAAACTAATGTGTACTTGTACGCAATACAAAACCTACTTGTTAAGTACTATTCACAATTAAAGTTGTGAGCAGAGTATATCAAACAACGATTAATCGAGGAATTTGTCCGCAATTATTTGATCGAATAAATAAAATACCCAATTTCGAATACCAAATAACTCGAAAAAATTATGTCAATTAATCAATAAAAATTAATTTCTTAGATATGTATGTCTACTTTTTTTAATGTAAAAATATTTTGATCCAAATTTTGATATTTAATTAGGCTTAAGTTCATCAAATTTAATTTTCATTAAATAATTTTTTGAAGAAAGGAATTTTACATCATGCAATTAATTAAAATTAATTGATAGTTTTTCAATCTTGACTGTACTAAGGCTCGAACCCAGGCGTTTTAACGGACAGGTTACCCTTACGTGTTTGGATTGCAACCACTCAATCTCTTCAGAGGGGTTTGCAGTTTAACACTCGCAGCCATCGACGACTGCTGGCAGTCAATAGTCAAACAGCAATCTTTACCCCAAATTGTATTTAACCTTTGGTAGATCGAAATTTGCTTTGAATGATTATCTATTTTAATTAATTTTACATGTTCTTCCTTACTTTTGTTTTTTCGTACTTTTGTCAAGAATTTTTCTTGAAGTCCAAAGTAAATTTTTTTTTTCATTTCATTTCTTCATTAAAATAATTTAATGAAAATTAAATTTGATGAACTGAAGGCTTATCAAATATCAAAATTTGAATTAAAAACCATAGAATAGTTCAACAAAATAACCACAATACTAATTAAAAATATATTTTTTAAATTTTTAGCCTTAAAACTAAGTTACAATTTGATACCTTTTGCATTTAGTTTGATTACTCATACTTTTAAACATATTTAAGTCCATTTTTAGATTTGGTCAAGATTGACAAATTATGTAAATCACTATTAACAGTGTTTTAAAAACTGCAGACGCGTCCAAAAACTGAGGAACAAAAACCGAAAATTTGTGTACAACTTTTCGCTTTTTAAGTTGGTTTGACAGCGACTGTGTACATTTAATGAATCAAAAGCAGAAGCAAAAATTGTTTTTTTGGCCAATGACAAATGACGGAGTGGTAAAAATACCAGTTTTTCTACTTTACTGCAGTTTTTTAAATGCTGACAATAAACGTCAAATTCGTAAAAAAAAAAAATTCATCACCAGTTATAAATGTTTAGACCATGTACTGCCAGATTATGGGCTACCTGTTATTACCCGACTGTCAATTTTCTTTTTACCTCGTCGGATGTTGACATTTTAGATATCATTAGATCCGTCAATAAAATTTTAGTGTCCTTGTTTGAAAATGGAGTGTCTGATTTTTGTCGTGAAATTATAATACGTTAAAAATTAAATTAACCAAACCTATTGAAAAGAATTTTAAAATAAAGGGAAAAAATGTAAATAGGCTATCAGCCATGCTCTGGAAACCGAATGCATACGATTGTAATTGGAATCAAACGAATTTAAAAAACGAATTTTAAACGTTTATAAAAAAAATTATTTTTATAAAGAATGCATTGAATTCGTATCTTTACCATAACTTCACTTAAAATCAAGAAAAGCTGCGATGAATTTTAAAAAAATTTAAAGAAGAATTTCCTTCGATTTCAATTTCACTCGATTTTAAGAAATCATAAATTGGCTTAAGATGTTTTTCATAACTGACTGGGACCACTCTTTTTCTGTTCATTAACAAAATAAAAGTATGCGTTCAAAGAGAGATGTTTGTTTTTCCCATTGGAAAAAATTATTTGAATTGTTCAAGTTATTCAAGTAATTCGAACAATTTAAAGCCTTTATTCGATTAATCGAGCAATTTTAAAATTCTAAAATCGATTAATTCCTTATTCGAACAAAACCAAAAGTCGAATAATTGCATACTCTAGTTGTGAGCCAATGTAGAGTTTGACAAACGGCCATTCTTTCTATCAAAATGTCGAATACCACGCACTCACGAATCATTTTCGTAGTGTTACAATCAAGAACTCAGAAAATATTTTTTCAAAGGAAATAGTTTTAATGAAACACGAAACATAAATTAGTTTTTTTTTCCTTAAGAAGAGACGTGAGTACCTACCATGGAGGACTACCCCGCGCTGGTCTCAGCACCGGGTTAGAAGTATTGCAATATCCATCCGTACCCGTGTAGCGGGTTTAAGTATTTAAGAATTATTCGCTCGCTCCTTGCTTCGAGACTGGAACTTTCGTGGAGCGGTCTATGAAAATATCAATATCGCCAGCAGACCGACTTCCGCTCAAAGTGTAAAGTTGGCTGTTTGAGATCTTCCTTCCCCCGACTTTAAGTTTCAACCACACAAATAAGACCAGTTTATTTATTTGATAGCCTTCTGTCCCTGTGTTAGTAGAAATGCATTTGACGAAGAACTATATCACATATAGTCCGGGAAAGTTTGCTGTTAATATTCAGCCAGATCGCTTAAAAAATGGCTGGTATAAGAGCAAATAACCACAACTGCCTTTAATTTCTTCAGGTTTTTAAGACACTTAACGTTTTTGAACTTTCTTATTCCCTTTTCATATTGAATAAACTCATTAAAGAATAAGTAGTGAAAATTAGCAAAATCGGTTTATAAATTACCGATTTATAGACAAATAACTAAATTTTTATATCCACACCACAATAGTTTAATATCATTCGTTCGTACTAATGTGTGTAGGCATTAAAAATATTAGTGTAACCCACGCCTTTTAGAATAAAGATCGACTTAGAAAAACTTTTTGAATCGATCTTACGATGTGCGTTCAGCTGGCATACTGGCTGGCTGTTAATGTAAACCTTGTGCGTAAAGTACAGGTTGCTCACTGAAAATGGTTAGCATCGGACCATAATTTATCTTTAATCCAACCAAATTTCACCGCTGCTCCAATACAAATATCACTTCCAAAAATAGCTTTAAATGACAAACCTTCATTAGGAATGTTGAAATTGATTTGGTGGCAATTGTTTTTATCGTTTCTATGCCAGATTTAAATGTTGTACTGGTAAGTCCTTTATTGACCATTGTGCCCATATAAACCCCTCCCTAGAATCACTTAAAGACGAAGAATTTCATATATGCATACAGATATATAACGGGTCCGCCATCTAACGTTTTTTTTTCAACTAGTGCTTATTTCGTGAATGGTAACACTTAGCTCATGTCTGTTTTGACAGATAATTATTTTTATTCTTCCGCTGAACGAATATGGTTGTGCCAAAAAAAATCATCTTTTCAGATGAAGCTCATTTTGATCTTGGCGGGTATGTAAACAAGCAAAATTGTCGCATCTAGGGCACAGAAAACCCGCACGCATACATTGAAAAGCCGTTGCACCCAAAACGAGTCACTGTTTGGTGCGGATTTTGGTCCAGAGGCATAATTGGGCCATTTTTCTTCGAAAATTGACAAGGAGTGGCTGTTACAGTCAATGGCGATCGTTATCGGGCCATTTTGAACGAATTTTGGTTCACACAAACTGAAGAGGAGGATATTGACAACATTTGGTTTCAACAGGACGGCGCTACGTGCCACACAGCCGAAGCTACACTCGATGTTTTGCGCCCTGTTTTTGAAGATCGCATTATCAGCCGCAGAGCTGATGTCGTTTGGCCACCTCGGAGCTGCGATTAGACACCGTTGGACTATTATTTTTGGGGTGCCGTCATAGATAAGTGTTACGCCGACAAGCTAGAGACAATTGACGCTTTAAAGGACAATATTCGTGAAGCCATTGGTGAAATACAGCTGCACACAATCGATAATGTGCTTAAAAGTTGGCTACTGCATGGCCAGCCGAGGCAGCCATTTGAATGAAATTATTTTCCATTATTAACCGGAAGGATTGTACTTTCATGATTGCCCATGGGTCATTAATGTGGAATACTCTAGAAAATATGTCTGTTAATAATATGATGGAAGTTATCTGGCTTGACCGAATATACTTTCATACTCGTCGTTTCGTGAAATAATGCTTAAGTTACAATAGCGCCTTTTTAATACGAGCAAGGTGGGCTACAGTTGGTCCAAATATTTCTTAAGTTATCAGAATTACAAGCGATTCAGCTCTGAATTATTAATGACCTGCAAAAATTCACGTCACGCGGGCACCTTATTTACATTTACACGTTCACTCAAACATGCGTACATACGTATGTACACACAGTTATAGTAGCAATCATGTACTTCAAAGTACAATCATAACAAATCCTTGAAAAAAAATTTACTAATTGCCGTACATTTCAATTGCAATAGAAAGAAAGAACTTAACTACAAAAAAGTGTAGGGCGAAAACGTATAGAAGGTCATTTTGAAAGCGAATACCCAATTGTGTAAAGTAGACATTCAACAGTTGTGTGGTTTTGTTTAAAAACCGTTTCGACTTAATCTTACAGAATGATAAAACGCCAGCATCATGCCCAATATGGGATTTGATTTAAAAATCGTATGTACATATTTAATTTAAAATATAAACTAAGTGAGAAGCAATAGTTGAATTTTACCTTTTAATCATGAAAATAATATTTGCTTTTCTTTTTGTTCTGTTATTTTTGTTGTTTCTACACAAAACAAGCAAATCGTTTTTTTCAAACTTGTGTAGTATTGTTGTTAGCTTGTTTTCTGCTAGATGTAGCAGATTATGTTAGTAAATTGCTTATTTTATTTTTGAAAAATATGCTAACTGCTTTTTCGCATATTTCCTTGTCCAAAAGCAGTTTGTTTTTAGCATATTTTTACTTTTTAGAAAAGCAGAATTTTTAAGCAAATTTTGTTTCAAACAGACTTACTATACAAATTTTTAAAAAATTTCGTGTTCGCATTATTACTACTTCTTCGTTCTTCGAATTATTAATATAATACTTTTTTTTTTAAAAATTTTTAATGAAATATATTTAAAAAATTCATTTTTATTAATCAGATTTGTAGCAAAATATATTTTTTTAAAAATCCAGCAGATTTTTAGCACATTTTATTGTACAATTTTAACATATTTTTAAAAAATTTTGTACGTTAAAAATTGTATGTTTTAATCTTAGCAGATTTTTGGCATAGTTTTCTTAATTTTACGATTTAGTACATTTTCGCAGATTTTTTTTTTTTTTGGAAGTTTTGGCATATTCTCATCAAACCGTTATGGCAACTCTGGTATGAATGCATAAAATAATGCAATGCTTAGAGAAGAGACTAATAAGTTTTATGAGATTAGAACCCTCACCTTGTAATTTTTCTCTCTGAGTGGCACTACCAACTAAAAGTTAAATTTGTTTTTTACTTGATTTAAGAATTTTATACTCAATTTAAGAAGTTATGGGATTGATTTCCGAATGTTATCAAATTTAGATTTTTTTGAGTACATTTTAGTTCGTAAATATAAAAAACTTAATTTATCCCGTGTGTTTTTGTTTCTGTGTAGTACCCAAAAACCTTCTGATTTCGTTATATAATATTAAAATAAGAGCATTTATTTATTTTATTTAATTAATATCAATAATAAATAATTGAACAAGAGATATTCAAATTACATTTTGTTCGTCATTCAACCTTTTAACTTTTGCGAATATCACCTTCGTGTTTATTTTACTTCATACTTAAATAAGTACGATATTTTAGGGTTAAATGACATTTCTTTATTTCTTATTTTAATACTGATGGTCACACCAGAATGTACTAATAAAGTGACCACACAAGCGCAGCTGTTTGCAGTGATTTTCTTCGTGGTGTGACGTTTGGTGCTTTTTTTTTTTTTTTGTTTATTTACATTTTTTAATAAGGCATTTAGACATTTGCCTTCTCAATTCTAGCAACAAAATGCCTGTTGTTTTTTCTATTGTTGCATTGTTGTAGTACTGAGGTCACTTTATTAATTAATATTGGGTCACACTATGATTTTATAAATATAAACAAACAAATAATAAAAATTGATTCTATTTAAAAAAGAATAAAATTAATAGCAACGAATTAAATATCGAAGAATAATCTAACGTCCAAGTTATTTATTGAAAACAATTTAAAATGACATTAACACCCTTTCTTCATGCATTCTCATGTGATAATTTATCACGCAACATTACTTGAAAATTGCTGCCTCTTGCATGCAATTTAATTTATTTAGACTTTTTTCTTTGAGGTATTAATATTGCTGGTCTATGGCAACAAGCTAACAACGTAAGAAAAACTGCAAGCCTAAATCGAATGAAGTGTTGTTAGGATTTACGACTATGGAGGTCCTTTAGACTTTTAAAAATCGTTTCCATAACTAACCCACATGTATCTTACTTGCAAAAAAAAAAAAACAAAATGTTATTCGAATTCGAAATTTGCTTATCACAATGACTTGTAATTGATTTTGACGCAAAATCTTCCGTCTCGTGACATATCTGTTTAGTAATTTGTGATACTAACTTCCTTTGAGAATATTGTGTGTGTGCCCATAAAGCTTATTTTATTATGTCGGTATTAAATTAAGTTCACATTTTATTGCAACCTAATACCGTATTCAGATATACCTTTTTTATTGAGTCAATATTCAGCTTATTGACACAATTATCTTTCTGTTCGCATAAACACAATTTAGCTAACTCAATTTATATTACAACTACTTTTATACCGCATTCCACGTAAACAAAAATGTACCTGTATAAGCAAAATGTTAACAAATTTTGACATCTTTAGGCAATAAACATCTGGCTTTTACGCAGACCTAAAGGATGGGCCTTTGTTTTGTTGTAGTTTCAGTTGCCAAATGTCAAAACACTTTGTTTAGTAAGTTGTGTTTTGCTCACTAAACACACTTGTGACAGGGTCGCATTTTAATTTTACTCAATATTTAAAACAATTTCGTATTAATTGAGCAATAACTTAATTGCAATTTTATATGGATAATTGAGCTCAATTAAGTCATTTTTTGCGAAAAACTCAATTAAGGTGCGTATCTGAACACGGTATAAAGCATTTTAGAAAATTTGATTTGAATCAGTCCATTTTTAACCATTACTGCTATACCACTTCCGAAAAAAGTTCTATAACAGCTACTATGTCTTTTCTGCGTTGTCCAAAATATCTTTATAATACTTTACAAAAATAACTCTTATTGTAACCTCAATTCGAATTTTTTTTTTGGTGGATCCATGACATGGGTCGCGAAGGGGTATATTTTTATAAATTTCTCAGTTAAAATATGTGATGTAGGTAATCATATGTTCGGCCCTGACTAACTTTACTTTCTTACTTGGATAATGTATGTAAGTAATGTGATGTTATTATGATAGGCTTGCGATAGAAGAAGTAGGGTTTAAAAGTTAATTTTATTTGATTGATTATTAAATGAAATTTATTTTAAAAACTTTTTTTCGGCCATACTCAAGTCGGGCATTGCGTAATCGAAACCTGTTTGATACACAAACAAGTAAACTGTGCAAAAGTTTCCCCATGTTTTTAATAGGATTCGACTTAAATGAGTCAATTGCTGCTTTAAATGAGCCATTTTAATCTTGGCATCGGGAAAGATTTCAGGACCCGCATTAGAATATTTTTTTCACGCTCGTTGTTTTATGTCAACTCTTAAAAAACCGGGACAAAACCGAATGTTTTTTTTCGTTTTCTTATGCTAACTCCGCAAAGCTATACGATTGTCTGCAGAAAACCAGAGTCTTTGGCGGTAATCGAACCCGCAACCCCCGCACCAATAGACTTCCTTACTAGCTAGCTTACCGAGGCACTGTACAGTTTAACAAACTTGAGCAAATATCAAAATCGTTTTGATTTCACAGCGTAAATACAAAAAACCTTCATCACAAACGCACTGTACAGTGCCAGGCTTTAGCACTGAATTTGTGTAGTGTATGTCGTGCAAAGGGGATTTCTTTCTTTTTTATATGTATTATTCTTCGTTATTGCTTCTAGTTTGATGGTTTTGGTTAACTTTTAAAGATATCCATCATCATTATTAAACTTTTAGTAACACTTTAGTTTATTTTCAGCGTTTCAATCAGCGTTTAATACGAAAATCTCATGTATGAAATATAACTTTCTATTGGTTGCAAATTTACTTAAGCTGCCATTCATAGTCACTTTAATTACTTCAAATCAGTAAAGATTAAGTAGGCTTATTTTTTTCAAATTTTTTTCATATACATATTTGGCTATAAAGTTGATAAAGGAGGACTTAAACAACAATTTAAAAGTTCTAGTAGTTGATATGTGCGTCGACTCTTGCTAGTGTCATATTGATGGCTCAAGTTGTTAATTCCTAATAGTCTATATTTAATACTATACTTAGTTTCCATTTCATTAAAATCCTTTTATTTGCATGTGAAAGTGAATTTGTACACACACATACAAGTTAAAGTAAAATTATGAAAACAACTTTCTTGGTAATTTATTACCTCTCCTAAAATATCATTTCATTTTTTTGGTTTATCGAAATTATTCGTGTTAAATTATGTCGTTTTTAAGTAAATGCTCAATTAGATGTGTTGTGTAGCAGTAACAAATTGTTCATTAAGGACATCTGTTTACAATATTTTATGCTAATATTTCTTGTGTGTTTGTTTGCATAGTAGCAATAAAATCCGATTAAATTGCCCATGAAGATTACCAATATGTTATTTCTGCTATTTACGCTTTCTATTAAAATAACTAAATTCGTTTAAAAGCCTGTAGTTGTATTCGTTAAATCATCTGCAAGTTTTCTTGGTAAATATGGACTAATTAAAATTGAATATACAGAATAAGAATTACTATATCGCACAGTGGGAAAAAGGAAAAAATCTGCAGTTTTTAAACATCTGTACGATTTATATGAAATTTGTTTTAACAAGGATAAGAATGAAATTCAAGTTAAAATGCTGCTTCCTCATTTGACCCATCTAAAATCAAAAGTTTCGCCCCTAAATCAGTTGGCAAAGGTTTAAAGCTTATCTATTTATTAGTAGAATTTTAATTTAAAATATCCTAGTTTTTTAATTTTTTGTGGGATTTTCGAGCAAATTGGCCAAAGCTGTAACTACTTATATATCAATAAATAAAATGCATATCTGCAATTTTATTCCAATATGTCCGTGTTGAAAACCCCTTTATTTGCTGTCATATTTAAAGATTATTTATATGTCATTACTCTTATATATCAAAGACGAAAAGAGCACATAAACAACAAAACATGTCTATATAATGAAAAACAATTGCCAATGTGTAATTTGAATGGCTTTTTATTTTGGTTTGTTTGAAAAGATGCCAACAAATAATAAAGAGTAAATTTTTTTATGTATTACTTTGATCAAATATGTTGTATCTATAATAAAATATAAAAACATCAAACTAATAAGATCGAAAAAAATTTTTCTCAAATTTTGTTTTGCAAATTTCAAATATCACACATATTTTTTTTTCAGAGCAAAAAGATGCCACAAAGTTATTGTTTTTGTATGAAAAACATATTCACTGTCTTTTAACAGTTTTAGGAAAAAGAAATTTTAGATAGTTTAGCTTCACCAAGAGGAAAAGCATGTTAAAATATGGTCACCTCCAACCAAAATATTTTTAAAGAAAATTTTAAACATATTATGTTTAATAGAACCATTTTATTGTCAGCGGTAACCATATTATGGTTAAATTAGGTCACCATCAAGAAGCCACAACCATATTATTGTTGCCTCCAAACATGTTATGATCAATAATAACTAAAATTTGTTAAACACTTACAACAGCATGGTTGGTTTTTAACCATATTGTGTTGCTCTTGAAAAAGTGGAATTTGAAAAAAACTATTATCATATTTATTCATAACATTTTAGAAGCAACCATAATATGGTTGTGGGTTCTTGATGGAGGGCTAACTTTACCATAATATTGTTGTCGGTGACAATTATATGGTTATATTAAACATAATACATATGCTTAAAATTTCTAAAAAAAATTGTTTGGTTGAAGGTGACCATATTTAAACATGTTTTTCTCTACGTGTAGTTCAGAGTATTTAGTGCATTTTCTGGTATTTTCTGCATTTAAGCCTGAAACATCTAAAACGATCATTCACCAGTTCTTAATGTCGTCCTTGTATAAAGTACTAGCTGACCCGGTCCGCGCTGCTGGCCCTAAGCAAACATTAGTGTTGTTTTACCACACGATTTAAATTGAGCTTTTAACAAAATTTTCGGCCTTTAAATAAAAATCCATGGAATACCTATCATAAGGTTTTTTTTTACAGAATAACTTACATCTGGTGTAGATATGGGCTCAATCAAAAAAGGAACGTAAGTATTTAAGGCAAATTGGAAATAATATTTATTTATTACTTCATCTTAAGGCCAGCGGATAGACAATGTTTTTTGTCATGAATTTTCCGAAATTAAGCCAGCAATAGTCAATGATTGGCATTGTGCTTTGTTGATGGTAAAGGCAATGGCAAGACGCAAACGGAATTGGAGCGGCTTGAATCGGAGTGGTAAATCGTAGGAAATCATCGGAATTCGTGGAATTAGTATGTCTTCACCTTTGAATCTGTTACCGATGATTGTTGCCTCGATTAAATTCATTGAACAGTTTTTGATGTAAATAAACCGAAAACTCGGATTTTTGAATGCAACATTTCAAAAGTTTTAAAATTTTAATATTTGATCATTATTAACATAGGTTTTTTGTAAATATCTTCGGAACTACCTAAGCGATTTAAGAATTTGATATCTCGTTTTGAAAAACACGACAACGGCTTTCAAAAAAAAAGCAAAATAATAAATATATGAATATGTTATTGGTGGTACAATATGAAAATTAGATTTTGCCACTTCACAGTGTCACCCGCCTGAATATTCTGAAGATTCCCTAAAAATTTCATCAAAATCGGCCCAGCCGTTTTGGAGTCCATACGTTGCATACATACACACATCTTGTTTTATTTAAAATAAAAAGTATTTTTTTAAAAGCCTCTTATAACATTTCTTACGCATTGTAAAAGTCTTCAAAAATGGAGTTCTACTTACCTAAACCTTAAAAAACAAGTAAACAAGTTTTGACGATCAAGCCCGGCCATAGTATACACAGAAAAAATTCTCCAGAATTGTCACCAATTTAAAGTATAAATTAATAATAAAATCATGTTTAATTAAAAATTTAATCAAGTGAGTTAAAAGTTTTATCAACTGAATTATACGGTTGATCAAGTGAATTATGTGTTTAATTGATACTCATAATTTGTTTACTGGTGCAAATTTAACTAAATCGAGTCATAACCGCCAAAAAAGCTTAAGTGCAAAAAACCAAACTTTACAGGGGACGGTTTTTTGAAATTATCATCGCTATAAATATAATTATTTCATTGAAATTTTGTACATTAGCATTGTTTTCTCTGATAAATACAATTTTAGGTTTTTTATTTTAATATTAGCGATATAAGGTTCGTTTTTGTCCAATGCTGTCACTCTGAAAGTCTACTCCTGAAATTTTTGTTGGTCAAGATTTATGAAAAAAATTAAAATAATACAGGTTTAATTAAATCGATTTTTTTTTATTAAAAATTAGATTTGAATTCATTTTTATAAAAATGTAGTTTTAAAGAAAAGAAAATAAATAAATTTCAAGTGTTTTTATCAATAATAAAAACTGGGAATTAAGCACGAATAACAAAATCTTTTGAAAATTTAAATTTTGTATTCCCAAAAATTGAAATTACTTTTTGATAATAAACAGGCAGGTGCACGGCCTAAAAAACACTTAATTGACATCATCTTTTGTAAGTTGTTGTTGTTTTTATTTTGTTTTTCTTAACCTACTTACAACTACAATTAATGTTGAGAGAATTTCAACTAATTGTAGGGGGAATGTAAGATGAGATAAACCCACTGTTTATTGTTGATGTGTTTTTGTTTAAGCTTTGATATTATTACAAGTAGAACTGTTGGGAAAAGAAAATTATAAAATATTTATTTCAATACAATAGGTAGCTTCATCAAAACCTAACTTCTGGGTAAGAGTTGTAACTATAGTAATTTGTAAGTTTAAACAATTGCTCTAAAATAACTAATAAACATACATAAATATATGTACGCATATAACACGATCTTAATAAATATTATCTTCTTCGTCAGTTTCGCATAGTGAATCATTTACAGACTTATTGTGTTTTAAATTTAAAAATTCTTGGTGATATCTGCCTGGTATTGTCCTATTATCACAAAGTGTTTTTAAATCCTTGTATTTGGGTATCGAAATTTTAAACAATTCCTTATATAATTGAACAGTCCTCTGGCGATTATTTCAGGGTTTCGCTTGAAATAGTTTTTTCTTCCAGACTTATCAAAATAGCCATATTTTAGACTTATTACAGGGTATCCTTTTCAAATGAAACTGAACGTAAATTTTTAAATGAAATCTTTACTGATTTGGGTAGCATCTTTGTGAAAATGCTTTCCAATCTGTAAAATCGGAGTAGTGCATTAGAATGCAGTTATAATTTGTTGGATTTTTACGTGCATTAGTTATTAAAGTAGACCATTCACTTGGTGCCCAAACAGTTTTATCACGAGTACAATTTTCAATGGTACTATGAATTGAATCAACGGGCATCATTGTATGCCCTGGTAACAAATAAGTTATTTTTATATTTTTTATGCATTTTTATCTTTCAAGAAAAAAAAAATATGGTGGTAGGTATTGCTCTATTACGATTTTGCCCAGCGCAGCTGTCACAATAAAGACTCACAGAGGAGTAAGTTTTCCTTTCGTCGAAAAGTTTTAAATACTGGAAGAGAATTGTTGAAATTTCGTTACATCCCCTTTTTCCATTACTTTCTCCCCATAAAAAACAGTAGGCGATTCTGGTTCCACTTTCGTAAAAGCTTTCATTGTAAAATGCATATTTCTTGAGTAAAAAAGCGTTATAGCTTTTCCATGTGGTGTGGTTAAAACTTTTTGTAGATCGAAACTTGTACATAAAAGTGATGAATTTTCTTTAAATTTCTTCTGTTCTTCCATAAAAACTTCTTTGGACTTTTGTTTTTCTCTTAAATGTAACTGATATTTCTCCGTAAATTGCATTTCTTTTTCATTGACTGTTTCATTTTCGGATTGACTATTCTTATAACTTTCACATGAGATACAATAATCTTTTTTAGGTAGATGGAAACCTAAATGGAAGTTATTTTTAAAAATGCCACGAAAAACTCTCAGTGATAATTGGCAAGATTCTTTGTTTACACTTTTAATATGTTCAGTTTAAACTTTATACACTTCTTTTTTATTTCCAAATTCCTGTGGAAGGTATAATTTTTTACTTTGGTTCCGACAAAAATGGGAGGGAACAGCCGGTAATTTTTCAATAAATGTCTTTACCAAAGAAACGGAATCTTCATCTGACTTATTATGTGGAGCAGATTTTCTAACATTTTCATTATATTGCTGAGATATATGCGAAGTTTTTATCAAAAATTGTTGACATACTTTTAAATTTGTATTATTAAAATTAATGACATAATTATAGCTGTACTTCCTTTTATTATTCTCTACTTTTCGTCTGATTCTTTTAATGCAGGAACTTAACCATTCTTTTTGCCTTGTTTTACTTATTCCCCAAAAATTTTCGTTTATTTGCTCCCTCTCAGATTCGGAAAACTTATCACCGCATGAATTTCCACATTTCTTATTTTTACATGGATTGGATAGAACACATTTATTCCGGATTTTTAACTTTTGTAATCCTTTCGGTAGCTTCTTTTGTTTTTAATAACCTCTTTGACCTACACATGTTTCCTTTTCAATATCTGAATCTGAATCACTATATGGAACGAGCGCTTTCTAAATAGAATTTTTTAAGAAAACATTAAAATGCATTTAAACATACATACATACATATGTACATATATACAATTTATACACTTTTACCTCTGCCATATTTTCACGTGTCCAAAATGCGAAATTGAAATTATTTTTAACGATATTTTGAATATAAAACAAGTTTATTAAATTATTTTTTATTATTGATTAAAAGAATTTAAGCTTAAGTAACAAAGTGCTGTCACCAAAAATGTAATCAAATAAAAAACGCACACTTGAGCTAAAATTGTTTTTGATGTAAAATTCAAACGGTACTTTGTATAGAGATAACAGTTTTAGAGATGGTGCAAATATTCCTAGGCAATCGATTTTTGTAAAAAAACCAAATCATGAAAAATTGTCGCTTGAGCTTTTTTTGCGGTTATGACTCGAAATATTTCAAAATTTTGTTTTTGTTTTAAATGTAAGTTGAACAGACGAGTAAGGCGGTCGTGTTCTGAAAACCACACATTAATTAATATCACAAATTTTTATTTTTTTGTAAGCCCTATACCAGAGAATTTAGAGAAACATTTTTGACAGTGTACCCATGGGTAATCTTGGATTTACCAGACAAAATTATGTTATGAGATTAAGATTCGGCAAAAGTTCTTTGTTTGGAAAATTGTTCAGATAAATTCATCTGTATGATTTTTTTTCAAGTTTGTGTCGCCAAACTTTATATCAATACCTACACTTATAAGGAATTTATGGCATTAATAGCAATTTTCGGAAGTAGGTTTTGTGTGGGATCTATAGTCAATTATGGATGGATCGATAACAAAAAAATTTGGTAGGATAATTTAGATTGCAATAAAATAAGCTTAGCCCAAATTTAATCTTGATAACGGCATAATAAGATGTGTTATGATGACAACAGCTCTTTTTCAAAAAGAAGCTAAAACCATTTTCAAATTCGTTAAATAATCCTTAACAGCCAACCAGCCGGACGGAGATAGTTAAATCGATTCAAAAAGTTATTATTAGTCGATCGGTATACTAAAACGGTCTTGGACCAATATTATTAGGTTTTCCAGAAATCATAACAAATGCATAACACCTTCACCACTATTGTGGTGTTGGCTTAAAAACACACGCACACTCTTACAAAAGTCTGACGAATAAAAAAACCACATTCTTATAATACAAATTAATGAAAAAAGAAATTGAAAAAAAAAAACAAAACAGAAAATAAATAAATGAAGTTTCATCATGAGACATAAAATTTTTGCAAGTACTTTGCTTAAGAACTTCTTTTTCAATTCATACATTCTAATTAGGGATGCCAACCCCGATATCCCAAATACCAAAGTCACGGGATTTTTCTAAAAATTTAAGTCCCGAATACCGATTTCGGGCTTAGTAAAAATGTGCTAATTTTCTTATCAAATACAACTACATACATTAAAATACTTGTGAGTCACCGTGTTAAAAAAACCTTGAAAAATTTAATATTTAATCAGACTGGCAATGAATCTAATTTTTAACTGGTAACAAGTCGAAAGTGAATAAATGTTACTGTAATGCATTTTGTACCACAGAAAATAAAATCAGAGGATAAAGTTCGGTGTGATCTTTTTTCTAAGTGAATGATAATATAACTGCGCACGCAAAATGCAAGTTGTGCAAAAGGTGTTTAAAACTTCAGGGGGTTATACCAAAGGTTTTTGACACATATTTTTTTAAGTGTAATTAATACTTGCATATATGTATATTGGAAACAAAATGAATTATTTATTGTTTGCGATACCACCCTGAAGTGTTGAATGCGAGCATTGGTTTCGTTGGCAGCATATGTTTGCAATAAAATAAGGTATCGATTACACTGCTCAGCAGCAAAATCCTCCGTTAAATAAAACTTTATGTACTATATGGATTTTGATGGGCTGAACCCAAATCCGTTCTCGGTTATTTTCCATCAGATCGAGATTATGTTTAATGGGCGTGGCAAATTTTTTGCCCTTAATAGTCAGGTACGGAGACATATTTCATCCTAACTCGAGAACCAGTCATTTGATTTTCAAAAGTAAAACACCAGAAGATGTGTAACAAAATTGTATTTATTTTAGTCGAACAGAATTTTTCTGTATCTCTTATCGTTTTGGAATTATTATTTTTTGTGCAAAATTCGTAATATTTTTCAATTTAAAAATGGAATTAAAAAAATATAAAGCAAGTATTACACATTTTGCACTTCTGAGAGGTACTTATCTTAAAAATAAAAGAAGCCATAAACCATAAAAATCGGTTGAAAAATTTAGATTTTATTGTCA
Organism: Pollenia labialis; assembly: GCA_949318255.1. Lineage (NCBI taxonomy): Eukaryota > Metazoa > Arthropoda > Insecta > Diptera > Polleniidae > Pollenia > Pollenia labialis. Next base: position 77,043,204 of record OX439141.1, on the reverse strand, counting down.
ATTTACCGCAGGTACCCAATATTGACCGAATATGTGTAATGCAGCAAACAACGTCAGAGTGGGCGCACTAAAGCGCCTGAAAACTACAATGAAATCATCGAAGAACTACTTTCTGCCTACAAAGCTCTAAAATTCATTTTTGGACTCGCATCTAGAATTTTTTCCGGCTAATCTTGGTGCAGTATCAGACGAACATGGTGAAAGGTTCCATCAAGATGTGTTACATATAGAGAAGCGTTATAATGGAAACCCATCGGAAGGAATGCTTGCAGATTTTTGTTGGTCAATTTGGCAAGAATCTCAAGCTAAATTTCAGTTATGTATTTTATAAAGCTTTTTTTTGTAATAGTCCTATTCAGCGTTGCCAGAATTAAGATTTTATCTTATTATTTTTTGACCAAAATAAGATTTTAAGATTTTTTTTCTCAAATTAAGTTTTTTTTATTTTAAGAAGTAAAGATTATTAACTTTAAGTTTGTACAAAATACATAATTTTTTTACAGTTTTTTAAGCAGCAAATTTTTAAAACAATAAGGTTTTGTATCATATTTGTTGTCTAACTATTGGTTTTGCACACTTTTGAACCCATTGTCTGGCATACACAAAAATACATCATTATTTCTGGGCATACAAAATATTGGAAAGCATCTTAAATTAGCAGTTGTTCATTTGGGGAATACTGATGAAAAAAAATTATTTGTGAAAAGAAAAAACACATTTCTATAAAGTTTCATAAATTAAAGAACAAAAAAGTTCAGGTTTTTAGTACCAAAAGGTAAAACTAATGGAACTTAACCCTTTGAGGACCAGACTTTTTCTGTCGAAGCAATTTTTTAATTTTTCTTATTTTCAGAATATATGGCCCAATAATAGTAACGTCAAAAAAAATAGGCCCCCCTGGTCTTCTCCTTGCCCCTCTTTTCGCTTGGCAAATATAGTTGCCTATGGGCTGAAAGAGAATTTTTTACCCAAAAAATTATATTGAAAAATATAATGTTTTATGCATTTTTTATTTATTTAAACTATTTAAAAAGTAATTTATAAATAACTAACAATTTAAGATACGTTCTATACGTAATATTTGCCAAAACAGTCACGTGATGTAAAGCAAAGAAATACATTGCATATAGTACAAAATACATTTATGAGGCTATATTTGCCATAGCTGGCACAACGAAGGCATCCTTTCCAAATTTCACATTTTTCCATTTTATGGAAAGACTTCGGCTTTTTTAGGGAGATTTTTCCAGTTCTGGTTGCTTCCGGGAATCTGCGCGGTCTTTAACAGAAGTCATTAGTTAATTACTTTGCTAAAGCTGCCCGAAAATTAATCGAGGCCACTTTTGTCGCGAAGCTGTTAGCCAACATGAGTTTTCTATATATCACGTAGCTATTATGGACGCATATTTCGAAGAGATCAAAGAACAATCGAATATAAAACCGCCATTTCCTTCTGCGATCATACCCATAACCTTTTTTTGGTCCATGAGATCGCCACCTCCCATTCCCTTGTTGTAGTGCTGGACAACCAACTGTTTGTCCTGCAACACGCCGCTTCACTTTGCACACCACAGTTGGGTTGTTGGGTTGGACTGCTGCACTATCATTATGCACATTTCTGAAACCAAAAAAGTATAGAAAAATAGAAACTACTATTGCAATATAAAAACTTACAATTATAAAAACTTACCTTGAAAATTACAAACAGCATTAAACACATCAAACACTTGCGGCATTTCCACATGTGCATTTACAATAGGTTTTAGAACTTGCGAATGTTCATATACGCAATTCTCCTGAAATCCGGTGAAAACGGGGTTTTTATAGGCAAGCGTCTCTCTGAACCAGAAAGTTTTCTCTGGTGGTATAAAAATTGCCGGCTTTTCTGGTATTACTGCAGCATTTGAAGTCGATGCAATTGGCTCATTCTCTACAGCAACGCGAGCCTTTTTAATTACAGGAGATTCTATTGGATTAGTTCCTTCGCTAACAACTTCTATGGGCTCATCCTCTTGGATTTCCAAAGCGTCATTTTCTAGAAAAACGATGTCCTCTTCATCCATACATGTATGCAGCAGTTTCTTCCTCATTGTCACTGGTGTCGCAAAACCAAAGTTGCTCAATTTCGACCGAATTAAGGAAAATAAAACGATCACGGACTGATCCACTTATTTAAATTTTCTGATTTATAATAACCAAATAATAATACACTGTTTGATCAAAAATAACACTCGAAATACAACAATAATACACTTTCAAATAGTAATGCACGAAATACGTATGTATGCTCTGATTGATTTCGAATAATAAATGAATAAAAACAAACAAACAATCAGCGCAAAAAAAACTTTCAACTTAAAACAATAACAGACAAGATGCGTTTTGTTCAATTGACTTTAAAAAAAACAACGTGAAACTATGTATATACACACATATGTACATACAATGATGAAAATAAAAAAAATATTTAGATTATTTTTAGGTGCGTTTTTTTCCCTTTCAACCCACAGGCAAACATACTTGCCAAACATATTTGGGGTAAATGTGGGCAGGTTAAAATTTTCACATACTTCCCCCACATATATTTTGAAAGGTAAGAGGTGCCTCCAAAATATACCCGAGTTTTAGCCAGGGGCGCCCTACGCTCACCCCACAGCACCCCCCTGAAGTAAGGCGACTTTTTGGTCAAACTTGAGGCATCCTAGCGGGCAAATGGGGACAGATAGGCCCCTACCACCTTCCACATTTTTGTTGCCCCGACCCTCCGCAACAATTTCGTTGTTAACATATTTGCTCTATCTCTTACGTGACCAATTATATGATGCAAAATCCCCTGGGCAAGTATGTTTGCCTATGGTCGTCAAAGGGTTAAGAAGATTTTAGTTTAAAAATTCCACATACCATGTTTATGATAATTTTTAAACAAAGTAAGTGCTTAAGAATATCTTTTTAAAAGGTGTACCAACGTTATTTAAATAACAATTCCATAAGGATTATATTTAAGAAAGTCCATATACTATTTTCAATGAGCTGTTTTTAAATGCAATTTCTTCGAAATGCATTCCATATTAGAACGGTGTCAACCAGTGTTGCCAAAACTTGGAGACCACAAATGGCTAAATTTTCGGGAAAAAATGCCTAAAAAATGGCTAAAAATGAGCTAAAAAATGGCTAAAAGCTTTTTTAAATAAAAACACATTAAAATTCAGTAACAAAACATAAATAATTCATTTAAAGTTGTTTACAATGAAATTGTAAGTTAAGATCAATTTCTTAATGAAGAATAAACGTTATTTAATATTTTGAAAGAAATTTAAAAAATTATATCAACGATTAATTTTATGTCGTTATTGTTCACCTCATAAGAATCACTCGTGCATATTAGTTTGAAATAATTTGAAGGTAAATCATAATCACGATAACATTTACACAACATTTCGATTCCAGATCTACAATAAAAAACAAGTAAGAAAATTTTTTACTTTTTTGCCCTTGTTATAAAAAATTTTAAGATTATTCTCTTAAAAATAAGATTTTTTTTCGCCAAATTAAGATTTTCCTTCCAAATCTTCTGGCAACGCTGGTCCTATTCCTTAAATTTTTTTATAAAAACTAAAAAAATCCTAAATGATCGTAATTTTGAACGTATGATTAATATTAGAAAAACAAACACATACGTATACGCTCTCATGTACTTTTAAGAAAATAAATTTAACTAATTATTAGCATACTTTCGAGGGCGAAATAATTATAATATTTTTTTTTCTCCACAAATTTATTTTTACCGGCAAAACTGTTGATTATAAAGAAAAACGTTATATGAACGGATTAAAGAAATTGTAGTTCTAACTTTTTTTGAGTTTGTTTTAGCAAAATCGGACAAGTGGTTCTCGAGTTATGTTAAACAAAAAAACATCAAGATAAGGAAAAAATTTAAAATGTCATACCGTTAATTGTCTCTGGCTTGTCGGCGTTACACTTATCTTTGACGACACCCCACAAATAACGGTGTCAAATCGCAGCTCCGAGGTGGCCAAACTAAATCAGCTCTGCGGCTGATAATGCGAACTTCAAAAACAGGGCGCCGTCCTGCTGAAACCAAATGTTGCCAATATCCTCCTCTTTAATTTTTGTGAACAAAAATTCGTTCAACATGGCCCAGTAAGAGGCCGTTACTGTCAATGGTCGTTGTCAATTTTCGAAGAAAAATGTCCCAATTATGCCTCTGGACAAAAATCCGCAGCAAACAGTGACTCCTTTTGGGTGCAACGGCTTTTCGTGCGGGTTTTCTGTGCCCAAAATGCGACAATTTTGCTTGTTTACATACCCGCCAAGATCAAAATTACCTTCATCTGAAAAGATGATTTTTTGGCAAAATCGGCATCTTCAGTAAGTCGATCGCAGGCCCACTAAGCGAAGCGAAAACGCATATTTCCCATCGTTGTTCAAACGTATACACAACCATATTCGTTCAGCGGAAGGATAAAACTAATTATCTGTCAAATCAGACATGAGCTAAGTGTTACCATTCACGAAATCTGCACTAGTTGCAAAAAAAGTTAGATGGCGGACCCGTTATAAGGGTTACACATTACTAAAATAACCGGTTTATTTTTCTCAAATAAACGGTTTATTAGATATTCGAAAAATGGTCGAATACTATTCGATCGATCTCCCTATTACACAGACTCTATTCCGAATAGATGCTTGTATGGGGGCTATGTTAAATTATGGACCGATTGTTACCATTTTTAGTTTCGTCAAACGATCTTAAAAATTAATTTTGCGTGTGTGGTTTACATGGACAGCCAGTCAGCCGGACATCGTAAGTTCGAATTTTAAAGTAATTCTGTAGTTATCGGAATACTAAAAGGGTCTAGGACCGATATTTGAAGGCTTTTACAAACGTCACTCAATTCCATTTCACCTTCTCCACCATTGTGGTGTGGGTTTACAAACACACACATTTAAGCAAAAGCAAGATCTGACAAATTAAAAGGCTACATTCTTATGACACTAATAAAAGGAAAATGAAATTAAAAAAACACAAAACAAAACAAAAAAATAAATGAATGAAGTATCATCAGGAGCCATAAAATTTTTGCAAGTGTGTTATACTTTGTTTAAGAATTTCTTTTTCAATTCATATATTAGAATTGTCGAAAAATAAACAAAAGCAATTTTCATATGTTGAAGTTAAAGGTTATTAATTCTGCAATTAAATTATCTTAAAGTAGAAAGAACGTGCCATTTCCATTTCAATCTGAGCAGTCAACAAATTAAAATTGTTCTAGAAAAGGAAAAAATCATAAAAAAGTAAGAAAAATTAACAATATTTTTCTTTTATCACCAGTAAAATGTTAACAATGAAAAAAAGAAAACAAAAATATATACTAATTCTTGCAAACTCACAAAAAGATTTTTATGAACCCAATACGAGTACGAAAGCAGGCTCAAAAGTTGTTGTATTATTTTGTATATGTTAATATTATTCGAATGAGTATTCTATGAAAAACTACAATTTTTAAAAGCTTTTATACTTTAATAGTCTTATTCCTTTAATAAATGTTACTCACCATGAGAAAAAATTCCCAGATTCTGGTTGTATTATTTTTTTTTAATCTACACCACCATTGATCCGGGATTAACATTTTGGAATACCAATTGAGTCATTATCACTTTCCCACTACGGGGGTATACATCCAAGGCTACTTGCTTTAAAATGCAGGGGAGGCTTGACAGCTCCAGGTTCTAAACAAGCGGTGAGCTACCTTTGTGTGATTGTTGCTATCAGAAATAGACGCGGTTGTAAACTTATAATAATTGCTACGTCGTGCCAAAAAAATGTTATTTATATTGTAGCAATGTTTTACAAATACATGTTGAACTTATAAAAGAACTTCCCTGCAAATAAAATTGGACCACCTGATCCAATTTGATTAAATAGACTGCTCCATGGACTGGTCCGATGTAATGCAAGCATGGACCATGCCATTGTTAAAAAGTGTTTGTAGTGAGACGACATGTCTTCGTTTTTTAACGACATGATTTCGTTTTTATACGAAGTTAAAACTAATCCTCTTGTGTATACAATGGAGTAGTTTTAAAACTACTCCTTTGTAGTCCAAAGCTGGGTTATATGGTCCTGCCCAAGGACATCGTAATGTTAAATAGGAGCTAATTGCAGACTCTGGTTTCTTTCCTGCAGACAAGCATAAAGCTTCGCGGAATAAGCTAGGAAATTATAAAAAAAAAAAAAAAATTGAGTTTAAATTGCTGGTAAATGCCACACAGTATGAAAACAGTATGAGACCATGTTTTTCCCATACGTTTGGGTTACTTTTGAACTAGTCCTTGTTCCTTGTGGGCTACATTTTACACGCGTGTTTGGACTAGTCCTATAATTTGCAGGGTTACTGCCTGTTTTTTAAAATAGGGTGTGTGTGAAACGATAGCAAAGTTCTCTGGTAAAATAAAATTGTCAAAAATTTCTTGCTAATGTCAACATTTATACTAGCCTCCAGGGCAAGTGAAATTTGATTCGCCTCAACACCTCAGAAATTTACTTCCATTGTAACTTTGCTACCGTTTCACATACAGCCAAAAAATAGAAATTTTCGCTTAGGAATTTATATTGCAATAACAATAAAAAAACTTAAATTTGTTTTTATTTTCATTAGATATAAATTTATTTTTATTTTAGGAAAAAATGACAGTTAAAAAAATATTAATCAGAAAATAGGTGTAGAGTTATAAATAACAGTAAAGTCTTTTAAAATTACCTTCCTATTTTAATGCAAGGCGTTTTATATGCCGCGTTTATACAATGGTTGTAAGTAATTGTGTCAGTATGTGTTTTATCGATTCGAACATGTGAATACACAATGCATTGCACATAGTGGTGCCAAATGCTAGCAGAGCTTTTAAAACCCGGGACAAAGAATTTTTAACTAAAAAAACGGGATCATGGTAGGGATCTGGATTTTAGGAAACTTTGTGAGTACAAAAATTCATATATTGGATTTCAGAATTAAAATTTAATATTTATTTTCGTATAAGTAGCAACGTGACAAAATCGACTTTTTGCGAAAAAGAACTTTTTTATTGCTGAAAATGGTTCTTTAGCAGCCACTTTTGTTCTGCGACTTTTTCATGATTCCGTTATTTACAAAATTAAAGAAAATCTAAATTTTGACCTTTAAATTTCAAGAATTCGACGAAATGGTGTTTGGAAACATATAAACTCATAATATTTGCAAATACAGGGTGTTTTGATGAATTTGTCAATAAAAATTAATTTTGCGCCATCTAGCGCGAATGATTTGTATATTCAGCAATTAGAATGGTATTGGTGACAACACAACATTTAGCATCACAGTATGGAGTAGGTGAGACCCCTTTGCAAGCAAGAGCGCTCCATATTGCGTTTTGGTTCATGGTACCAAACAGGGGTGTGCTGGAAAATGAAAACGTAAAACGCAAGAATTTTAAAAGCCGTTTTTAATAAGATTTGCGTATTAAGAGAATTTTATGACAAATATTCTAAAAATATTTCTCTATTGAACAGAATTTTCTAACAAAAATTATAAAAACTGGGAATTATTTCCTTCCGAAGGTTATTTTATATTATATTCAAAATTTTTTATTTTTCGAATTTTATTCTATGAGCTAAATTTCAGTTATGTATTTTATAAAGCCATTTCTGTAAAATTGAAGGAATATGACTATTACAAAAAAGCTTTATAAAATACATAACTGAAATTTAGCTCATAGAATAAAATTCGAAAAATAAAAAATGTTGAATAAAAATTATAAAAACTAGATTAAAAGTGTATTAAAAACAACTTTAAAATTCTTGCGTTTTGCGTTTGTGATTTCCAGCTTACCCCTGAATAGCTTTTTCAAATTCGATAAACAACAGGTAAAGCGGAGAGCGAAGTTCTGTTGATTGCTCTTAAATAATGCTAAGACTCTTGATGTGGTCTTCACAGGATTTTTTGGACCGGAAGACAGCCTGGTCGGGCCTTAAATTGCTTAGTCGGATATTCTTCCGTTAATGATTTGCGTTATGAACCTTTTTATTGCACTAAGGATGCTGTTGCCTCGCCAGTTCTTACAGCTTGTCAGGTCACCCTTTTTTTGGGATATTTAGTATAAAACCTTCTTTTAAATTAAAATCAGGTTCATGTGGAAGCCAAAAGTTCTGGATAAGGCGAAGCAATATGTTCACTGTAGTATGGGGGTCAGCTTTAAGCATGCCGGGCGATATCTTGTCGCCTCCAGGGGCCTTATTCGTTACTAGGTGATTTATAGCATCCATAACTTCTAAGATATCTGGGCAATAAATGGAGATATCTTGTCTTATTTTGTGGAAAACGCGGGTGCATATGTTTTGGTAGTTAGAAAGTGCTACCGAAAGCTAAGCTTTGACAGATGTTGTCAACTCCTTGGGCGTTTGTCTTAATAGCTAATTAATAATCCATTTCAGTAGCATAAATACCCATTTTTTTATAATCACTATATTTTTTAAATGAATAAATAAAATTTTCCGAAAATAGGTTGTGATATTTTTTTTACGGCACAAATTGGGCTGAAAATGATACCTGTTGTTGTTGATTACTTCTATATCAAAAATTCTGGGGTGGTGCTTGGAGATTACATTCCTATTTCAAAAGTTATGTGTGAATGAAGGTGAAAAGAACGAATTTTTTTTTCGCTTTATTTTAACATTTTCCTAATTTTCTTGTAAACGAAAAATGCAATCGTCACGCACCACTACAGAATTTTAGATTTTGAAGTTTTTCATAACTGTGTTAAATGGCAAGACATAATATTCAGCCCAATTTGTGCCGCGGTAAATGTTAGCAGTAGCATTTTGCTTACTTCCAAGTTTTGTTGAAGCCAATTTTTTCTCAGTGTATTATTACAACAACATCCAAAATTGGAAGATTATTACCCAAACTAACCATCCAATAAATAAAAAATTTATTTTGTAGCTGCTAACATAAATAATGCGTTAAATTCATAAAAAGTTAAAAAATACAAGTTCATTTAATTTTAACTGTCCATGTTCCGTAAAAACAATTAAATTTGTAGTTATTTTATATAAATAAACTATCAAAAAATTTACTGAACACAAAGGAATATTCAGTTATTTTATTAAATTCAGTAATTTTCGTTTACTCCACAAGAGAGCCGAATTTCTAACAAATACCAGACAGACACTTGTCCGCAGGGTTGTTAGGCTTTTTTCTTCAAAAATCGTCAAAAGTTTTAACTAAATTCGTCACAATCGTCACGAACATTTAACAAAATCGTCAAATATGTAAATATTACAAATTAGAGACAATTTTTTGCATTGATTAGTTCAAAAATATAAATTTTTAGCAAGAAATTTTATTTATGATGAAGAAATTGATATGGTTAAGTTTTATTATATTTATTTCAGCAAGTGGGCTGAAATATATTTATCATTTGAAAAGAAATACATAAGAAAAAGTATATTTTCATAAATACATAACAAAAATTTATTTATTTCATTTATTCATATTCACAAAAACTTTAAATAAAAAAAAAAATCTTATTTGATATTAACTAGAACTATCTTTAAATGACTAATTTTAATCGCTATCACTTTTGTTTTTACTCTTGAAGGTGCTAAACCAAGGGTTCTGTCTATATCAACAGCCTTTTCATTCGACTTGAAACGTTTTATTACGTCCAATTTAAGTTCCAAACTAATGCATTTTGTTCTCTTTGCACTCATTTTTCTACACAACTTCTTATTAAGAACTAACTTCTTACTTCCTAACACGCAACTGTACTTAGAATAACTTACCTAACAGAATTAAATGAGAATTTGCCTTTTACACGCAAATAGAAAAATTCTGCACATGTGATTATGACTTCATCAAAAAATGCAATCGAATGTAGAAATCGAAATCATAAAAACGCAAAGCGGATTTAACCAATTATTAAAAAGCGGACCAAATAGGACCGACGCAAATCGGAGCTCTAGTGTTTATTTTTTGCAGTATCGATGGCATTTATATAATTGTAGAATTTGAATTAATAATGATTCTAATGAAAGCCACCTGGTTTGTGATGGGGAAAGAATTTTTTTTTTGTTTGATTTCGAAAAATTTTTGTATTTCGAAAAATTGATTTTATTGTTTTCAACTGTTCCCAATATAATTGTAAATATTTCTTGCAAGTGTTTAATTGATGCCAGAAAATCGTCATAACACTAGTTATTACTTTTAATTAAAAATCGTCAATCGTCATTTTACTGTATTTTCTCAAAAAAATCGTCAAAATGACGAAAAATCGTCGCATCTAACAACCCTGCCTGTCCGCTTGTTTTTCTAATGAGAGAGAGAGAGAATATTATTATTTACTTACCACGTTACACACGATTGTTTTACTTTTGTTATACTTACCTCATTGTTTACAGAAGAACTCTTAATTATAAGACACCAGCAGCATGACCGATATGGTTTCGCAATTATTTAACTTTAAAAATTTGATGAATTTAACTAAATTACTTTACCAAATAGAAAATGGGAATTGTTTTGGTAGTTAAATTACATAAAATAACTGAATGTTCATTTGTTTTTACAGAATATGTAGTCAATTTTTTGATAGTTCATTTATATAAAATAACTGAATATTGATTTGTGTTTATGGAATTCGCGGTTAAATTTTTGACAGTAAAAATTAAATGACATTTTCGTTACTTTTAATTAAATTTTCATTTTATTTTACACAAAGAAGAATTTAACTTAATCAACGGGCAATATAAACTGCAACTAAAAATCCGCATTAATATGCACTTAGTTTTTTAAATAACTGTTAGAATCAGTTAAAAATAAATTTGCTTGGAATTTTAAATGTTTATTTACTTAAAAATTACTGAACGGAATACTTCTTAAATAAACTACAATCCGTTACTGTAATAATATTGTGAGTGTACCTTCAAACGTAAACATTACAAAATCCCGAGATTTTTTTCAGAATAATTCCAAAATTTTGCTATTTGGATTTTCGTGACTGGCATCCCTAACTGACAAAGTTTTGTAAAGTCTCTATTGTTATTAACATCCTTATCCGTTGGCATGTTGTGTCTTAAGTTTATTAAGTGTAGATTTATGTCAGTTTCTGAGTGTATGTACTCATATAAAAGTGTATAATAAAATAATAAAAGGTATCTACAAGTATGGAAGTGTTTAAAGAACTGTAAATTTAGATAAAATTGTTTTCTTAGTTACCTTAAGAAGCTCGCTGACACACATTTTGTAAAGCTTTAATATAGATACATATTTTTTACAAAAAGACTTATGGAAATTTGTTACGCACTTTAAATTAGAAATTTGAAAATAATATGCAATAAATTACTTTTATGTACTGGTTTGCAAGAAAGAGAAAAAAACAATTACTGAAGATTTGTTCTTCGGCGAACGTTGATGTACCCGCATTGAACCGTACCGTACTGTAAGCACGTTTGTGTCATACACTCAAAAACTTTCTACATTATGAATGTAGTTAATTTTAAAAGTTTTCCGTTTAGTTAAAATTAAACCAAAATATAGTCATTGTAGTAGGAAAATTTATTTTGTACTCTTTAAGCACGTTGTTTAAAAAACAAATTACAAAAGACGAATGATTTTCCGATCACTTAAAATATTAAGTTTTTTTTGTTGTTTTAAAAAAAAAATGAATTTTTTTGTTTCGATACAAAAGTTAAAATCAGTAATTTTTACTGCTATAACATGAATCATTTACATGTTCCCCTTATTTAAGATTAATGACGATTTCTTTTCTGAGAAATATGTTGCATTAATGTTACATGCTCTACACAAAAGAGATAGAGCATGTAGTATTTATGCAACATATTTCTCAGAAAAGAAATCGCCATAAGATTAACATGAAGAAATTTGTTCTCTCATTCTGCCAACGTTCTCTCACATATTATATCAGATATTATCTCAGGTGAAGACCCCATGTTAGAGAAGAACAACAAAAGTAAAACAAACTTGTGTAATGGGATAAGTAAACAATAATATTCTCTCTCTCTCATTAGAAAAACAAGCGGAGAGGTGTCTGTCTGGTATTTTTTTGAAATTCGACTCTTTTGTGGAGTTAACGAATATTACTGAAATTTATAAAACAACTAAATATTCCTTTATTTTTACGGAATTTGTAGTTAATTTTTTGATAGTTATTTTCATAAAATAACGGAAAATTCATTTATTTTTGCGGATTATGGGGTTGAATTCTTGACAGTAAAAATTAAATAAACTTTTCGTTAAAAATAAATTAAAAATAAGTAGATCGATTTTTAACTGAATTTTTATTTTTTTATATTACAATTTTAGTTAATTTTACGTACATAATCTTGTGAGTGTACAATTCCAGAGCTGTAGTTATTTGTTTATCAATTTGTCTCTTAAGTCTTAGTCATCCGGCAATTCTTTTCTGGCTCTTATACCGTCACATACTCCCTTACAATGAGCTGTTGTAGATTCTTACTTGTGAAAAAATGGGTTTTCAAAGTTTTTAAATTATAATCCTTAGATAAACGTATACAGCATTTGCATCATGATTATTGCCATCAGAAATTATGACCAGACATCGATTAGTGAGCTCTTTCTTCATTATAATGCTTGAAAGAATAACTTTCGGGAATATGCGTGCCTGATTACACAGAAACTCGACTTTAATTAAACAATTTGTTCAGACAATTAAATATTTTATTAATTTTGCCCCTGTAAAGGAATTGATCATATCAATTAACGGGTTTGTATTTTCGACTAATGGGATCCAAATTTAGTCAATTAAAAAATTAATTGCATAAACAAAAAAATACACCACATATACACAAACATATAATTTTGTGGGTTTTGATTAAAAAAATTAATTGCAGCAAACAAAAACTTAATTGAATAATTAATGTACACCAATTAATTATTTAATTGAATAATTTTTTGCAAACATTTTTTCTGTGAACACTGTGCTCTAAATTGACACTTTTTTTAGACAAGCTGGGCACGAGGCGTTTTAACATAATTCGGGTACGCTGAATCCAATGCAATTTCGGTTTTTTTTATTAATTTCAATAAACTAAACCGTTTTTGAGTTATGCGAATATATGTTGTGCAACCTCCTCCATTTTCAAAATAACGGTATATCTCAAAACAAGAGCTTAAATTAAAAAACTGTTAGCACCATTGGATTCAACGTACCCGTATTATGTTAAAACGCCATGTGCCCGGCTTGTCTAATTTTGCAACAAGCACAGTGTTATTATTCCAATGAAAACCGGGTGCTGCGTTCTGTATAACAAATCACCGCAGCTTCATCTTCTCTCAATGATTCTTTGATTTGTTTAAAAAAAGAAGATTGTTTTTTTTCCTCTAAAATCATGTGTTAAAGGACTGAAAAGATGATTGCAATATAAATCAACGAATTTCGAAGAGTTTTTCTCAAGTGTCTCGAGGCTGCAGCGAGGGTTGGATATCCGATACTTATGAGCAAGGCCCGGATTTTTATGCAAATGCATATTAGTTCTCGTCAGTCGGAGATTATCATATACAAAATAACTTTGCAAATCAAATAATTTGCAGTAAAATGGCATCGATTTGTTAGTGCATATTTTTGCATATTTTGCTTTGAATGCATATTTTTGCATATATTGCTGATATTGCATATTTTTGTTGCATATTTTGAAAAACAATTTTGAAAAATTGGTTTATTTTGCCATGCACCCTTCCGCAGAGAATGTAAAAGACAAATTCGAGGATATTTATTTATTGATTTCTTATGGGAAAAATATTTTGTAAAGCACCTTACCGCGTTGTCGCATATAAAAAGAATTATCCGGATTAATGTCTTCCACTACAGCCTATAACAACTAGATGGAGGACGTGATTGAAAGCAATTACATATCTGTGGCATTTTTAAAAAACATCTTAAATCGAGATAAGATAGCAAAAAAGCTTTTGAGAAAAACTCGCAGAAAAAATCATTTTTATCAAATAATAAAAAAAAAAACCAAAAATTAAAAAAAATTTCGTTTATAATACAAAATTTTAAAAATGTAAACAAAAATATTTTTTGAATGAAAATTTGCATGATTAACAACATTTTTTTTCCACTTTTTTTAATTTGACTTAAGATGTTTTGTCAAAATGTCACAGACATGTATTATGCTGAAAACTTTTGCCAATTCAAAGATGTTGTAAAAGAATTCAACAATGGTGAATTTAAGTTAATCGATATTGCCATTCATAAGATGTATTTTTTGGACGGTAGATTTAGTTAACAAATTTGTAGCAAGCTTGATAAAAATTAAACAATAATTAAGGATTACAATTTATTGTTTTAAATCCTTAACTGCTTGCATATTTAATTTAAATTGCTTAGGCAAATGACAGTTTCAAAAAATTTAACATAAAGTTTTCTTAAGCCGAATAGAGTTTGACACATGATTAACATGATTGTCTTAATGTTTCTTTATATAATTTGCTTTTAACTTTATTTTAACTTCTACTTTTGTGGTTTTGTGACTTACTTACTTTTATGAAACTGAATTTTAACGTTCTTCATGCTATTTTAGTTTTTTCTTGTTATATTTATGTTTTTTTTTTATCACTAATAAAAAAATTTAAGATCATTTTAGCTGCATATTTTTTTAATTTTTAGCGCATATATTTCTATTGTTATTGCATTTTTTTGCGCATTAAACGCCATTTTAACTGCATAAAAGTCCGGGCCCTGCTTATGAGTAATATTTTCAATAGAATTGTTGTCAAATACGTCGTCTAATATATTTTTAAGGACATTGATTCCTGGTCAATCTAAACACTTCTCAAAATAAAAATGGAAAATTACACAAAATTTATTTAAAGCAGTCGCTATATTGCACTAGAGTTACTTTTTTGGTATTTAGTTAATACTGCTTTGTAAGCAGCTGTCATGTAATAAAATTATGTGTGCGCGAAAGGGGTGAATGCGGGATCCTAGAAAATTTTTGCACAGTGGTTTAATCGAAAAATATTTTCAACAAAAGATTTTCAAAAAAGAAGTGTATTTCTACACTCAAAATATTATGTTGTTAAATTCAAACGAAAATTTATTTTAAACAACTTAAAATTCATATAAAAAAAAGAACCTTTAACATTTCATTTAAAAGAAATGATTTTTACATAAACTTTTACATTTTTTATTTATTGGACAGCATATATTCCTTAAAGTTGAATAGTTTTTGCTTTTAAAAAATATATTTTAACCGACAAAAATCAAACTTCAAAACAAAATAAATGTGGAAAAACATTAAGGGTCCTCATGATATCGTTTATAAGTCTCGTAATCTGTGCAAACTGTGCATTTTTACGCCCTCGTAAATGAACTGTCAAAAATTGTATGAGAATTCATTTACACAAACTTGGTAAATTTGCCCAACAATTTTGTCTCGTAAACTTGCGCTGTTCAATTGTGCATTTATACAAACAGATCTTTTAATGATTTTAACGTCGTTTTCAATGAAAAATCCAAGTGTCTATAAATCACAAACAATAAATTCTAGCAATAATTTCAGTAAATTGGTCTTTTGGCTTTCTTTGAGCATTTTTAAAAGCAAATTTCTCATACATATTAATCACAAATTTAAACATAAATTTTTATATTTTTGAATTTTAATTTTTAATTTATTTTTGTATTGACGTTTCTTACAAACTGACATTAATTGTTTAAAATTACACAAAAGTAAAAAGGGCTTCATGAAATAAGACTCGTAAGTTTGCGCATTTGCACAAATGGCAATTTTAAGCGACATTATGAGGACCCTTATTATTTTTTGGTAGTTTGCTTTTTGAATAACAAGCATAAATGTTAAAAATAAAATAATTTGTAAAACAACTATACTTTTATTCAATTTTAACAGTACGGAAAACGAATTTAATAACCCACAATCAGTTACTGTAATAATTTTATGAGTGTAGCAATAATACGTCCTCTACTTCTTATTGAAGAAAATATTATGCTGCTAAATTTTGTGATGATCAATTCTTATTTTTCGCCAAAGGGAATTTTTAAGACCCACTTTCGAAAAACTTTTTAATACGTTTTAAAAGTAGCAAATAATGAAATTGACCAGAGTAGCCATCGAAAATTTTTTAAAAGTGGCATAAAATGTATTTTTATAAAAATAAAGTAGCAAAATAACTCGATTTATAAATACATAAAAGTCGCAAACCTTTTCTTTACCCTGGATGGTTAGTGTTTGTCGAATCGACTAAGCTAATTTACACTTTATCATACATATAACGTTTTTATGTGTATTCAAATTTCCCTATTTTTCAACAACGCTGATGATGAAAGCTTTAAAAAATAAATTATTTGAAAACATAAAAACGAGTTAAAATTCGTATAAAATTTTGAGAGAGAAGAAGAAGTTTTACTTTTTATTATGTTTCATTTTACATTATTTTTTACTAAAATACCCCAATAAACCATAGAACGATATGATAGCGAAAACGATATTACATAGAAAACATAGAAAATTATTTAAACAAAGATACATCCATTAAGATAATGAAGCGCGTAAATTCAAAAAAACTTTATAATATTTTTATGGAAAGCGATGAATAAGTGTTCAGTGAAAACCGAAATAAGAGAGGTAAGATGTTATTAGTAAATTATAAAGAATAAAAATGTATAGTTCAACTTTTTCATTGCAGATAAATTAGACTTTGTTTAAGATAAAATTTCGAACATGGATGAAGATATCCACATGAAATTATTGATATTTTCGCTGAAGAGTAAAAAATTCTTTTTGAATGCGAGCGTGAGAATTAGCAAGCAAGAAAAATATAAATCAAAATTAAATTATGTTTTTATTATTTTAAAAAATTTCCACATTGTTTTTACTATTATTAATATTATATCAATTACCCAAATGTTACCTGTTCTTAATATTGTAAAAGTAGGTAACATTTTTATTGCTATTAATTCGCTGTTATTAATTTTTGTTACTCTAGCTTTAATTTATTAATTATGTATAAACTGTTTTTATTTTAAATATACAAATTTGCACTTTTTTATTTAGCTAGATATCATTATTAGTATAATAAAACGATAATTTTTCAAAAAATTTAAAAATACGATTTTACTATCGTTATTATTGGAAATGCTGATATCGAAAACGATATCAGAATTTAATGGAAAAACGATATTATAAGGAAAGGTACAATTTAGTCCGTAAAAACTATCGTTTTCGATTCGAAAACGATTATCACTTCTGATACTTTCTATCGCATATATGATATCGTTTCGATATCGTTACAATATCGCTTGGTTTACTGGGACTTAACTAAAAAATTATTGTTGATTTTTTACTTTAAAAATCGTTCCTTAAGTTTTATTTATAAATGTATTAAAATGAAGAGTCATCAATCAGGGTTAAAGAATTTTATTTATAAAAATACATAACAAACATAAAACGAACTAAACGAAACAAATAAAAAAAAACATGAAGCGTGGTTGACATTTTCTAACTCAATTAAAGGATTAGTTGCTAAATGTTCGATGCTTTTAAACTGCTTTTTGCCAAGAATATTATATATTTAATTAGTATTGTGGTTAGTTTGTTGAACTGTTCATGGGTTTGAATCCAAATTTTGATATTTTAATAAGGCTAAATTTCATCAAATTTACAACGTGAAATTAATTAAAATTTATTGATAATTTTTCATTCTTAACATATTTCAATAGCAAACATGCGGTTAAACACTCACAGAAATTGGCGACTGCTAGCAGTCAATAGTCAAACATCAATCTTTTAACCAAATTGTATTTACCCTTTTGGTAGATCGAAATCTGCTTTGAATGATTTATTTTAATTGATTTACATGTTCTTCTTTACTTCTGTTTCTCCGTACTTTTTGTCAAGAATTCTTCTTCTATCAAAATTTAAATAATCTGCGTCATTTAGTTTGTGTTTGACTTCCAATAATAGCAGACTTCAATATGATTTGAGGAGAAAATATTTATATAGAAGTCCATTTCGTATGCTAATTTAACATTTCATGGAAGAAATTCATGAATTAGTCAAAGAATTGCCCCCTCATCTGGCAAGTGCCGCGTGACTATTTCCGAAGCTGCAAAAGTGGCTGGCGGAAAGAGATTTGGCTCCAACGATCATATCATTTTAAAAACAAATACTTCTTTTCATGTTCTGACAAAACTAATTTTTTGAAATGGATACACAAATTGGAAAAACGTTGGACAAAGTGAATAAAGCCCAAAGATGACTACGTTGAAAACGAAATGATTTTTTATCCAAAAGCCTGTGTTTCATTAAAAAGGTAACGGACGTATTGAGCCGCCCTGGTATAAAAAAGTGGTAAACTTTAAAAGTCAAACGGCTTAGCAAACATACACAATCCGTTGAAGAATAATCGACAGCAACATAATTATTATTTTTTTTTTAATTTTGTATTCATTTTTAATCACCCTTATCATGAATAAAATTTCACATGTAAATTTCCGAACGTGTGAACAGTTGGTATCATGAATAAAATTTGTTGTGGAAATTTCCGAATGTTTATATTTTTAAACTCCGAAAAAAAATAATTTGTGAATTTATTGTTTTACACACGATTGTTAACAGCTCACATGTGAAATATTTTTACAACTTATAAAGAAAATAATTCACAAAGAGTTGTCTGTCGGAAAAGGAAGAAAATGTAAATTTTTTTTAAAATTAAAAAAAAAAACAAATTTAATTTATTTCATTTAGCGATCCCAAATTAGTTTTAGGGTTTGTTTCAAATTATGCAATTTTTCGCGAATTTTAGAAATGTTCGCGATATAAGCGATTTGTATCTGTAATTTTTCTGATTATTTACAGCTTTGACGATTTACAAGAAATAGTAGACTTTGCCATAATGCCTCTGTTTGAAAATTTTTTGCGAATTTCCGCTAATTTTACAATTTTAAACGAATTTTTGCCATTCCTTATAATTTTAGGAACTTTTAATTCGTTTTATGGCTTGTTTGAAATATTAAAACTTTTCGAGAATTTTTTACAAGTTTTAAATTTTTCGCGAATTTTAGCCATGTTCCCGATAAAAGCGATTTTATCCTGTGATTCTTTACAGCTTCAACGATTTTTAATAAATAGTAGAACATGCCGCTGTTAACAAATTTTTGCGAATTTTCGCTAATATAAAAAATTTAACCGAATTATTGCCGTTTCTTATAGCTTTTAAAACTTTTAATACATTTTATGGCTTGTTTGAAATATTAAAACTTTTCACGAATTTTCGCTATTTTTGCAAATTTTTTTTTGTTATTTTCCGACACTCTGTTATTTTATCCTGTTTAGCGATTTCAAATAATTTTACGGTTTGTTAACAAGTTTTTTTTTTTGCTATTTTTCGCGAATTTTAGCCATGTTCGCAATTTTTAATAAAAATTAGACTGTGCTATCATGCCGCTCTTAGCAAATTAGCGATATTTAATTCAAATATGGAATTTAATTCCATAAATTTCCAAAAACACAGTTTTCTTAAATACATTAATTGTTTTTTGTTTACAACTCCGAAATCAGGTATGTTATTTTATTCACAGGGAATTTATGATACGAAATTAAAATCCATGTGAATTAAGAATTTCATTCGGAAATTTTCACATGTGGAATTCATGATAAGGGTGAATATAAAAAATTTTTTTTTTCTCCGTGATTTTCATTTATATTTTTTTTTCTAATTCTTCACGCTGTAATCTTTTCAGTAAAATTGTTTAATTTGACAGTTTAAAAATATTCAATACATTTGAACGTAAATCAAACATTTTCTACAATCGTGGTTTAATCGATTGTCAAACAAACAAACGCCCCAACTAACTACGTAAAAGGTTTGTACAAACGTGCAATGTTGACATGTTTGCGTAGTGTATTTAGCTGTAACTTTTGAATATGTAAATATATCCCGGTTACATTGTGGGGCTTATGTGGCCGATTGTTTTGTCGTTACTTTTCCAAAGTTGCATAATCATTTACATTGTAAAATTCATACTTGTACATTAGACAAATAAAAAATTTGAGCCTAAACTAAAATACATTTTGTGTCACATTAGGGAACAACACTTTTGTATTGCTCTCAATTCCCCTCTCTTCTCTAGCCAACAAAATAAGGATTTTCGTTACTTATGTAATATTATATTTTCTTCTGTATTACTCGAATGTTAAAAAAATTAAATTAATTTTGTCTTTCTTTTGCTATTTTTAGGTGCACCCTTTTTAAGTTAAAATATTATTATTTTTAATTTGAAGTTAAAAAAAATTACGTGTTATACTGTGTACACACTTCGGGTTTTAAGAGCGTTAAAGCAAAATGTTGATTAAGCTAATCAAAGCCGTTCGCATTACATTTAAGATGATTAAGATGACAGTTGATTAAGAAAAAAAAAATTAATTTATATTTCTTTTAAGTATTAAAAATGGATCAAATTACTTTAAAGAAGTTAGCAAAATATAATTTTAAAGATATTAATGATGAAATTGGGGAAATTCATGGATTAACTAAAGACGAAATAAAAACATTAAGAAGAAATCGTGATCAGTTGCAGACGTGTAAGGTACGTATATTGTGGCCGATTCAACATCATACTCAGTTTAAGGTATTTTCAGAGGATTCTACGTGATCAATGAAATGATTAACTTGTAATTATGTAAATTTGAAGCGATTAACAAATCACTTCAATGTATGGGTTATCATCCCGATTTTTATGCGATTAGAGCTTAATCAAGTTCTAGGCGCTTAAACGCGTTTAAAAACCCAAGTGTGAGCATAGCATTATCAGGCAAGAAATTAAAGTTGTCCACAAACGAGTGATTTGTGCTTGTGATTTGTTCGAGCGCAACGTCTTGTTACTTGTTAATGGTGCTATGCGCGCAGGGCTGCCAGGTACTTTTTTGCCTTGTCCCGAAAAAATTAAAAAAAAATCCTCAAACTAAAAATCAAAACCTTAAAAAGTTAATATTTTCTTTTGTTTTTTTTTCTAACCAAATTTTTAATCTTGGTAATTAAAAATTTTAAATTTTTTTAAAAATAGTAAGAAACATTTTAATAGGAAATCCCCAAGAATTCCCAAATAAAAATTTTTAGTAAAAAAATTATTTATTATGTTTGTAGCGACTGGTTTCGACATATTTTTTTAAATCCTTTTTACGTAATTCCAGTGAGGAATTACAAGCAGAGCAATATCCTGTTTTTGAAGAAGTCGATTATTTAATACCTCGAAGCATAATAAGTAGCCCCGCATACTTTTGCCCAAACTTTATTATATTGTCTTTTATATTTCGTCACCTAATACGCAAAAGGCCCTATTTAACCTTTTGAAACTTTCACAGCAGAAGTAAAAACTATGATAAATTATTAAATCACCTTAACTGTTTATACTTAAATTTGTTTTATTTTTTTTTGTAAAACATTCCAGTTGTTTTGACAATTGACAATGTAGCATATTATGCAAACTGTCAGTTAGGCCTTAAAGCGTTTATCATAGTATCTTTTGTAGATATGGCCTTTTGTTTTTTGATAATAAAACCGCAAATTTTAGTCGAAAGATTTTTTTGTGGACATTTGTGTTGATGCAATAGATCAGAATCAATGAAAATGTTGATTTTTATTTTTTCGTTAATAAGTTCCTTTTGCGTTTCAGTGCCCCTGTTCTGTAACTCTCGCGTAGAGAAACTTTTCGATTGAAATGTGTGAAATGAAACGAAAATGCCATATATTGAAACAAACAGCTGTTTTTCTCACTTAATTTCTGTCTGTAATTTTATTGGCGAGTTCTAGCTGTCACGTAAGGAAATTACTCGCCAATTTACAGAAAAAGTGTGTCTGTAACATTTTTGTGAGAAAAGTTCCCGCTTTGAACTGTCAAACAAACTCACGAATAAAAATGGCGCGAGAAAAAATTTGAACACTAAAAAAACAATTAAAAATGCGAAACACAAAGAATAATAATAATAATATTTTGTTCTTGGCACATTTTTCATTGTTTAATTCTTTTACTTTTAACACTTTTATAAAATATACGAATATTTTCAAAGCTCGTTTGCAAACAACAAACATTAAAGTCGTAATTAACATTATTTGGTATAGCCTACGGTTGTATTTTCACCGCCGTCGTTGAAAAACTTTTCACTTTAGTAAATTTTGGTCGCCGTTAACGATATGTGTTACTGGCGTACTCACCGTCTGCAATGTCACATCGGCTTCGAGTGCAATGTTATGACATTTATAACGTAATCTATTTTGATAGTTTTCGACATGAGTTACAGCCACACTTTTTTCTCACTTTTCGAGATACGATGGAATATTTTGTTTCACTTCTTTTCGATGCGGGAAGTTCTCACTATAGTTACAGAACATGCGTACAGGTAACGATTAACTTATTTTGGGAAAGACATGTTTGCTTGAAATTTTTCTTTTTTTTAATTCTTCCTTTTTAAAACACTCACTCAAAATTTTTTAAGCTTTTAAGCATCTTCTACACACTTATGAAAAATGGTAATCTTAATTAAGACGCCCTACACTGTATTAGTGTTGATAAGAGTAAGGTAAAAGTTTTGCTAATTTTTTCATAAATTATGTACGAAACAAAGAAAATAAGGGACAATTATATTTAAAATGTATAAAATCCCCAAAAAATCCCCGAAATTGTTTTTTAAATCCCCGAAAAAATCCCGAAATGACTTTCTTTGTCCTTTTTGATCGCTTGAAATCCCCAAGTCTGGCAGCCATGATGCGCGCACCAATCACAAGTAATTGGAAATTTTATATTTCTAGAGATTTTTTCGATGTGTTAGTGGCAAATACGTCAAATCATATCTATTGCGGATATGTAATTAAGGCTATTGTGATTTGTTCGTCATGTGTGGAGAAATGGTACTCGAACAAATCACACGCACAAATGTCTCTTGTATGGGCAGCTTAAGGGAATAGATTCTATAAGGACTTGTTCATTATTTATCACAGACCTTATATGGAGTAGCTTAACATTAAAAAATTCTAAAACTTGGTAGACGGTATAAATGATTTGACTCAGCCAGGTTTTACGTTCTTCATTTTTATTATATAAAATGTGGCGAATATAACTAAGGGCAACTTTCCAACAACAATTTCAATATATAAAACTTTGGCACTTTTTTTTATCCTCCATACATTAAATAATTTGTTTAAATATTAAAACATAAAATGAAAAAGAATTTATAATAAAATGTCTATAACTCTCAATATATTATTAAAAAAAGGACATGAATTTTTAACATGTTAAAAAAATTGCTTTAAATCAATAATGGAAAATAAAACATGGAATATTGTTCTAAATAAATTTTAAATTATTTAATTTAATTAATATTTAATTAAATAAAGAATTTACAATATTTAACAACATTCTCATTTCTATTCTTTACATTTCTATTTTGTATACCCTACACTATAACAGGTTCTGATTAGTGTAACCCATAAAACTTTTGGTTCTAGTCCATTATTTTTGTATACCAAATCACTCTCTTAATGAACTTAAACTATATCTATGAGATAATGTAGTGGAATAATCTTTGTACGTTTTATTGTCTTAAGAACGAAGTCAATTGAAAATGGTGAGAACAATCTAACACCTAATTAACACAGTGCATTTTCCTGTTTTTATGTCATGATTTTTGGTGTTTGTTGGTGAACGGTGTAGAGAAGCAAGGAATAGGAAAAAAGTCACGTTAACTGTTCCTTACACACATTGTTATGTCCCCCTTTTTTCTTATCACAATGTGGCAAAAACACAAAAGCATATTTCTACACACACAAGCAAGTAAAGAAGACTAAGTCTGCTTTTACACGTTTCATCTTTTGATGCTCAACTCTTATGTTTTTAGGTGAGAGAAGAAAGAAGAAAGGGGGTTAGTACGGAGATGCCTGTACTCGTTCAGTACGCTTTGTGTTTTTATTCGTTGGTATTTCCACAACGATGGCTGCATGTAATTTTTTTCTTTTCTTTTTCTCTTTGATTCGCTATTAATAAAATTGTTGTTGTTTTGTACCGAAAAAAGTTGAAACCGATTGCTGCGTGTCAATATATTGGCATCTTTAAAAGGGAATTGAAAAGAAGTTGAGCATCAAAAGATGAAACGTGTAAATTCAGAGTAACCGAATTCGGTAAAAAATTAACCCTAATAACTTTTAATGAGAAACAAAAAATTAAACGCGTGTTTTAAATCATCGTATGCAATTTGCCTAATTGTGTTGATGATATTATTAAATAAATACCAAAAATATGGTATCGATACCAGTAGGACCATGTTTGCATATAAATTTAGCATTAAAAATTTTAATTTAAATTCACAATCTTAATGCAGCATGTGATATTTTATTTCTGTATACTGAACTAATTATTTTTTATAAATTATTTTCGATTTAATCGTTATGAGTTTACATTGTAATGCAAAAACTGAATTTTTATAAGTAGTTGCATTTAAGAAAATTATATTTCATCCGATATAAAAATTTTAAGTATTTAGAACAATTCGTGTAAAAAATACTAATTTTTAATCTTAAACTTTTTTGAAATATTTATAAGAAATAAACTGGTCTAAAAATCTTTTTCCGAATCTTTTAAATTGGAGCAAAACATAGAAATAAAATCGTTTGATTTTGCTTGTATCACAGGTTTTGCGGCCGCCTAAATTAGAAATTTAAACACAAATACCTGTGCTATTTATATCTGATGTTTAACCCAAATCTATCCTCTCGTTTCGATATTACGAATTATTTAAATTTTGTTAAAAAAGACTCACTAAAATTTTTTTGGCCTTGGTTAATGACAGATTCTTTAGACGCTTTATGAGAAGAATTATACAAATTTGTTCAATGCTGTCCTCTTCCATGTTTGTTCAAAGGACATGCATTGATGCAATCTGAATATTTCTTCTCATAAAGCGCCAAAAGAACCGTGAAAATCATTTGCCATCTCATAATTTTAATTTTGTATGGAACGAGTTTTGCAACTCACCAACTCAATTGTTATTGTTACAAAATATATCTTAATTTTATTTAGTATGAAAATTATTAAATATTTTGTACCGCAACTAATTTTGTAACTTAGTGTAACAATATTTTTAAGTAGATTTGAGTGAGTTTATTATAAAGTAAATATGATCTTAAGTAATTACTCCAAATAAGAAACACTCTTTTGCTCTCATAATTTTAAATTATATAGAGCTTATATTGAGTAAAGTCAAAGCAAAAGAGAATTATAAAATATTTACGATAAAAGATCTCACGGTATTCAAGTTAAGTTCTTAATAATTATATTGATGCGTAATACAAGCTACATATATACAATGTAAATAATATTATATACACATACTTTTTTTCTTTATAAGATCCGTTAATTTGTTACCTACTGCAATTTTGGATAAGTTAAAGTGGAATTTTTTACATTTAGTTAGTTGCGCTTAAACATTGGAAGAATTAGGTTGCGAATAAAGTTTATTTTAGTTTTAATTAAACTTTGGCTTTTTTTCTATAACATAATTTATCAAAATACACTTTTAGGCGGTAAAACAGTTGTGTTGAAAATTATAAATGGCAATTTCAAGTTACTAATATGACATAAAACTATAACTTACAAGATTTCGTAACAATATTTTCTTGTTTTTAACAAGAATTAGCAATTTTTGAATTTCTTGTCTTAAGAAATTTTTGATCATTACCAAAAAACGTGACATTTTTGATCTTGATAAAATGTTTCTTTATGCAAGAATATTATACTAAACACGAACAAAATAAGTTTAAAGCAAGAAATTACTTTTGGATTTTGGATTTCCTTGTTTTAAGAAACGAAAATAAACTTTTTTCCGTGTACAAAGTACATACATTTATAAATTTTCTTACTTGTTTCATTTCATTGCTTCCACATAATTATTTAAATATAATTGTGTTGTCATGCTTATGCATGATTAAATACTAGAAGTTCGAAAAGGCAATTTTTTTTTTTGCAAATTGAAATTTGACATTTATTATTTTAAAAGCTTTTTCGAGTATTTTTGTTGATTGCAAGAAATAAATTACAATTATTATTGCTCCTTTTTTTCTTGGTTATAGATTATTCTTTCGTATATGGAAAGATGCCTGTTTGTTCGATAAAATAAACATCTTTTTTGTCATTGTTTTAATAGCAAAGTTGAGCATGTGTGCATAAATTAAAATCTTCTTTTATCACTAACACACACGCACACTTTACTTCATTGATAAACTTTTCATTTATGATTTTATTTTTTAATGATGCCTTTTATGTTTTCAAAAGAAAAAAAACAATATTTTAGGTATTATAATTTATGATAAAAGTTTTTCCTGCAGATATTTTAAAATCGAATACTTGCGCATACAAACTTTTATATATATTAGAAATTTTTAAGTGTTTTAGCTGAAATATTTATTTATTTATTTAAGTTTTAAAAGTTTAAGAGGAGTAGTTTGTTTTAAAAACTTGAACACAAGTGCATTCTTAATTAGTTTGCAGGAATGTTTAATAATACAAAACTAAGTCTAAGGGCCTGTTCGCCGATAACGAAAGAAGACTTCTTGCGCTTAAATTACATGTAAAACAAATACAATATTTTATAATTTGTTTTTGTTTTAAATGTAATTTAAGCGAACGAAGTCTTCTGTCGTTATCGCCGAACAGGCCCTAAGTTTTAAAAAAATAAATTTATTATAAAAGATACGCATTGTAAAGTTTATTCATTTAATATTATATTCCACTAATACAATTTTGAGTTCAATATTAATATTGTGAGAGTAAATTCACAATTAATCAATCACAGATTCGAATAATTCAGAAGTTGACTTTATATGAGATCTTTAAATTTTAAAACCTGACCTGACAGGTGAATAGACGGATAGACAGACGGACATTGATAAATCGACTTCGAATTGCTCAAGGACCAAGAGAACGCAGAATAAATTCTGCAAAATTGTTCACCAAATTAAGCATTAATCAAAAATAAAATCAGTTTTAATTAAAAATTTAATCAAATAAATTAAACGTTTAAGCAAGTGAACTAAACGTTTCATCAAGTGAATTAAACGTTTAATTGATACATACTATTAATTTGTTAACTGGTGCAAATTTAATTTATTTTTTCATTAATATTACAAATTTTTTAATTGAAATCAATTTTAATTTGTTTCTGTGCATATAAACTTTATGCGGTCTTAGATGAATATTAAATAGATTCACATGGAATGACAATCTTAGTGTACCCTCCTTTCCCACTAGTGGGGGAGGGTATAAAAATACATTCCATGCTCAAAATTGGTGTTTTGTAGCAAATAACTCCCGGTAGCAGCAAGGTCAAACAAAGTCCAAAAAGGTCAAAAAAAAAGAACAATTTTATCTTGATTTTCATCCTTGCTGTAAACCATGTCTAATATCATGTTCGCCCGGTGCTCTGGATAACTTCGCTCTCTGTTTTTATTACTTATTGGAATTACCATATTCGCACGGCATTTTCATAATCGGTTTTGACAGTTCTTCTTCTTCTTTTTTTTTATTAATTTTGTTTATTGCTAAATTTAATTGTTTGTTTGCTGTTACTTGTATAAAGAATGGAAAGAAAAAGTAAGTAAAACATATTATTTCAAGGAAATAAATACATATAAAATATTTATTTTCCTAGTAATTAGAAAAGCTGTTAGCTGTTTGTTTTTTTAGTGCCGATAAAAATTAAAGATTACTTTGATTTTAAAGTAATCCACAGGGTAATAAAAATAAAAAAACTTACAAGTGAGATAAACCGCTCTCAAAATTTTGTATGACGAATTATGTTTTTTGGATCATAATTAGGCTGTGAATTACGAAAAAACGCTGTCGTGCGAACATGGTATAATTTATATAAGTCATTCTTGTTATGAAAGCAACTCGTGCTTTTCAATAAATTATGTACCCAAACATGATGAATAAATTAAGAGTAACGAAAAATTCTTTGACATAATCATTTCTTTCTTGCGAATTCTAAAACAAGTTTTATTAACATTTTTAACTAAATAACATATCAAAATATTTTTTTTATGAAAGTAACCCCATTTAAAAACATTTTGATTTGATAAAAGACAAAAAAGAATCCAATTTTACTTTTTCTAAAAACTAATTAAAACTTAACAAAAACGTTACAACAAAAAATAAAGGTTATATAAAACTAATTTATTTAGAAAAATAATTAAATTATATTATTACTTTGAAATAAATTTCATTTTAATAAGATTTAATTCTTTTCATATAAATTTAATTTTACATTTATTTATCAGAAACATTAAATTTACATAGAAATACAAATATTTATTTGCAAGTTTGGCAAATATGAGTTTTTGTTTAAGTTTTTCTAGGATGAATGTGCTTTTATTTGTAGTTACCGCAGCAGGATACGACTTTCGTATCCTTGGGATAACACGTGCGCAAGACTGCATCAAAACATTTTATTTACTTAATATTGAATTTCTCAAATGCTTTGTAAATACAACTTACGATTTAGTGCTTAACTATAACTTTCTCTTCTATAAACAAAATTATTGTTTCATTCACACTTGACTCGGTAATAAATAATTTACATGGTAAATTGTTAAAGTTTTAAAGCAAAATAATTTCTTAAAGCGATAAAAATTAGGGTTTAAAATGCTACTTTTACAAAAGAGAAAAGCTTATAAGTACTTTAGTGGTTCACTATGGAATTAGGTTTAAAAAAAATCTCATGGATCATAATTTAGCTACATAAATTAACTTTTGTCAGGATTAATAAAATAATTAATAACAAAATGTTAACCTCCCTTTAAACTTTAAATATGATAAAATTTAACAAATTAATGCTTAATTATACCCACACTACAAAAGTGTAGAGCCGCCCTTTGCTCCCCAAAGAAGTAAAGGGAACAACTATATGCAATAGTGGAGCGGGTATTATGCATTTGTGCTGATGTTTGTAACACCTTTAAATTTTGATCCTCGGCCCACCTTTAAGTATACATATCGGCTCAGAGCCACTTTCTGAGTCGAATTAACAATGTCCATCCGGCTGGCAGGCGCACCGTCTAACTGGCTGGCAAAGCACAGGTCGCAAAATAAAATGGAGATGATGTGATGAAATTTGGTATATAAGTGCTAATTGGAACAAGGACTAAGCCTTTTGAAAGTGGAAGAATCGGTCCATAATTTCACATAACCCCCATACAAGCTTCTTTCATTGTGATTAAATTAGGTCCAAACTTATTATTGCAACACTCATTAAAATAAAATATTTAATTTGTTTCACTACAGATCTCGTGCATTGTTTATAATAGTTATTCATCCCAAGTAGCTGCGATAGCTTTTTGATTTAAAAAAAATGGTTTTTTTTTTTTAAAAATGTCTTTTCCTTTATAGTAGTTTTGGTCACTTTTTGGGATGCGAGTGGCTTTTGTATAAAAAAATAATTTCTAACTCTAGACGAGGGTTTTTCAATTTTAAGCAAATGAATTTTTTCCAATTTGGGCTTAAATGTTTCTAAAACCTTAAAAATAAAACTAATGCAGGGAAACTAGACAAATTAACCTTTCCGACGGTATGTAACATACCCAAATATCATTTTATATCTTCGAAACTGTAATGCCCACAATAAGTTAATCCCATGAATAAAATTCCTTTTTTTCTGTAGAAATGTTGACAAATTAATTTTTTTTTATTTATATGTAATAATAATTAAATTAATAAATGATAATAATAATAATCAAAAGATAAATAGTTAAATAAAATTTAATATTTATCCCATTCGATCCTTTTATTTCCTAATTTGTTTTACATATAATTTGTTGTAGCTGATGAAGTGTTTAAGTTTGCAAATTTTCAAATACCCAGTCTTTCATCCATTTTTAAATTTTTTTTAAAAAACAAAAAAATTTTTTTTTCAAAAGATTGATCAAATAGTTTTCGAAGCTACTTGGTTAAATTTGTGCCTAAACTACTATCCAATAGGACTTTTTATGTTCGATATTAAATGTAGAGACAGTTCGATATTAAATGTAGAGACAGTAATAAGTCTCTTGCAAATATACCTGTAACTCATTCCTTGATAATGATATCCGATGGATATCGAAATATTGGAACAAATAATTTAATAAATAATATATTTATTTTTAAAAATAATTGGCCTCGAGCTTGAAAAAACTTTTTATTTTAATAATTAAAATTTTTAAATGCGTTCGTGGTAACAAGTTTTAACGAAATACGAATTAAACAATACCGAGCTAGTGTGAACTCAACTTATAAATGTACATATCTTGTTTCATACAAAATAGTAGTTACCCAATAATATTCACCTACGTTTGTATTATTATAATAAATTTTGAAATGCAATAAAAAACGTACAGATGTCTTTGTTGCGATATGATTTTTATCAATGTTCTTTTACACTTCTACAAAGATGAACTGCACAATTCTCCTGAGCAAAATGTAATGTAACTCAAATTTACGCAAAAATTTACCCACATATACATACGTAAAAAACATTTCAGGTTTATGAAACGAATTTTCTATGAATATTTTATAATTTAATTTATTCCTTGGTTTGTTTTTGTACATTTGACACTTTTATCACAAAAAAGAGCAAATCTATGTTTATGAATATTAAAAGAATTTGATAGATTTTCTTAGAGACACAAATAAACAAACTTATAAACATTTTAAATATTAGTTTTTTTTATTACGTTTTTTGTAAATTTCATATTACGTTTTCCATGCTAAGTTGTGTTGGGTCGTGCGGCTTAGGAACGTAGGACGTTATGCTGTAAAATTCTAAAAACAAGCTTTGTAACCCACAATTTTGTCGTAAACGTATTGTGCAAATAATATTAGAAAATTCTAAATTTTCCTTTCCATTTTAGATTTTTAATTTTTCTTTTTCTATGTCGGGAGGAACAGACTTATATACGCCTTTACGTTTACGTCAGCTTTTGTGCGCCTACGTACAAATTATTATACGTTTTAATTTAAAAACTTATCTAAGTCGTACGCAAATACTAGAGTATCCATTCGATTAATCGATTTTTAACTTTTTAATATTATTTAACACTAAATTACATCTTCTTAACTTCTACATTATTTTTTATCACACAAACTTTTGAGCATATTTCAGACCATTTTTAGATGAGAGAGAGATAAATTATGTATATCATTATAAACGTCAAATTTCATACGTTAGAAATTTGACACTGTAATAGCACATGTTTCCTATATAGTTTAACATTAATCGTAAAAAAATGTGTTAATTACAAAAATTTAATAAGTTATCAGTGAAATTGAAATCAAAGTAATTTTAAAAACTTAACGGTATAAAATAAGGTTATAAAAAATTACGTGATTTTATTTTTATCAGATAATAAAAATTGGGAATTAAGCACGTATAATAAAATTATTTAAATTAAATTTTGTATTCCCACGAAAATTATTTTGATGATTTTTAAAAAAAATTTTTACTAACAGCAGTATTCATAATGAAAATTTGGCATGAAGTTAGCAAAGAGTTTGTTCATAACACACTAACCAAACTCTGGCTAGCGATTTGCTAAACTCTTGTTAACGAGCTGCCAAACGTTTGCCAACTTGTGAAAAACAGCCGTTTAATGTTAAACAATTTTGTTAGTTTTTTTTAATTTACTGTTTTAGTTTAAATTTACTGTGTTTTACTTAATTTATTTTAATTTTAAACAATTTTTATATGTGAAGGGAAAAACAAAAAAAGGAAAAAATTACAAATTCATCGATGATTAGTGCAAAACGTGTTGCATTTTTGAGTAATACAATGTGGCATAATAAAAATTCAGAGTTGATTTATTAAAAGTTGGCAGATGGAGAAAAATTCGTTATGAATTAACTCTGTGCCATCAAGCTGTTAAGCGTAATCGGCATTCTAGTTAGCGTCTCGTTGTACGTAGTATACAAACTGTGGCTTACCTTTTGGTATGACTACGGCTGTAAGAATGTCCATTTACTTCAATTTCACTCGATTTCTAGGAATAATAATATGGTTTTAAACGTTTTTCATAACTAACTGGCACTTATCACTAAATATGCCGGAACTATAAAGATAAAAATATAAGAAGTAAATAAAAAATTGTCTTAAAAATATGAGCTGAAGCCTATATTTAATACCCGCATTGGGTTAAGCAGGCGGGACACAATTGCAAATTATTAACTGAAAAAAATTAGTGGTTCCCGCCTGCTAATAAACATAACTGTACTTAACATTGGCTCTCAGATCATTTTATGGTCTGTTAAGGGCCAAATACACATTTCAAATGCTTGTCCAGCAGGCAAATTCACTCGTGTATGTACGTGAGCTAGACGTAATATTTGCTGTCATATCAAAATTTTTTGATTTTCCATCCAGCATCATCGGTGTGACACATACATGTTCACTACAACTACCATAGCGCTCGATAAGAAATACTTAACGTGGACAGACCCCTTCAAACCGAATTAGTGTTAGTTTAATTTTGTTTTCCTTAAACTTGTTTCAGTCTTTTTAGAGCCACTTTTTGGGTTAGAGATTAGCGATTAAATTAACTTTAATCTCCGTATTTACTTTTTGAGTTGTATTTTTTTAAACTTTTTTTGCTAGTTTAAGCGGCCATTGATGGTGGTTTAAGCCTTAACTTAAACTGTCAACATACATATGTTTAACATAAACAATTAATGCAAAAATATAAACAAAAAATTATTTTAAAAATAAAATATATACTTTTATATAATTTTTCCTTTCTTTATTTTTTCATTAATATATTTTTTCTTTAAACGTAAAAATTTCTACCTTGTAAACAAAATTAAATTCGCATATTTTCTTCTTCTTCTTTTAAAACATCCATCTTGCTTTGATAAAAAGTTTACATTTGCAAAAAAAATATTGCCATTTATTTGTGCTCAGTATGGTAGCACTACATGGTTTAAGCCACAACCCAAAAATATCAAATTCAATTAATGCTAGATTAACTTAATTCGCAGATTATCTAATTATAGAATAAAATTAACTTCAATCTCAAACCCAAAAAGTGGCTCTTAATGTATAAAAATTGTATTTTTTCCGGCCGGTTTTTTGATTTTTTAAATTATTTATTTAATTTAAAAGTTTTAAAACTATCTTCACACATATCGCACCTTTATTGCGACAAAGTCATATCTCAAAAAAATCAAACTTGGCCGAATTCGATTGAAGTTTTCGAAATGAACCTTTAGATACAGGTTTAATGAAATATATTTTGCTATAACTTTTGAATATTTGAAAACCTTACTCGATTAATCGGGCAAATTTAAAATTCAAAAATCGATTAATTTCCTACTCGAACAAAACCAAAATTCAAATAATTGGATACTCTAATAAATACATTCATACTGTGGAATTTTGTTCCTACGGTTGAATTGTAGAAAAACGTTGGTGAGCATGACCAGTAAAGTTTTTGCAAAGAGTAAATTAAACCATTAAATATGTAACAAATATTTTTGCTTCAAATTAATATTCATACCATGAGAATTGTTGTCCAAGATAAAATGGATGTCTGCACATGTTAAATGTTTGAGGCAAACATGTGAAGAACTCAATTAACTTTTAACATAATAACCAAGTGAGAAGACTGTAGTCGGTCGAGCCGATTATGTGAAACCCTTCACTAACAGTTCAAAGCAAAAGACCCAAACTTATAAAACCTTCTTTCTGTAGTTTAAAATATTTTTAGAAAAATATCAAGCTACTGAAAATTGGAAATTTTTTGTAAACTGGCGATTATTAAGTTCTGTGAACGTATAAGAAATATTTTTAAATTTAGGCCCTAATTATGTAAATCGCAACGCAACGCCAAAGAATTACAGTGAAAGCAAAAACAAAGTCATCAATATTTTGTAATTTTGTTGTTGTTTTGTGTTTTGTTGCGAGGCTTATGCCTCGTCTTTATATAAGTGCTGCTTATCCATGTCTAATAACACATATTGTGTGTAATTTTTACTTGCATGTGTAGACCAAGTGTAGTTAGTTCCTTGTGTAATCTATATCTTATTTTGCTTTAAGTTCTTTTTTTCATTAATTTTTGACAGTCAAGATTTTTTTCCGAACATTGAGTATTTTTTTTATTTCTTTTCAACCTGATTTCTGTTACTTTCCAGCTTTCTTTTTGTAGAAATAACGGACATTAGCAATACAATTGTTTATTATGTTCAAAGTAAATTGAGTTTTTTACATGCTTACCTGATAATAGTGCTGGAATACTATCGATATTTAGCGATAGTTCAGATTTCATTATCGATATTACTATCGACTATATGTTTGTACTTGAGAAGAAAAACTTTAACTTATTTTTTATCAGTCTGGTATATTTTTTTCTTGTTTTTAATGTTTAACATTTTTATAACAACTAAACTAACTACGATAACTGAATAAAACAACGAAAACAACTTCAAAATTTTATAAAACTAAATTGAACGGTTGAACAAAAATATTATTCATATTAGAATGCTTAACGTAACAAAAATTGCTAGTTTTCAAAAAACTAATATTGTAGAAAAACTAAATTTGTTTGCGTTCAAAATACGAAGACATCAACTATTTGATAAGAAATTTATTTTTTTTCTAAAAAAACAAACAACATATTTGGTTTAAGGCAGTTTATCCTGTTATTTAATAGTTCACCGGCTTCTGAAAAGTACCCTTCTGAAGGTTCCTTCAGCAGGGACTATAAGATATATAACTTTAACTTAAGATTTTGTTCAACGTAGTCGGTCTAAAAGACTATTCCTGTAATGATCGTTTATTGTATTGCCATATGCTCGCAATTGCATTTTTTTCCAACATTACACAAACATTGGGCATCTCAGTCACTGCGCAAACATATACATATTTTGACATAAAGGCATCTAATTAGGAGTAAAAAGAAGCACGGCTGAGCTATTGATACCACCTGCTATTCTTTTTGTTTGTATAACCAAGGAAAAACTTTTTGATTTTTAGTAATAAGAGGTAGTTATTATAAACGTTACATGGTAAGTAGTAGTCATTACAATTGTCATTACTCTGAAAACTTCAATGTAATGACCTCAGCAACTACTTAATACTTCTATTATTGTCACTACTAAATATTTGTTTACTAATATCTTCACTTCTTATTAGTTGTGTTGTTTTCAGTAATGAATATTTCCTTACTGGTAACGTACTGAATAACTACTTATTAGGTCTATATTGTATATTGTAAGTACTTACAATTCAACGTACTAGTAGTAAAAAAATAACTAGATACTTTTTGAATTCCAGTAAGTGTATTGTAAGTACTGAATTCTGTGGACACCTCAAACAAAAAGAAGTAGTTATTTGGCCGAAAAATAAGTAGTGTTTACTTTTCCAACATTACTTGCCAACTTACCAGGTAAGTAAAGTTTTTGCTGCAAAAATCTGTGATTAAAGCTGCTGTTACATGTTTTCATAGCTGTATTTTAAATAATAATATCGATATCGACTTTTTTTCTATCAATATTTCCGATATTTTAAGACAATCGATGGTATCAATAGTACTATCGATAATTTCCCAGCACTGCCTCATACATTAAACATGTGCAGACATACATTTTATCTTAGTCAACAATTCTCATGGAATGAATATTCAATTGAAGCTTAAATATTTGTTACATATTAAATGATTTAATTTACTCTTTGCAAAAATTTGACTGGTCATGCTTACCAACGTTTTTCTACAACTTAACCGCATAAACACAATTACATCGCAAGAACGTATTAAGGTACAACTTATATATGTATGTTGTCAAATTAAGATGTATACTATTTGACACGTAGTCATATAATAGCTGACGCAAACGTAAAAGCGTATCTACTGCGAACGTTGCTAAAGTTCTAATTCTTTTTATCAGCCTGTTGCTTAAGTCATAAAAAGAGAAAAATTAAAATCTTAAATGAAAAGAACAATTAGTGTAAACTTGGAATTTTCTAATATTATTAACACAAGAAAACAAGATAATTGTGTTCTTAGCATAAAAAAGTAAGATTAAATTTACAAAAACGTAATGCAAGAAACCAATATTAAAAATATCTATGAGTGGGGTTATTTGTATCTCTAAGGAAATTCATCTAGTTATTAATTTTTTCATTAATATAGATTTGATTTATTTTATGCTAAATGTATCAAATGTTCAAAAACCAACCATAGAATAAATAAAATCATTAAATAAATCTTTACGTACATTTTAAAAGACGAACTGCTTTGAATTACATAACTTTTTGCACAGTATAATATGAGAAAATGAGAAAAATTTTCATTAAATTACTGCAAAGAAGAAAGGAATTTTACAGCATGAAATGAATCAAAAATTATTGATTCACCAAAATTTTTTCAATTAAATCAAGTAATGCTGTTTCAAAAAATTTTTCAATAGTTGGATTTAATTTGCCTTAATCTATATATATTTATATATATATATATAAAATTAAACGGTCCATGTATGTAATAGCATCACGTGAGAACGGCTGGAGCTAATTAGCTTATATGCGATTCAAAACTTTTAGGAGATGATTTGTAAAGAAAAATATATTTAAAAATTCCTGGTTAAACCCGGAAAATTTAAGTTTTCAATATATTGCCTCCTCTTTACTTCTCATTTTTATTAATAAGAGAAAATTTTAGTAGAAACTCGAGGAAGAAGATGGTTTGTAGAGAAAAAAACTGAAATTTTTGTGTTTGAATTTTTAGTTCTATGTTCGATACTAATTTTTACTAAATAACTTCAGAGCGAAGCCGGAGCCGGAGCACAAACTTCTAAGCATTCGATATTGTATTAAACTTTCAGACAGTCTTTAAAATGTTTCAATTAACTGTTTTGATTGAAAAAAATATTTTTATTTGCATTTACGTTATAAATAGTCTCATTTTTACAAACTATTGCCCGTTATTTCTGTAGAAAAAGAGCGTATCGTGTTCGCACCTAACAGTTATCTTTACCTATTTCTTTTTGTAGAGATTACGGGCATAGGTCTGGATTTACACTATGAAGGTTTTCTTTCAGACACACGCAGAGAAAAAACATGTTTAAATATGGTCACCTCCAACAAAACTATTTTTATAGAAAATTTTATACATATTATTGTTAATATAACCATGTTATTGTCACCTACAATCATATTATGATTGAATCAGTCCTCCATAAAGAACCCACAACAATATTATGGTGGCCTCTAAACTTGTTATGGTTAAATATGACAATAATTTGTTTTAAAATAAACAATAGTATTTTCCTCTTTTCCAAGAGCAACATGCTATGGTTGAAAATCAACCAAACTACTATAAGTGTTAAATACGTTTTAGTTATTTTTGACCATAATATGTTCGGAAGCAACCATAGTATGAAAGACTAATTCAACCATAATATTGTTGTCGGTGACAATAATATTGTTCGATGAATCATAATATGTTTTAAATTTTCTTTAAAAATAGTTTTGTTGGAGGACCATATATAAACATGTTTTTTCTCTGGCTGCAGTCTGAGCTCATTTGTGTGAGGGGAGAGAAGAACAGCATGTTTGACTTAAACTCTGTGGTTTTCATGGACAACCGCGTTGGTTTGTACAAAAACACTTCTGTGCTGTTCTATCGCGGACGTTATATCTTATGTTAGGAAATAAATATTGCGCGTGGGTACGTGCCGTTCATCCAGTTCTTTCTTACTACAGAAAATGGTAAGATTTACTTTTTTTGTAAACCAAATGATTTGATTGCAAATAAGAACCATCAATAGGATTTTGGAAGGCGAATTCACTCTGGCACAGTTTCTTTTTTTATTTGTGTGTATAATTTTGCTGCAAATGTGTAATTTGGTACATTGTCATATGTTATTTCCGAATTATTCATTAGCAGCACTGTTTTATACATAACTAAGTTTGGTGTAGAAACAACAACAACAACACTACAAAAAGAAAAACGTACATTATCTCTTTGTTTAAAAAAGAAAAACAAAAATTTTCCGATTTCTATTCAAATAATTAAGTTTCAAATTTTCATAGTAGAATGATGACGAGAACTATATCGGGCCATTTTACTGGTTTGCTAAAATTAAGAGTTCATCTGAGCGCGAAGGGGAGAATAACAAAAGTGAAACAGGTGTAACGTTAAAAATAACTAGCTCTTTCTGGTTCCCAGGTGTGAGTGGTTAGAATCAACCTTACTTTTCAAGTACGAATTCGGAAAGAAACCAACTTAGAAATTCGTGAATCAGGCACAGTTTGGAACTAATTTTATCCCACTTTTTCTTTGGTTAATACCATTTTCCGGTTATTTTAAGTACGGATAAAGTTAAGTATTTGGCATTTGAATAATCCGTACTTGATTCAATAATTTTGTAATTGATTAAATAAACTTCGTTCTAACCGTAGTATTTACACCTCTTTGGCTTGATTTGAGTACGGATGAATTGATGATTCTTTTAAGGGTATATCTTTGATCAGTTGTTAAAATATTGAATAATTTTAAATGCGTAACATTTAAAGTATTTAAAGTATATTTAAAAACTTACCGTATTTAAATTTGTTATTTTATCCAACTCGACTGCCGTGCTGCCGCGATGATGTAGATGTGGTAAATGATGTGTTGTCAACATTTTTTTTCCTAAAAGTCTATGTTCAGTCTAAATTAAGAGGTTGTTGCAAAAATCACCAGAATTTAAACTGAAATTAGAAAAATAGAACAGACTATTTCAATACATAACAATAATTAAATAATCAATTGAGAATGTATTATTAGTATTCATAGAATTTAAGACTGCCCTTATTGGTGTTTGGTTGTGGTTGATTGCTGACAAACCAAATTACATGTCAAAATCTTATTTATGCTACACAAATTTAACATGTTTATATGTCACGAACGGTTGCCCTGTGGTAGTTTCATTAAAACAATTCAGCAATAGCATGTTTAAAGCAAACTAAAAAAAATTTTCTAATAAATTCAAATGGCCTACAAAAGTAAATAATTAAAATCAAAAGAATACGACTTTGTTGAGGTCACAAGTATGTTCATATCGCCTATATCGTCTGAACAAACTGTTGCCTAATTGTGGCCGTGGAAACCTTGGGTTTCGTATCGACTTTCCAAGGGGTCCGCGAAATAACTACTAAAAGTGAGCTGTTGAAATTTTTTAAACTAAAATAGTATACTGAACAAAAGTCGGAATTTTATTAAAATTGTTTAAGAAATCTATAAAGTATAATTTTATCGCCAATGTGTATATGATATTCGATGGTGGCACAATATATTTACAAGAATCAAAATGCTTTTGATTTTTATTGCACAGTGTAAGGAATTGCAATATACCGTGCAATGTGTCGGCAACAATGTACGATGTTGTTTTTTTTATAGGTTATGTTTTGTTTTAAATTAGAAATGCGCCATAGTTTCATTAAATCCATTGTGCCACCATAATATTGTTAGTGGATGGGGCACTTTAAAACAATAAACGTTGGAACCCCTTGCTCAAAACTTAACTACATATGTTTTGTTTATGCTGATATCAATTTTATCTCTGTAACAATTTAAAATTTTCAAAACTTATGGCAAAAAACACACATTAAGGCTCAGTTAGGCGAACGTTGCTGTACCGTATCTGTACTGTATCAATCAGCTGTTCGCTTTTTGTTATATGAAACGCAATACAAAAGCTTACCGAAATGTAATGTACCGTAGTTGCAACGTACCATCTATATATATAGAAATGAAAAATGTTTGTATGTTTGTGTGTTTGTTTGTTGGCTTATAGACTCCGAAACTACTGAACCGATTTTCTTGAAATTTGTACAGTAACATCACGTGAGCCCTAAAAATAAAATAGGCTACTTATTTTTTCGAGGGGGGCAGGGGAATTGGTACCCCCCATAGGATGCCAATATTTATTATCGCATATCTTAAGAGCCGCTGGACGCATTTTGCTGAACTTTTTGTAGTAGGATCTTCTGAGCCCCGAAATTGAAATAAAATAGCAGCGGGGGAAGTAGTTCCCCCCATAGGACGCCAATACTTAATATCGCGTATCTTATGAACTGTTATAGTGAGAATGTTCAAACTTTGTGGAAGTCACTCTTATGGTATACTACGCTTTTGAAAGTAAAAATAAAGCGGGTAGGCGCAGGGGGGAAAAACCTCCCATAGGATGCATATATTAAATATCGCTTAACTAAAGAACTATTAAAGGGGGAGTTTTTATACGTGGTTAAAGCTACTACTATGGCAAACTAAAAATTTCAGTATAAAAATGGGCGGGGTAAACAGGGGAGGAGCAGTACCCCTCATAGATAGAAATATAAATAAGAGTCACTGCACGCATTTTGTTAAACTTTTGGTAGTAGGATCTTCTGATCCCCAAAATTGAAATAAAATAGAAGCGGGGGAAGTGGTTCCCCCCATAGGACGCCAATGCGTAATATCGCATATCTTATGAACTGTTATAGTGAGAATGTTCAAACTTTGTGGAAGTCACTCTTATGGTATACTACACTTTTGAAAATAAAAATAAAGCGGATAGGCGCAGGGGGGAAAACCCTCCCATAGGATGCATATATGAAATATCGCTTTACTGAAGAACTATTAAAGGGGGAGTCTTCGAATGTGGTTAAAGCTACTACTATGGCAAACTATAAATTTTAGTATAAAAATGGGCGGGGTAAACAGGGGAGGAGCAGTACCCCTCATAGATAGAAATATAAATAAGAGCCACTGCACGCATTTTGTTGAACTTTTGGTAGTAGGATCTTCTGAGACATAAAATTGAAATAAAATAGCAGCGGGGAAAGTGTTACCCCCCGTAGGACGCTAATGTTTAATATCGGATATCTTAAAAACTGTTATAGTGAGAAAGTTCAAACTTTGTAGAAGTCACTCTTATGGTATACTTCACTTTGAAAATAAAAATAAAGCGGGTAGGCGCAGGGGGGAACTACCTTCCATAGGATGCATATATGAAATATCTCTCAACCGATAAAGTGGGTAAAGCAGTGTAGCGAAGCGCACGGGTTAAGCTAGTTCTGTATAAAATAGAATTTCATACCGTTGTTACGTGACATTTGTAAAACAGTGATGGGCGGATTGTATGTTTCTTGGAATGCGGGTATTTTTGCTCTTTTTTTTTGTACTTTTTTCAGTAAAGCTATGGAATTGTGACAAAACAACATTTTTTTATATGTAAACTAGCTTAACCCGGTGCGCTTCGCTACACTGCTTTAACCACTTTATCGGTTGAGAGATATTTAATATATGCATCCTATGGAAGGTAGTTCCCCCCTGCGCCTACCCGCTTTATTTTTATTTTCAAAGTGAAGTATACCATAAGAGTGACTTCTACAAAGTTTGAACTTTCTCACTATAACAGTTTTTAAGATATCCGATATTAAACATTGGCGTGCTATGGTGGGTAACACTTCCCCCGCTGCTATTTTATTTCAATTTTGGGGCTCAGAAGATCCTACTACCAAAAGTTCAACAAATTGATTGCAGCGGCTCTTATTAATATTTCTATCTATGAGGGGTACTGCTCATCCTCTGGCTACCCCGCCCATTTCTATATTGAAATTTATAGTTTACTATAATAGTGGCTTTAACCACGTTTGAAGACTCTCCCTTTAATAGTTCTTCAGTTGAGCGATATTTAATGTATGCATCCTATGGGAGGTATTTCCCCCCCTGCGCCTACCCGCTTTATTTTTTTTTTCAAAAGTGAAGTATACCATAAGAGTGACTTCTAGAAAGTTTGAACATTCTCACTATTACAGTTCTTAAGATTTGCGATGGTAAACATTGGCGTCCTATGGGGAAAACCACTTCCCCCACTGCTACTTTATTTCAATTTCGGGGCTCAGAAGATCCTACCACCAAAAGTTCAACAAAATGCGTGCAGTGGCTCTTATTTATATTTCTATCTATGAGGGGTACTGCTCCTTCCCTGTTTACCCCGCCCATTTTTATACTGAAATTTATAGTTTGCCATAGTAGTAGCTTTAACCACGTTTGAAGACTCCCCCTTTAATAGTTCTTCAGTTAAGCGATATTTAATATATGCATCCTATGGGAGGTTTTTCCCCCCTGCGCCTACCCGCTTTATTTTTATTTTCAAAAGTGTAGTACACCATAAGAGTGACATCCACAAAGTTTGAACATTCTCACTATAACAGTTCATAAGATATGCGATATTAAGCATTGGCGTCCTATGGGGGGAACCACTTCCCCCGCTGCTATTTTATTTCAATTTTGGGGCTCAGAAGATCCTACTACAAAAAGTTCAGCAAAATGCGTCCAGCGGCTCTTAAGATATGCGATAATAAATATTGGCATCCTATGGGGGGTACCAATTCCCCTGCCCCTATCGAAAAAATAAGTAGCCTATTTTATTTTTAGGGCTCACGTGATGTTACTGTAAAAATTTCAAGAAAATCGGTTCAGTAGTTTCGGAGTCTATAAGCCAACAAACAAACACACAAACATACAAACATTTTTCATTTTTATATATATAGAAGATAGAAGATACAAATATACATATGTTAAGATATTTATGTACACATACAATGGAAATGTGAAACGTATAAAAGGCTTTAAATGGTATCAAAACCTTGTTTGGTGTAAGATATAAATATATATGCTAAAATGCAAATTTGTTTATGGTAAATCAATAATATAAATATTATTAAAATACTGTTTTAAATACCATTTAAATCACTAGGTACTTTTTCTGCACAGCGGTCAACATTAAAAAATTTTTGATTCCCATCACTGTGTGTATTGTTTTATGTATACTATTTCTTTTTGTTTATGTATGGGAAAAACATATGACACGTTTTTAAATGTTCTATAAGTGCACCAACGTTCTTACAGTACGGTGCGGTACATTACGGGTAGAGCAACGTTCGCCTAACTGGGCCTTTAGTCTGTAT
This sequence comes from Pollenia labialis, assembly GCA_949318255.1. Classification (NCBI taxonomy): domain Eukaryota; kingdom Metazoa; phylum Arthropoda; class Insecta; order Diptera; family Polleniidae; genus Pollenia; species Pollenia labialis. The sequence continues at coordinate 77,000,159 of OX439141.1, read as the reverse complement.
GTAATAAGGTTTATCATAAAATGTGTGCATAGACAGTTTTTATAGGTTGTTTGTTAATGTTCTTCAACTTTTCTAGAATTTTGTTTCACATTGACATTTTAATGACATGAACGCTTTTAGATTCTAATGCCGAAATGTGTTTTAGAAAATAAAAATGACTATTTTTTGTGTTAAATACAGTATTTTACATAAAAGTGCGAATGTTACGATCTCCGCCTGCTAGCACTATTGACACAGAAAAAAAAAAAAATAACTATAATTCATGTTAATTAAACATTCCCGTAAAGTTAGAGCAAAATGGCATTCATATTAAAATAACACTCCGAATCACGTTGAATGAAAGTTATTTCAAGTTGCAACAACGTAAATTTCATGTACAATCAAATTGATTTTAGTTTGAAATAACAGTGAGAAGAAGTTCTAAACACCTACATGTTTCACTTTTTTGTTTTCCCCTTTGTTTACAGAAGTTTACCCCGCCAGAATGGACCGATGTGGTTGTCGTCATCATTCTACTTTATTTAACTAAAAATTTTAACAAAAAGAATACGGGAATTTTGTTTCTTTTTATAAATAATTTTAAACATGAAAATATAAAAAGTCATGTTTTTCTTTTTACAGCTTTGTTATTGTTTCTATACAAGACAAATAAAACAGGATGTTATGAATTCAATATGGTACAATGTTATTTTAACATTATTCGATTAAAATAATATAAAACAATGACAATTTTAAAAAATATTCTTTTACAATGATTTTTAATCAAAATTGCGCCATGTTAATTTAACATTGATGTTTTTTTCTTTACAATCCAACACTAATGTGTAGGTTATTATAAGGGCCCATAATCAAAGTCAAAAATAAAGCAGACTTTTTCTAAAGTATACTTTAGAACAATTGTGTTCATATGCACTTAAAGCCGGTTTTAGTTTAAAATAAACGTTACTTTGGCTTTGAGTATGGACCGAGGTATTGAGAAGACAAATTTATTTATAGTAGCAGAATTCACGGCATGCTAAAGTAGACCTTGTACATCTTGTAGGTCTTGTATATCTTTATTTTAAACACGACAACAACGAAATGCATACATTTTAAATATACTCTGTTCACGATATCAACAATATTTAAATTTAAAATGTATGTATTTTGTTGTTGTAGTTCTTTGAATAAAATTTTACAAGACCAACAACATGAACAATTGCAAACCGTGAATTTCGCTACTTTTGTCTTTTGTTCTTACTGCCTTGAATGTTCAAATTTTGTGTGTGGTCTATTTTCTGTTCTGAAATATGTTTTTGCGCGGCTTATTTTGCTATCAATGTGTACGCGTGCAGAAAAGAAAATCATGTTTCGCAGTACGTGAGACAACAAATGTTAGAAATGCTATTTGGGGTAAATTAAAAAAAAACATATTAAGATTTTTTTTCTACATATTTTGTAATAAAAGCATTAATTATTTAGATTATGTGTAAGCATTTTACAATGTGCAACGAATGAATGTGTTTTTGTAAGCTTTATATGTGTAAATTATTGTCATTACAGCCGAAATGTATAAGTTTAAAAACGAAGCATATATGGGGGAAGTCCTTGAATTACTTCGTGACTGGGCAGATGTTGAAGGCGACCAGAGTTGCCAGTGGTTTTTTCGGGAAAAAACCAACACATGCTTAGAAAAATTAGACACGTTGAAAAGATTTCCCCTACAAAAATCCCTACAAATTATTGTCATTAAAATAGAAGAAAAAAATAAAAGTTTTACAGCCCTATTTCTAAAAATTTATTAATGGTTAATTAACCAAATATAAGGCAAAATTGCTAAAGTTGTATTCATAAACGAAAAATAGTCTATTAAACCTTTAATAAACCATTCATAAAGTAAGAAAATTTATTGTTCGATTTACCCTTCTATAAACAAAAAATAAAATGAAATTTTGATAAGTGTCTGCATTTTATGATATTATTTATGTGAAATATGTTGATAAATAATGAAAAAAATGTTAAATACATTTAACATTATTTTTTTTTATTTTAGACAACCAACTTAAAGTTACATATATGGTTAATTATTTAAAAGATTTTTATATGATTTAAAAGAATATGTTCAGCGGCAAATTCAGATATTATCTTTAATAACTTATTAAATTACTAAAACTACACGCAAAGAAAAAACATGGTTGTGGTAAACATATTCTAAGAGCAACATATTATGATAAGATTCATGATTGTAGTCACCATATTACGATTGTTATTAAATCATATTATGACCAAATATGTTCGTAATATAACATCATAATATTTTTCTCTTAATCATATTATTATCCTGTTAATCATAAAACGTTAAGAAGTTATAATATTACTGTCATGGTAATCATAATAAGTTAAGAAGTAATCATATTACTGTCATGGTAATCATAATAAGATAAGAAGTAATCATATTATTGTCATGACAATCATAATAAGTTTAGAAGTAATCATATTATTGTTATGGCAATCATAATAAGTTTAGAAGTAATCATATTATTGTCATGACAATCATAATAAGTTTAGAAGTAATCATATTATTGTTATGGCAATCATAATTAGTTTAGAAGTAATCATATTATTGTCATGTCAATCATAATAAGTTTAGAAGTAATCATATTATTGTCATGGCAATCATAATAAGTTTAGAAGTAATCATATTATGATGCAAAGTGATATGAACTGTTATACATAAATTTTTTACATCATAATATGATACAACTTTAAACATAATATTTTTATTGGAAAAAAATACTTATGATAAAATAAAAAACATAATATAGTTACTGTAATCTTTTTGTCGTAGGTCGCAATTATTTATAAATTATTTTATGGAGTTTTCATTATTTTTCTCTTAAAATAACACAAAACTTACCAGTAATGGTTAATATTTTTCACCAATATTTCACAAATTTTTCCACCACTTTAAGATTATTAAAATTTTTTAGCAAAGATATTTTATTTTGTGACACTACAACCCTTTTTTAATGTTTTTTCTTTATTTTTTTTTCAATTTCTTGTTTATTTTAATGGTTATTTTGTTATTTTTTTTTTAATATATTTTTTTAATTTCTTGTTTATTTTAATGGTTATTTTTTTATTATTTAGCCACTCACTAATAAATAATTCGATATGTTTATGGAAAACACGACACAACTGATACAAAATTATTTTACAAATGGCGATACCAAAATATTATTAGAGTAACGATATTTTGATTGCATCTTAAACTTATTATGATAAATGTATATAAAGTTATCATGCTATGGCTATTAAATATCATGTTATGGCTGTGAGAAATATAATATGTTTTGAAAATTATCTTAATTTAGTTGTTAGAAAAATAATTATTTTTCGGTCAACAATACTCAAATTTATAATTGCGATAAACATTAATATGTTTACAGTAACTATAATATTGCTGATATTTAATAAAAATAACAATTATTTGTGTACAACAACAATATATTGTTACAATAAACACAGTGTGGTTGCGTAACCATGCCCAACCATATTTTTTCTCTGCGTGTAGTGGTTTTTTGTTTAAACTAACAAATTATAGTTCAAAAATATTGAAAAATATAGAATAAACAAATCATAATAATAGTGATGTTAATAAAAAGTAAACAAACTTTTTATTCGAATACTTTCTTTTCGTATATTTTAAAAAGGTTCAAACAAAAGTGTTTATGATACCTTTCGGCAAGATTTTGTTCAGAAACTAAAATAAAATGTAGTTTTATTTGATAAGAATAATTTTTAAGTTCTACAATTAAAAAAAAACTATAAAAAACAATTTAATATAGAATATCATGTGAACCGAATAGAAGTTTCATGCATCACTAGCAATAAAATGGCAGTAAAATATAAAGAAAGTTTCCATACTTAAACACAAAATCGCCACAAACTGTTAATAGTAATAAAACTGTTAATGTACGTACAAGTTTGTATAGGAGGTTTATTAGACAAAAAGCGTTTGATAGTTCTGACATGCTATAAGCGTAAAATAAGAACTTTTTATGAATATGGCTGTTAATATATAAATTTAATATTCGAGCTAAATGTCTTATTTTTTTATATAAAAAAACTGTTTAAAATTTATTAAAACCAATATTTCGGCAGTGCCTTCTTCAGGGTTTTTTTCTTTTCTTTTAACAAAAATTAACAAATTTAACAAAACGACAAAAAATTAACAAAATTAAAAAATTTTTGGAATTGAATAAAAAATATTTTTCAATACAAACATGATCTATTACAATATACATACATTTTTTACTTTCCTTTCCGAAATATTGGTTTTAATAAATTGAAAAATTTTTTTTTATATAAAAAAATAAGACATTTAGCTCGAATATTTAATTTATATATTAAAATAATAAAGGTCGAAGAAAATACATATTACATTTATAATAGTTTTAAAAAATAAATTTTATTCGAATATGTATATTGAAGCTCTGACAAAAAATTAGTATAAAACTAAAAAAAATAATACATATGGGCGATTTCATGTCATGTGACCCAATTTTGAAATCGATGTCTTCCGATTTGGATGAAATTTGCACCATTCCTATTGGATAGTAGTTTAGGCACAAAATGCCAAACTTTGACCCCCTCTTACTCTGAAACTTTTATCCGATCTTGTTTAAAATTTGTTTCTAAGCTAATATCCAATAGGATTAACCTTGGTGCAAATTTCATCCAAATCGGCAGACATCGATATTTAAAATTGGGTCACTTTATTGTTATAGTGTTAAAGCGTTAAACTTGTTTTAATTATTAATTGTTCCGTTATAAACCAATGTAATATCGATAGTATTTATATGTAAATTTGAGTCATTTTAGCGACGAATCATACTGTAAAAGTTTATGAACGATTTAAATCACTTATTTGCCATGTTCTAAAAAAATCACCTTTAAACTTTGTAAACATATCGATTAAGGGTCCAGCAGGACTTTAAGTTTCTTTTAACACATTAATATTGTTTGTTTCTTTCTCATATTCTAATACAGGGATTCTCAAAGAAAAAGTCAGATTTGATTTTTCTTCGTTAATGCTGCAAAATTCGTGCTACAATTTGTATTCTGAAGATCTTGTTTTTGCCTCACTGTGCAATGTTCTGCAACGTATACATGCATACATATAAAAACATACATACATATAGAATGTGCTCGTTGACTTGGTAATATGCGTATGAGTACTTTTTCTAATGCACGTCGGCTGTAGTGCCAGCTCAACAAGTGCAACCTTTGCAACTGACACTTGTAATAATTTCATTTTGACATGTTTAGCACAACAAAAAACTAACAATTCAGTCAGGATGCAATTTTATCAACGACATGTGTGTACTGTTGTTGACGGTCATTGAAATAAGTGAGTTTTTTTTTAATAAAAAGGTTTTTCTGTTGCATTTTTTAGCAACAGCAAACGGAATTTTAATTTTAGTTAATGGTTAAGTGTTTTATAAATGTTTCTTTGTTTAGACTGCTATAGAAAATTTTACAGAAAATTGTGCTATTATTAACATTTTTTTTTAGTTTGGAAATGTTTTCTTTTTTTAATTAAAATCTTAACTTTATAATTATATTTTTTATGTCAATTATTTTAATTAATACATTCACCAAAATTAAAAACTTATTTAACAAAAAAAAAAAATAAATTTTCAAGAAAACTTTTGAATTTTTTTCTTTGTCCAATATATTTTTTAGGCCGAGGCCACGCAAAAAGCGGCTAGCGGCAAGCTGCTGAGCGGTAGGCGGCAAAGCGGCAAGTGGATTATTACTGAGCGTTATTTCTGATCGATTAGTTGTTAAAATGCCATTGTAAAGAGTGGCTTATTTAATGTTATTACGCGAAAATCGTATTCATATGAACTTAATTCGTTTATTAAGAAAAGAAAAAGAAATTCGCGCCCTGTCCGTTGATTTCGAGCGAATCGACGAACAGGCATTGGTGTTCATCCTATAAAACAAGCAAAGCGACATTAGGGCAAATTTAACCATTTATATACAAATCTAACCAAATTTCCAGACAGATTTTAGCAATACTGCCGTATGTCTATGAAATCCTTTGATTTGCTGTTGCAAAAAGTTAACACTAGATTGAAAAACATTAAAATTATTTCTCGGTTTGTTTTTAATTTTTAAAATTTGGTATTCTGTCTTGCCATAATAGCGGTCGGCTTTGTACAAGTTCACTTTTGCCATGTTCATTCTTTGCCGCTCAGAAAACAACTAAAAACTAGAACAAGTTTTATTTCTGAGCCGATCCGCTTAGCCGCTCAGAATATTCGCTCACATGCCGCTTATTGAGTGGCCACTTCAGTAGTATTTCATATGTTTTAATTTTTTGCCACTCACCGCTCAGCCGCTTAGCCGCTCATTGTGTGGCCTCGGCCTTGGTAGTTTTTGTTTTTATTATAGAAAATATTGTTTGTTAGCGAATTGACCTAAGTGCTGGGAAGCTATCGATAGTACTTTCGGTACTTTCGATAGTCCTCAAATATCGATAGAAAAAAAAACCGATATCGATAATTTTGTTTAAAAAACAGCTATGAAAACAAGTTACAGCAGCTATAATCACAGTTTTTTCCTGCAAAGTCACTTTATTAATTCGCGCTAAATTACAGTAATTTATACAAACAATTAGAATAGCACATGGAATCGACAGCTTAGCTAAGGTTCTTCCGTCAACATTTGAATATATTTACAAAGGGGCTGAAATGTCAAATGTTTTTGAAATGGTGTCAATCAATACCAACTGTACCTGTATAAATACGTCTTAATGTAGAAAGTCATTCATTTCTACACCTCAAACTTTTTAATAGCTGTTTTTTTAATTTAAAATATCAGTATGAAAGTTCAAAATATGTGCAAATTTTTACAATTTCCAGTAAACTTTTGTGCGGAAATTTCCTGGAAGCTTAATCAAATGAGCCAAAAAAAATACAAGTGCAATTGTGAGCATAAGGCAATACAATGAACGACCCTTAGAGGAAAAGTCCTCTAGAGTCTAGACCGATTACCTTTTGGGTGGAGAATCAAAACCAATTTGGAACATTACTTAAATTTGCAATGAAATATCTGCAACTTCGGTTCCTTCAGAAAGGTGCTTTTCAGCTGCCGGTAAAATATTAAATAACAGGAGGACCTGCTTTAAGCCAAATACGGTGAACATGCTTGTGTTTTTATAAAAATATCAATTTCTTATCAAATAGTTGGTGTTCTGTAATTTACTTATTGTTTTTTTTTTGATTAAAATGTTATGTTTATGGTTTTCTTTTTAAATAGATCTTTAAGAATTTTTTTTTTAACCTACATACTACATATCGTTACCTAAAAGAAAAATCCACTCTTTGATGTTGATGTACTGCATCAATAGAAATGTTGTATTTTTTATTAACAAAAAAAAAATTAAAAAAAACAAACGGCCCAATCTTCAAAAGATTATATGAGAAGCGCTAAAGGACTTAACTTACAGTTTGCGTGCTTGCAACATTTTCAATTTTCAAAACAACTGGAAGGTTTTACAAGAAAAATAAATTATAAAAAGTTATAATTTTAAACCGTTTTTGCTTTTCCTGAAAATTTCAATATGTAAGAAAAGGCGTTTTACATTTTAGGTAGCGATATCTATGTTGCAATGTTTTGATAGTATCCCAGCTCTAATTGATCTCAAAGATTTAATGCTTAAGATGCCACTGCTTCGAAAGAATGAATTTCCTAATTCTATCTTACAAATTAAAATCTTAATTGGAATTAATTAATAATATAACAAACACATATAAGAACTAGTAGTCGTCCTCCCGACGACATAATACTCTACACCACAGTATTTAAGAAACATTTTTAGAGAGTATACCCTTTATGGCTTGAAAAGTTCAAGGACTTAAATTTTTGATCCCAAGTGCATTTAAGGGTTAATCTCCATTTTTGCAGTGTTTTGTCTTCGTGTGACCGTAGGGTATATTTTCCCCCAGTTTTATAAAAATCGTCACAGAAACATATGTACAAGATTTTGCTATCTTCTCTTTAGAAATTCCAAGTATGTCAAAATTTGAGCTTTGACCACCGCCAGTTTTACAAGAAAAATAGATGAAAATAAATTATAAACAATTTAATGCAATTTATTATTTTAAATAGTTTTTTGTTTCTTTTGTAAAATTTGCAAAATGTTAGATGGAGTCTTTTGCGTTTTAGGAAACAATAAAATTCGTTACATCTTTTTTCCATGCGCGCAATATCTTGGTGAAAACTCTTACCATAAAACTGCTTTATGATTTTCTGGAAAATATATCGAAATGCGAATGCAAAAATTGCATTTTAAATGACGTGCTGCAGCCAAGTTGTTGATAGGAAAAAAGAAATTCTTGTTTTAGTTCAATGAAATTATTTTCCCAAGAAAATTGTAACATATACTTTTAGAATTTACCTACTTTTCTTAATTTTTTATTTACCAACTTAGATTTGCACAATTGTTCTAATTAATATACCTTCCTTCAATTTGGCTTAATAGCCTTGGACCAATTTTCTATTAGGCCTTACTTGATATAAAGTGGCGACAGAAAATTGTTTTGCCTGTCTAATTAAGGCTCATTTGAGATATTACATATTCGGCAATGGCATGTGATTTTAAGGGCCAATTTTGTTGTATGAAATAACACGCTTTTTCTTTACTGTCCTACTCACATAGCAAGCAACAATATTTTGTGAATCCTCCTTGTAATCCCATCATTTTACCATTTGTAGGCTTCTTTCATATTTTCTGCATGAGTAGCGGATGGATACTGGTTGAAAATATTAATAAAGTTTTTTATGATTACTTTAAGTACGAGTCGTACTCAAAAATTCAAGTACTAATAACACTAAAACATTCTCAAAACAAAATCTTGAAATAAGTACAAAATTCATAAATCAAGTAAAAAAAGATTAAGGCCCTAATTTTGTAAAACACAACAACGCACGCCAAAGTATTATATTGAAAGCAAAAACAAATTCATAAATATTTTGTAATTTTGGTGTTGCTTTGTACAGAAATTTATTTACCGTTTTAAAATTTTCAACGCCACAAGAAATGAGGCGTATGAAATCTTAAAAACCAATGTGAATTTCTGTTAGAGGCAACAACAAAATTACAAAATATTTATGAATTTGTTTTTGCTTTCAATGTAATTCTTTGCCGTTGCGTTGTATTTTACAAAATTAGGGCCTAAACTTTACGTTTTGATTTTCTATACATATTGAAAAAAGGTCTGGCCAGACTCCTGTGTACCACGAAGGGTTAAGCAGTAAATTTGAACTCTTGCTTCTCAATTCGTTTATATTTTTAGTTAAATATGTACATACGATTTTTAAACTTAAAACCATACCGGGCATGATGGTGGAGTTTTATCATTCTGTAAATAAATCATAATAACTTTTCCTTTCTAATTTATTTTTGTTTTTTTCAAGCACGAATTCAGAATAAAACCAAATTTATTCAATCTTAGATTTACTTAAATCAATTTATTTCTCGGATTATTTCAAGTACGAATTCGGATTAAAACAATTTTAAAATTCTTGAATCTGCTTATTTTGAGATTGATTCAATATTAGATTTACTTAAATCAATCTAATTTTCGGATTATTTCAATTACGAAATCGGGATTGAATATGGATAATTTAAGTATTTTGCGATTGAAAATCTGTACTTGAATCAATGTTTTTGTACTTGATTCAAGAAAATCCGTACTCACCGTACTATTAATACCGCTTTGGATTGATTTAAGTACGGATGGATTGATGTTTCCTTTGATCGAAATGATAACAATACTAATGAAAACAGAAAGTTCTCACAACATCAAACCAATCAGTTCTATTTATAAATTGTTTTGCTCATATTTAGATTATCATGTGTTATTATTTAAGCTTCACTTTCAAAACAATTAATTCTTAGATCAAGTTATTCCTACGGCATGCTGAATTCCTTTGATTGAATAAAAAATGTATACCACAAACATAGCAGATAGTTTGAATACTATCGAAACATTTCAAATGCACCTGTACCCCGGTCAGTCAGGAATGAAAAATTATCAATAAATTTTAATTCATTTCATGTTGCAAGATTACTTTCTTTATAAAAATCAATATTTAATTAGATGAACTTTAGCTTGATTGATGCATAAAAATCATAAACAGTTCAATAAAATAACCACAACACTAAGTATTTTAAGCAAATTTAAGTTTTTTAGTATTTTAATTCCAGAAAGAATTCATTCTTTTGATCGTATGCAAAAAACAATTTATTTCAAGTCACATACCAGTTTTTATTTTTATTGTCTATTTTTTTCTTTTCAATTAAGGGAATAAAATATTCATGCAACTATTACAATAAAGAAGAAAAATAAGTGTATTTGCTTATCAAGTATTTCTATGAATTGAATGTATTGAATCCAAAGTTAAAATAAGATTTTCGTGTCAGGGAATTAAGTACCAAAATAAGAAATATGAGAAAAGCAAACAGTGTTGCTAATTTTTCACGATCAACAAAAGCTAAATGAATATTTATTGTCAAAACTAAAAAAAGTTTATAATAAAAAAATGATATAAAAAGTTTTTTTTTAAATTTAGAAGGAAAGTTTTTGAAAAAAAATTTTTCTAAATTGATTTTTTCAATAAAATAATCCGTTGTACCTTTTTTAAACGTTGAAATGCAAATGCCATAAAGGTAAATTAATTTTTGCATTGCTAAGCATGATAAAAAATGGCAAAATTGGCAACACTACTAGCAACACCACATTATTTAGTTTTGATGTCCCCGAGCGGACACGAGTAAAATAACAAAAAGTTTTGCAAACAATTTCCATTTAATAAATACATAATAATAACAAAATTAATTTTGATTGGTTTTTGCGTTTTATTACGACAAAAGTACTTTAATCCAATTGTTGTTAAAACCAAAATATATTTGTGGAAATTTACAAGTATATAAATCATTGTTAATCAATTGTTAAAATATGCCAAAGACATATTAGGAATATAACATTGGGTTAGAAAAAAGTAGTAAAATCCAATTTGAAATCTTTATGAAATTGATATTGGAATTTTTTTAATTTCGAAACAAATTAAATGAGATGGAACGAGACGGAAGCGGGACTTACTCGAATATGGTTGCAAAAGTTCTCCTGAATATAACAAATACAAATACTTTGTGCTATTGTGCCGAATCTAATACACCCTTCTCTAAAGTATTCAAAACAGTGTGTGGAAATAAACATGGCAAGTGACATTTTTCTTTAATGTTGGGTCCAATAAAGATATGGAAAACACAAACGCTTATAATGAGGAATAAATAAAAAATTGCTCAACTCTTTTTAATGGGAAATGCCACAAATGTGGAAAATTTGGCCACATGAAAAAGGATTGCTGGAGTATGGAAGCTAAAGTTGGAAAATGTGAAGAAAGACAGGTTAGTTTTATGGCAGACGCTAATGTAGAGATCATCTTACGTATCGAATTGGGAAATATCTGGCGCAACAGATCACTTCGTTAACAATTAAAGGGTGTTTAAAAATGTGAAAAAATTAGATGAACCATTGATTATAAATGTTGCAAAAGATTCTGAAAAAATATCTGTGCTCATGATTGGTGAAGTTGAATTGTTAAGCGAAACTGGTGTTAACATTAACTTGAAGGATGTGCTGTATAGTTCTGAATTTTGAGAAAATTTACTATCTGTTAGTAAGATGGTAGAAGCTGGACTAACAGTTGATTTTCACAGAAATTGTGCATTAATTAACCAAAAAAGAGGATATAATAATGAAAGCAAAGAGATGTGATAATTTGTTTGTTGTAACATTAAGAGGCGAATATTTTCCATTGGCTAATTTGAGCAAAGCTGAAGAAGATAAACTGTGGCATAAACGTATGGGTCATATAAGTAATCATAGTTTAAATGAATTGATTTCTAACAAGATGGCCAGTGGTATATTTACCAAAGGTATGTAAAAGTAAGCAGTGTCGTGAACCTTTTAATGGCACTCGAAGTAAATCAACCAGGCCTTTAGAGCATATTCACTCTGACGTGTGTGGTCCAATAACTCGTACTCCCTGGGATGGGTGTCGTTATTTCGTCACTTTCATTGATGACTTCACACATTTTGTTGTGGTATAATTAATAAAAAGAAAATCAGAAGTCTTTGGAAAGTTCAAGGAATATAAAGCCATGGTAACATCTAAATTTGGAAATAAAATATCTCAACTTACTGTTGATCAAGGACGTGAATATAAATCTAATTTGATGTTAAAATTTTTATAGAAAAAGGTATTCAAATTTGTGAGACAATTGCATATACTCCTCAACAAAATGGTGTTGCTGAGAGATTAAATCGAACTATTGTGGAACGTGTAAGAGCGTTGTTAGTTGAAGCTGGAGATCCAAAGTTTTTATGGGGCGAAGTAGTTTATACAGGTGCTTATATCTTGAATGGAAGTCCAACAAGAGCATTAATGATAAAGAAAACCCCTGCAGAGTTGTGGTTGGACCAAAAACCTGATTTATCAATATTAGGAATTTTTGGTTGCCAGGTGTTTGCTTTAGTTAGTGCCTGAACAAAAACGAAAAAAATTAGATGCTAAGAGTAATAAATACATAATGATTGGTTACTGTCCGAATGGTTATCGTTTATGGAATAATGAAAAACAAAAAGTGGTACTAGCCAGAGACGTGAAATTTAATGAAACAGTATTTCCTTTTAAAAAGGAAAAAGAAAATGAAAATAAAATAATTGTGATGGGAAATAATCAAGAGGGGGAAAGTGATGATTTTAAAAATGGCAACGTACTTCACAAAGGACAAATAAATCAAGAAATAGAAGTTACTGAAGTTAATAATGTTACTTTTCCAAGTGAGCAGAATGAAAACATTATTGTAATTAACAATCAAGAGCATACTAATGAGGAGTCTCAGGTGGAAGAGCAAGTTGCCAAAGCACCTAGACGAAGTGAAAGAATTTGAAATTTCAATCGCAAATTCTCTGAAATATATTCTACAATTTCTGAAGCTGTACTACATGAAGAATCTACTCCAGTAACAATCGAAGACATCGGAAAATCTAGTAGTCGCACAAAATGGTTAGCAGCTGTTGAAAAAGAACTGCAATCAATGAATAAAAACAATGTATGGAAATTAATTAAAAGTCCTTCAAATATAAAAACATCAAAATGGGTGTTTACGGTCAAGGAAAATGGCGTTGGCAATCCAAAAAGATATAGAGCTAGATTAGTCGTTACAGGATTTTTACTGAAATTTGGTATCGATTATGAGGAGATTTATGCTCCAGTGGCTAAACTTTCTACATTAAGAATTATTCTAGCAGTTGGTGTGTTTAAACAATTTTATTTTCATCATTTAGATATTAAAACTGCTTTCTTACAAAGAAGAAGATCTTTTTATGGAATTTCCAGATGGTATGGTAAGCAAGCCTGGATATGTTGCTGGAATGAAAAACTAAATTGCCGATTGATAGAATAAGGCTTTACGCGAAGCCAACACGATTATTTCTTATAGACTGTATTCAAACCTAATAACACAATATTTTTGTTGTTGTATGTAGATGACATATTAATAGCTGGAAATAATGAAAATGAAAAAGTTAAATTAAAAACGAAATTATCAAGCTACTTTGAAATTTCAGATTTATTATTTCCTTGGAACTAAATTTGAATACAATCAAAAGGAATGTATAATGAAAATGTCACAAGAGTGTATAATAAACAAAATACTAACAAATTTGGAATGACAGAATGAAATGAAGTTAGAACTCCTATGGAAAAGAGTTAACAATTAACAACGGATGTTGGAAGTGAGTGCGACAAGCCCTACCGAGAGTTATTAGGCAGTCTTATGTATATAATGTGTTCGTCCTGACATCTGCTATTCAATTGGTTATATGGGCAGATTTCAAGAAAATACTTCGTTCTGTTACAGGTTCAAAATCTCTTAAATTAACTTTCAATAGAAACCTTAATGAAGAAGCGTTGATTGGATATGCAGATGCAGATTGAGGATCAAGCCTAGAAGATCGAAAATCAACAAGCGGTTAAATTTTTTATGTATTTGGAAATCCTGTGGCATGGTCAAGTAAAAAACAAGCAACGGTATCTATATCATCTAGTGAAGCGGAGTATATTGCCCTAAGTAATGCAAAATCTGAAGGCTTGTGGATAAAGGGACTACTTCAAGATCTCAAAATAGTTGATAAAAAATATTCAGTTACAATATTTGAAGATAATGCATGGTGTATTGCAATGGCTCAAACTGTCGAATGCAAACGATCAAAACATATTCAGGGATGTGCTGGAAATCGCAAACGTAAAACGCAATAATTTTAAAAGTCGTTTTTAAATAAGATTTCCGTAATAAAAGAATTTTATGACAAATATTAAACAAATATTTCCCTATTAAACAGGATTTTAAACAAAAAATTATGAGAATTTGGTTTAAAATTGATTAAAAACCACTTCCAAATTCTTGCGTTTTGCATTTGCGATTTCCAGCACACGTCTGATTGAAGTGTGAAGTTTATTCTTGTTGAAAAAAAACTACTTTGTAATATATTTATGTTTTGAAAAAGATTTATTCATTGTTTTTTCATGTCATAAGATTTTTCCCACCTTTTTAAGTTTGAGTATTAACATTTATTTGAAAAGTTATTTATAATGAAAACGGATAACAATAAAATTAAAATATTAAATATGTCTACAAAATCACTAGAATTGTTCTGTTTTATAACGGAAAACAGAACACTATTTAGGGTTGTGTACTAATCCACGAGCACTTAACAAAATAGATATCGTTTCTTGGTGTATGCACCGTTCGCTAAATATTGTTCGGTTTATTTTCGAACACTGTTCTAAAAACCAAATGTTCTTTATATCGTTTTGTATTGGCGCTATTGTAAAAAACTCCTTATTTTAGGAGCATATTAATATGGGCATTTGGTAAAATTATAGCTCGATTTCGCTGATTTTAAAATACAAACAAATTTCTGGTATGGGCACTATTTTTTCAAAACCATTCACCCTTATTGTGTTTGGTGTATTTAAAATACGCCTACGACTGTTTGGTAATAGATAAAAGACAACGTAAACTTCGTCGTAGGCGTATTTTAAATACGCCAAACACAATAAGGGTGATTATTTAAGGGGAAAATGTTGCTATTTTTACAACTCGGTTATTTATCAACCGATTTTGGTAATCTTAACTACCAGTGCCCATGTTCTGTAGCTTCCGCGTCGAGAAACTTTTCGATTAGAATGTGAGAAATTACTCATTTTGGCGAGCAATAGCCACACAATTTTTGCTAGCAATTTATATTATTTAGTCACCGTCATCGACATGTTGGACTGGTGTTTTCAACGTCTGCAATGTCACATCGGCTTCGAGTGGAATTTAATGCCATTAATAGCATAAAGATGTAATCAGGTTAAATAGTTTTCGAAACGAGTTACATACACAATGTTAATAGAGTACTAGCATTTAACCCGCTACCTCGTAATCGTCTCTCTTTCTTTCGTGGGTTTTCATTAACTCAGGACCTTGCATCAATAATTGTATGTTTCTTTGTCCAATTTATAGAGAATTCTTAAAGTGCCACACGTAGAACGGAAAAGTAAAACTAATTGCCCGTAATTCATATAAAGCACACAGAAAGAAAAACACTCGGGATAAATCAAGTTTTTTGGGATTACTTTAAGTACGAGTCGTACTCAAAAATTCAAGTACGAATAACAATCTAAATGGGATTACTTTCGAAAATCAATCCCTTTTCAAAGTTTTTTTTTAAATTTGAACTCATGCTACTCATTTAGTTTATATTTTTAGTTAAATATGTGCATAAGATTCTAAAATAAAAACCATATCGGGCATGTTGTTGGTGTTTTATCATTCTGTAATGTGCAATACGGGTAAGTAAATCAATCATAATCATTTTTTCTTTGTAAATTCTTTTTTTTTTGTTTTTTTCAATCATGAATTCGGGATAAAATCAAATTTATAATATTACTTGAATCAAGCTCATTTTGAGATTGATTCAATCTTAGTTTAACTTAAATCAATCTCATTTTCGGATTATTTGAGGTACGAATTCGGATTAAAACAATTTTATAATTTTTGAATGAAGTGCATTTTAAGATTGATTCAATCTTAGTTTTACTTAAATCAATCTTATTTTCGGATGTTTTCAAGTACGAAAACGGGATTGAATATGGATAATTTAAGTATTTTGGGATTAAAAATAAGAACTTGAATCAATCTTTCTGTACTTGATTCAAGAAAATCCGTACTCACCGTACTATTAATACCGCTTCAGATTGATTTGAGTACGGATGGATTGATTTATCTTTTGAGTGCAGGATTCTAAAAAGCAGTTTGAAATTAAATAGACGTTTAAACAAATTTCACTACAGTCAAAAAATTATGTAGTTAAATTCAAACGAAAATTCATTTTAAACAACTTAAAATTCATTTAAAAAACGGATCATTTACATTTCATTAAAAACAAATGATTTTTACTTTCAGTTTTAATTTTTTTTATTTATTAAACAGCATATTCCGTAAAATTTAATAGTTTTTACTTTTAAAAAATATATTTTACCCGAAAAAATCAAACCACATAACAAAATAAATATGGAAAAACATTATTTTTTGGTAGTTTGTTTTTTGAATAACAAACACAAATGTTGAAAAATAAAGTTATTCGTAAAAAAACTATATTTTTATTCAATTTTAACAGTACGGAAAACGAATTTAATAACCCACAATCAGTTACTGTAATAATTTTATAAATGTACCATATTTAAATTTGGTCTATTGTCTGTGTGGGTGGAGGATATTTATGAATCGCTCTTACTTGCTTTCTATCTCTTCATTGATAAAATTTAAACATTAAAATAGCATATCGCACTTGCTCGACAATACTGTATTAACTCAAATTTTCAAAAAGATTTAGTATAAGCAAATACTTCTTAATTTAGTATTAAAAGCATATGAAAAAGAATTTTTTAACCAACCGCTTCATTATCAAAATGTCGACAAAATAGAGCGATATTTTTTTACAGCGGTTAGATATGAATATTATTTATCGAATTTTTCCCAAAAATTGAAAAAATAACAATTTTGAGTTAATACACTTTTGGAACAAGTGCGATATGTACATATGTAATATCATTGGTTTTATACATAGCGGTCATATTGAGCCATTAAAGGCAAATAAAATTACATAATCTCGAAAAAATAAAACAAAATTAAATTCACGATAAATTCTGTTTGTGTATTTTTACAAATGTTTTTAAATTGAAATTAATAAAAAGAAAATGTAAAAAATAACACAGAAAATGGAAAAGGAAACAACATTATGACCCAAAAGTGTTATAAATTTCATTGATTACACAATATTGAATATACCTCAGTATCTTTAATTTTCTTAAAGAGCCGGATGGTTCTTCACATGTTTTTGTCTGGATTTGTTAAGTGACCAAAGGAAATATACAAAAAAAAAAAAAACTTACAATATACAACAACAAAAAAAAGTAAATTCAATTTGGTGAATGCCCAAAAAAAAAACATCCCAAAATAAAAAACTGATAAGGGCCGGCCGTATAAAAAGATGTGGTTTAAATGACCCACAATGGAGTTCAACCTCAGATTGGAAATTAAATCCAAAGGCACCCCTCGCTATCTAAAGGGCAAATGAGTTTTATCATTGTTGATAAAATGTTGAAGGAAAAATTTAAGTCTGGATAAATTCAAGTAAAAAGAAAATTTTCCTTTAATGCCTGCTACAAGGCTTCTTGCTAAAATTTTTCTTACATTTAAAAAATTTCTCCAGCATGTTTCATAAACATGTTATAGCAACACAATAATTAACATTTCAATTCTTTTATTTATAGTAACCCTGCTTTTTCTTTGTCTTTCCATAACTGTGATTTTATAACAATCAAATAATTATAATTATTTCATAATTAAAGTGAAAAAAAAACAATTTAATTGGAAAACGTTCACATTTTCATTTTTATTATTATTTTCTGTTGTGTTTTGACGCAAGCAAAAGCCAAGTCTCTGTAGTAATTTTATTTTACACAATTTAACACAAAATATGTAAAACTTTTGAAGAAATAACACAGAAAGAAAATATTTTCGAAAAGAACAACATGCTGGTTGCAAAAAACGGATTTAATTCTGCCAACAAACTTAAATATTATTTAAAAATTATACAACAAGGGCCACACAGAACAAGGTTGTTGCAAGGCTTTTGTATATTTTCCAAGAGTTTGCAATGTAATGAATATTTTAAATTTAAAAGATTCATTTATTTTATGTACAGAAATAAAAAAAAACAAGTTATAACGCTAAATTTGGATATGCTGGACTTTTTGTACCCTCCAACGCACAGTGCGAAATTTCTAGAGTTTAGCGGAACTTAATTATTTGAAGCAGTAAAACAGTTCTTTAGGGTTAATAAAAATGAATCTATAGTTGGGTACATCTGTATTTGCATGCAATGATTTTTAAGTGACTGAACCGATACTTTAGTTGAAACTTCAGTTATTATTTTGTCCTTTGAAGAGCACAATCTGTTTGCCTCTTTTACAACATAATAAGGTGGACGCAAAATGCAATGGTGTTTTTTTCTTAATCTTGAACAATGTTGTATTGATTTGAAGATAAGCTGGCATCAACATGAAGAGCCAAAGCCTGCTCTGAAATTATATGCGTGCCTTCTTGGTTGCCAGTTCCTGACAACTGCTGCAGACTTTCGTTCTCCAGATTGGTATGGCTTTGTTGCAGATGATTTGGCTTACTTATTGACTACCGATATTCAAAAGATATAAAACTTTTCTGTTTTGCATTTAAGGGTTGCAATTCTTTTCTAGGTCTACCCGGCTTGGTCCTTGATTTACTAGGCAATGCATCCCTTTCATTATTTGAAAATGTTACATTATTTCTAAGCCAGCTAGAATTTTTATACAGAAATTATGATAAATTTCAACTCAATTCCCTCAACCTTTTTGGTATTTTACAAACCAGTTCAAGAAGATTTGCCTTTAAATTGCAAAGAGCAACAGATGTTAGTATTGGTGAACCTATTTTTTCCAAAGCAAAACCAATCATGGCGTCCGATGATGATTCTTTCTTACGCTTTTGGAAAATGCAGGTGTATGAAATTTGTAAAGTCTTTCTGGAAAAGTTCATTTTAAAGGAGGATCACAAAATATCAACGAAGATGTGTTCCCAACAGAAGAAAACCATACCATTGCAATTTTGTTTATCTCAAGATCGTTTTATGTGGTTTCACCTTTTTATTTCTTCAATGAAGTTAAAAATTTCTTAAATCACTTTTTCACAAACAAATCACACACGAGAAGGAAAATATTTGGCAAATATTTAAATGCCAATAATTGAGAATTTTCTCAAAAAATAAATGAAAAAAAATCATGGCCGACTGGCTTGCCGTTTGTATGTCTATTAACTTAAGCAAATCGTAAAGCTTTTTGTATGCAAAAACTATGATTGAATAAGTGATGCAACTTTCAGGTGCATTTTACAGTTGATTCGAAGTTTTAATCACCAAGCTGGGTATGAGGTTTTTGAGGTGGGATATTAAGCTACCGAAATAATAAATAATCTCAACCACTTTTTGTATATAGAAAATTGCATACAGTTCCGCTAAACTTCCTAAATTAAGTAAAAATATTTCAGCAGTGAGATTAATAAAGGATCATATACACGGCATGTTTTTTACATCTAACTTGTCATTTTTTCAAGTCACATTTAATTGTGAATGTCTGTCAAAATTGCTGTTTTACAGAAGGTTTTTAACATTCGGTCACAAACGTACATGTTATTTGCTTCTGACATTGTCTCTGTTTTTTCCGCATAGTTATTGCAGAAGCCGAAGTAGTTCTCGGTTTCAAAATAGCGTGCTGCCGTCACTAGTTAATCCGTCAATAGTTAATCGCCACTGCCGATTTCTTCCCGGCATAGATTTCTGACCCAGCTGATGTCATATGGTTGGTCAGAAGAAAATAGAGCATGCTCCAGTTGAAATTTTGTCAGATGACTTTGCATCTGACTTTTACAGAAGCAATTTTATAAAGGTAGCATACGACATGTATGTATTTTGCAGTGGAGAATTTTACAAGTCAGATGTAAAACACATGTCTTTTACAATCAGCTTAAGAGATTTGTAACAACTTATTAATAAATTACCAAATCTTTATAAATCTGAATTGTACACCGATAGCCTCAAATAAAGCTTACTCTCGGTAAATACTTTATTATGATTTTCAGTCTTAAAAACCGAATAAATAAAAAATAAATAAGATCAAATATATTCAAAATTTTATAATTTATTAGCGTTCTAAGTGTATTCAAATAAATTTCAAAAGGCATCTTTATGTGAAACTTGTGGTAAGTTATGCAGTAACACAACAATTAAGGCTCAGTTAGTTTCTGTTGCTGTCACTTACAATTACTTAACAAGTTTTTAATATTACAGATTGGACCGTAACAGAACAGAAAACAGCTGATTCGTAACAAAACAGAAAGTAAAGACTAATTCTGCCTTTAGTCATGCAACACTAATTTTGCAAAATTCATTGACGATCAGTGCATTTTGCTCTCAATTAAGCGCCCATCTTTGTATTATTGGCGAATTTTTTGCAATTAGCTTTGAAAAATTTTATTTTGTTAGTGATGTCCATTTTCTGCTTCGCACTTTTTTAAGTGCACTTTTTAGCATATTTTCCATAATAATTCCCCAAGCCTTCTTCAAAAAATGCTAAAAAAAACAAAGAAAAAATAATGATTTAAATAAGTAGTTATAAAGAGTTCAAATCATGTAGCTCATTCTGCGCCACCATGTATGTCAATAGAACCATAAATTTTTGTTAGAGAAGTTGGTCCACATCTTAATCAATTGTGCTGCAGTTAAATTCAAAATTGCATTGGAAAACATAAAAAAACATTGTACTTAAATACACTTATCTTTAAAGTCTATCAACAGACGGATAGACAGGCGGAGATGGATAAATCAAATAACTTAAGGACCCAAAATATACATAAGGAAAATTAAATTAAATGTGTCACACGGAATGAAAAGCTAAGTATACTTTCATAAATAACCTGTGGTTAAAAGTATAATATTCAAAAATAAAAATTAAAAAATAAATTAAAAATAGCATTTTAAATTAAACCTTTAAGAAATATATCCACAGGAATTGTGGGTATAAATATGCACATGCTATTGAATTTTTCGTATGCAAAAATAAAGCAACAATGCAAACTTATTTCATAAATGAAACAAAGTATGCCTGTGGTTTTTAGTTGTTTTTTTTTTTTGTGGACAATTTTTCATTCTTTAATTTAAAAACTCATGAACGTACAAGGAAACATCTACTTACGGCAAAATATTAAAACCCCTGGAAAACGATAAATTGGTTGTATTTACATGAATTTATGACGAATTCGTGAATGGGTCTCAAAATAAATCTAAGGTCAAACTGTAAATGAAATATACTCTGCTGTGCCGATTCTTATAAACCCTTCACCATGGTATTGAAAAGCAACGTGTTCCCTAGTTTACATAGTATGGGCGCGATAGTTTCAAGAACCTTAATCCGGGAGCATATTTGTATATCTTAACAATAAATACACTAAAAATATTATGTAGTTAAGTTCAAACGAAAATTCTGTTTAAACAATTAAACATTTTTTTAAAAAACGGATCATATACATTTCATTTAAAATAAATGAATTATCGATTCTCTGAAGGAAATTGTTTGCGGAATCATAGCAGATGATGGAATGTCCGTAAAAACTTTCAAAAAATCCAAAGTTATATTGACTCTTTTAAAATCTAAGTGCCCGAAAGTGAAGCAACAATTTGAAGCTGCAGTGACAAGTTTTATTTAAAAAAGAATGTTTATTTACTCAAGTACAATATTTTCCAAAATTTTAAAAAAAAAAATCTCGTAATTTATAAAATTTCTGGATTTAGAATAATTCGAGCAATCGATTTATTTTAAAATTTTATTCGTTTATTCGAATAAGTTAAAAATGCCAAATATCGATTAATCGAACAAAAATAAACCCCGATTAATTGAACACCCTAGTAACTGCCGAACACGGATTTGAACTTTCGTACACTCACAATATTCTGTACGTAAAATTAACTGAAATTGTAATAAAAAATAAATGAAAATTCAGTTTAAAACCGGTCTACTTATTTTTCATTTACCTAATTATAACGAAAAGTTGATTTAATTTTTACGGCCTAAAACTCAACCAAGAAATCCCTAAAAACAAATGAATTTACAGTTATTTATTATAACAAAGGTCTTACTTGTTTACTCTCCAAAATAGCTGAATTTCTAAAAACTACACCTGTCCGCTTGTGTTTCTAATAAGAGAGAGAGAGAGAGAGCGAGAGGAATATTATTACTTACCTCAGGGATGATAAAGTCGGTAGAATTGTACTTTTTTCAGTACTATTATCATTGCAAAAGTACTGAGTACTCCAATGACATTTTTAGTACAATTTAAAAATTTCAAATGCTTCAAAATATAAAAATTTTGGTCAAAGGTTGGATAATTGAAATATGAAATTAATGAACTAATTCTTCCAGATATCAGAGAATTGGTGTACCAAATTTGTCGGCGAATATGGAACAAATATTTCAAGTCTAAAAAACAAGCTAATTCCTTCGTCTTAATTCCTTTTTACATATTTTTTTTTTTTTTGTTAATTGCCAAATATATCAGGGGTGTCATGGAAATCGAAAACGTAAAACGAAAGAATTTTAAGAGTCGTTTTTTAATAAGGTTTCTGTAATAAAAACATTTTATGACAATTATTGTACAAATAATGCTCTATTAAACAGAATTCTTTAACAAAAATTGCAAAAATTAGATTTAAAGTTTAATAAAAAGGACTGCCAAATTCTTTCGTTTTACGTTTTCGATTTCCATGACACCCCTGTATATTTCAAAAAAGTTTAAAATTGAATTTGAATGCATATCTACCGCGCAACAAGTTTCACGGTCCATTCTGTTAAATTTTGGATCACTTTTTCTTAAAAATCAGGCCGTTGGCTTGAATATTGGCTTCCAATAAACAAATGACCTACAATAGCTCCATAAAAAGTTATCCAGATGCGTTAAATAGCACGAACGAGGGACCAGTTACACAACAACTATTGTTCTCGCTCCAAATACAGCAATTTGGCTTATTGACGTAGCCTTTTATTCACTAATCACTTAACACAATTTTTTGATAAAAGTGCCCGCGAACAGGTTTAATTTTCCAAGTAAATTTCTCTAATTTGGAAGCGTCGTTGTAGCATCAAATAATTCATACTGACTTACGGAACAGAAATATCTGCACAGTTTGGCATTCTCAGCTCTCAAAGCAGAGTTACGGATATCAATGGTAAAAAATATTTTGCGCTTAAGTACAATAAGATTTGAAAAAGTACAATTTTTTTCTGAATTAAGTACAATTTTGGGAATGTCATTTATCATCACTGACTTACCTAACCCGTTACATAGGCTTAGTTTAGGTACTTTTGTTGCACTGATCCCTTTGTTTACATAAGAAATTGCAACCTAAAGAATTTGATGTATATAACTAACTAATTTAACAAATTAAATGGGAATTTTTGCTTTTTGTGGGTGTTTCCAAAGTATCGGTTGTCACTAGGATATTCATTTAATCAACCTTTTGCTTTAATTAATTAACCGAGGTTTCGGTTTAACCGGTTAATTTAGTTTTTGATCGGTTAACCGATTAATAAAATTTTTTTTTATAAATTAAGTATTTTCAATATATAAAAATGCATTAATTATTTATTACTTAAATTGTTTATTAGTAAAAAATAACAATAACATACCAAGCATAACAATTTTTGAACTAAAACGAGCAATGAAAAAAATAATTCATAAATATGTAAGATGCTTTTTTCATTTAATACATAATTGGGGGATTCACAAGGTCATATCGTCATAATGTCCTAAATAATATTTTACAATTGTTTAAAATAAATATTGCTGTGTTTCAAACAAAATAAAAATGTTGATGCTGTGTTCATTGATTCGTCATAACTGTACAGCAGAAATCTAAATTATAAGCGGTAGCCCACAACAGTCATATAGCCGGCTTAATTTGCAAACCTGCTAACTCCCTTTCAGCACATTTTGCAGGACAGACAAAAAATTTTTAATTTTTTTCTATTTGCAGCTTGATAGAAAATTAAGCCTAATTTAAAATATTAAAAATTTGGATTAAAAACCATAAATAGTTCAATAAAATAACCACAATACTAATAAATATACATTAAGTTTTACAGACTTCAAGACTTAAATAGAATAAACACTACATGCTGGTCGACGAGGCGTATCTTTCTTTACCACACGGCATCAAAATCTCAACTTACTTAAAAAGTAATTTGTATATTAAGCCGACGATATATATTTCTTGTAATTATTTTAACATACAAGCCTTTACAACCTTATGACTACCTTGTGAATTCCCCAAATATGTTTTTATTAAAAATAGACTGAGATAATTTAATAAGTTACTTCAATAGTTAAAGGAGATTTGATAAAATAATCTTTTAGAAAAGTAATTTGGCTTAAATTTTTAGGATCAAACCGATTCTTTTCTTTAGTTTTGACAAAACTTGACTTGGAAAAAATTCTTTCAGTTATCGTAGATGAATATCTAATGCCTCAGTTCTTTTCCAGGATTTCTCTTAACATTTAAAATATTCCATTATGCCGTTAGAGTACTGTTATAATTTTTAAAAACTTTTAACGCTTCTAATTGTTTTGATTAATTCTGTAAACAGACTGATATGAAAAGAAACAAAAACCGATTTTTGGAGATTTTTAAAATAAAATTCCCACCTACCCAAATATGCCACGAGAATTGCTCCATTTCGGACTTACGAAAGTTAAAGCAGCGGCAGCAGCCGAAAGAATTCATAAAAAATGTAATTTCAATTCTTTTTTTGACCATTAAAAAAGTAACGGTCGTTACTTCATAAATGTTCTGTTTTCAAATGTCGGAAACAAACATCATGTATTGTAAAATTATAAAATAAAATATCTGATTAAATTCTTTGAAATGTTTTGTTAAAGGAATGGATTTATTTTCAAACCAAAGAAATTAGTTACCAAAAAAATTTTTTTTTAAAGTAACGGTCGTTACATTTTAAAAACTTCACAGTTTTTTGTGTTTGAATTCATTTATTATGGGTAACTCAAAGTAGCACATTTTTGTTAGTAGAAAGAAAATTAAAGGCAATCTTTCGGAAAGTAAGAGAAAAATTTATTTCGTATAATATTAGCGAAAAAAAATTCAAAATAATAATTTAATTTTTGAGCTATAAGGGATCATTTTCTAAACATAAACATAATGTATGTTTTTCTTCATACGGCAAATCTTTTTTTAGTGAATTTTCATTTATTTTATACTACAATTTTAGTTAATTTGACGTACAGAATACTTTAACGTAATCAACGGAAAATATTAAAGTAACATTAATTACGAATAAATGTTAGAATCAGTTAAAAATAAACTACAGTTTGTTACTGTACAAATATTGTTAGTGTATATATTAGCTTGTCATTCCGTTTATAAAATCTATAATAGCGATGTTAGACCCTATACAGTATATATGTATACAAGAGTTTTCATAATGGTCGAAATTGGGCCATACATTTTTTTTTAATATGAATTTACATGTTTCGAGCATTAATTTTTTCCGTCTTAGTGGATATAAGTGGATAAAGGCGACGGACCAACCTCCGGTTCATATGTTATGTTCCACGTGAGTGGTTCACAAACAAAGAGATATCGTCTTTACTGGTTTGCCTGTGCCGATTTATATATAAGATTTATATAATCGAAATATTCGAAAACCGGCTTTTGAAAATGTCGAATAATCGAGCACCCTATTTTTTATTATTTGATAATTGGAAAAAAACAAAATTTTTATTTATGTGTCTTGCATATGTGTTAGTATCAAAGTTTATTGCTTTAAACTCTAAAAATATTGAACAGATTTTAATAAAATATATATTGTGCTGTTATGCCAGTAAATACCTTTCAAATGGTGTATTTTTTATTCTAGTCGCTGGGAAAACAGAGGATGACAGTGCTTTTAACTGTTTTGCCTTAGCCAATTTATATATAGATTCCGGGTACTTATTATTGAATTTGATTAAGCGCTGTCCGTCTGTCGGTCTATTTTTCTGGAGAACGGAAATACCAAAAGTTTCTAAATTAGTGTGCGTGGCCCAAAATAGATTTATTTTAACGGTATTTACACAACTTTCAATTCTGAAGGGTATATTTAACTTGCTCGTTCTGGGACTTATTTTATATTTTTGTGGATTTTATTAATTTTTAGAGTTGGAGTTTCCTTTTTGTTTTTATTATCGCAAATATCAGAAAGTTACTTTGGGTTGATTTCATTACATATTTTTCTTTAACCTTAAGCTAATAATTTTTTACAAACATATAATTTAAAAAGTATTAAACATTTTAAAGACTCGCTATTAAATATTTTTAATTTCAAAATGAATTTGTTACACAAATAATATCTTAAAATGACTTGCTTCTTATAAAAACGGATTTCTCTTTTTCAACACCCAGCAATTTGAAATATATATAAATAATAATAAACAATATCCTAAAAATATTGCAAGTAAACTGCGGCACAACCTAATTATATTCCTTAAATTTTTTTTAACTAATAAATACATTAATTCGGTCATAAATATTTGACGCAGTTGTAAATTACGTTTATTTAGTTGAACAACATCCTATCAGCATTAATTAAATGCTCTCTGATTGCCCATCCTCCTCACCTGCTGTTGTTTGGTTTTCATCTTGGTCCTACAGACCTTTTTTGCTTAACAATAAAAATGTATAATTAAGCGTCTTTGGTATGAAAATAAAACTTGTTATTGTAACGGATTTTTTTTTTATTTATATTATATTCTTTTGAAATATTTTCCAGCCGAAAGGATGAAAGTAAATTATCACTAGCCATGTAATGTCAGCACCCCTTACCAGGAGTGGTGAGTGAGGGTAGATATATTAAGTTTGGAATTTCGTATGTAACATTGAGGAATGTTTATCTAAGAATTAATATTTTGGGCCTCGGTTAATCCTGCCATTTTTGTCTCTCTATTCGTCTGTTTAAAATACATTCACCTCCAAACGACTCAAAAGAAAAATATGTTTTTAGACCCGAATCACTTCTAGTTCGCCTAAGCAAGTAAAACTAGGCACAACACCTTAAGCAGGACAAGAATTATAAACCCAAAGTAAAGTTCTACTTTAAATTAAATCTCTACAAAAAATAGTTCAATTAAATTTGGCTCAATTTATCTGTACCTGTTGTGTTCGATACCGCGCCACTGCAACATCATGGGTAATAAAAAGGCCGACGTACTTGCGCTCTTTTTCCCAGTACTGGCATTCTGGTAGACATTGCTTATGTTCCTTTTAAGGAAAAATACGATAATGCACACAGAAGTAATCAGCTGTGACCAAACAAAGCAGATTTAGAAGTTCTTGTATGAATGAACAGGGGCTGTTTAAGAACCATGTAAGGTGAATTAACAGGTAACTGTGTGATTTTGAAAATGGCAAGTGTTATGTGCATCCGACACCTGTAGGAAGTGTGAGAATACTACGGCGATAAAGACATTTAAGCCAATATTGCATATACAGTATAGCAGACAATAATGGTCAACTAATCGCTTCTTATGTGAGGTCTCAACGTAAACTTCTAAATACTTACATGGGTTCGTAGTGGCCATAGCCTGGCTAGGTAGAAGTATTAGGCTTTACGCCCAATGATAACCCATAATTTGCCATAGGTCTAATAAAAGGTCACTTCAATATGCCTAAAATTGTTAAAAATAACACAGGTCGACATTGAAAAATTGTTTTGAAAATGTTCACTTGATTCTTATGTTTTGTCGGCATGCTAAAGCCGAACATGAACTCAGTTTTGTTCAATGCGATAACAGTGCACATGTTATCGCATCCAGAGTCAAAGTTCGCTTCAATTAAAATTGATTACATATTGGTTGAATTGCTAGTAAATTACTTTATTTAACTTAAATATGCATTTTAAAAGTTAAAAACTTAATAAAAAATTAATTTAAATCAATCAGTTTGGTTTCTAGAAATCATCGACTCCAGCAGTAGATATGGAGTACTCCATACAGGGCTGGGCAGTATTTGAAATAAATGTATTTTATATACATGACGTGCAAGTGTTTTGTATTTTAAATACATGTCCAGCAAGTATTTTGTATTTTGTATTTTAAACACATACAATTAATTGAAGTTGTTTGTATTTTAAATATATACCCTGTAGGAAATGTCACTAGTGAATCTGTACTGATTCACTATTGACACAATCACCAGTACTAGTGACATATTATACCCCAGACAATGTTATTTACTATAGACATTTAACATGTGCGTGTCATTGGAAATCTACTACTGACGTTGGTACTACTGACTAAGTACTGACTAGGTAGTTCCTTTGTAGACATTTGAACCAGAGAGTCACTAGTACATTTTAGTAAATGTAGTCTACACTTTTGGTACGAATACGAAATCATAACAATATTTTTTTATTATTTCTTTAACTTTTATAGGAATTGTACTTCTCAGTTGTTATTGATAAACATTTTTGCGTATTAAAGACAAATATAGTGGCAAATGTAGTGAAGTGTAGACACTTTGTAGAAAATGTCACCAAAATAGTCGACAAAACTGGTGACTTGGAGACACTTGCACCCAGGTTTCCTTCAGGGTAAAAAATGGGAGTATTTTGTATTTTAAAAACATAGTTTACAAAATATATCTTGTCAATTTACTGAGGTTTGCTTGGATTTTGATCTACCAAACACTAGAATCGCTAAAAAACTACACTATCAGAATATGGAAATATGAGAAGTAGAAGCACCAGTAAAGAAGACGATGATTTGGTTGTTTTCGTAGATAGGAATGATGGTGAATCTAGGACATCAAATTTGGAGTTGGAATTTGTCAGTTTCCTTAGTGACAAGAGCATGGACATTATCACATGACAGCTAATCAAATATAAAAAGAGTAATCATAGAATTTAATACACGTTTGTGCTTATCAGGACCTTTAGAAAGATTATGTTCTTCAGCAGGTTTCATTTATTCTCCAACAAGAAACTGTTTGTCTGATGCTACATTCAAAAATCTGATATAAATGAAAGGAAACAATTGAGTAGGTGAGTTGCAAAACTCGTTCGTTACAAAATTAAAAATACGCAATGACAATGGATTCTAACAGTTCTTTAGGCGCTTTATGAGAAGAATTATACAAATTGGTTCAATGCATGTCCTCTTCCATGTTTTTTCAAAGGACATGTATTGATGCAATCAGAATACTTCTTCGCATAAAGCACCAAAAGAACCGTGAGACCATTTGTAATCTTATTTTTTTAATTTTGTAACGAACGAGTTTTGCAACTCACCTACTCAATTGTTTTGTTAATTAGTTTTATCTAATGTATTTTTTGGTTTGAATAAAAATGGTGTTTTTCGTATTTTAAATAGATACATGTGCATGACGTGGAAGTATTTTGTATTTGAAATGCGTACAATAAATGGAAGTATTTTGTGTTTTGTATTTTAAATACATACAGATGTGTAAGTGTTTTGTATTTGGTATTTTAAATACATAACCTGAAAGTATTTTGTATGCTGTATTTTAAATACACGACCAGCAAGTATTTTTTATTTTAAATACCGCAAACCATGTATTTTGCCCAACACTGACTCCATATAAATAAAAAATATTTAATTTAAAATTGATGTATAAGTTAAGTTTTCTATCAAAATGGGAAAGAAACAAAAATTAATTTAGGAAACTATTTTCTTATATACCAACAATTGAGAATTGCAGTCACCCATATTACCATTTAAAGTGAACAAGATTTTATGAAAACTATTATAATAAAATGTCTAACTCTTGTTCAATATTTGCCTCTAACATGTAGGATTGAGTTTTCATAGAGGTTTGATTATTTATTAATACTCCTGTTAAAATAAATATTCATACGCAGGACTAAGGATACATACATTCACATTTGTGAACTACACAAGGAGTAGTCCGAAGAAGAAAAACCTCAAAGCTGATAAAAGAACAATGTGTTAAGCAATTATTGCCAGTCAGAATAAACAATGCGTTAAGCTGATTGAAATATCTCTGTTTTATTACTATCATTAAGACAATAAATTGTGCGGCCAGGAATCTAAATAAACAAATTTAGATAAGAATTACAACAAGCATTCAGAAAATTATGTATTAAGAATTGCAATAATTTAATTTAATTAAAATATAAAATTTATCCAAATTTAGCTTGAATTAGTTTACAATTTATTTCTCATTTAGTTTAAGGAGAGCTTAGATTTATTCCGTATTGTCTGCTTAATTAAAATTATTCATTTGAACGGATAAACTTTGTTTCCTCTTTAATAAAAATAATTCATTAGAACGAATAATCTTTGTTTCCTCTGTATTTAGATTTTAGGCAACCAGTTGTCTAGTACAACCGTTAAAAATCTCCAAGGTAATCTTCCTAGAAGAACTGTGCGCGTCAACAGCTTTCTATTCTCGATCATGTGTGCCGCGTTAGGCTAGCTGGTAGTTAGCAAGTCTATCAGCGCCGGGGTTGCGGGTTCGTTTCCCGCCAGAGACTCTGGTTTCTTTACTGCAGACAGGCGTATAATTTCGCAGAATTAGCTTAGGGAATTAAAAAAAAAATGTACTCCCACAATAACTCTTACTAACGAAATGTATCACAGAAGGAAGTACTTTTTTATTTAATTAGTTGTATTGAAATTCAAAATTTATTTTAGCTCAAAATCCTTAAAATTTTATTGTTATTGGTTCAATATCGTTATTTCGGCATGCGGTTTATTACAAAATATTTGGGAACAGTTCAAAAAATATACATTAGTTATTTGTAATCTAACTTATTATCTAAATACCAGCACAATGCTTGCATTGTTAGGGTGAATCCCCTGAGTGTTGGCTCAAAGTAAAAAAAAATTGAATTAATTAACATGCAGTATTTATCGCTTATACAACCTATTCAACTTTGTTTGCTTCTAAACCAGAAATGCAACAATAAAGGCTCGCTTATTTGCATATAAAGTGTTAAAAACACGCTCATATGCACATACTATGTTAAGTGATTAACAGGGAAACCAAAAATATGCAATTGCATGTTTTTCCTTGAGAGACCAATTAAAGCAGAAACAATATATTTATCCATCTTAGAGCTTTTTATGAACTTTGGCATCGTTTTGTTAGTGCATATTTTTGCATATTTTACCGTTTGGAGCATTTTTATTTTGCATAATTTGGTTAAAAGATGCGCATGTTGCGAAGGTTAAAGTTTAAGCGAATTTTTTAGAGTATTAAAGGAGCAAAAAATAAATCTAGAATCTGAATTCGCTTTCTTTTAAGTTAAATAACGACGATCGAGAAGCTTGTTTAAAAATTTTAATTCTTAATGCATTTTTTTCAAGTCAATATACCTAGGTGGGTACCATGGTACCCGGGTATTAACACAAGGGTTAAACTCAAACGTTAACAGCAATCTGGACCAATCTCTTAGTATACCGATCAATTTAGAATCACTTTTAAAGTCATCTTACGATAGCCATCCGTCTGTCTGTCTAGTTGCCTGTCCATGTTTATTTTGTGCGCAAAGTAGATAATAATAATCTTGTAGATAGTTTGATAAATACATTTTATTTCTCCTTAGGACGAATTCTATGTAAATGATGAGAATTGGTCTATAATTCCCCCTAAAAACTTCTTTTTTAATTAGACTCTGTGTCCGTAAGCCATCTAATTATGTAGGCATTTAGATCAAATTCACCCTAAAAATATTTTACTGCAAATAAAGTTCTTTTAGGCCCGTTTTCACAACTTACCGATAGCTAAAAGTAGACTTTAAAATGCCTAATAAAAAGCGTTCCATTATTTCAACTTTACTTTAACAAATAAACATTTAAAATTCCAAGCAAATTTATTTTTAACTGATTCCAACAGTTATTTAAAAAACTAAGTGCATATTAATACTGATTTTCAGTTGCAGTTTATATTGTCCGTTGATTAAGTTAAATTCTTCTTTATGTAAAATTAAGTGAAAATGTAATGTTCATTTAATTTTTACTGTCAAAAATTCAAACGAGAATTCCGTAAAAACAAATGAATTTTCAGTTATTTTATATAAATTAATTGTCAAAAAATTAACTACAAAGGAATATTCAGTTATTTTATGTAATTTAACTACCAAAAATTAGTTTTTACTTATCTTTAAAAAGCGATGTGCTTGTTTTGTGAAACAAATTCCCATTTTCTATTTGTTAAAATGATTTAGTTAAATTAATCAAATTTTTAAAGTCAAATAATTGCGAAATCATATCGGTCATGCTGCTGGTATCTTATGATTGCGAGTTCTTCTGTAAACTAACGAGGTCAGTACAACAAAAGTAAAACAAGCGTTTGTAACAGGGTAAAGCTGTTATGATACTTGCTATTTTTTATATTTTTTCTATATTGGAGAACAGTGCAAAAATATTTGCATAAGAAAACTTACTAAGTGTAAAGAGTATGATTATATCATAAAAAATCTTGAAATGTCCAACAAATATACATGTGTTATCGATAAATAATCTAAGACTGTCAAAAAAAATATAAAATTTTTTAACTTAAAATTGACATTTCCAGATTAATTGTTAGCACTGTTGCCAATTTTTTTAGTTTTTGATCGAAAGAAACGGGTTTTAACTTTTTTTTTGCGATTTTTAACTTTAATGACGGTTTTTTGTGGGGAAAAACATGGGCAGTACTGTTTGTTTTGTTTACATTTTATCAAATTGTATTTCTTGTTCTTTCTCGCATTTGTTGTTTCATTCAGTCAATCCTAAAAAAATCCAATACAAAAAAAAGCAAGTATCATAACACCTTAAGTAAACAATAATGTTCT
This sequence comes from Pollenia labialis, assembly GCA_949318255.1. NCBI lineage: Eukaryota > Metazoa > Arthropoda > Insecta > Diptera > Polleniidae > Pollenia > Pollenia labialis. The sequence continues at coordinate 76,967,033 of OX439141.1, read as the reverse complement.
CTCTCTCTCATTGGAAAAACAAGTGGACAGGTGTCTGTCTGGGGTTTTTTAGAAATTCGACTCGTTTGTAGAGTAAACGAAAATTACTAAATTAAATAAAACACCTGAATATTTCTTTGTTTTTACGGAATATTCAGTTAATTTTTTGATACTTAATTTATATAAAATCACTGAAAATTTATTTGTTTTTACGGAACATGGGGTTGAGTTTTTTACAATAAAAGTTAAAAGAACTTTTCGTTAAAATTAAATGCAAAATAAGTAGACCGGTTTTTAACTGAATTTTCATTTATTTTATATTACAATTTCAGTTAATTTTACGTACAGAATATTGTGAGTGTAATACCCACTGTTATATTGATATTATTTCTTGAAGAAACAAATACTTTGTTACAAAGTTCCTAGAAAAAACACTTCACAAATTATAGGAAAAACCGCCCAAAATCATTTAAAACGCAGCATGAAAAATTAACCTGTCATTTGGTCCAACAGACTGGTCCTGGGATTTGTGAAACCAGGACAAGTATAAAAAGGAAGGAACCATGGCCAGTGAAAGAAGAACCAATCCCGTAACTGGATTATGAAAAACAAAAAGGTAGAAAAATTAATGAATTACAGTACAGTCTTCAACGATGCTGTGGCACATTTTTTGGTACTTTCTAAAATTTGGATCTTGAATTCAATTCTAGGACTTGTTTTATCCAAATAATACTACATTTTAGTAACTGCCACAAAGCACGCTCATTGAGAAGAGATCTGTGACTGGTCAAATGGTGTCAATTGAGACCCTCCTACGTTTTTCGTCTTATAAACCTCTTATAAAAATTTGTATTTTTAATATTAACTGTTTGAAGCGATTTTCTGTTTAAGTATGGCAACTTTCTTTATATTTTGCTGACATTTTATTGCTTGAGATGTATGAAACTTCTATTCGGTTCACATGATATTCAATATTTATTTTTTTTAATTGTAGACCTTAAAAATTATTCTTATCAAATAAAACTAAATATTATTTTAGTTTCTGAACAAAATATTGAAGAAAGGTACCATAAAAACTTTTGTTTGAACCTTTTTTAAATATACAATCACTATTATTATGATTTGTTTATTTTATTTTATTTTTTTTAATATTTTTGAACAATAATTTGTTGTAGTTGCAATAATTTAAGAAAATAATTAAACAGAATATCTGCATTTGCCCCTGAACATATTCATTTGAATCATATAAATTTTTTAAATAAAAAACAATACATAAACTTTAAATTGACTGCCTAAAATAAAAAAAAAATGTAAAATGTATTTAACATGTCCATTTATAAATAAAATATTTTTTTTCAACATATTTCACAAAAATAATATGATAAAATGCAAACAGCTATCAAAATGCCATTTTATTTTTGGTTTGAAGAAGGGAAAATTCAACAATAAATTTTCTTACTTAATGAATGGTATTTTTTAAAGGTTTAATAGACTATTTTTCGTTTATGAATACTACTTTAGCAATTTTGGCTTAAAACGGTTAATTAATCGTAAATAAGTTTTTATGAATACGGCTGTTAGCTTTTTATTTTATTATAAAAAAATTTTTTGTTTCAATCGTTTGCATAAATAAAGTAAAGTTATATTAAGTTTTATATGAACTCTGATATGAATTTCATTAATATATTAAAGTTTGTATAGATAAAGCAAAGTTTTATTTATGAAAAATTTACGCCTTTAATTTCATGTATGTTTTGTATTATTTATTTGAAAATTCCAAAATATAGACTTTACTTTTAATTTCATAAGTTTTGTATTAAACATTTCATTTCTTATAAAGTTTAGCATTATTTATTTATATATAAATAAAGCAAAGTTCAAAATATGGACTAAAAAATAAACTTAAGTACTGTATCCTTATTGCCACAGAAATGCTTTAGGTTCGAACTGACATAACTTTAAACGACACAAAAAGTTTTTAATTAGTTGGAAAAAAAAGAAATGCAAAAAATTTAACAGAAGTAATTATTTTTGGTTAAATATTCACAATTCTTTTCAATATTCAGTTGATAAAAACGTTTTGTTTGATTGGAATATCTGCAAGTTTCCTTTGGCATACTCTAATTGTCACAAACATGAGCACAACATCATATCTTAACCCTTTTTTTTTTGTAAAATTTAAAACACTTGTCGGGAAATTTCGAAAACTTTTTTATTTGTTATTATGTATTTATTACGCTTTTATACACTTGAAAATTTTTCTTTAATTCCTTATGCTCGAATGAAAATTTGTAAACTCCATTTAACTTTGAATTCATAATTTTTAAGGATGTGAAGCAAAACTTTTGCAAACAATTTCAAGATTAATAAAAAATTTCAAACCCTTAATTATGTTCTATTTTACTTCTTTTTTTTTTTTGATGCTAAATTTTCAAGACACTGTTATACACAAGTACTTTTTGAATGATGCAGTTGTTGGTTTTATTAATCACTTACTTTTCTATGGAATTATTTCATTAGGGTTCAGGCTTTAAGCACTTCAAGTTTACACATTCACATTCTTTATACTTTCACTTTCAAAGTACTTAACTAACTCGATTATGAAGTTGATTTTTTGTTAAATATATTTTCTTGTGCAGTAATTAATTTCACTTTTTAAAACCAGTTATCTGTATCCAATTAATTTTATATTTTGATTTTATTACTTGGGATCGTAATCCAGAACACTCAAATATTAAAGATTTTAAATTAAACTAATATTTTTTTTCCATTGCATAAAAATTTAAATTAAATAACTTTCAGCAAAAACTTGATTTAAATTATATTTTTAAATTTCTAATATAGAATTTTTTTAAATAATTAATTTTATTTTTAATTTGATCCCAAATATGTATATTTTTTGGTTTAATTTTCATCACATAATTTCATTCTTCTTATTTTTCGCACTTATTTGGAGCTAAAAACTCTTCTATACAGATTTTCTTTGCCATCAGCAATTCTTTTATTTCTGATGATTTTTTTCTTTCTTATTTTTTTGGGTATTAGAATTTTGTTTGCTTTTCAGTAACAATATCTGAGCGGCATTCCTTTGACAGGAATTGAACTGTTTGAAAGTACACGTGTGACTGAATGGTCAGTTTCAGCAATGTCTAATATTATCTGATACAAACAAAAACATTCCTGAACATATTGCAAGCCAACGCAGGCGCTTTTAATTTATTGGTTTGTTTTGATGTGTTTTAACATTGTTTACGTTTTACATAAAACACTTACAAATACATACATATACCATTAGTTTACTATTTTACTGTTTGTTTAAGCTCAATTACTGGCTTCTGCTCTTGCACACTTCAAAATGTTACTTTGCAGTGATGTTGTTTAACATGCCGAACAACAGTACGTATGATTAATGAAATGAGAAGATGTTATAAATCATACGTCTGCTAATTTAAAATATACACATTAGCGGAATTCTGCAAGCCTAATAGTAAACTCCGCTATTGACTCCATATTCCATGGAAGAATTGTAAGCAGAAAAAAATATTAAGAATAGTAATTTCGGCAAAAGTACAGAATTACCAGAATAGCCGCGTATGTTAGTTGTTTTTTAATTTTTTTTGTGTACAGAAAATTGTAAATTGAAATTTTTCTAAGCTTTTGTTTTATACATGCATCATTCAGATCAGATATATTTTCACTTTAATTGCCAAATTGTGTACCGAAAATTGTTTTGGACGCCACTAGTTGGTTTAATTGGCAACAGAAACATACTCTGAAAGTCGCTTTATTTTTAAACTAGACCTTTCCCTTGTTTGATCGAAATTTCATTAAAGTATCTTTTAATTAGTATTATCATCATTAGTTCTTTAAGCTCCTATAAGGAGCATAGGGCAAAACAAATTAGTACCATGCCAGTTTGGCCAACGCCATATCTTTAACTTAATTCCAGGCAAAGTCGCCGTGTTGGCTTCACTTTCAATTTGCCGACGTCACGTGGTAGATGGTCGGCACTTTCTAGGTGTGTGTTCTGGATTCAATTCAATATCATGTCATGAGATATCTTCTGGCAGTTTACGAAGGGTATGCCATATTCATTATGATTTTCTTCTTTGCATTTTAATGTTTATGCAGTTCTCGATTGTTTTGGGACCATAGCCTTTCGTTTTATATGGTGACGTGCCAGATTATTTTCATAATTCACAGAAGACTGAGATTTATAAAGACTTGCATCACATTAATTTCTTTCTGGGCTACGAGCCAAGACTCGCTACCACAAAGCAGTGTATGCTTTGAGAATTTTTATTTTGGTTTGCCTAGAGATCTGTTTATATTGCCTTACTCCTATATGGCAATCAACTGATTTAATACTGGGACGTGCTTCTTAGTAACAAACTTTACATGAACAGAAGGGCGGATATTCTTAGATTTCCTCAGAATTAAACTTAGAAGTATGCTTGCAGACTTTGATAGCTTACAGTGGAATCTCTTGTGACCGGACACAGAAAAAACGTTTCGGTAAAAGAAGAATGCCCTATCAAAAGAACTCAAAGTATTCCGTATACGTAGTAAAAAGAACAACAACACACGATTTCTCTCCTATGCACTATGGCCGAAATCGCGATTTTAGCGGCAAAAAGTCAATTTTTCAATTTTAAATTTTTACAATTTTTTTGATGGTGTTCAATACCCAACGTATTGCTAAGAAAAAAAATTAGTTAACTGTTGGCAGAACGTGTTAAAACAAGTGAAGCCGCAACATTTTTTAAAATTAAAAACTGTTTTTTTAAAATATATATTTTTGTAAAAAAAAAACTTTTTAAATACACTAAACAAAGTCTTTATTTCTAGATTGCAGTCGATTGTGCCGACTGCAGGCCCATACTAGTATATATTTATGTGTATCATATTTAACTTGAAATTTATAGGAATATGATCCATTTATAACATTACGCCTCAATTCAAGATGTTATAAGATACAAGGTCTTAATTAAAGGTTCTTGCACTTTAAAGCATTTTTTTTATAATAGAAAAGGTTTTTAAAGAAATATGTATTAAAATTAATTAGAAATTTTTGAAAATGCCATCAAAAAATTATTGACACAAATCTTTAAATAAATCTTTAAAAAAATATTTCAAACTTTTTTTTCTCTAACTCTTCTTTTTGCTACTCAACTCTTGTGCCAATCATATGTTATTTTCATCATAATGGTTATCGTTAAACCATTATAAAACTGTCAAAGACAAAAATGTGCACAAACTGGCATCACTCAATTTTGGGTTAAAAGAAAAATAGTACAGTCAACGTCAATGTTTTGGGAAAGAAAAGTAGTTTTATGAAAATAAGTCGGGAAGAACATGTAAGAACATTCAAAGCAAATTTCGATCTACCAAAGGCTTCATACCGGTTGGTTTAAAGATTGCTGTTTGATTATTGTCTGCCGGCGGTCGTGGGTGTTAAACGGCAAAACCAACCCTCTGAAGAGATTGAGTGGTTGCAATTGAAACATGTAGGGGTAACCTGTCCGTAAAAGCCCTGGTTATAGCCCAGAGGCAGCCAAGAAAAATTATAAAATAAATCGTAATTAATTTCATGTTGTAAAATTCGTTTCTTCCTTAAAATAGTGTAATGAAAATTAAATTTGATGAATTTAAGCCAAAATAACATATCAAAATTTGAATTAAAACCCATGAAAACCGTTCAACAAAATAACCACAATACTAATTATGAATACAAATATTCTTAATAAATTTTTATCGATTTAAAAAATGTTGGCAAGTATAACAAGTATATTAACTTTTAGCTCCTACTGTTTATTGTACGCGATTGTTTTGTGTGTTAATAACCTGCCAACCATTTTTTTGTTAAATCCTCCGGTTTTCAAATTTCTAAAAATAATGTTTGCATATACAACGATTTCTATACAAAAGTCATGTATAAAAAGTCTGCAAATTTCAATAAAATCCCAAAAGTAAACATAAAGATTATCGAATACGTAAGAAAATACAAATTTAGAAATTATTTTCTTTTTTTTTCTCTTTAAAGTGTGCAAATAATATAGACTTTACCAAATAATACGTTACTCTATTAAGGATTTTATATGTTGTTTACATACGTATTTAGTAATAAGCACCCTTCATGCTCTTAAAGGGGAAACAGATTAAAGGAAAAGAAAACGTGCTATATTAGTGTTTGCCGAATCTTTGTCATCAAATGAATACATATTGGGGTTCCAGGGAGACATAGGTGCTGCTAATGTCTGGCAGATCTTTCTTTTTTATGTATGGCAGCCAACCAGCTATCTTATCTAGAACCATGAGAACGCGTAAGCCCCCAGGTCTTCAGACATCAGCTGGTGTTTCGGGACTGGCTGCGGCTTATACCCAACATCGCGGGAAGAAAGATAATAAAAAATTAGCATTCAGTGATGTTTTTCCAGCCTTTAGTGGGGAACTTTGGTCTTCTAGCGAATCTCCCTGAATGCTGTTACCTGTCAACGGAAGATGCTATACATACATTATTAAGTTATTAAATTCGATTTTTGTACTTTTAAAATTGTATAAAAATTTAGTTATTTTACGAATAACTTTAAGGCCCCCAAATACACTGATCAAGGTACTCATCAAGCATTTTGGTAGTATTAGCGAAAATGTGTTTGTATGTGTGACCCCAACAAATATGTTTTAACATTTGCGTTTGTTTATCCAAAAAAAAAAAAACTATTAAGTTTTCCAGGATATGTAGTTTAAACATATTAAAAATTTGTTGTTTTTTTACGAAGACAATAGAATTAAGCAACTTGTGTTTTAATTACCCACTTACAACTACAATTCGAGTGGGAAAGAACCCAACCAATTGTAGGGGAATGTAAGAAAAGATAAACTCACTGTTAATTGTTGGAGTTTTGTTTAAGCTTCGATATAATTACAAGAAGGACTTTAAGTGCTTAAGATTCTTATTCGCTTTAGGGTTTTATTTGTATAATATTTTTAGCTTTTCTAAAATCTTTGGAAAAGGTTTCCTGATGCAACCAGCGAAATGCGCATAGAATCTAGCTTTCCCTCAGCAATAAATTTCAGTGTATTTATCAAATATGAAAAATTGGGAATTTAGCACGTCATACGGAAATCTTAGTAATGATAAATTTTTTATTCCCTAAATTTACTTTGATAAAAAATTAAAAATTAATGTAAAATTCTTTTATTTTAAATAAAATGAAAATGATCCGTTTTTTTATATATTTTTAGTTGTTGGAAATGAATTTTCTTTTGAATTTAGCAATAAATTATTTTAAGTGTATGAATGGTGGCAGGATGTAATAATATATCAATATATCTGAGCCAAATTTGGTACACCTACCTTGTATTGCTGAGTACCACAGTCATTTGATAAAGCTTGGTCACTAATGAACCGATTTCCATGATCTTCAGAACCTGTATTCTACTTGGCTTATTTGAGGTGGAACTAAAACAAAGTTCATAAATTAAAGGGAAATTAAAAAGAGTTTTTTGTTACTTTTTATTTTTTTTTTTATTTTTTTTTTATTTTTTTATTTAAGAATTTCTTGCTTATCCTACACAACAAGATCTAAATCTTATAGTTAAAGTGCAGGAATTAAATTAGTTTAAAACATAAATAGGTTATCACAATTCAACGATAAAGTTTGAAAAGAAGAAAAAAAAAACAAAAAAAAAAAAGGGTACAATATATCAAAATGGCAAGGAATTAAACATTTACTTTAAAGAATGATTACTTTTAAATTAATTGATGTAACATATAAATTATTAATTAAAAATAAACTAAATAAATAGATAGCTTTGATGGCAAACATTAATTGTATTAGTTTTATAAGTTTTAGCTTATGAAATAATTGACTAATTGATTACTAAAATTGTACTCATTGTTGTTTGTTTGGACATGATTGGGCAGTAGGTTCCAAAGACGGACAGAATGAATAAAAAATTGATATTCAGATATCAGGCTGCGGTGTGTAAAGGGAATTATTTTATTACCCCTGTTAGACCTCGCAAAGGTTAATCTGTTGTACAGATATGGAGGATTCTTCGTATAAATTATTTTATGTAGCATTTTCAATACCCTCATATCTAAAAGGTTTTTAAGTGTCATGCCATAAAGTTTATTTGTGAACTGGGATATACTATCGTATTTTCCTAAGCCAAAAACATATCTGATTATATTGTTATATGTTTTCTGTAACACGTTTTTGCTACGAAAGTCGCAACTTGAGAACAACTCGCAACCATATAAAAGTCGTGGCATTAAGTATGTTTTGGCAATAAGTATTTTAATTTTTAAAGGCGTAAAGTATTGGGTAGGCCAAAGTTCACGTAATCTTAGGTAAATATTCGATGCAGTTTTATTAATATGGTCAGTCCAATCTAAATTATTATTGAATATAACACCAAGATTTTTTGCCGAGCGTACACATTCAATTTTTTCATTATTAAGCATAAGGTCAATGTTGATATTAAAACGGATCGTTTTACGGTGAATGATAATACATTTGGATTTGTGGGGATTAATTAGAAGTCTATTAGCGGTTGCCCATCTATAAACACTATCTAAGTCCTTATTTAATTTACGTACGTTATCTGCAATATCTTCGACAGAACTGCCAATGTAAATTTGTACATCATCGGCATATAAGTGTAACTTAGAATATGATAAGGTTTGAGAAAGATCATTAACATACAGTGAAAACAAAAGTGGCCCCAAAATTGATCCCTGTGGAACACCTTTGGTGACAGGGAGTGCAGACGAGTAGCTTCCGTTAATAAATACTGATTGGTAACGATTACCAAGGTATGATTGAAGTAGATTATTCGAGGTCCCTGATAGACCAAATAGCTTTTTAAGTTTGAGGCAAAGCAGAGAATGGTCAATTGCATCGAAAGCTTTGGAGTGATCCAAAAGCACCAGTATATTAACTTTCCCGATATCTATATAATTTCGAATATCCTCACTCAGATTTATTAATGCTGTAACACAACTATGCTTAGCTCGAAAGCCAGATTGGTGGGGCGTGAGCAAATTATGCCGATCAATAAATTCATTTATTTGTGTATACATAAGTTTTTCCATTATTTTGGAAAGATAATGCAGAATTGCAATAGGCCTAAACTCCGAGTTATTTTTAGGGACCGGAATAATCTTAGCATGTTTCCAGCTACTTGGAAATACGTTAGTAGTAAATATTGTGTTAAAAATGTGGGTTAAATAAGGTAGTAATCTTGGCAACAATATTCTTACAAATCGAGGGTCTAAATTGTCATATCCGATTGCATTTGATTTTACAGATTTTAAGCAAGTCAAGACTTCATCATTATAGACACATCGAAAATTAAATTGGATATTTATTATACTATCTTCCAATGAGTTTAAATAATCATTTGAGTATGAATCATCATTTGATGAGGGTATTGACGAAAATATAACGTTGTGGTCGTCCGCTGATAAATTGCTGTCAATATCCTTGGTTTGATTACCGATTCCAATATCGCGTATAGTCCGCCACGTTGTTTTACTGTCAATTGCACTTTGAAATCGTTCAGCATAGAAAGACGTTTTAGTTTTTTTTATTTCCCGATTAACTTCCATTCTAATTCTACGAAATTCATCGTATAAAATTGGGATTTTGAAACGCTTCCAGCGGGAATGCGCAACATCTCTTTTCTTAATTAAATTTTTTATGATTGGATTGAACCAGGGCCTAGTATTATCCTTGACAGTTTTTGTTTTGATTGGAACAAGAAAAGTGGTTTGCTGATTAGAAGATATCATATAAAATATATTATCCCAATTAATGGCTGAGACATGCTCATCTAGCATTTCATAGTTAATGTTTTTGAAGTCACGATATGAAAAGGTTTGGTCACAATGTTTTAAATCAAAATCATACGAAGTGAAAATTAGGTCATGTTTGGAAAACAAGGAGCAGAAAGTTGCTCATAGACTTGAACTTTTGAGATGTTACAAACTAGAAACAGATCTAGGAGAGTGTTGCATGTAGTAGTATAATGGGTTGGTGTATAACGGTTGATAGGTTCAATGCCAATCGATAATAGGTTATCTGAGAGTGTGGTTTCACTTAATAAATTTGAGTTAAAATCTCCAGCAATGACACAGTCCGCGTATAATAACGAAAGTTGTTCGAGATAATTAAAAAAGGTGTCAGTGGAAATATTTCGATTAGGCCGATACACACAACCAACAATTTCAACGAACAAGTATTCAATTTTTGTTTTTACATTGGTGTTTGTAAGGTTTGAGGATATAAAATTACATTTTATATTATTTTTTATAAAAATTGCTACACCGCCACCACGAGTCTCACGATCAGCTCTAAAAATTTTATAACCTTTAAGATTTATTAAAGTTACAGCAGTTGAGGGATTTAGCCAAGTTTCTGAAACACATATGACGTCCACTGAAGAATTTTCAAACATGAGCCTAAATTCGTCCGCTTTATTATTCAAGCTCTGTGCATTGATATGACATATGTTTATACCCTTCTTCAACTTAGTCAAGATACGCAGCATATACATTGAGCCTTCATTGGAACCAAAGAGTGTATTATCCTGAGTGTTCATCGTTATCAAAACGAGGTTTTATTACATAACAAACAACAATGGTCAAGGGTAAAGTTAGTCGCATTTTGATGATGGCATCCATTCTGTTAAAAATTATTTCATAGCTAAGATCATTAGTTAATAAGCGTAAAACAGGCATCTAATATAAAAGGAGTATTAGGATAAATAAGGTAAATAACAAGATAATATTAAGCATAAATAATTTATAAGTAAAAAAATACAATAATGCATGGTTAATTATTAGGCGGAAGAAAAAATTCATCCAATTGCTCGATGAAGTCTATGCGCACCGGCTGTTCTGTACTTTCATTTTTGACATACACTAGTCCACGCATTGTGAATACTGATTGTAGGTTTTTGTTCTTCTTAAGGCGTAGTGCAGATAAAAAAATATTATAATTATTTGACGTTAAATTCTCATTAATGTAGATGGGATTATTAGAATTAAAACGCTCCGTGTTATCCGATTGATAACCAATGTGACGAAGCGTTAGAGAGCAACGATTAGTTTTCCTGAAGCTGGTAATAGATTTGAGTATAAAATTTTTATCATAAGGTGACATTAATTTTACGATAATCACTGCATCCGGAGAAAAGTTTTTATTTTTGTTGTTTCTGTTTTGCAGACGATATATAGCTTTAACAGACGGTGTATTTATGTTAAGTGTGTAACAGATATCATCAAAAATCTTTTCTAAGTTTTCGTTATCAAAAAACGGGATTCCATTTATACGTAAATCACATGCTACCAGCGAATTTTCTTGGCGAAGATTTTGTAGTTTGAGCTCCTTAATATCTGATTTTAGCGTTGATATTTCATTTGATACCGTTTCAAGTTTTGATACCCTGGCTGTAACTTCGATCAAATCTCTCCTCAGTTCCTTCATATTATTTTCAATTGCTTCAATTTTATTTAAGATGCGGTTTTCGCTTTCAGCTATAAGCGTCTTAAAAAGCCCCGTTAAAGCATCTGTCTGTTTTTCAAAACGAGAGTCCAAGACTTGAAGGAGGCGAAATGGAGAGTCAATGTTAGATATACGAGGTGTTTTACAGGCGTTTTCGTAGATTGATTTTTGTAAATCAGCTCGTCCTCGTTTATGTGCTGGAGTGCTAATTAATTGAGAAGTTCTTAGATGAGTAGGAGAGACTTCTTTTTCATTGATGTTATCCATATTATGTATTTTTTAATTTAAATTATAAAAGTTTGAGATTGTGTAGTTTTTAGATTCAGTAAAGACAACAACCATAAAGCTTACCGAGAGCTTGAGTACATAACTAGGGATCTACAAAATCCAGCTTAAAGATTTTTGTTTACAATCAAATTTTGATATTGAATTACGTTATCCAACAACAAAGATTATAATAGCTGACTCTTAGTTTTTTTTTTGTTGGTGTTAATTCTTCTCTATTTTTGTACATATATTCGTAAATATGAGATTATTAGGATTTTTAATATTTCATTTACTGTTTACTATCACAATTTGGCACTTTATTTGCAATCACTGTTCGCAAAAATTTTGTTTGTTTTTAGATTTATATTTTTATTGTTTTTTTTTATTTTTATTTTGTATGTTTTGTATAATTTTTTAATATTTTTACAGAGCGAAAACAATTTTGCACTTTTGTTTAACCAGTGGTGTCAATCTGAACAACGAACTAATTCTATATTTCTAGATTACGGTCATTTGGGTGAACTGATGGCCATACTTGTCTACAAATATCAATTTGTAAAAGGATCAATTTAATGAATATGAATTAATTTTGTTCTGATACCAAAAATTTTATTTTCTATAGAGTATTGTGCAATATTTTTTATTATTCGATTTTTACAGTTCTCGTTATTTGTCAACTGATGGTTTTAATTTTTATAAAAATTTATTCGCCAAAATTTAAAAAATTATTTTGAAATAAAAGCATCTGATACCTGATCAGACAATTAGGAAAAACAAATGTCGACAAAAAGCATGCAAAAAACTTTTACAGAAAAAACTTAGGGACGACAAGTTTTACTTTTTACGCCCCGTATAAAAAGAGAGTGTTGATAATGCCCTGTAAACAGATGGCTTCTGTTTAGATATGGGGTTACCAGACGAAGTTGGGAAAAATTCGACTCTTATCAGGACAGTAAAAATTGTAAGTTTTAATAGTTATTTTTTCTATTATTTTATAGGAAAAACAAAAGAAAGCATTACATTGTTAATGGTAGGTTGTATAGTGGTATAAAATTTAAATGAATTCGGTGTTATAAAATTATTTTTGAAAAACAAAAAACGTCAAATCCAGAAATCGTAAAAACTTGGTGTTAATCAATCGGCATTATGGCAAAGGTATTTTCTTGTTTACATATTTTATGAGAAACAAACTAAAGAAATCGGAATTTCGTCATTCATTTTGTTCATTTATTTATTTATTGAATACCAATCTATTAACAAATTAAGGCTTATGTATATTTTTTTTATATTTTGACGAACACACTTTTTGATTTATGTACACATTTTTTTTTATATGTATGTTAGACTGTCCCAGGAAATTTTTTTTTCGAATTCAGATATGAGTACCCTCCAAATTTTTTCCTTTTGATCCGAATAACCGAAATATGAAATATTATTGTGATCGGATAACGTTTACCAGTGTCGACTTGAAGTCAAAGTTTGAGATAAAGGCCAGTGTGAAAGCCATAGAATAATCTTGGAATTTAAAACCATCTTTTAATTTTACTTGTGTAATTCACATTTATTTATTAAAAATATGCTAATATTCAGTGTTTTCTGAATCCTCTAACCACGCCCACTACAACCCCCCCCCATGCTGGTACTGTACTGTTGCCCTGCCACAAGTCCTAAGTTCCTGCCTAAGACCATCTGGACATGGTAAGTGATATAATGTAGACAAAAAAAAATATATTAATTTTAAAGTTTTAGATTTTATTATCTTTATTCATTAAATTTTCTTTTTAAAGTTTGTTTATTACAGTCCGGATACATCTGTGTGTGTTCTCACTTTACGGTTAGTCTTGCATATACTAATAATAGATTTAATTTCTTTCAATAAATACTTCAATATACAATTGATAACAGTTTTCCCTTTGTATTTTTAGACAAAAATATAGATGACTTTATTTCATTTAAAAGCAAATCCTTATTTAATCGGCTTAAAATCGACGACAGTTTTCTAAGCGAATGTCCCACTACGTGGCAAACTAATGCATCATTTAAACAAAGTAAAGAGAAAGTTAATGCACTGAGAGCGGTTAATGATACTGCTGAAAGAGCGGTTAAGTTAGTAAAGGATTTTCATGGCTTAATTACAGCTGAAGAGGAGCAAAAGCAATATTTACTACGTTGTGTACAAGAACACAGACAGATGTATCCGGACTGTAATAAACAAACATTAAAAAGAAAATTTAATGAATAAAGATAATAAAATCTAACAGCCATATTCATAAAAAGTTCTTATTTTATGCTTATAGCATGTAGTAACTATCAAATGCTTTTTGTCTAACAAAACTTCTATAAAAATTTGTATTCATAAACGTACATTAACAGTTCTATTACTATTAACAGTTTGTGGCGATTTTGTGTTTAAGTATGGCAACTTTCTTTATATTTTGCTGCCATTTTATTGCTAGTGATGCATGAAACTTCTATTCGGTTTACATGATATTCTATATTAAATTGTTTTTTATAGTTTTTTTTTATTGTAGGAATAGCTTATCCCATCAACAATAAATTTCAACTGTTTTTATCAATAATAAAAACTGGGAATTAAGCACGGATAACAAAATCTTTTGAAATTTTAATTGTAGAACTTAAAAATTATTCTTATCGAATAAAACTACATTTTATTTTAGTTTCTGAAAAAAATCTTGCCGAAAGGTATCATAAACACTTTTGTTTGAACCTTTTAAAATATACGATAAGAAAATATTCGAATAAAAAGTTTGTTTACTTTTTATTAACATCACTATTATTATGATTTGTTTATTCTATATTTTTTAATATTTTTGAACAATAATTTGTTAGTTTAAACAAAAAAAAAACAACTAGTTGCAGTAATTTAATAAGTTATTAATGATAATATCTGCATTTGCCCCTAAACATATTCTTTTAAATCATATAAAAATGTTTTAAATAATTACCCATATAACTTTAAATTGGTTGTCTAAAATAAAAAAAAAAATTTGTTACATGTACTTAACATGTCCATATTAATAAATAAAACATTTTTTCATTATTTTTGAACATATTTCACAAAAATAATATCATAAAATGCAGACACTTATCAAAATTTCATTTTATTTTTGGTTTAAAGAAGGGTAAATCGAACAATAAATTTTCTTACTTTATGAATAGTTTATTAAAGGTTTAATAGACTATTTTTCGTTTATGAATTCAACTTTAGTACTTTTGCCTTATATTTGGTTAATTAACCATTAATAAATTTTTATGAATACGGCTGTAAATCTTTAAAATTAATATATATATATATTTTTTGTCTACATTTTATCACTTACCATGTCCAGATGGTCTTAGGCAGGAACTTAGGACTTGTGGCAGGGCAACAGTACAGTACCAGTTGTAGTGGGCGTGGTTAGAGGATTCAGAAAACACTGAATATTAGCATATTTTTAATAAATAAATGTGAATTACACAAGTAAAATTAAAAGATGGTTTTAAATTCCAAGATTATTCTATGGCTTTCACACTGGCCTTTATCTCAAACTTTGACTTCAAGTCGACACTGGTAAACGTTATCCGATCACAATAATATTTCATATTTCGGTTATTCGGATCAAAAGGAAAAAATTTGGAGGGTACTCATATCTGAATTCGAAAAAAAAAAATCCCCATACAAGCTTGGGACAGTCTAATGTATGTATATTGAAGAATAACCTTTTTGTCAGCTGTTAAAAACAGGGCTATCCAATTTTGTGTTTTGTTCTCGTAAATTTTTGGAAAAGAAAACATTCACGTATAATTTTAACAAGATTAGCATTTCATATTTATTTGCTAATAACCAAAAGACAAGAGTATTTGAAATATTTAATGCGCCACTATGAAAGAAATACGTACATCCTTCACTTGTATACTTAAAAGGATGTTCCATTTACGAAGAAATTATATGCTTGTGCCATTTCATTCTAGTCTTGTCTGTTTTTACATTCGCATCTAATCTTGTGTTTTAATTTATTGTATGTTCCAATAAGCCCACATTATTAGGAGGAAACCAAAAATGTTGTCTACTTTATCAACTGGAGTTAAAATTAATATTAACTATTTAAAACAGAGAAAGGAATCCAAAGCGCCGAGAACTGAGCGCACTTGACTTTTTTGCATTTTTTTTTTTTTTAATTAAAATATATTTTATAAAATTTCTGACAACAATGTTGTTGTGGAGTTGCTCCAGCATTTGTAATAAGACCAATTATGTTACCAACATCTTGTATATGTAAATTTATTCACTATTTAAATAATTTTATAATGTCTTTAACCAAAATATAAACGAATGTACCCTGCAGGAAACCTGAAAACAAGTGTCTCCAAGTCGAAACTTTCATCGATTATTTTGAAGACTTTTTGGTGACACTGTCAACAAAGCGGATACAATTTTGCCTGCCTTTGAGAAAAGTAGAAATTTTTGAAATGTTTTAATAGTAAAAGAAAAATTTTTCATTAAACTTTTAAAGGTTTTTTTTATTATTTGTTATGTTATTTCAAAAAAAAAATATGTGCACGTTTTTTGATTTACTTAATTGCCTTATCCACTGATATTATTCAGTAAAAAAAACCTAGTGAAAATACTTAAAAATACAGATTAGACATATTAAAATGTACTACTGAATGTCTGGTTCCCAAGTCAGCAGTTCAAAGATCAGTAGTAGAATTTCAATGGTAAGCACATGCTAAATGTCTTTAGTACAGAACATTGCCTAGTCTTGAGTCCGTCAGTAGTACTGATGATAAAGTCAATATTGAGTTAGTACAGTTTCACTATTGACCTTTTTTACATGCAGAGTTTTTGTTATTTCTTTACAGACAGACTATAGTATTTTGTATATGCTCAAATGATTTTACTAAGCGACTGTGATTTAAATCAATATTGAAAGTGAAAGGACTAGCCCTGGTGAAAATACTGGCTATCTGTGTATACATAAAAGGAAACTACCTTTCTTGTAATAGTTTTAATGCCTCTTAAGTCTCTGAACTAGTTGAGATATTGTGCATAGTGTTTTTCATACGGGATTTCACGGGACAAAAATCCCAGGATCCCGCACATTTTTCGGGAAAAAAATCCCGGTAAATTTGTGAGGGAATTCCCGGGATTTTTTTTTTATTTAATGATGTCATTTTTACTCCTGTTATGTATAAAAAAAAGAGTCTTTGATTGGCTTTAATGCAATTTTCTTTTCTCTTGTTTTTTTTTTTTGTTTAAATCACTTTAGTCTAGCACAACTGCTTCTTATCGTTATCATCTGTTCCTAGGAACAAAGTCTACGAAATGCACCAAATAAATAGTTTTCAATGTTATATAACGAAAAACTACAGTTTCTTACTTAAGACATTTTTGCCAAACGTCAAAGAGATGTCAATTCATATCCGATAAGTAAGGCAATGTTTAAAGTTTTGAAGTTTCGAAAGAAGAAGAATTTTTACTCTACAGAATTTTTAATTTATTTAAAGACCCATTTTTATTTTATAAAATCCCACTTGCTTCAAACAATGTAATGATTTTATATGCAGAGATTTTTCGGATTAGATTCTGAAAGAGAGGATGACAAAAGTTATTAATAAAGGAAGCACTTATTCGATTCGAAGAAACTTATTATTTTTTAAAAAAAATTACAAGTTTTGTAGGAAGTGCTAAGAAAACTGAAAGTATCGAGACATTATACATTGTTACTTTGACTATAAAGGTAAACATTCGTAGAAAGGAAACGTGTTTTGTCTCAGAGGAATAATATGGTGGCAATTAATGTTTACGTAGCTGATGGATAACAGCGTTCAAAACGCGTTACAGATGTCCCGAAAAGGACACCCAATATGTCACAAATTGGGTTGAAAAAATAAATCTATTATGTTGCCAAATTTAGAGAAAAACCATAATGTCCCGAATATCAGCTAACAGAAACATGAAGGAACAGCCAAGATTTATTATGTTTTAATAATTGTGGTCACTATGCTGAACTAATTGAAAATAAAAAACGTCGTCCTTAGGAATTCTGCAAATCAAATGGTCGAACAGCATCTTGCAAATGCGGTAAATGTTTTATATGTTACCGTACATAACTAACAAAACACGATTTATTTTTCATAAATCTTAAAATGTACCTTACAATGTATTCAAAAGCAAAAAAAAAAAAGTAATTATTTTAACACGACCGTGTGGCCATATGGACACACTTGTTTTCTCCACTTTGAATATATGCCTGTTGTGAAAAACTTTGTTTCATAACTGAGTTAATATCGAACAAACTTTAAACGTTTGTAAATAAATGTCTGAGCAAAATCAACAAAATATATTTTGTACCTCCCACATCTCAAACGCCGTATGTCAGGTAGCATCCAAACTCCTATTTCCCACGGTTTCCACAAATGGTTTGAATATGTCATATAGTTGGGACCGACAGCTCAGAGATAACAATGGCAAGCCCACAATGGAGTTCTTAGGAACACGAAATGTGGGACGCCAGAGAACAAGATAGAGAAGTTCCGTAAAACCGGAGCACTGCTAACAGTATCTAACATGGTGACATATCAAAACCGAAAATAAATTCAACCCACACGTTCAAAATTCCTAAATTAAAAAACCATAAAACAATGTCTTAGAAAGGTCGTGACTATCCGCTGCGTAGAGTAAGCGGCTCTTTCTTACACGCAAAGAAAAATATGGTTGGGCATGGTTACGGCAGCTTCACTATGTAAATTGTAACCATATATTGTTGTCGTACACAAAAAATTGTTTTTTTATTGAATATAAGCAATATTATAGTGACTGTAAACATATCAACTTTTATCGCAATTCTAAGTTTGAGTATGGTTGACTGAAACATAATTTTTTTTCTAGCAACTAAACAATGATAACTTTGAAAACATATTATATTACTCACAACCAATTCATGATATTTATTAGTCATAATATGTTTAAGATGCAATCAAAATATCTTGACTCTAAAAATATTTTGCTATCGTCATTTGTAAAATAATTTTAAATCGGTTGTGTTGTTTTTTTTAAATATGCTATGGAATTATTTTGAGCGAGTAGTTACACAGAAACAATTTTTGCAAAAAATTATTCAATTAAACAATTAATTGGTGTACATTAATTATTCAATTAATTTTTTGTTTGCTGCAATTAATTTTTTTAATCAAAACCCATAAAATTAAATGTTTGTGTATATGTGGTGTATTTTTTGTTTATGCAATTAATTTTTTAATTGACTAAATTTGTGTACCATGACTCGAAAATACAAATCCGTTAATTGATATGATCAATTCTTTTGCAGGGGCAAAATTAGTTAAATATTTAATTTTCTGAACGAATTGTTTAATTAAAGTCGATTTTCTATTTTTTCTGTGTATATAATTAAAAATAAATACTCATTAAAAAAAAGAAGCGTAAAGAATTTAAAAAATTATAGAAATTGTATTTACATTAAAAAAATTGTAAAGTGCCACAAAATAAAAAATAGTTGCAAAAAATGTCAATTTATTTTTTATTGTAATAGGATTACATCGTAACTTATTATGCTTAACATGACAATAATATGATTACTTCTTATCTTATTATTATTAACATGACAAGAATATGGTTAAGGGAAAAATATTATAATGTAATATTACAAATATATTTGATCATTATATGATGCAAGAATGATCGTAATATAGTGACTACAATCATAGTTCTTATCATAACTTATTGCTCTTAGAATATGTTTACCACAACCATGTTTTTTCTTTACGTGTATGCATCATAATCTTTTATTTTTTAAGTAACTAACTTATGAACTGTTCTAAAAGAACAGTTAAATTGCCTTAAAAATAACGAAATAATGGCTTTGCTAAAAAAAAAAATTTCCCTTAAACTCTAATAAGTTCCTAAGAATAATTTAATAAAACGAAAAGACAAACTCCTAAAAACCAAGACCCGAATTTTGGACACCTTATTGAATCATGTTTGTATTTGTACGTGGTGTTTGTTTCATCATTTATGCATGTTAAAAAGGAGTCCAATTAAAACAACTCATATATCTAGAGATGTTTGAGTGTATGTATATTTATGTTCCATATGAGGGACTTTTATTTATAGTTGTATGCTCTGTGAATCTTTATGTACCCATGACTTTGAAAAATTTTATGCTTTTAATGCAATTCCTGTTACACAATACTTGCTTTAGTAAATTGTTGTATGTAATAACAGATTTTTGATGAAACAATTATTACTGTGCTGAATACACAGAGTAAATTTGTTCTTATTTACCTTATTAAATTTACATGATGTTATGTAAGGTAATATTTTTTAAGTTCAAATTTTGGTAAGAATTGAATATTCTAAGAGTAACTATAACAACTTAGTGTTAGGTAAATGACGGATTTTATCGGACGCATAAAAATTGTTTAATTATTTTAACCTACTAAGAGGGATGAACATCCCTTGAACTTATCGCTAACTTTAAGTTAAAGTTAAGTAGAAATAATAACAACAGTTTATACTTCCGATAGGGTCAAAGTCAATTTGTAATTGTAGCCATAAAATTACTTAGATCCTAAAGGACAGATAAATTCTTTACAAATCTATAAATTTAATTAAAATTACATAAAAGCATTTCACAAAGTAACGGGCCCAAACTTTCAAGAATATATATGGGCTAAAATGAGTTTTTTATGATGGTTTAATTAAACACTCTTTTTAAGTTTATAATTCTACCTTTTATTCTTACGTTGAAAAATAATGCTAAAATTGGAGTTTTTTTAATTCACAAAACAACTGTTATAAAATAACTTTTATTATATCACTTTTCATTGTTATATTCCCTGGTTTATCTGCTTCAGAAAATAGACTTCAATAAAATTTTTTATAGAGAGAAGTAGAATTTCTCGCATCCGACTATAACAGTTTTACAACTAAGTACTTTTACGAACATTATTACACCTTGGCGTTGGTTTAGGGAAGGGTTTTATCGGAAATATGAAAAGTAATCATTATTGCAACTTTAATTTAATCTTACATGGGCGCTTAGATATATGCCGGTTTATCCTTCCTGGCAGGTTAATTTAAAATTGTAATAAAACAATCAAAATATCATGTTGCTAAATTAAAAACAAAATTAATTTTAAACAACTAAAAATTTATTAAAAATATGGATCATTAACATTTCATTTAAAATAAATTAATTTAACATTTATTTTTAAATTTTTTATTTATTCTTTTAAAAAATGTATTTTAACCCTTTCAGACATTTTGTACAATATATTGGACATTTGTTTTTTTCTGTTTGAAGTAATGTAGCTTTGACATACATAAACCGATTTTTAAAGTATTTACCGTTATAAAAAGTGTGTTTGTTAAACTTTAAACGCATGTGTTTAAGAAGTATTATTTTTAATTAATTCTGGTTAAACTAAGTGGTTTTCAAAAGTATATTTGCTATTGTGCGATTTAGTATATGCAGTGTTAGTTTAAAGTGATTATAACGTTATTTTACGCTTTGAAAAAAATTTGTAAGTGTTACTTAAATAGTTTTGAAGCTAATAGTATGTTAATTCCATTTAGTTTTATAATAATAAAGTCTTTAGAAGCATTTTAATACACGTCCCTTATATTGGACAAATTTACTTTGTGGTTGCAGTTTTTGGAATTTGCGAGAACATTTGTTTTTTGCCAGTACTAGTGTTTTTTTATGAAATGACTTCAAAACGACTACTAAGTGAAGAAGAGATTTTTAAACTATTGGAAGAATCTTCTGATGTAAGCGATGCAGGAGAAGATGATGAGGTTGACCATCAGTTTCCTCTTAGTAAGTTGCCTGATAAAGTGGTTCCAGTTGAAGACCATGAAACATTGCCGGAAGAAATTGAAGATGACGAAGTTTTAGAAGAAATTGAGGTGCCCACTCTTTCGGAAACTGAATTTTAGGCTCTGGGAATTGAACTGACCCACTTGGTGGATTTAGTACCACAAAACTCTTTCGATAATTCTAAAAGCACCAAAATCCAATTCACTAAAAAAAGAATATTGTATGGAAAAATAGGCTCTTGCGAAATCAAGAACTTGTCGCATTTGTTCCGCCAAATGATAACATTATTTGAGAAACTCCATTTAAACATTTCCAAAAATATTTCGATGATGAATTTTTTGAAAACGCCGCATATTAAACAAATTTATATGCCGTACAGCAAGGCAAGTCGTCTTTTAAACAATCCAACGCTGATGAAATGCGTATATTCTTTGGTCTTCATATTATGATGAGTTGTTTAAAGTTTCCTCGAGTGCGTATGTACTTTGATAAGCGTTGGGGAATGCCTATGTTCTATGAAAATATGACGGTTTTTTTTTTATTTCGCAACTATCTTCATGTAACAGATATTTCAGTTCGGCCAAAACAATGTCAGGGTAGAATGTAGAAAATAAGGCCAGTAATTGAACAGGTGCGTCGTCGACTTCACCAATTGCCCTTGGAGGAAAATCTTTGCGTGGACGAGCAAATAATTCCATTCAAAGAAAATTTACTGGCCTGCGGTAACAGTGGATTGTCCTATGAGTTCATTGTTTACCAAGGTTCTACAACACCACTCAAATATTAGTCAAGACCGTAGGAAGTGGATCAGCAGTCGTATTAGAATTAGCAAAGCGTATTCCAATG
This sequence comes from Pollenia labialis, assembly GCA_949318255.1. Classification (NCBI taxonomy): domain Eukaryota; kingdom Metazoa; phylum Arthropoda; class Insecta; order Diptera; family Polleniidae; genus Pollenia; species Pollenia labialis. The sequence goes on along the minus strand of OX439141.1, from coordinate 76,944,586 downwards.
CAATCTAAAGGTCATAAATTATACTTTGATAATTATTTCCCTTCTTTTCAATTATTTGAAATTCTGCTGGATAGAGGTATTTATGCAGCAGGAACTGTTCGAAGCAATCGATTTAGCAATCCACCTTTGCCGGATCAAAAAGTATTAAGTAAGCGTGGAAGAGGTTCTGCTTCAGAATGTCGTCCTGAAGTTGTTCGTTTATACAATGAAAATATGGGTGGAGTGGACCTCCTAGATCAAATGCCTCAGTACTATCGAATCAACATTGGATTCTTTGAATTTTCGAGCTGATATAGCAAATGTGTTATTAAAATTGCAGAAAAAAGATAATGACATTGATACACCGCGTAGAGGCCCCGACCATCTCGAACTTCTACATGTCCGGCAGAAACAACACCAAAAAGCTCCATATCAACCATTGATACTGAACCGTTACAAAAACCACTGAAGCGAAAAAGAACAAACCAAAGTATTCATGCTAAAGAAGTTCAGCACGATGGTCACAACCATTTACCAGAATTTTTGGAAAGTACAAACGCTGGTCGCTGTAAAATGGTCGGTTGTTCAAAAAAATCATTTATTATTTGCAAAAAATGTAATTTTTATCTTTGTGTAAAAAGTGAAAGCAATTGCTTTTCAAAATATCTTACAAAATACAGTTTTTATTACTTTTGTCTCATTAAATAACATGTATTGTCTGAAAGTTTGCTTAGGAGAAATATATCCACCGAGTAATTTTGTCCAATATATTGGACAACACCTTGCGGCCAGGTGCAACTACGTACCAGATTTAGAATCAGCACCCTCAAATTAGCTTATACTGAAAATTTCAGATTTTTATCTCAACTGGTTCTATTTAATGTCTGAAAGGGTTAACCAAAATAAAATCAAACTACATAACGTTATTAAATGAAAAAACTTATTTTTTGGTATTTTTTTCTTTTTTGAATAAAAAACATAAATGTTGTATTAAAAATAAGTTTATTCGTACAATATCTGTATTTTTATTTAGTTTTTACAGCAAGAGAAATAATTTAATAATCCACAATTAGTAACTACATATAATAATTTTATGAGTGTACAACCTTTTTTACATTTACAAAAACGTTTCGAGGAAATATACTGCCACAAAATTGTATACGAACAATTTAATTTTTCATTAGTTTTATCTACCACTAGCTGACCCTGCCATTTAACTTATTTCTAGTGAATATTTTAGTTTTTAATTTAAATGATTTTGTTATTCGTGCTTAGGTCCCAATTTTTCTTTTTGATAAAAACACTGAAATTTATTGTTGATGGGATAAGCTATTCCTATGCGCATTTCACTGGTTGCTTAGGCCAGATCATCAGAAAAATTCGTCCATAAAGATGTACTCAGGTTTTCAAGACAAAGTCTTGACAGAAAGAATACGAAAAAACAGAGGAAAGGAGGCGACATGTGATTTGAAATTTAAATGATAATAACAGCAAATTTCGAACCACCATATTTGACTGGCGGGCACCGCAGTGGTGCAGTGGTTAGAACTCAAAAATTTTCTGAAGATAGAATGTGGTGATTCTTGAAACATGTAAGAATTAACCCGGGTTCAAATCAAGAAAAATTATCAAACAATTTTAATAAAAATTCCAAGTTGTAAAAAATTCCTTCCTAAGCGAAAATAATTTAATGAAAATTAAATTTGATGAACTCAAGCCTAATTAAAGAATATCAAGAAATTAAAAATTAACAGTTCAACTAAAATCAAAATTGTTGCTAAATTTTAGAAAAACTAAAGATATTAAAGCAAATAAAACTGTTAAGCGTATAAGAATTATAGCAACAGTTCTACTTGTAACAATATCAAAGTTTAAACAAAATCATCAACAATAAACAGTGAGTTTATCTCTCCTTACATTCCCCACTACAATTGATTAGATTCCTGCAACATTAATTGTAGGTGTAAGTAGGTTAAGAAAAAACAAAATAAAAACAAAAACAACTCGCAAACAAACAAAATATGAAGCGGGCTGCCAGTCATTTTTTTTTAGGCAGTTCACTTGCCAGTTTATCAAAATAATTATCGTGGGATTACAAAATTTAATTAAAATGATTTTGTTATTCGTGCTTAATTCCCAATTTTTATTTTAATTAAAAAATAATTTTACGCCCTCAAAAATTACCAGTTAATTAACAAAAGGTACCAAAAAGTCCTCTTACAGATTCTCATTTATTCAGAACCCTGCATGTTGAATTTTATGTTTCCAAATTCAAAAAGTACCAGTTAAAGAACAAAAAGTTCCGTCATAGATTTTTATCCACCCAGGGCATTGTAATAATTAACGTTAATTAAAAAAATACCAATTGTAGAACCAAAAAGCTAAAGTAAAATATCAAAATTTCCATATTTCGCCTTTTTGGTACTATTTTTTTCCAACATTAAAGTATTAAACATTTCAGTAGTGTAGTGGGAGCCCATAATTTAGTACGAATATGTCGATGAATTGGGAAAAACGTTTTGTTAAAATAAGTACCAAAAATATTCGAATTTCGAAAAAGTACCAAATTTGTATTCGCATTTTTTTGAAAAGTTTCGAATGTGGTATAAACTTTGTTTCTATGTTTATTGGCTCAAAAGATAGATGGGGTGTTAAACAAGGTTTTACCCGTTTACTCTCTAATAGGGCAGAAAAAAGTACCAGACACCTTTCCGCTTATTATTCTAGAGAACAGCGATAAGTATTACATTTTAGTTTTAAAGGTATAAGGATACCGAATTTTCGCGTTTTTAACGTTTTTACCCCCTAAACATTCGAATTTCCAAAAAACCCGTCTTAGTTGATCGATTTGGGGAGTGATCAATCTCTGGTCCAACTTTCAAGTTTTTAGCATCAGTCTTTTTGGCCGTGCGATGTTGACTTATTCAGTGAGTAACGTTACAATTTTATATATGTGTGTATATAGATTTTTTATAATCCAAGTAATTTTAATCCCACAAAGTTTTAAGTTTTTTTTTTACTTATTTGACTTTATTTTTTGGAGTTTTACATAAAATAAGCCTTACTACATATCGGCGCCGCGTCTGCAAGGGTTTTAGCGAAAACGTTCAGAAAAAAGCGATGATAAATTAGCTGTACCCACTTTATTTAATAGAAATCTTGTGTTTTGATAACAAAGATAGTTGTAACAATTTTGGATACTTTTAGTGTTACCGTTCTCAAGATACATATATAGAAATTGTGTTGTGTGGGTGGTGCCACGACCACTAATCTTAGCTGGCTCACTGTTCCATATTGCAATTAGTAAATATTACTCATACGTACAGGTAAATTGAATATGCATATGTTAAGAACAATTTTGGTTAAATTTTCAAATAATTTTTCAACTGATTGTTTTTTCTGTGTTTGAAAATTTAAAATTTCTTGAATTTTTGTTTAACATTAAAATTTTTTATTCAAATTTTCATATTATTCGAATGTGTATTCTAAGTAAAATTACAATCCTCAAAAGCTTTTATACTTTAATAGTCTTATTTCTTCAATATTTTCCAGGAATATTTTGTACACAGAAAAAATTATTGCCGAATTATTTTCAAACAAACGCTCTTTTTAAACAACAGAAACAACAACAAAATTATAAGAAACAAAATAAATTTTAAGTTCGTTTCAAAGTTGATAAAAAAAAATGAAAAAAATAATCCCGTATTAAATTTTTTTAAAATGTTTAGTTAAAAACATCAAATACAAAAATTGAACGATGACGAAAACATATCGCGTCGCACATAGGGGTTTTTTGCCAATCTAGCCGCACATTACTTTTTGTTTTAGTTTATATTGCTTCTTAAAAGTTGTTGAGTGCCCCTAGATCGATGAAACTTGACAGAAATATGTGATATTGTCATAGGCAGGTAAACCTTAAAAATAAATAACATCGGACCAATGAGGAAAAGGTTCCCCCTAGAAGAACTAATCCAACCTCTGAAAAATTCAATTTTTTTTAAACTTTTCCCATACTTTTGTTTGGCAAATGCAACTTTTAACGTTGGCGAAAGTTAAAAAACCTAAAAAAAATGTAAATATTAAAAAAAATAGATTACTAACGCCTTAATACTATAAAAATTAAATTTTTTAACTTTTATGGGTAGGGGGACTTATTTATAATAGTAACAGCAAATTTTATTTAAAATAATAACAACTAATTTATTTAAAATAACTTCTCTTTTGCACTAAGATGATGATGAGTGCCATGGGTCTTCTTCGTCTGCTTCCTCAAAATCCTCTTCTGAATCAGAATTCTCTTCAGAGCCAAGTACAGGTGGAAGCATAAAAGAAATTGCTTCTTTCGTAAAGGGTTATGACTTTTTTTTGGAATTGGTCTTATACTAGTAATCAGTGGGTCAGAACTGAGCAAATGTCTATTTATAATATCTTTGTTACACTGAACCCTCGAAAACTTTCTAGCAAAATTCTGCCTGTAAAGCCGAAAATGTTTATTTCGTGCCTTAGACGCTTCTTCCGATAATAGCCCGATAGGCAACAATGCCTCACTCATTATAGTTGATTTACTACTGATATGTCACTATCTCCTTGACATTTTGAAATTTCGCACAATTTTCCAACTAAAAATTGTAATTTCTCTTCAACGAGTTTAGAACTACATTCTTGTATAATTTGGAATAATTTCGTATACACTTTTTCCATTTTACTCTCGAAGCTTCAAAATGGTTCTGATAATAATTTTATGCAATAGCCACAATATATGTATATTAGGGTGGTTCTTAAAATTAAAAGTTGGATTTTATCAAGTCTCAAATTCTAAATCGGTGGTTATTAGTAAAAAACTACAAAAACAAAAATTTTTGGTCCATCAGAGAAGATTAAGGCACGTCGCCAGCCCACCGAAGTTTGAGAAAATCCTTAATTTTTGGCTAAAATTTCAAAAACTAAATTATACTTTAATAAATATTTACTTCTTTATTCATAACAAATATTTTTGGTTTACTAATAGCTTTTTGACATATCCTGCATAAACATATCGTCACCCAAAAAGCAAAACGCCCTAACTAACAAAAATACCAATATTGATATTTTAACTTACTCATCAAGAAAACACGTTATTATCGGATATTACCAAATTTAAATTCAACTTGTTTATTTTTATTTTACTAAATATTATAATTTTGTTTTCATGCTAGTTTGTTATAGTTTTTTTAGAACATCCGGGATATTTGCGTCTATAATCTTGGACAACTTTTAGTACATATTGTTTTTGCTCTTCATTTTTTGTCAGTAATGAATTATATTCTTCCATTAGTTTGACTCCTCTTTCCGCAGTGTCGTTGACTACCCTTAATTGCCCAATAATTTCTTTGTCTTTAACAAAAGAAGCAATTCCATCCCAATCTTCAGAGCTTGATTTTAAGAACTCTTGATCTATAAGGAATCTTTCGAAAAAGTTTTGTTTCCATGGACACAAATTGTTCCATTCCATTGTCTATGATGGTTGAAATATTTTGATTAGTCCCAATTTCTACAATGCAAGTCTTATTGATAAACTTATCACATTTTCTTCTTTGAATCAGCTTCGTCGTTTTCACGCGTCAAGTCTTATTATTTATCTGTTATTCCATTTGTATGAATGTATATGTGCGTTTTAAAATTTCGTTTAAAACATATTTCTTATTAAAATGTACTTAAATTCAAATTCGTGTTGAATATTTAAAAAATTGTTTAATTTAAAATTAAAGTTGTGTAAAATGTACTTTTAATTATAAATTTCTTTTGTTTTGTTAAATAGCAAATATTTAAAAAAATTCACGCACAAAAAATCACACACGCTACGAAATTAACTTTGTACAACGAAGTTAAATATGAAAGATAATTGTCAAAATAGACCTGCTGAAAATTACGAATGAGAAAACAAAACGCATATGACGAGTACAGCAAGCTGAGTACTCGTTTCTTTTCCCCTCGTCACTCTCGCCAACAAAGTAGCAAGCTGATCAATAAGACTTGCATTGTGGAAATTGGGACTTAGCAATAATGGGTCGCTTTATATTTTGATCAACGTCACCAACATTCTTAAGGGCTTCAACCATTTTTGCTTTAGTGCTGTTCGGTACTCTTGAATCAAAAAATGCTAGGGCAACGGTGAATTTGTTTACATTCCTTGTTTAAGTTAGTATATTTACATGAAAATCTAAAGAACACTGTTTGTGAAGCAAATGGGCATTTTATGGACATGTTAATATAAAGTAAAGGGCTTTTTTTCGATAATTTGTAGTTTATTTTCTAAATATACGATTTACAGAAAAGTCGTTTAGAGCTATGTTGTTACTAACATCACGGACAATAACTTTTTGAAGTAATTATTTTTAATAAAATTAATATTTTTTAAATTATGAGACATAAATAAAAAAAAATTTTTTCAAACATTGGAGGGCGTGGCGACATGTCTTAATCTAAACTGATTCGTCTGAAATTTTTTTTAGGATAGTTTTTCCATAATACCAATCGATTTGGGATACGAGAGTATGAAAAAATCAGGAAAAAAATTTTTCGATATAGCTAATAACCACCCTAATGTATATATTAAAAAAAAACTAAGTACCTAGAGCCCAGATTTGATTTTTTATTATATATTATTTTTGTTGTTAATGATTTTAAAAGTTATGCAAAACAGGTACATTTATTTTGCTCCATAAAATAACGTCATTTAGCGGCAGCACAGGTGGTTAAAACCCGTTACTTACTGTTTCGCACATCCCTTTCTTACACAGGTAATATTAGTCTTAGATGTAATAATTTAAATAAAAAACATCTACGTACAACCAAAACATTTTATGACTGACGAAAGGGTTTCTATCATATGGACCTATGCAATATGAGCAAAAACAGACAAAAGGGGAAATTTTCAAAAAATCATAAAAAAAATGGCGCAACAACGCGCAACGTTTTTTTTTTTAAATTTAAAAGTAGAGATTTCAAAATTTATCGTGATGTATAACATTTTTAAGAATTCAACTGGCTTCACCTTCAAAAACCTTTTAAATTTTTTTTATAACAAAAAAGTGAAAAAAAATCGTTTTTTTAATTTCGAACTAATTTTTTTATTATAAAAACTTCTAAAAAAATTTTTCTAAAAATTTTCTTAACACGTTGGCTGCCACGTCGCACGTTTTCATGCGACACCCATATGTTACCATGAGGCCACGTCGCACATTTTCGTGCGACTACCAGATGTTACGCTGAGGCCACGTCGCACATTTTCGTGCGACACCTTAATGTTACCTTCAGGCCACGTCGCACATTTTAATATGGAATTTTACATGCTATTTGGATTCTCTGGCCTGTGGTGAACATTTTGGTGTATTTCCCATGGCCGCTGTGTATTTTTAATGGTATTTTTTTGGATAATAAACAAGTTGGACATTTAAATTTGTTTTTTTATTAATTCTTTAAAAAATCAATTCATTTATGAGCAAAATAAATATAAAAATATATATGTATGTAATTTCAAATGGAGATCAGTAAAAAAACAATAAACTTAAAATCAATGTAAAATCTTTATTCGTTTATCTACAAAAAAATATATTGTAATCCTCCCAAAACCGTAAAAAGTCAACGAACTCGCATGCAATTTAATCAACTTTCCTGGTTTTAACAGTGTCCCAAAACCACAAATCTCAAGCAAAAGACTTGAAAATTCACTATACGATGCATTTAATTTTTCCATTTCTTAAATTTAATTTTTTGCCTAATGTCCGGCTAGATTGGCAAAAGACCCCTATGTGAGTCGGTCTCCTGCCGTTTTTGGTAACATTTCTTCTTCTTTAGCCAAGGAAAGGATACAGCAACAGTGAGTGATGAAGAAAAACATTGTGTGTATAAACAAGACTTCGTTCAAAAATTATTCCAACATAAAATGTGTCTCAAAGCCAGCCGCCGCTCTGCTTCTGCCTTCATCTGCTCCTTCAGTGATAGCTTGGGTGCGCGTCATTGCTTGTGCAAAAATTTTTGTTTGATTCAGCAAAATTATTTGTTTGAAATTTATATGAATTTCAGTAAACTTTTTGTTTGATTCTGTAAATTATTTGTTTGAAAAAATCAGTGTTTTTTCAGTAAACAAAATTGTTTGATATGCGAATTTGTTTGTAGGACCTATTTCATACAAAAAATGTTTTAATTCTACAAATTTTTTGTTTGAATTCGATAATTAATTTTTCCTGTGTATCAGACTATCAGACTTTTTGTTTCTATATTTCTGATGAAATTTTTTTTTAGAATACACGTATTTTTTTATTAAACATCATTATGGAGAACATTTACTTTACACATCGTTGTTAGAATCAGCTCGTTACTTAACAACTCACAACCAAAAGAAATAATATTGACATTTTACATGGTTGCATGCGTTTGTTGCGAGCGGCGAAATATTTACTTTTCTAACAAGCACAATAAATTTGCTAAAGAAATTTAAGAACACATATGTATATGAGTGTGTAAATCTTTTTATTGGTAGGTACACATTGTACGTTGATGTTGGGGCTACAATAAGAGCTCTCTGTAAGAATTTTTCATAAAACAAAAATATAATTTCTGCAATATTTAATATCATCAAAGGAATTTCACTGCATAGTAACTTCGCTTTATTTTATAACTAAACAAAATCGCCTATAACATCAATTTGTGGATGTGACCACAATCGCTTTTAAATCAGATAAAATCGGGTTCATTCTGATGGTTCTCAGTTAAAACAATGAACTATTTCGATCCATTTATAATACCATGTAGGGAAAAGTATTTTTTAAACGCATTATATTTCAATAGAATAAAGGCAGACAGCAAATTTTTCATTTTGGCTACTGACATAAATAAATTCATGTACAGTCTGCCAAGAATGACTTGTAATCTTGAAAAGCTAATACTACCCTAGAGGGAAGCGAACTGACGCCAAAGTAGTCCCGTGATAGGTCTTTGGTGGTAGAGACCGTGCAAGTTCTAACACTTTATATAAATAAGACCTATCACTTTTACATGGGGTTGTCATTGGAGGTGGTCAATTGACAGCATTTGACCCGTCAGCGATCTATTCTCAATGAACGTGGTTAGGTGTCAGTTACTAAAATGTGGTATTATTTCAATACAGTGTAGTATTATTTCAATATAACAATTCCTAGAATTAATTTCAAAAACAAAATTTTAGAAAGTACCAAAAATGTGATACAGCACCGTTGAAGACTGTAATGTAATTCATTACTTATTCTACCTTTTTGTTCCTCATAAACCAGTTAAGGTATTGGATCTTCTTTCACTGATCACGAGTCCTTTCTTTTTGTACTTGTTCTGTTTTCACAAATCCCAGTACCAGTCTGTTGGACCAATTGACAAAAATTGCCCGCAGAGTATTTATAAATATCTTGCGGCACGATGTTTGTATTCAAATTCCTCCGAAAAGTCTCAATAGGTATTTTATCAAATTTTTATGTCAATTTGGTAAGTATGAGAATAGGTAGTAAATTATATTTCAGAGCGCTAGGTCCCTAAAGTCCCTATTTTTTAAAAATCATTTAAAAGAATTTTGTGCTGATCGGTCCAAAATCTGGCATAAAACTTCTGTAAAGCCTAGTACTCTGTTCAAATTTGTGAAAAATGTTGAGCAACATTGATTATTCCACACGAAAATTTTGGCATTTATCAATGTTACCAATCTTGCGAGTTAACGTTTTTTGACGTTTTTATTCCTTCAAAGTATGCTACATTGTTTCGGTATGTAAACAAACGCCACATGTATTTTACTAAAATTATTTTTTTTTAATAAAAAATTTAATAAAAAAAGTATCTATGGATAAAAAACTGTTACCGATTGCGTTATTTTAATTTTTTATTTCTTTTTTAATATTAAGTTCATACTTTTTTGCTTTTGCTTAAAATTCCACGTGAAATAAAGGCAGCTTACATTATTTCGCAGTTGTAAAAAAAATGTTGCCGGAAACATTTCGGAACTTTTTCACAAAATAAACAGAGTACAACATTATTTCGTAGATATTCCGCACAAGTTTTTTTCATATGCATTTTGACAACATTTTACGTGAAATGTTGAACAGAGTACCAGGCTTAAGCGAGGGAAGGGTTTACTTCTGTTTTAATCTGGGTTATTGCTTAAATTTGAATGAGCCTTTAGAATTGAAACGCAAAACTTTAATTGCAACTTTATTTCTTTAGACTTCATTAAATTTCCTAAAATTAATTAGAACAATTCAACAAAATTATAATTTCGAAGTTTTAAGTACAGCTTACATTTTAGTGCAATAGCCAAGAATATTCGTAAGACAAAATTAATCCCGTTTTTTATCCAGTTGTCTTTCAGGAAAGACCTTCCAGAACATTAACGCAATATCAATTAGCTTCTGCACTTTTCAATAAAGCTTTTTTTACAAATCTTTCATCTTTTTTAACATACGGTTTTAGATATCAACTGAGCTTTTAATATTACAACATAAAACAAAAATAAAAAAGACAGACATGTGAATGCATAAAGTATAGAGTTGAGCAGTGGTGGTAACAACCTCTTTTAAGAATTACTTTAATACTTCTAAAACCCAAAGAGTTGTATTACTGTGCGGTCAGGTTTAAAAAAGACTAGTATATAATTTAAAGTAGATCCCACATACAGCTTACTGCAGAAATATTCTTAATCGTAAGGCATCCAAGATTTGCCACAGCTGAGTATAGCACTTTTACTTATTTTAACTTAATAATTTATTCCAATTACAAAATAAATAAAAGTATAAATAATTACTGATTTTAAAATCTAATAAAGGCTTTATGGCAATATGTAGACGATCTCTAATTTATTTTGCCAATAATTTTAGAAGTTCAAAAAGGGTCGATAACACAGAAAAAAAATTAATTAAATATTTTGAGTCATTGCGTAGCTTCTTAGTTTTATTTTTTAGAAAAAATGTGTCCCAAATCTATAAAAACCCACAAAATAAACAGCATTTTAAAAATAACAGACGAGAATAAGAATTCTTAGTGCCAATAATTTCTTAAAAATTACTTACTCCATTTGTCTGGGGTTGTAGATTTTCTATACTAATTTTTTTAAAACATACTTCATTATTTTCCGCTTTGTCGAATTTAATTTAATTTTATCTCTCTTGCTGTCCTTCTCCTAACTTAAGTACCTTGCGTTTTTGGTTTTACTATCTTTTTATTTATTCCCTTTATATCGTATCAAGTTTAATAATGCGAAAAATAGCAAAATAATCCACAAATGTTGGGACATGTCTAGGCATGTTAAGTTAAATAAACACAGTTTTTTTTTTGTTTCATTAGATTTCTTAACAATTTTTTTTTTTAGTTTGTAACAATTTAAGGTTAACTTAATACGATAGACATTCATTCAAGGGGGTGACTGGTGCAAATTTATTTGTTTTATATGGGTTAAGTGAGACACGTTTCTGAAAAAGAAAAAAGGTGCTCAATTATGAGGCGTGCCATAAAAGTGAGTTTATTAAAAGCTAGACATACAAAGTTTCTGAAGGATTTTCTTGGCATGTGCGAAAAGTTGGATATTATGGGGAAGGATCCAAGGTGGAATTAGTGGCGCTTAGTATTTCATGTCTGGTTAAAACTTCACAAGGGAAAAGATTAAGCCAAAGTCAAGATATTAAGAATCATATACGATACTTTAATAGAAGTTCAATAGAAAACTTTTACTGAGTATATCTTATATAAAAATAAAACAACCTAGTCCCTATTAATTATGCGGTCTTTGGAAAATCCATTTCTACATACATGTGGACAGACGTACAACATCGTAAAATCAACTACGATAATCAACCATATCCCGAAAATATACACTTTATAGGGTCTAAGATCAATATTGTAGCAATTACAAACGGAACGACAAACTTATACATACATATATGCCATTTACCTTCGGTGTAAGGTGTAATCAGGGCTACTTTTAAACCCAGCTGGTCACCGTAGGCATATGGGATATATACAGAGTCAGGCTCTAAAAACTCTATTTGCGACATGTTTCAGTTATTTGTGATGAATTCACTACAGAAATGTTATTTGCTTAAGCCTATTGTACACGGAATGTAAAAAGCCACATGCGCATGTGGTTCTGACGTAATTTTGACGTCACTACAAAGCCCCAATAGCAAGTTCGTGTTGTGCGATGACGACAAATTACGTCAGAACAACATTCGCATGTGCCTTTTTACATTCCGTGTACTATAAGCTTTAGTTGTTTCGCGCATTTAAGTGGTTTGTGGAAAAACTCAATAAACTTAGTTTTGTCCATTATGTTTGTTTGGTTCATTTATTGAAGTGCTGCAGAAAGTTTCAAACAAAGGCGAGAACTGAGCTTCGTTCACAATGATCGAAACAATTTCGTTTTTTCCAACTTCATTGTATATATTTCCCTTTGATTTTTTAAATAAAACTGTAACTTACGTTTTTTAAAAAACGAATTCTTATACTAATGGTAGTAATTTCTGCAAACAGATGACTGATCGTGTTCGTACCTAACAGTTATCTTTACATATTCGATAAATTATTGTGGTAATTTTAGCGTTAATTTTGCCTACGTTAATTAACTATCGAAAATCGATGGTGTAAATAAAATGCATTACACTTTGAACCGTATCACAGTGCAAAATTTCTTGAGTTTAGCGGAACTTAATTATTTAAACCAGTAAACCAGTTCTATTTGTGATTTTTTTAAATTTTTAATAAAAATTAATGTGTTTTTTTAAGTCTTTGAGTTGCATTTTTTTTTTATAAATGATGCTAAATTTCAACTGGATTCCCACCACCTTTTTTGTATTTAACAAACTAGCGCACGACCAGGTGCCTTTAAACTGCACAGAGCGTCAGATGTTAGCACTGGTAAGCCTATTTTTTCCAAAACAAAACCAATGATGGCGTCCGATGTCGGTTCTTCCTTCCACTTTTAGAAAATGCAGTTATATGAAATTTGCAAAGTCATTCTGGAAAAAGTTTAATTTAAAAGAAGATCGCAAAATATCGCAGAAGATATTTTGTGTTCCCAATAGAGGAAAAACATACCTTTAAAATGTTGTGGGTTTTAAGATGGTATTATGCGGTATCACCTTTTAAAGTCTCCAACGAAGTTAAAAAACTAAATTTACTTACTTCTTAAAAATCACTTTTTTAACGAACAAATCACACACGAGTACGAAACGATTTTGCAATTATTTAAATGCCAATAATTGACAAATTTCTCATAAAATAAATTATGTAAAAATCATGACCTACTGCACTGCCGTTTGTATGTACCACTCTATGAACTGAAACAAATCGAAAATCTTTCTGTATGCAAAAAGTATAATTGAATAAGAAATGCAACTTTCAGGTGTATTTTGGAGTTGTTTTGCAGGTTAAATCCCCAAACTGAGTATGAGGTTTTTGAGGTGGGATATTAATCAACCGCAATAATGAGTAATCTTATGCATTTTATGTATTTAAAAAATTTAATAAAGTTCCGCTAAACTTCCTGAATTTCGCACTGTGCGTAGGTAGGAAAATGTTTTATTATGAAACTATAAATAATAATTTTAATTTCTTCGACCTTTTTTAAATATTATTCTTCTTTATTAATAACTGAGCTTAAGGACACTTTTATTTCAAATAGTTCGTTTATTTGTTATATCGATATTTCGATTGCCCTTGGAAATCTTCTATCTTTAAATTTTTTCCCACAGTAAACACTGGTTACATTTAGCCCATTTCCCTGAGCACGGTCGGAAGAATAGGTAGCGATGGTCTCCCCAGAGATAGGCCCGAGTGCAGTATGGATAGTATGAAAACTCAAATATTTATGACAAAGGGAAATATAGAATGGCACATAAGGTAAATATATAATAAAAGGGAAATACAGAATGCCACATAAGGTATAAATGTATATAATAATGTTGGTGGATTATTCACAAGAATGAAGGATAGATTACAAAAGTTAGATATGTCAAATTTAGTTTATAAAATACCTTGTGGTCGTAACAATAATGAACAATGTGCAAAAATATATGCAGGAACAACTGGGACGAAACTGAAAACTAGATTAACATGACCAAAAATATAGAAATTATAATTCAGCACATGGTACAGCGTTATCGACTCATTGCAGGAATTTAAATCATTATACAGATTTTGAGAACACATCCGTTTTAAACGTGGAAGGTTTTAAGAAAACAATATTTATATTAGAAATGTTACAAATAAATAATGTTCCATTTGAAGAAAGGATTAATTTTAAAACAGATACAGCGGGTTTAGGTCAGATTTATAGATATTTATTACATAAGAATAAATAGGTTGACGAAAAGGGAAATAGGTTTAGATCTTTGGTTGTTTTCTAAAATAAAGTTTAGATGGCTTAAGGGCCAAATACACTTGTCAAATGCTTGTCCAGCCGGCGAATTCAACGTGTACGTGTGCTGGACGTAATATTCGCCGTCATATCTAAATTTTTTGATTTTTCATCAAGCATTATGCAAAGTTGTTATGCAAAAAATAAGCATTGAAAATTAAGCTGTTAAAAAAAATTATAAAAAAAGTATCGTCGTATCGACATACCGATATATCAGTATCACTGATAAATCAGTGATATCAGTGATGATCAGTGCTCTTGATCAGTGCTCTTGATCATTCCGTGAGGTTGCATATTGTGCAAAAAGTCTTATTCTGCTGGAATATTTGTATTAGAGTTAAGTTAAATAGTGGACTTATTTGTCTTTTAATTGATAACAAATATATCTCTTATACAAAGAGGCGAAGTTGTTGTAAAAGAATTATACTTGGGGCAAATTAACTGGGGAAGGGTATAGTGGGCTAATTTAGTATACTTAGTATATACCTTCTTCAGAAGGTTACTTTTTTTTATTATATTCAACATTTGTTTTTATTTTTCGAATTTATTCTATGAGCTAAATTTCAGTTATGTATTTCATAAAGCTTTTTTATAATAGTCCTATTCCTTCAATTATTCAGAAATGACTTTATACACTATCAGACTATTATATTGTATTTTCTTGTTGAATATAATAAAAAAAAGGTAACCTTCGGAAGGAAATAATTCCCAGCTTCTATTTGCTAAAATTGTTAAGTTTGATCGAATAACTGATTTATTCGATGAATAGTCAGTTTAGAATAACGTATAACGCGAACAATTTATGTCAATTGCAAACACTGCTTGTTTAAAAAACAAATTTCTGAGAATTTCCATTAAAACGGGTTTTGCAGGAGTATTAAATATTAGACCAGTAATTAAGCGTTTCTTACTGAGTTTCGTACGAGATTGATAATTTCTTAGGGAGGCCTTTTAATAGTCACTCCCCAGGCGAATTCATACAGGTGGATTTTCGAGTCATATGTTTATTGCTTATTTATTTGTGTGCTTTGCTTTTATATTGTAAAAAGATTTGTTAAAAATTAAAATTCAATAAAAATCTAACTCCCGTATTCACAAACGATTATTAAATTTAAAAAACGTTTATTATTGATAATTTTCATAGTAAATTTGTTCTTTTAACCATTATTAAATTTTAAAAATGTTTGTGAATACAAGCATAAATAATTTGAAGAACACTTATTTAAATTTTATAAAACAAAAATATTAATTATAAACACAAGGAATTAAAAATGCGTAACCAATTAGTGGAGCCACAATTAATTTGCAATACAGGTAAAAGCAATTGTATATATTTTATAAAAAAAATCTCTTTTTGATATTTTCAACATCCACTTTAACTTTTTACAAAAATATGATGCCAATATAATGTAGTATTTATCAATATCTCATGATGCGGTCACCTGTATGAATTCGCCTTGCTATGTGAAACATTTCTGTTATATAAGAAAAAAAATTATTTATTGTAAAAAGCTAAAAAGATTATTTCGGTTAAGATGAATTTCTTCAAATTTAAAACTTAAACTAAAGCGTTCAAACAGAAGTGCGTCAAGACCACATTTTCCATACAATTTGACATACAAATTTGCCGCAGAAAGCCGTCGTGAAAGTAAACTGAATTGGCAAATTGGTTTTTTTTTTTTTGTTGTTTTCTTACGAAGACAGTAGAATGAAGCAGTTTGTTTTTTCTTTTTACCCACTTACAACTACAATTAGAGTCGGAAAGAACCCAACCAATTGTAGGAGAATGTAAGAAAAGATAAACTCACTGTTTATTGTTGGTGTTTTGTTTTGGCTTTGATATTGTTACAAGTAGGACTTTGAGTGTTTATAATTCTTATTCGCTTTAGGGTTTTATTTGTATAATATTTTTGGCCTTTCTAAAATCTCTGGAAAAGGTTTCCTGATGAGCTGGCCTAAGCAACCAGTGAAATGCGCATAGAAGCTGGCTTTCCCTCAACAATAAATTTCAGTGTATTTATCAAATATGAAAGACTGGGAGTTTAGCGCGTCGTACGGAAGTCGTATTAATAGTAAATCTATTTTATTTTTAAATCATTTTTTTAATGCTCTTATTGATGACAGCTACTGCCGATGAAAACTTCGTATGCGTGTGTGATTGATGATTGACCAATCATTATTTTAAAATAAATTTCATTTCGTGATATTCAAGAAAACCAACATTTTCTTCACACGTTTTTTTCTCAAAAACCATTTAAAATTTGTTTTAATTTAAATTGAAAAGAAAAAGATATCAAAAACTAATTAAGATCGCATTTAGATAATGCCGAGTTTTTTTCTACTTTCTTTTCAAGTTGCTACGAAACTCTTTTCACATTTACATTAAAATTTTGTTCAAGCATTTTTTCAATCAAATGTAAACAAAACAACTGTATTTTCTATAATTACCAAGACGAATTCATTTTTCAGGTGGCGTTGCAAGCACAGCTGTGCTTCTTTTTTTCTTATTTATAGAGAGGAATGTCGAAAGTTACTTGTGTTTTTGACATATCGGCTAACGAAAGCAATAAAAAAATACATTTTTGTGTTTTTGGTGTTGTTACTTGTTGTAGTATCGACACCACCGTTTACATGAATTCGCCTTGATAATTACTAAGCGGTTAAAATTTCGTCTTAAATCTAATTTACCGATGCAGCTCCAAATAAAAAAACACGTACCTAGGATGATAGAAAATTGAAAATAAGAAGAAAATATGAAGTGAAAAAGTGGCGCAAGTCATGGATCTCTAAAGTTTTCATATAAATATGCGATTTTCCACTACATTGCTGGACGTACAAAAATTTCAAGTGTATTTTTCTGGGAGGTGCCATGTCTACTGTTCCCATTGAACCTGCTTTTAAAATATGTTGTGTGTTATTATGCAAGATATTTGTACAAAATTGGAATTCTGATTTCAGGAAAATCAGTTTAGTATACATACGCTTTTTAATTTATATATTATTTATTGCTCCCCTGAACATACCCCTTCAATTTTTATTTTGAAAGGTGTAGTTTACCATAAGAGTAGATCCTACAAAGCTTGAAGACTTCTGTCTTTAGTTATTTGGTTGTTAATATGTTCGAGCTATGAGAGGTACTGCTCTTCATCCATGTAAACCACCCATTTTGAAATTTACCATAATAGTGACCTTATCCACGTTTGAAGACTGTTTCTAGAATTGTTCTTTAGTTATAGAGGTATTGCTCATTCTGCGCCTACCCTTCAATTTTTAGTTTCAAAGGTGTAGTTTACTATAAGAGTGACTCCTACCAAGTTTTAACATTTTCACTATAATTGTTCTTAAAATGTGCATTATTTAACATAAACGTCTTTTGGGGGCCACCAATTCCCCTGCTGATATCTTTTTTTAATTTCGGGGCTCAGATGATCCTACTTCCTAAAGTTCAAGAAAATTGGTGCAGCGGCTCATAAGATATGCGGTATTTAATATTGACATCCTATACACGGTACACCTTTCCCTGCCCCTATCGAAAAAATAAGTGGCTTATTTTATTCCGGGTCTCACGTAAAAATTTCAGGAAAATCGGTTCAGTAGCTGAAGAGTCCAAAAACCAACAAACATTTTTAATTTTTATATATTATAGAAGATTGTAATCACTTACTTTCCCTATTTATTGTGGCACTGGCCATTATCAGATTGACCGCTTGATTAATCAGCATCCACTTGATGATGTTCAATTAACCGTTTAACAAGTTCTCGGATATGCATGATCATTATTTTCAACTGTCAATTTGTGTAAATAAGGGCTAACACTTTATAGCACAAAATACGGCCTTTTTAAATCTTGTATTAATCAACCAATCAATTTTACAAAGGAAAATATTTCATTAAAATTAATTAATGATTACATATTTTTATTAATTAAGTTTTATTGTCTATTTTAAAATCATTTATTTTTTTTCTTTTTTGTTACATTTTCTGATCCACTTCTTTTATTTTGATTTCATCTCTTAATTTAATAGGGTCAATGATGTAGAAATTAGTTCAATTGAAGTAATGAATTGCAAACTTTTGACAAATATTTAATCATTTTAACAAATACAATGAATAAAAGGAAAAGGACAAAGTAAAAAGCCGATAATTATTATCATTTGTAAAATGTTGTATTACTGCGTGAGACTTGTTGTGATTTCCGCAATTGTGTTGTATACAGTACGAAGCTGTTATACCAACAAAGAACCGTCACATGCATAATCTCAAACATAGCCTTTTGATATAAAATTTAGATTTTATTAGGAAAATGTTATAGATCAACATTTTCAAACCATTGAAACGATTGAAAGAATTTGGACTTATGTGAGAGCTACGGATGAAGACACTCTAATTTCTTTTACATTTTTCGATGTTATTTGATCTCACAATTTCGTTTAATTTAAGCCGGTTCTTTTAAATTGCTATTATTTGACAATAAACTACTGAGCGATAATAATATACGCTGAATTTTATTAAATTATTAGGTTTTCAAGTATAAGTTTTGACGCCTTAAAGCGTAAAGAAAATAATGAAATAGGAGTTGATTGATAACTGTGAACAGTTAAAGGTAAATCACGTTTATGCCTCCAAACATACAAGGCGTATAACAGTCACAAAGGATGGAAAATATGTGCGTGATTTTTTTTACAAAATAAATTTGTGCGTGACACAATCGCAGATATTGATGAAATATTGTACTTAACTGCGTGATTTGTTTTTTTTTATTTTTCAACACTAGAAAAATTGAATTTTTAGAAGTATTACTTATTATGCTATTAACTGACTTCGAGCATTAAATTGTTAAATAAAATTTGTATGCGGAAAATGTTTATCTTTTATCTGCACACATTTTGTTTAGGCACATCAAACGTTTTTCTTGTAAGCGGTTAAAAATTGCTAATGAATAATGCTTAATGCAAAACTGTACTAAAAAATTTACGCTGATTTAAAAGCATTATCGTACTTAACCCATATCGTCCCAATGTTCGATTTTTCGAACAGTAAATTTTACGTGTTTTTGTATTTTTTTTTAGTCTTTTTAGGTAAGACAAAGAACAAATTTTTTTAAACAATTAAATATTGGAAGAGGTTCGTTACAAATCGCTCCACCCTTTTATTACAAGGGAAAAAAAACATTAATTTTAGCCTAATTTTAAAAACTGAAAATTTTATAAAAATTGTAAAAAAAATAAAAAAAGTGAAAATGTATTTCCATTGAAAAACGATTAAGCTTTCAACAACAGCACAAAAATTTCCGTGTTTTTCAATTGTGTTTTTGTTACTTGACTTTAAAAAGCATTGTTCGATTTGCCGAACACTGGGCACTATAAAGCACTTTTGTTTTTTCTCAGAAAGGCTAACTGAATCATCGGATGTTACCATTATTTATATTTTTCACGCATTTGAATTAACGGATATAAATCTATTCTGTTTTTGCTGATTAATAAAATGTATATGCACAATCAGCGTTATGTGAGAAATGTTTTTCGTGCGATTCGAGAAAGTTAGGGTACGCTTAATCGACCTACTGAAACCACTATTGCCAACATCATTCGCAAATTTTAGTCCAGGGGGTCGATTCTGGTTCTGTGAAACTGTGAAATGAAAAAAAACTTTTCATTTTCGTTTTCATGAGCACTTTTCACATTAGCATTTCACATTTACACAAAATGCGATTCCCGTTCTTTTAATGAAAAAATGTTTCATTCCATTGTAGCTGTGAAACTTTTGTAACTATATTAATAAAATGTAAAAGTCAAATGCAGATATCGAAGCTTAGGATTTTGAAACGGCGCTAAGCCGCAAACGAGTTTTTTTAATGCTTGAGCTGCAAGCATTTATTTTTGCTAAAAGAGTTTTTTTGAAGAGAGAAAAAAATACAATTTTCCTTTTGTTTTATACAATTTTTTCAGTAAAAGCGTTTTTGTTGTTTTTTATTTTCATACATATATACATATGTACATGGTAAATATTTTTAACTTAAAATAAATAAGAAGTAAACCGAAAATTCCGAATTTGTTGCATTTGGGTTTTTTTCATGAACGATATTGCATCTGAAAGAGGTTGGCCTCAATGTCCTGCTCAAGTGCGCGCAAGAAATAGGAAAGGAAAAAATTTTACATAAAATGTGTTAATAAATATATAAAAACAACAGCAATTTTTTAACGGAAACAAATTTTTATACAAAAAACAAGAGCAGTTTGAATGTAAAATCGATCAATCAATGAGTTGACAAATGAGTTTTTTGGGTTGATTGCCCCAAAATATTTATTGCAGTAAATAATTTTGGCATAAAACTGACATCTACGAAAATAATGTTATTAACTTATGTGAAAGTTTTTTTTAGGGTATTAAAATAAAAGCTTGTTTTAGAAAAAGGTTTTTTACTTTTAATTTATTTTTTAATATCAATCACATCAAGTTATTTAATTTACTTGTTTTTCTACACAAGTAAATTTCGCGACAAGTTTTTATATCGTGTAATGACAATTGGCAAGATTTTATATCATAGTGCCGGTCCAGACCTGCAATTTTTGTTGCAGCAATTCTTGAGTTTATTTGTGAAAGTGGTGAGAAAATTTTGGAGCGGAACTCATTTCAGCAATATAATCATGAATTTCTGCAACAAAAATTCCAAATTTGGACAATGAATGATAAATAAGGTAATGCCTCTATTAGTTGCTAGTAAAATTTTCAAGTAAAAGTTACTGCCAGGCCCACGATGTCTACAAGAACATTTCTATCGCATATTTATATTGAAAACAATAATAAAAAACCAAAATTTGTTGTTGTTTTCAAAACAAATATACGAAAGAATTGTTCTTGTCGACATCGTGGGCCTGGGCCTTAATTTCTTTCGTTTAAGCTTTCGAGTTATTCTAAGCAAGCCTTTTCATTTGATACCTATATTATAGGATTGCACTAAAAATAGCTAGACCGCCATTTTGGCTGTGCTGCTATGTTTGATTTAGAAGGACGTTTCATTGTTTACAACATGGTGAAATAAACAGGCACTACGCCAGATGACGATTTTTTCCTCCTGCATTGTTTGTCTAGGTTTATGTCAAAGTTTTGTTTATGTTTACAAAATGTCCACGTTTTGTGATTATTGTATTTTAATAAAGTTTTTGATAATTTTAAATTAAAATAAATGAGCTATTGACCATAATTAAATAAAAATTGGCTAAAAATTTATTTATTTCATCACGTTCAGCGGCACGCTTTGATTTTTGTTAAAAGTATTTTTTGACGCAAACGGTGATGTAATTTCCAATTTTGTTGTAATGTTGTATTTGTTGCCGTAACGATGACACCTACTTAATCCACCATGGTTTACAATGTATTATCATCAAAACTGAACGTGTGTACATAATTTCAGCTCAGTCAATTGAACATATCTGCTTCAAATTGAGTTGCAAGGTTCCACCCAAACATACATTAATTGCAAGTTAAACAAAAGCTTAAAAAAAACGACCATAAGCCCAAAAAATTGTGAAATCATTAACAAATAAAAAGCCAAATAAAGATTTATTTAGTAATATGTTATTTAATATAAAACATAAACATGTTGTAGGCGGCTTTAAATTTACTTTAAGCCGTCGCTAAGCCTAAATTCTTCACCGCCGATGGTAATTATATATCTACTTTGTCATTTAATCAAGTGTAAAATTATACAAATACACAAAAAATAAAATTAATTTAAAAAATTTTAGGATTATTAGTTTTAATGGAATTATCGAAATAAATTCGGAATGGTTCAATGCACGAAAATATTATTAACGTTTTTCGTCAGTAATGTTTTTTATTTTATCAAAAATTGGCATTTTATATGAATATAATAAGTTAAAAATCTGTAAATATGAATCTTTTTAGAAGATTATAATTTTTATTTCTTTAAATTATTATTAATCGTTAGTAATGTCCATATTTTTCTCTAAATAATTTAATTAAAATTATTTTTCACCGTTAAAATGAATGTGTAAAAATATGACATAAATGAAAAGCTTGTGACACTTCTTTGCACTGTTACACAGAACAAGAATCACATTACTGTGAAAATGTGAAAACAATTTGTTTCATTCCATTTGTTCTTCTCATATGAAAACATTCGAATTTATTTATCATTTTTTCACTAAACGAGAATCAGAAACTCTATGAAAATGTGAAAAAAGTTTTCATTTCACAGTTTCACAGAACCAGAATCGACCCCCAGTTATCATTAGTGCATGATACTCGACCCTTTAGACCACATCCAGCACGTAGTAAACTGAATATAGCATCTGTAGCTGGTCCAAATTTCTTCAAAATTGAGGAAAATCAGAATAATACCGGCAATGGTTACCTCGCACCTTGTTTTTATACCCACACCACAATAGTGGAGGGGGTATTATGCATTTGTGCTGATGTGTGTAACGCCTTAAAATATTGGTCCTAGACCCACCTTAAAGTATACCTATCGACTCAGAATCATTTTCTGAGTCGAACTAACGATGTCCGTCCGGCTGGCTGGCTGGCACACATATTCATGATGTGTTCTTAAATGCTGTGGTGTAGAGTATCATATGGTCGGGCTTGACCGACTATACTTTCTTACTTGTTTTACATTGCATTGCATTTCAATAAGACGGCGCTACGAGCCATACAGCGCGTGAAACAATGACCTTGTTCAGGAATCATTTTGGTGAGCACTTAATTTCTCGTTTTGCTATGGTAAATTGGCCCCTAGATCATTGGACTATTTTCTCTGGTGATATGCAAAATATTGGGTCTTCAGGAATAACATGGCCAACATTTGCCTGATATCATTTTTAAACAGAAAATGTCTTAAATTTTTCTTTTCACCGATAATAAAAATTTTAAGTTCACTTTTAAATTTATGTGCTTTATTTAACATTATAATTCAAACCTCACGATGAATCACCCGATACATCTATTAACCATTTTTTCTTACTATCCATTCCCAGCCCGGTCCTGTGCTGGCGCCGGATAATCGAGGATCAGCTGAATATTTTTAATTTAAATAAATGCCTTCTTCTATTTTACTTTATTTAAATAAAATTGATTAGTTTCAGTTTATAAAAAACATAGGAGCAATAAAACAGAAATGCTGAATAGTGCCCAATTTTTCTCAGAAACAAAAAATCCAAAAAAAATTTGGACTTCAGATTCGTGTTTTCTAGTCCCAAATTACCTATCAACCACCAAGTTTTATAAAGTAACTCGAAAAAACAATCGCTGGGACGATATGGGTTAAACACTTATATTTTTTCTGAAAAACGAAATTAGGGAATTAAGCACGACAAACAAAATCTTGTAAATTAAAATTTTGTATTCCCAAAAGTTACTTTGATAATAAACTGGCAACTGCACAGTTAAAAAAAAACGAAACTGGCAACATGCTTTATTTTTGCGAGAGCAATAAAGCAGGTTGTTTTTGTTTTTATTTGGTTTTTTTCTTAACCTCTACTTACAACTACAATTAAGGCTCAGTTAGCCGGGAGTAATAGTTACAGTAAACTTACCGTAATAAAGAAGACCAATCTATTTATTACAGATTGAGATGTAACATCTTACTGCCTAACATAATCGTTCTAATTGCTTTACATACAACAAAATGAATCAGCTGATTTGCAACGTTACTGTTACTCCCTGCTAACTGAGAATTTAATGTTGGAAGAATTGTAGTGGTGGAATGAAGGAAATGATAAATAAACTCACTGTTTATTGTTGATGTTTTTGTTTAAACTTTGATATTGTTACAAGTAGGACTGTTGCTTATAATTCTTATACGCTTTTCAGTTTGATATGGCTTAATATCTTTAGTTTTTCTAAAATCTGTGTATGAGATTTCCTGACGATCTGGCCTAAGCAACCAGTGAAATGCGCATTGCAATAGCTTATCCCATCAACAACAAATTTTAGTGTCAAGAATAAAAATTGAGAATTGAGCACGACAAACAAAATCTTGTAAATTAAAATTTTGTATTCCGATAAGTTACTTTGATGAAAACAAAATTGTATTTTAAAAAATTGTTTCTATAAATTGCACACAACGAATTCAGTGGCAGCAAAAGTTTTTGTTAGAAGTATGTGTTGTATATAAGAAAAAACTTATTTCAGTTTCAAAATGAGAAATGGTGCAATTGTAACTTATTAGTTCGACGTGGGCAAGGTAATTTGTTAGTTTAACAAAAATGTATATTTCATTAATATTCTAAGCCCTTTACTTACCTAAAGTTCTACGTATGTGGAAAAGCACTGTCCGTCATTGGCCGTCATTAATTGTCAACGGCGAGGCGAGTACTAACGTTTTCTTAACACAAACTGGATGATATGCACACCTACGAAATTTTAGGATGGCGCTACGTACAACACAGCTTACGGCACATTAATGCAAACTGGCCAGCGAGATCATACAATTTAACATGGCTAAACTGTTTCTTTTGCGGTTTTCTTAAATCGCAGGTACTCAACATATCAAACATCCCGTAAAAATTTATTGATTGAACTTTTTTCTGGACTTGTACTATTTGATATCAGTACTTTGAAATTTTCGTCTAAATAATTTTGTGTTAAATCAATTAGATTCTCTTCAAGTCAAAACTACATGCCTACAAACCCCCAACCATCTGATGAGCGCTACTTCAACGGAATTCTGTCTCTGTCACATTAACAAATTTGTTTAGTGAATATCGGAAGGTTATTTTTTACTACAGTAAAATAGATTTAGCAGACACATATTTAATAATCAATTTCTTGAGACATTGTATTTTCAATGGTTTTCGTTATCGAAACCAACTCATTTGTTAAATTGTAATAAATATTTGTATACCCTACACCGAAGGTAAAATGGTATATATAACTTTGTCATTCCGTTTGTAATTTCTACAATATTGATCCTACCCTTTAAAGTGTATATATTCTGGGTCCTTATGAAAAGCGAAGTTGATTTAACGATGTCCGTCTGTTCGTTGAAATGGGTTTCCAAAGACCCCAAGTATGATGGGGGCCAGGTTATTATACATTTATGTCGCATATGGTCCGGAATTGTTTGCTATTGAAACTCAAAAAGATCGCTCCACAAATGGCTGAGATATGAGCAAAAAACCACGACTACCTCTAATTTTTCCAAAAATCCCTTGTGGTTGTTGTATTTTTATTACTTTTTTCTGTATATCTGGGGAACGGCAAGAGCCAAAGTATCCAAATTATTTATTTTATTTTATTTATTTATTTATTTATTTATTTGTATGTTCAAATCCTGTACAACAAGAGTTAATCTTATAATTAGAGTACAGGAAAGTATTATTGTTAGTTAACTTAAATTAATTATTTTATTTTTATTTATTTGATTAAATCTATGGATATTAATCCTTACAGACTACTATATATTACAAGATTATTAACGATAAAATTTTTTAGAAATGCCACATTTAGCATAGTCCTTCGGCTTTTTAAGGTAGGTAGTTTAATTAATGATAACCTCGCAGTATACGAAGGAAGATTCCCAGCATAAGGACCAAATGAGCTCCTCAGGCAGAATAAGAGAAACTGCTTTTGAACAGATTCTATTCGGTCTATGTGCATATAATTTTCAGGATCCCAGACAATAGACCCATACTCCAAAATTGGTCTTACTAGGGAAGTGTATAGTTGTTTCGTAACATTGGCATCAGTAAACTCTTTAGACCATCGTTTAATATAAGCAAGCACACCGCGAGCTTTATTTATCGTCATTGTTATATGCTTGCAGAAATCTAACTTAGGATCAAGTAGAATACCAAGATCCAGAAATTCTCCAACTAACTGTAGTTGATACCCGTCCAGGAAATAGTGTATCATTGAAGTGAAATTTCTAGAAAATCGCATGTGCTTGCATTTTTTAAGTTTTGCTCCATTTGGTTATATTTACACCATGCGTAAAAACTATTTAAATCCTGCTGCAAATACGCCCCATCTGAAGATAATTTGTAGCTGAGAAACATCTTAACATCATCAGCGTACATTAAAATATTACAATGCTTCATTACAAGCGGAAAATCGTTTATGAAAAGCGAAAATAGCAAAGGGCCTAAGTGACTTCCTTGGGGGACACCGGAGCTAGCACAAATTTCATTGGAGATGGTATTATCAAGAATAACACACTGTGTTCTGCAGGTTAGATACGACCGTAACCAACACAAATTATGTACATACATTTAGGTTGTCAATAAACACCATCCTACAAAATGTGGGCGGGATTGGAGAAGTGGTCGTGGTACCTCACGTAAAAAAAAAATTAAAAATTGTATAAAAACCTAAATTTTAGGGCTGCCATATGTCCTATGGACATGACTTATACACCAAAATATCGAAATACGAAAAAGTTATGGCCAAACTAAGTATATTTTCTGGGTCGTTATGAAAAGCGAAGTTCAAATCCAGTTGTCTCTTATTCCCCCACCCGGGCTCCGCCTCCCCCCTTTGCATTTGTCTACATGTAAAAGAATAATGCCCTATATGATTTTCATTACCACCCTTCTTTATTATTTCATCTATTTAACGAAAAAAGGTAAATCTACGGTAAGACAACACTGCCTATACTAAAAGTTGAGTTGAGTTTAGAAACTGTGAGTCCTCTGGTTCAAATATTGGTTTTTCAAAGAGAATTTTTTTTTTTAATTTTTATGTTCTAAAAACGATTTTAATAAAATATTGTGAATATGTAAAAATTATTTAGTTTTTGTCTAGTTGCTCTGTATTCTGCTCGCACAATGGTGAAGGGTATATAAGATTCAGCACAGCCGAATATAGTACTCTTACTTGTTTTTTTATTTAGTACTTCTCAAATTCATGTGAATGCCTTTAGTTGAGTTTACTGTTTTTGGGTTCATTAATGAATTTATTATAATCCTGTTTCTTCGCCCTTTTTATTAAACATTATTCTTTGATAAATAATTAAAGCTTGAGGTCACTTTTTTATAAAATTAATTTAATTATATTAATTTTCAATATTTCGATATCCGTTGAAAATTAAAATATTTAATTTAATTTTATAAAAAAATGACATTAAGCTTAAATAATTTATTAAAGAATAATGTTCATAAATTAACTAAGTAATTTCCCATTTAATTCATTAAACAGGTTAAGAGAAGAAATATTTTGATTCGAAAATAAAAAAAATATATCCATCGTCTTATTATGTTCTCTCATGCGAAAAAAAAAATTGTGAGTCATTGATATTAAATTTATTCGAATTTAAGTCATAAAAAGGTATAAATTTATATTTCCGCTCTATAATTTAGTACCTTGTGTTTTTTCGAAACTAAAAAATATACGACATCGTTATTTTTATTGTTAATAAATAAGTTAATTACAGAAAGTGGTATTAAAAAAAAAATAATCTTTGAGGAAACGATAAAGCTGAATGTACACGACATGTTTTTGTCATCTGACATGTCAAATTTTAAAGTCACATGTAATTTTGCATGTCTGTCAAAATTGCTGGTTTACATAAGGTTTATAATATTCGGTCACAAACGTACATGTAATTTGCGTCTGACATCGTCTCTGTGTTTTTTCATAGTAATTGCAGAAACCAAAGTAGTTATCGGTTTGAAAATAACGTGCTGCCACCACAAACATTTTTGTTTGCGCCGTAAAAGAGTTCAGTCATCTTAAAATTTTGTTCTTTAATTTCGAAGATTTTGGGTATAATAATGAAACGTTTATGTATGTACGTTATTTCTATTAAAAGGTTAAAAGAACATACATTTATCGGTATTATAAAATAACAACCTCAGCCGGCTAATGAAATCGTCAATAGGCATAGATTTCTGAAGTCAGATGGTTTGTCAGAAGAAAATAGAGCACGCTCTAATTGAAATATTGTCAGATGACTTTACATCTGACTTTAACAGAAGCAACGTTAAAAAGGTAACACACGACATGTGTGTATTTTGCAGTGGAAAATTTGACATGTCAGATGACAAAAACATGCCGTGTATGGGCGCCTTTAGGGGTAATATTTAAGGATTAATTAGTATGAGTGTTGAAAGTAATTCTCGGCTGCGCCGTATGTGTATTTCTCCTAACAAATTTTTATCTTTTATAATTGGGGACAATGAATTACAAGGGCTTATATCCCTCTCGCCAAACACCTGTTACCCGAAGCGTAAAAAAACAGTTTGATTTGTATACAAACCATTCCACAATGTGGCAGAGGTGTTTTTTTTTTTGTTTGAACGGTGACTTATTTACCTTTATTTTGGTATATTAGTTAATATATTAGGGTGCGGCAGAATGTAGTTGTGATGTCTCGAAAATTTATAGCTATTTTCTTAAGAATAATAAGGGCGATGCTATTCTAGACAACTTTTAACATCAATTTTCAAATCACACTATTTGATACTTTTTTGATGCCAATTTAAAGTAAAATATCTATATTTTATAATAATATGATTTTTATAGACGTAAGCGTAAATATAAATTTGTTTTGCACTACGAAGCATTAAGATTCATAGATTTGGCGCGAATCGAAAATTCATTGCATGTTGCACCCGTCATGACTTAAAGAGCAAATTTCTTATTATTGGATTATATTTCTCTACGATGTTTGATTTGATAATCATCGTCTGATATATCATCTTTCACAATAAAAAAGAATAATAAAAAAAAAGTTTAAACATTAACAGAGTTTTGTGTTTTTGTGGTATGATCTTATGAAAGTGGGCCGATTTGGTTGCACCCGTCATGCACTTTAAAGCTCACTCGTGGCTATTTGATCGTTTCATATAAATTCTTGTAAATAGATAACAATAGTATATAACAAAATGTTACCCCTTCTAGAAATAACTTAATTGCAAATGTGTTTCTTTCTATTAGTAAAAGACGTTTAAAGCGTCTAAATGTTGCACCCGTCAGAATAGAATCGCCCATAAGCCTTAATTAGAGTAAGAAATTTATTTTTGGAATATTTAAAAAATTAAATTTTTTTGTCTGTTTGTATGTTTATTTGTTGGCTTATAGACTCCTTAACTACTGAACCAATTTTCCAGTAGCATCACGTGAGCCCCGAAAATCAAATTGGCTACTTGTTTTTTCGATAGGGGCAGGGGAAGTGGTAACCTCCATATGATACCAATATTAAGTATTGGTTATCTTAAGAGCCACTGCACCCATTTTCTTTAACTTTTTGCATTAAGTAACGAAATTAAAATAAGATATCAGTAGGGTAAGTGTAAGCATTAGTGCTTGGAAACGATCGATTATATCGATAGTCTTAAGATATGGAAAATATCGATAGGACAAATTACAATATTGATTTTATTATTATTTAAAATACAGCTATGAAGACATGTAACAGCAGCTATACACACACAGTTTTTTGCCTTAAGTTTTCACTTGCTATTATTAACTAATTCGCAATGAAAATAAACAACAAGAACGGCAGGTGGTATGGTTTGCTTAGATGTGATTTTTTACTGCTAATTAAAGGACTTTAAGTCGAAATTTATACATATTTACATAGGGACTGAAATGTCAAATATTTTTGTAATGTTGTAAAAAAAATGCAAATCCAAATGCAATTGCAATTGCGACAAAACAATGAACGACCATTAGAGGATAAGTCCGCTAGATTGATTACCTTTTGGGTTGATAATCAAACCAATTTAGAAAATTATCTAAAGTTAAAATAAATTATCTTATATTCCCTGCTACTTCGGTTCCTTCAGAAAGGTATTTATTAATTTTTCAAAAACTGTCATCTAAAAGAACGTGCGTACATACATAATACGTCTCATAAGTTTACCTGCACAAGTACAAACATTCGGTCGATAGTAATATCGAAAGTATCGATAGTAAAATCTGAACTATCGATAAATATCGATGGTATCCCAGCACTAGTAAGCATATCTTAAGAACTGTTGTATGCATAATGTTCTAACTTGGTAGAAGTCAATCCTATAGTAAACTACACCTTTGAAATTAAAATTAAGGGGATAGGCGCAAGAGAAGCGATACCCTCCATAGGATGCATATATTAAATATCGCGTAACTGAATAACTGTTATAGCTAGAGTCTTCAAACGTGGCTACAGCCAATACTATCGTAAACCATTAATTTTAAAATAAAATTGGGCGGGGTGGACGGAGGAAGTACAGTACCCCCCATAGAACGAACATATTTCATACCGAGTAGCTGACGACAACAATCTTCAAGCTTTGTCGGATCCACTCTTATGGTGAACTACACCTTTCAAAATAAAAAGTTAGGGCGTAGGTGCAGGGGAAGCAATAAATAACATATAAATGAAAAAGCGTATGGTTGCTTGTCCCCATAGACTCTTTAACTACTCAAACGATGTTCCTGAAATGTTCAGCGTTATTTTCTGATTACCCGAAAATAATTTTAAAAGAGGTATAAAAACGTCAATTACGTCTTATAGTGGTCCGGACGAAACGCCAATACGTTTCGTGGAGTGTGGACTGTATATATGGGTGGATTTGGGCTACAGCTCCTAAGAACGCCGATTGCTCTTCTGGGTCTATGGAGTGTATAGAGTAGCTTCGGGATTTAGCGCAAAAGTATCCACCAAGTATCCAAACAACTTGGTGATATTACAAAAGCTAGAAGAGAAAAAACACTAATATTTAAACAAAAAGAAAGCACATCTTACCATATAAAAACACTTTCCTTATTTGTTATTTCCGTCGTTATAACACGTCCATTTATTTAATTCAAAAAATAATTAAATTTTCAAATAATAAAGTTAATTACTAATCTTATAGAAGTTTCAAAACAGTTTAAATAGTTAAAGTTACAACGCGAATACAAAAAAAAACAGCCGTCCAATATGGCCTTAAAACAACGATTCGACTTAGCACCAATTTAAAATTACAACAAAATATAAAATATAAGACATGATAATAGTGGCGCCTCACGTCGTCAATTCGTCTTAAGACATATCATCATTCAAAATATAAACCAGGGATGGAAATCCGCTGCCTTCGGTTCAGACGTGAAGACAACAATGGCATTTATTTCAAATGTGTACTGTATTACCACTTCTTACTTTCTTTTATATAATTTTCCATTAATTAAAACTCAGGTTTTAACAATATTTTAGCGCAAGAATAATAATTTCCAAATTGCCAAACAAAAATTGCATTTAAAGATGTAAACACATGAGGCAAAAATATTAAACAGCTAATTCGAATATCGGTTTAATTTGTATTTACCTGTTTTCATGGCACCAAATGAAACCAATATTGGTTTGCAGAACCGACAATGAGCAAAACCGACTTGTATCCTATGACACCCCTGATTATTTTTGGAATTTACTTACAGTCTCCTTAAACAAAGAATTGATACTTCGACTTGAGGCAGAAATCTTAAAGCCCATAATTAAATCGTCGGCAGTAAGTCACAATTCTCACGATGCATGTCTTATTTTCATATGCGAGAGAAACGAAGGCAAAATAAACGACTACTCAGCTTAATGTACTCTTCAAATACGTTTTTTTTCTTCTCATTCAATAAGACTCGCATTATGTGAATGCCAATGAAACTGCAAAGAAGAAAATTTGATAAGTTTATCAACAAGTGAGAATTTGAAATAAGGAAATTTTAAATTGACAAGAATTCTTTGCAAAGACAATGTTTTTATATGAATTTTTTCAAGAATTTTGCATATTTATGGCCATTTTCTCAATGTAACGACAAACTGTCTGTTACTTAATGGCAACATAAATTTATTAGACCGATAAACTGTCCGTTAACGATTTTGGGTTTCTCAATATACCGACAAAAAATATTGTTTTCAGTTGGCAACACCTCTCAAAATACATGAAAAAGTTGGGAGTCTGCTGATTGAATTTATCTGTACGGCAAATAAAAGGAAAATAATTAATCGGCAGATGAGTGCTGGTTTGCGTTACGACAGAATAGAAGCAAATGAGACATTGAGAAAACCAAATTTCTTTAATGTGCAGTTTTTCGTTGGAAAAAAAAGATATTCGCGTAATAAGAAAACGGCCATTAATGTGCTAGTGAAAAATGTTTTTAAATAAATGGAAATATTCCATTTTATTAATGACAAGTTACATCATATGATGGCACAATGACTCAAAAATAATGACAAATTTCATTGCGGGCATGTTAACAATTTTTACATTTACGAAGGCTTTTATCTTAGTCTCTGTCAGTCCATAGTTTACCACATTGGTCATATATAGACTTATACACCCGAAATAAAGTTTATTACGTATAAAACAGTTACGACCCTCATGAAGACACATTAGTTTTATAA
The DNA here is from genome assembly GCA_949318255.1 of Pollenia labialis. NCBI lineage: Eukaryota > Metazoa > Arthropoda > Insecta > Diptera > Polleniidae > Pollenia > Pollenia labialis. The sequence goes on along the minus strand of OX439141.1, from coordinate 76,911,875 downwards.
GACTAAAAATTGCAGGGGGGTTTTTTTTTTGAAGAAACCATCGGATTCTTGTAGGTTTATCTGGCCACAATTTTTGTTAAGAAACAAATCCATGTAAAAATATTTAAGTTTTCTATTATTTTACAAAATAGTAACAAAATGGCTTTGACAAAAAGTTTGGCAAGCCGGACAAAGACTTCATATTAGTCCATATGTACATAAAATACTTGACATGAAAAGGACTAAGTTGAGCCAATTCCTTCAAGCCCACAAACACAAATACATGTGCTTATATCCCTACTTACCCTATTCCTCATGAATATATTTATCTACGCAAATAAATATTAATATGAATGTATTCGAAATATAATTACAAAATATTAATGCTAGTCTATAAAACCTTTAATCATTCCTAAGGTCATAGCAACCATATTGTTATTGCATAAACCACCCTGCAGATAAAATTGGACTACGTGATCCATTTTAATGAAATGGAATACTCCCTGGACCGGTCCAATGTTATACAAGCATGGACCATGTCATTGTTAAAAACAGTTTGAAGTGAAACGACATGTCTTCGTTTTTAAACGAAGTGTTTTCTTTTTTAAACGATGTTAAAACTTATCCTCTGGAGTATACCATGGAGTAGTTTCGAAACTAGTCCACTAGATTATGTATGAACATGGAATAGTTTTAAGACAACTCCGTTGTAATGAAAAACTGGGTTATATGGTCCACTCCTAGGACATCGTTATGTTAACCATATATTTGGAGTACTCCTACTCCTTTAAGGACTACTCTTTCCATGCATGTATGGACTGGTCTCGTTATCTGCAGGGCTCTCACAGAAGTTCCGTACATTAAGTTTTAAAAAAATCAAAAAATTTCTGTTTAAATCCGCCGATACCTAATTTTTTATATTGTCCAAATAAATATTTCTTTTCACAAAAAACCGTTAAATATTGTTGTTTACTTTAAAATGTAATATAAACGATGCATGTAATTTTTATTAAATGTAAATTTAATTGCCAAGTACAAAAGATATGTCTACACAAATGAAACAAAAACAAATATTTATTTTTAAAGGTCACAACTTTTAGTGATAAAACAGAAAAAAAAGAAGGAAATGTTTAAGAAAGGTAAAAGCCACTTTCCATTACATAAGCCCTTATATTAGTTTATCTAAGAGAATGTGTGCAAATATAACAATGTACATTGCACTAGAGTCAATGTACACAGATACGTACGTTTTGTTTCCGTAGTTTCATAAGAACCACCGTCTAAAGGATAAGTAGCCTTGTGGTAGGCCTTTCTTGACGACAGATAGTGCTGCATTGTAAAGCAAAACAATATTATCTGATAAACTCCTGAGTATAGGGTTTAGAATAACAATATAGAAAATACCAAAATGATCTTAATAAAAAGCAAATTTCTCTAAATTATGAATACTGGATTTTTTATTTTTTTTGGTTTGATTTATTTAATACGTATTTCAATAAATACCGAATTATTGATATTTTAAACCCAAATGCCAATTTCACAATTCCTACCCGGTATTATAAACCCTAATAAAATATTTATATTTTGTAGATTTCCATCGCTTCTAAAACCCGTTATATGCAAAAATATAAATCTAAGTTTTACTTCTAGAGGGCCTTTACTGTAAACACCTTTAATTACTTTCATTTGAAATATTGTTCCTCTTACACAAGCTTGTATGCGCTAAATTACCTTGTAGGTAAAACAAAGTGTGTAAATGAGTGTATTTTTTATACATATTCATTCATCTGGATTTAGTGATGTGCGTGCTTAAGTGTGCATATTAACTTTTCATTGTAGAAAATTCTTTTCAACAGGTTTTATTTTAATCCTGGATTTTGTACCTTTTTTGTATTATAACTTTGGAAGCATCATGAACACTTTTAATCCGGATAAGAATTAAGTTCTTGAATAGTTTATATAAAAACAAGTACGAAAGTATAGTCGGAAAAGCCCGACTATATCATACCCTACACCACAATATATAAGAACAAACATACCTATTTGGGACACATGGGCAATCATGCACCCGCCTTTGTATTGAATTTCATCGAAATATCTGTAAAGTTTCGCTCTGTACGTTGCGCACAAGGTTTTAATGGACAGCCGGCCAGCCGAACTGAACTCTTTAGATCAACTCAGAAAGTGTAAGAGTCGTTTGGTCTACTTAAAGGGGGGGTCGTAATGCAGAATACCGCTTACACTATTGTGGAGTCGATCTAGCGATGATCGTCCGTCCATGTTAGCTTTGTTCGCAAAGTTAAGGTCGCAATTTTGGAAATAATTTGATGAAATTTAATACATATTTTGTAATTTCCACAAGCACCAAGCCTATTGAAAATGGGGAGAATCGGTCAATTATTTCATACAAGCGCCTTTCCGGAATACAGTCTTTGTGCCCATAACCCATAATTATATTAGTATTAAGATCAGATTTCGCTCAAACTTACTTTATTGCAATCAAAATCATTTTACCAAATTTCGATATTTAACTATAGCTCCCATACAAATACTCTTCCTGAAAATAGCTTCTAGTGCCATGACATTCTTATATATGCTGGCATTGACATATTGACGACAGCGACTGTGTCATGACAAAATGTTGTGCTGGAAGGGTCAAAATTACCCACAGGTCTCATATAAACCACCAATTCAAAATCACTTAAAGGCAAATAAATCTCATATGAATGAAGATATGGGCCATTCCAGCGAAAAGTTCACTCTTTGTAACTTAAATTGTTTCTTTAATACATTTTATACGTATAATTTACTTTTTTATAATTTGGTACAAATCGCTACCAGCTCTATATTAAGAAAAAAAAGGGATTACATTTGAACAACATGGTGGTAAAATACAAGCTAATTTGCTCTCTGGCGTTACGTTACAAAGAGTAGACTTTTTGTTGAAAATTACCACATGTACCTTTAAACGAGCATAGATTTTTTTATATGATGACTTGGAAAACTATATAAGTCCAAAGCTTACTAAAAAATGTTTTTGACAAAAAGTTTTGCTCAATTCGCAGACTTATGCAATTTTGTAATGCAAGTCAAAATTCTTTTCTGTTTTTTGTGATGTCAAGCCATCGTATATTTTTGTTTATATCTTCAAATCCTTAGGGTTGATAGTTGTAATTAGATATTTTTCTAAACATAGTGCTACTTCATTGCTTTGAAAATAACAAAAATATTTTTACAAATTCGACTTCTTCATTTATTTATTTTTACATTTTGCCGTACAAAAACACGTCACGCCACAATATTCGGCGCAAAATTTACTTACATATATGAATCTTCAGCTCACAACAAAATTTTGTTCTGGTGGGTCCATGATTCCCTATGGGTCGCAAATAGGACCCACTCTCAAACTAGGCGTTATCAAATTTTTGTACAGAAATGGTATTAACACTAACTTTTTTCTTCCCTGCTTAAATGTTATTTATTCTTGTTGCAAAAAATAGGGTGTTTGTGTTTGCGTCATATGAATAGAGGCAAAATAATTTTCTCATTTTCAATTCTCTTGTCTTGATAAGAAATTTGAGTTACTGGAAACACGTAAAAAACATGTTATGATAAGGTCACCTCCAGAAAAACTATATTTAGCGAATAATTTTTTTGACAACCATATTTCAGGGCTTAGAAGTCCTCCATCCAGAAGCCACAGCCATATTATGTTTTTTTCCGAAAATATTTTCGTTAATTCAAAAGCAAACAATTTTCAGTGGTAAACAAATTATTGTCATATTTGACTATGACATAATTAGGGTAACCATAATATGGTTGTGGCTTCTTGATGGAGGACTACATTAACCCTAATATGTTTGCTGGTAACAATAATTTAGTTAAAGTAACCCAAATTTATGACCAAAAAAATTATTATCAATTCCTTATTATCGGTACATAATTTCATAAGGCATCCATACAAATTTCTATGCGGAAAAGAGTCTCTGTGCGAATAAACTACCTTATTATGTTTGTATTTGAATAAAATATGATCCTATTACAGTGGAATCTCCCATGAGCGGACACCGAAGGGACCGTTGAAATGTGTCCGCACAAGGGGGCTGTCCGGCCAAGAGAAAACTACAAATTTAAATCAACAAAACTTTGCCTTATATTTTTTGTTTTCATTTAAAGATACATACTTTTATTAAAAAAAAATATAAAAAATAAACCATTCAATTGGGTTTAAAAACAAAAAATCATTAAATGTAGTTCTATATGTAATAAAAGTTTAAAATGTTTTATGAGTACTATACATATTTAACATACCCACATTTAACTATGTTATGTGATGTAGAAAATATGATAAACCGTGCCCTGTTGTTAAAGCGAACAAATTAAAAGTCTTGGCAGGCTTATTTGTAAATTATGACATGAAAAATAAGGAAAAAAAATAAGCTAAGTGTCCGTCCAAGAGAATTTTTTTTATCTAGCGGATGTCCGCGTCCGCTCATGAGAAGCGTCCGTTCAAGGGAAAGCGACTGCAATGCTTTTCTTATGGAGCGCTGCCGGGACCTAGCAACAATGTCCGTTTAATGGGGGTGTCCGCTTATGGGAAGTGTCCGTTAAGGGAGATTGCACTGTATATCTTATTGCAACCTAAATCCTTTTGCCAAATTATTTTGAAATCGGTCCAAATTTGTAAAATAGCTTTAAATGCGATAACTTTTATATAAACATTGGTATTGATATAACATTTGGCAACGATACATTATTATTTTACTAAGTCAAGGCAAAAATGTTTACTGGTAGGTCCAGAGTTGACCAAAGTTCATAAATAAACCCTCTATTTTAAATTGCTTTAATACGAAGAAATCTCAAATAAGATGTTAATATCTGGCTAACATTCAGCAAAAAACCTCTTATACGATCTTAACCTCATAACATAATTTTGTATTTCCGGGTCCATGAGGAGGTACACTCTCAAAAACTTTTCTGAATATACAAAAGTGTTACTGCCCGTCTATACCAGAGATAATTATTGCGACATATATTGCAGTAATTGTCAAAATTATGTTATCTTTAATGTAGACAGCAATTTTTTGTAAATATTTATTGCTAACAATTTATGTTGCAATAATTGCTAGTCCATTTTCGTTGACAATTATTGCTTACAAAAAACGTCAATTTGGTTGTCAGTTGAAAAAAAAGAAGCAAAAAAGAAAAAAAAATAGAAGCAAATTGTGTGGGAAAGAAATTAAGTTTTTTGAGATTGTAGCAAATTATAATTGTAGTAAAATAATTAAATAAACACTAAATTAAAATTGCAAATATTATAATTTTTTCCTTATTCAATCTAAATTATTAAAATTAATATTAATTTGTTTAAGTTCGAGTTCTTTTTTATATAAAAATAATAATTTTTCTTAAGTTGTATTTTTATTAGACCTTTAAAATTCAATATTAAGTTAAAATGTTTAAGCTCGAGGTCTGTTGTACATTTTAACTTAATATTAAAAATAATAATTTTACATTAACAAAAATAAAAAAATTAATAAAATTAATATATTTGTATTAAAAATGCCCTCAAGCTTAAACAAATTAATATAAATTTAAGTAATAAAGTCGAATAACAAAGAATTTATATTAATAATAATAATTCTTGTAAGATGCCGCCATTTTTTACACTGCACCTTCTTCCTTGATTTTTTTCAAACTATGAGTTAACATAAATACGTTTTCCCATGCCTTTAACATAAGCTGAGCAATAAGAAATATTACTCTGTTATTCTGCCGACGTTATTGCCAACCTAGGGTTAGGTATACAATGGTCGGGCTTGGCCGCCTTAACTTTCATACATGTTTTGTATGAAATAAATCTGTTTAGTAGAAATACATAATTTTTTTTCTTTTGGGCTTCAAGCAAATGTTATGAACAACTAAACTAACAATAAAATCTAAATAAGTCTAGCCAAGAAATCTAATTTAAGGCGCTGTGAAATATGGCCCCAGAAAATAAATGAAAATTTACCCCAAGTTTGGGCGCACCACCCTAATAAAAGTCCCAAAAGAGTTATGATCTGGACAAATTTTTATTGTCATATCTTAAAAAAACCTTAATTTAGGAATGAATCCATTATTCCGACAACACTGTTTGTAAATATTTTGTAAGGTTTGTTTATGTTTGATAGGACCAGGTTATTTAGTGGATTTGCTATTTTCACTGAAGGCTCGAAGATGAGGGGCACGGGTGCGGGGGTCTACATTAGGATCTCGACATTAGAATGTCATATAGGCTTCCTGACGACTGCAGTGTTTTTTAGGCGGGGATTCTGGGGGTCTTGAGGGCCGTTTAACTGATGAGGGACAACTCCAAGCAAGTTGATGATTTTAGGAGGGTTCTGAAGGGAGTCTTAGGTAAATATGTGTTAAGGTTGTGCTGGGTGCCGGGTCACTGCGACATTGGCGGCAATGAGGTGGCTGATGAATTAGCGATACAGGGCTCAGAGATGGAGGATCCTATCTGTATGGAGGCGGATATACCTCTAGGCTTGACCAATCGAGCATGTTGAAACCGGGCGGATTGCCGGGTATCACGGATGCTGTGGCCGGTGCTTAGGATTCCTGGGATTCGTAATAGGAATGGCCTGGCTGCGCGAGAGGAGGGACAAATTGAAAATTTAGTCCGACAACATTTTTTACTTCATTGGATTCAATAAATTTTAATAAATCTAGGTACCTCAATGTTTTAAGGGTCGCTGATTACGAATCTGATGTCAGTTTTTAAAAATTTAAAATGACGGATCCAATATGGCGGACAGTTTTTAAAAAATTTATCGAATTCGCTTAAAGTTGTTTACGCGAAATTCGTTGGGGTCGCTGATTACAAATCTGATGTTAGTTTTTAAAAATTCAAAATAGCGGATCCAATATGGTATACAATTTTTAAAATATCTATCGAATAGCTTAAAACTTATTACACGGGATTTTTGATGTCAGTTTTTAAAAATGAAAAATTCACCCAATTGTCCTTTCTATTTTTCTTTTTTTTGTTTACACAAATATTTTGTAAAAAGAAGGCACTGAATGAAAAATTTTGCTATTGCGGTTCTGTTAGTTACAATTTGGTTACGGAATTCCCCTTTTTATATTTTGTTCGTAGCAGTTTAAGTATACAACAGTGGTGCACACAATTTGTTTGTGAGTAGACTGCAAAGAATTTAAAATTTAGCGAATTAAAAAAAATGTAATTTGCATGTGGGATTTTCACAATTACTAGAAGCTGTTTTTTTTTCTTTAACTTATAACGAAAAATCGTGGAACTGTTTGGAACTCTTTTTGTAGCTCTAGCTCAATTAAATTTTTCAATATATTTCATAATAAAAACAGTACACTATACCTACACTACATATAATTGTAATTTTAATAATAACTGCAAATAAAATTTAAAATATATTAAAAAAAAAACTTTAAACTCTAAATTTACAAAAAATTGTCGAGTGTAGCAACAATAAACGCTAAAGATGCTGCTGGCAGGTATAAGTGCATGTAACGGATAATAATACTTTTCACACACGTACAGACTAATCTGATGCGTTGAAAAAAATAAATATTTATAGGTTGATTGCGTACTGGTGTAAATAATACATATTAATTCCATTTTTGTCGTCGTTATTCGGTTATTTGTCCCTGTGTGCGTAGGGCGAATTTGACTGAGTAGGATTTCTCCCGGGTTTGGTCCGAAACTTTATTTTTCAATCTATCTTTTAAATCTGTCTTATGATTTTGTCCTTTATTTCACCTTCCCTCCACCTATACATATCTATCTCTAAATAAGGCGTCACTACACAGAAAAAATAGAAAATCGACTTTAATTAAACAATTCGTTCAGACAATTAAATATTTTACTAATTTTGCCCCTGCAAAGGAAACTAAAAAATACACAACACATACACAAACATTTAATTTTTATGTGTTTGGATTAAAAAAATTAATTGCTGCAAGCAAAAAATTAATTGAATAATTAATGTACACCAATTAATTATTTAATTGAAAAATTTTTTGCAAACATTTTTTCTGTGTATGGACCACATTGGTCTCTTGGTGAGGGTGTGAAGGAGACTTCACACCAGCCTTTCTACCTTCATACCTACCTTATATTACTAATTTTTTATTGATAAATATCCTTAATAGCTTACATACCCGTCGCCTCAACAGCCACGAAAGCGATTAATACAAATTGGCCCAGAAAAAAAGTTCAATATCTATGTACTCACAGAAAAAAATACGACATATTCGTCAATACAATTAACTTTTTAATTGAAAAGGCACCAACAACTGAATTTGTAAATACAAAAAACTTTTTTGTTAATGAAAATTGTTAAAATTCAACAAATATTTTTAACAATGAGTTTTTAATGTTGAATAAAATATTTGTTAACAATTAAATATAAATTTTTATTACTAAATTTTTATTACTTTGTTACTAACTAAATTGAAACTAAAGATGCATTTAAAAGTTGTTTTTATTAACGTTTTAGTAAAATTCATAAAAAATTACATCACAAAAACCATTATAACTGATTAAGGAACAAACATAGTCCTGCATGCAATGCACTATGAGTTTCTGACATCAACACAAAAAAAATCTTGCCATCATTAATAGTATTATTTGGAAAGCTAGAATTTTTAGTAAACCCGTTAAAAAATTTTTATGAATAATTAAATAATAAGACCATATAGATTGGTAAAAATTCAGAACAATCGCCACATCGTTCATTGTTTTAAAGATTTAAAATGGAAAATACAGAATTTTTTATTTTATGGTTTTTTCTTTTTGACACAAAATATTTTTTCTACGATATACACATTTATTTTCTAAAAAAAAACAAATTGTTAATGAGCAATTCCATATGAAAGCGATCACCTTTTGGACGACCCCTCTCCGATTTTAAAATAAATAGTCTCAATCGATTGCCCAGCAAAAAATAATGTACCTACATATTTTTTTTTTTTTTATAGTGACTGGTTTAGTGGTGGTGTACAGTGTACACCACTGTCATGTGACAAAATTGAAGAATTCTTCATAAGGGAAAAACTACTAAAGCGATCGCAACGAGTGATAGCTCGTTGGAAAGGTATTGAATCAGGCTTTAATTGAAAAATAAAATTTTCCTAATTTTTATTAGAAATTTACCTTTAAATTTTCCCATGAAAATAAAATTTTCCGATTTTCCACAGAAGCTCCTAAATTTTCCGGCTAATTTTTTTTTTTGGATTCCTCATAATTTTTGCTTTAAGAATCAGCAATAAAAAAATGGGCCCCGATTCCTTGTTTGGACAGGAGAAGAGCATTTAAGAGACCACCTTGTTAAAAATACATTTTAAAAATTATTTTACAGTTAAAAATACATTTATGAAGAAAAAATCTTTCTTATTTTGCTGCTTATACTTAATTACAATATTTATTAAAAATGTAATGGCACACCAAACCCGACTGAGGCTACAGGTCATAAAATGTTTTGTAAATTTTTTAAATTACCAGGTAATAAATATTTCGCCTAAAATGACACGTGCAGAAACAAGTCATAAAACACGGATTTTTTTTTTAAAAAATTTGCAAAACATTTTATGACCTGTGGTCGGCTTATTGGCAGTAACCAATTAAGTCCCTCTTTAAAAAACATTTTATGACCAGTAGTTCACGCAAATTTTCCTATTAAAGAGTCCTTTGAATGAGGCTATTACCACTTTAGGTGAAACGCCTATTAGAAAAAGAAAGTTGCGAAGTGAAACATACAGGAAAGAGAAAAAAGGCAAGGTTATGAGTGCAATCGCGACAATATTTGATGCAGGCTCTGATAACGAATGCAGTCAAGCAGATGACGTTGATGACGGCAAACAAATGATTGAGCAGTTGAAAAGAAAATTCAATTTAGCGACCACTTTTCCGGAGAAATATCTCATTTTATCTGTGCTGCCTCAATCATGGTCTATACGCAAGATTTCTGAACAGTTTCAAACATCTTTTTACATCGCGAGAAGAAGCAAAGAATTAGTTCGACAGAAGGGCATATTGGCGACTCCCACCAAGAAATTTGGCTCAAGGACCCTCAGAGAAGCAACGGTGAAATTGATTCAAGATTTTTACTGCAATGATGACAACAGCCGCGCCTGCCCAGGTACACGTGACTATGTTATCACACGTGAAGATGGAGAAAAAGTACACAAGCAGCGCAGATTATTATTATGTAATCTATCCGAAGCATACCATCAGTTCAATGAGAAATACCCAGCAGAAAAAGTGGGATTTTCTAAGTTTGCCATCCTACGACCAAAAGATAATTAGCAGCGGCAGATGTTCTCTTGAGACCGTGGTAAAGCAGATTCTGGAACTCATCGAGGAATTCGGATTCAAGTTGAATGAACTGACCATTTCACCGTTTCATATCCGAGATGCAATCGAAATTTCTAAAGGAAAGTAAGGAGAAATTAGCCCAAAATAAATTCATTGTGATAAGCGACTTTGCCGAGAATTACACTTTTCTCGTTCAGGATGAAATTCAGGCTTTTCACTGGGCAAACGACCAGTGCACGGTGCATCCTTTTTGCATTTATTTCAAAAACGAAGATAACGTTTTAGGGGGAACCCTAAAACGCATGGCGACTAAGGCAAGTTTGCAAAGGCCATATACTGACCAGATCTTAAATGTACAACACAGTTTTATGCACTCAAAAAGAACACGATGCCATGGAGCGACGAATTCAAAACAGATATAATAATGTCAAAACTATAACTGGATCGCAAAAGTTTCATTGCTTCATACCAAATATTTCTGATATGTCAATTAATGTAAAGCGAGTACCGCTCTCTCGTACGTCTGCCGACGTGCTAAATTTAAAGTTACTTTAATTTTATAATGATGCCAAGGCAATTGAAATTTTTAATAAATATTGTAATTAAGTATAAGCAGCAAAATAAGAAAGATTTTTTCTTCATAAATGTATTTTTAACTGTAAAATAATTTTTAAAATGTATTTTTAACAAGGTGGTCTCTTAAATGCTCTTCTCCTGTCCAAACAAGGAGTCGGGACCCATTTTTTTATTGCTGATTCTTAAAGCAAAAATTATGAGGAATCCAAAAAAAAAAATTAGCCGGAAAATTTAGGAGCTTCTGTGGAAAATCGGAAAATTTAATTTTCATGGGAAAATTTTAAGGTAAATTTCTAAGAAAACTTAGGAAAATTTTATTTTTCAATTAAAGCCTTCAATACCTATCCAACGAGCTATCACTCGTTGCGATCGCTTTAGTAGTTTTTTTTTAAAACAACTTTCAATGAGGTCCCTTATGAAGAATTCTTCAATTTTGTCACATGACAGTGGTGTACACCACCACTAAACCAGTCACTATAAAAAAAAAAAAAAAATATGTAGGTACATTATTTTTTGCTGGGCAATCGATTGAGACTATTTATTTTAAAATCGGAGAGGGGTCGTCCAAAAATTTGCCAATTTTGATCGTTTTCATATGGAATTGCTCTAATATGAAAATTTACAAACATGGTAATTAAAAAAAATTGTTAAAAATATGAAAAAAATTTAACAAATTTTCTTTAATACTTATTAATTTTTTTATTTTCTGTGCTGTTAACCTTTACATTCTGAACGAAACATTGAAGTTTAAAAAAAAATATTTTACGATATCCTGTTCCGTAAGATCGTAGTTTTTTTAAACATTTTAAAAATTTATATGAATACAAACAATTTAACTACAAATATCAACAAGTTCATAGAAAATTAGTTGCATTTTTAGAAAACTACGAAATTTTTTTGTTACCAAAACATAAATATTTCGAATTGAAAACTTTCAGTACTTTGCAAATATTTTTAATCTTGCTTTATGGCTTTTTAATAAGAAAAAATTACAGCCAGCCACAAACTCATACAGCGAAACACCCATTGACATTGTGTCTAGCTGGATGCCAACTTGTGTGTTTGAACATGTGTCCTTGAATTGCATCATTTCAATCACACATATTTATATGTTTGCACATATGCATATATAAATCCCCAATACCACTGAACTTTGTTTATAAAAACTTCCAGTAATTCTAGTTCCATTCAGGTATCTTTGTCGTTTTTTCTTTTGAACGAGAAGTAGAATGTAGAGGTAATCGTGCCCATTTTGTCATGCTTGATACAGGCAGGATGCCTTTTAGTTTAATATTTATTTTTTTTTCTTGCTTCCCTTTAGGTATTTAAAACACTTTGTATGTTTTCATGTTGTAAATTCAATTTATGGAAAAATTTGCATTTTTTTGAAGCATATTTTTCTCTAAGTTGTATTTGTACCCTCGAGATATTTATACTTGTATTTGAAAGGAAATAAAAAAAGCGATTGTGTATATTGTACTATGATTGTAAGATGAATTAATAACTGAGAATATGTCAATGTATTTTACAGTGTGAATATCTGAAAAGCTCTTAATTTTTTTTGGGTAAATGAAATAATTTAATTTTGCAATTAGGGGGAGTTGAAAGAAAACAAGTTAGAGTGCTATATTCGGCTGTGCCGAATCTTTGATACCCTCCGCCGACAGCTTAGTGGGGTTTATATGGGGCCTATAGTAAATCATGGACCGAGCATCACGTGAGTAGTGAAGTATTCAATTTTATTTTGATAGCATTATTTAGAACGGCTTAGGGCGTACTAAACTGTTTTCCGGGAGCAGCGTTTATATGGGGCTTAGGCTAAATTATGGACGGATCTTCACGAAATTTAACAGCGTGATTTCCAGTCGAATAAAACAAATTTTTGCAAAATCTTGTTCCACCATTATATAATTTTTTGTAACAAAATTTTTATTTTTTTAGGTGGTGGTTCCACATTTTGATTCATAGCTCTGCTCCTACTGGACCGATTTTGCTGAATTTCAATCCGAAACTGCTTAGGATAACTACAAGCAATTTGGCAACAAGTTGTTCGAATGTCAGCGAGTTTTCAACAGACGGACATTGCTAAATCGACTTAGAATCTCTCAGCGACCCAGAATATATATACTTTATGGGTTCTGAGATGAATAATAAAAAAGTTTCACACGGAATGACAAACTTAATATATGTACCCTCTTCACAACTAATTGTGGTGGAGGGTATACAATTTATGTGGGACCCAAAAATTATAAGTCAATTTTCAGTCAGTTTTTAAATTTACAGTATTTATTATAGAGCAATTCCATATGAAAACGATCAAATTTTTGGACCACCCCTCTCCGATTTTAAAATAAATAGTCTCAATCGATTGCCCAGCAAAAAATAATGTACCTACATATTTTTTTTTTTTTATAGTGACTGGTTTAGTGGTGGTGTACACCACTAAATTTCTAAAAAAAATTAGGAAAATTTTATTTTTCAATTAAAGCCTGATTCAATACCTCTCCAACGAGCTATCTATATTTTAAAATCGGAGAGGGGTCGTCCAAAAGGTAATCGCTTTCATATGGAATTGCTCTATAATTCCTTTTTTCTTTATAATTTAACTTGCTGTTTGGTCCCGGCGCTGCTCGAGATTTTCCAAATAAAAATAAAAAATTAAATTCTGGAGAATTTTGCTAATAACTTGTGCCATAAGTAAAAAAAAATTAAATATCGCGACAACAGCGCAGCGCCACTTATCAGGATTAAACATAAGAGATACCTGGCTCCGGACTAAATTAATTTATTATCCAAGTTTGGTGTCAATCGGTCCAGCGGTTGTTGAGTTTTAGGAGGACATACACGTCCCAAATGTTTTTATTAAGTTTATACTTTTTTCCATTTACTTAAAATTTGCAGTTGTATAAATTACGTTTGCTTGTTCGAAAAAGAATTTAACTCCTGATCGAGAACACATATATATGTACATTAATAGTTTAGTTGCTAACTGATCAGAACGTAAACGTCCTTTACCCCTAACATACCTATAATATGGCCAAAACCTTTATTAATGTCATGTTTTTTTTTTAACTAAAAAACACCTTTACGAAAAGGACATTTTTATAATTCTCACATGCATGTTGTTATTTCTTTTTACTTAATTATTTTTTGTATGCATTTTCAATTGCTGGACTTTTAATTGGTTAACTTTCACATTAAAATCAATATTATTTTTTCGTTTCAACCGCTCAACAATGTCTGTTCGTTGGTTTGTCATGTAATTTGTCTTTCACAGTTTTTAATTACGGACGGATGAAAGGAAAAAATAGTAAAAAGCAAACAATACGAGTAGATTTATTAACAGCCACCTGAACAATAATGCCTCAGGCAAACAAACAACTATCCTTTGAAAAATGTTCATGCTTCTTTTTGTTTTTAGTACAAAAGTACTTGTACGAGTATTACCCATGTATCCTTATCCTTATCGTTATCTTGTATTTAGTTGCCTTTTTGTTTTCCACTTTTACGAGTTGTAATCCGAGAAAATGAGGTGACCGATGTTCGCAACAAAGCTATAAAAGTCACACAGGTATTAAAAATTCTTTGAAAAAGTGCAACTGTAAAAAATGCCGAAATGGTTAAAATGATAAATTTGTATTGTTAAGTTTATTTTTTAATTTAAAATTGAATAAAGAGAAAAATATTCTGTAACAGGTATTATATTAGGGAGTCCTGCCTTTAAAAGAGTCAAACCCACTGACTTGTTCTTGACTGAATGTTAAAATTTCTTATATACAGGAGACATAAAAAAGTCCAAAATTTTTTTATCCACTAAAAAATTCAGATACGCACGTAGCAGGTTTGTAAGGGAAAAGTTTGTTAAAGTTTCGCTTACTAAGTATTTCGCTTGTGAACATTTCTTCGAAAGCTAAAGGATAAATTTAGCTCATTTTATTTTCAAACAAACCTTATTCATTCTATGTGATTAATATCGTGCCAATAACTTACTTTGCGGTTGATAATAATGAGCGCATTTAGTCTCAATGTTTAACTAAGTAGTCATATGAAATGGCAAATTTTTTAGCGAAAAGTTTTGATTTTGCCTCATTTTGCATTTTTTAAATGTTATTTTCCAAATATTAGAACGTTGAAATGCATACGAAACTTTTTAAAGCACTATTTACTTATCTGTTGAAACAAAGAAATTGTTTGTTTAATTTTTGTAGTATATCTGGTCACCCTTTAAAGTAAAACGATACCTTTATGTTGTGTTTACTGTAACAATGACTTTGGCATTTAAAAAAATTTACATTGAAAAATAAAATGGTTCTTTGGCATAGTATTTTTCCTTTTAATCTTAAAAATGGCATTTTAAATTAGTTGAAAATATTGATGACCAGACCGGATGTGATGTTGAATAGGAATAAGTTACATATAAATTTAAAAATAATTGAAAAGTTTTAAGTAACAAAATTCAACTACAAAATAAGTGTTTTTGTGTTGTTTTAAAAATATTAATTTAAGGAAAAGGTAACCATAATGGCCGAGTTGGGGCTTTTCATCTTAATTGCA
Organism: Pollenia labialis; assembly: GCA_949318255.1. Classification (NCBI taxonomy): domain Eukaryota; kingdom Metazoa; phylum Arthropoda; class Insecta; order Diptera; family Polleniidae; genus Pollenia; species Pollenia labialis. The sequence goes on along the minus strand of OX439141.1, from coordinate 76,896,427 downwards.
TATGAGCTCATTTTTATATTATAAATGTTACTGATCAGCAAAAAATTCCAGATGTCATCGATTTCGGCGTGGTTACCCATAGAATCGATCCATGTTGAAGCTCCCTTAGAATTATCTTCCGACCACACACCTACAATTGTTACTTTAATGAACGCCAATAGAATTGTATCTCCGAATGGTTACTTAGCGAAGTCAGCTACACAAAAATTAATTGGTTAAAATATAAAAAATTTCTCAGTGCCCATTGCACAGAAAATATTCCGCTTTGTACACCGGAGAATGTAGATCGCTCTATAGTTAATTTTGACAGTTTTCTGAAGTTAGCTGTTCAACATTCCAGTACTACCCCCAAAAAAACAAAAAATATAAAAATATTTTCCACAGATGTCGAGCGTCTCCTGTCTGAAAAAACAAGGAGATCGCACAGATCTCATCAACTTAAGAAAGTACTAAAAGAGTGTACAAAAAGGCTAAGAAAGTTACTGCAGACTCAGAAAACGGCTTCTCTGGAAAATTATCTTAAGAAACTTGATGCAACTCCGCAATCAGACTACTCATTATGGCGTGCAGCTAGAAATCTCAAAAGGCCAGTTGTCTCTAAGCCAACATTAAAAAACTTGAATGGAAGTTGGGAAAGAAATGATAATGAAAAAGGTAATCTGTTTGTTAATCATTTAAAAAACGTATTTACTCTAAATATATCTTGCGATATTGCGGCCGAGTTACCACCTGTTCCCCTAGGATTTGAGATATGAGAAATAGAAAAGGCTATTTGTGACTTAAACACTAAGAAGGCACCTGGTATTGATAAGAGCAGCAATAAAATGCTACCTCGCGTAGCATTCAATAAGGTACAATTTTTTTTCTTAATTTTATATTATCAACGAAGGGAAACAAAACGGCATACCACAAATTTTCGAAAAAACTTTATTTTTCCAAAAACTCAAATTTTTAAGTGTGTATTTAAACTTTAGTCTCTGACTGTATGTCCATCTGGTAGAAAATTGAAAGGTTATTTAATGAAATTTGGCATACGAGATGCTTTTTATTTTTGAAATGCGAATCCTATTTCAAATTTATAAATCTCGGTTTATCATTAATTCGGGCCCAAGTGAGGTGAGAACGATAGTTCACATATGAGCCCAATTGCTAAAATTTACTCTTTCATAATCATGCTTGTATAGAGATAAGGTTTGGCCGAATTAATTTCCTTGTGAGTAGAGTTTTTTTCCCCGGACTTTTTCGATTCCCGGGAAAGCGGGAAATTTTTTTAAATTTCCCGGGATATCATAATCCCGCTCCATATAAATAATACAAAGTAAATTTTGATTTTAATTAATGAAAAAAACTTTTATAAAAATACGTAAGGGAACTTGTTTACAAAGAAAGTAAAAGAAATGTTTCAATACTAAAAAAATTAATTGAAGATTAAACTAGGAACTTGAATTATTATTACCTCACGCTTTTAAATGTAAATTTCGTATCATTATGCTCTAGATACAAGATAAAAAGATAACATAAACATAACAATTTTATTCATAAAACAACAATAAAAACAAACAAAAATTGTGGTACTCAAGTTATGAGATTAAAAAGTAAATTCATTAAATATATTTAATTATTTTAAATAAATAGAAACTGGGAATTATCTCCTTCCGAAGGTTACTTATATTATATTCAACATTTTTTATTTTTTTTTTATTTTTCGAATTTATTCTATGAGCTAAATTTCAGTTAAGTATTTTATAAAGCTTTTTTGTAATAGTCCTATTCCTTAAATTTTTCAGAAATGACTTTATAAACTACATAACTGAAATTTAGCTAATAGAATAAATTCGAAAAATAAAAAAATATAAAAAATGTTGAATATAATATTTTAAATAAAAAAGTAATTTAAATTTTTGGGAATACAAAATTTAAATTTTCAAAAGATTTTGTTATTCGTGCTCAATTCCCAGTTTTTATTATTGTATTTATATAAATTTTGTATTCCCAAAAATTTAAATTACTTTTTGATAATAAACAGGCAGGTGCACGGACTAAAAAACACTTAATTGACAACATCTTTTGTAAGTTGTTGTTGTTTTTATTTTGTTTTTCTTAACCTACTTACAACTACAATTAATGTTGAGAGAATTTCAACTAATTGTAGTGGGGAATGTAAGATGAGATGAAACCACTGTTTATTGTTGATGTTGTTTTGTTTAAGCTTTGATATTATAACAAGTAGAACTGTTGCTATAATTCTTATACGTTTAACAGTTTTATTTGGTTTAATATCTTTAGTTTTTCTAAAATCTTTATGGATGAAGTTTCCTGATGATCTGGCCTAAACAACCAGTGAAATGCGCATGGGGATAGCTTATCCCATCAACAATAAATTTCAAGTGTTTTTATCAATAATAAAAACTGGGAATTAAGCACGAATAACAAAATCTGTTGAAAATTTATTTTAAATAAATATATAAAATTTTAACGGCTTAGGAAATAACTTTCTGACACACTCAAAGCGCTTAGTAAATCGTCAAAAAGTATATTTCTGATTTGATTAACGAATTATCATGTTACCGAAAAATTTCGTTCATTTTTTACCGAGGTTGGACAAATAGTTAAAAGTGCACCGTTGTAGCATGCTTCGGATTCACAATCAGAAGCAATTTTTTCTTTTATATAAACAACGTCTATATCAGTCAAATGCATGTCAAGGTTTTTCAAGTTGTATGTTGTAGTATCTTACACGAGTCTTCAAAATGTTATTTTATTTCGGTTTCCCCGCACTTCACTGTTATATAAACCAAACGAATTGAAAAAATTTGTGTTTATCATCTAATAAACATATCGCTCCTTCATTGCATCATAGTCATATCTCAAAAAATCAAAAATTTTAAGTAACTTTAGCAAAGTTTTCCTTCACACCTTCTCGTATTATATCTCAAACTGGACCGAAAATATAGCAAAATATATCTTTAAATCGGTACATTTTGAAAACATTAATCGCATTTTGCCAAGATGGTTTGTTTTTGTAGATATGACAATGCAATATGACTTGCAATAAAGGAGCGATATGTTTAGGTATCTTCTATTTTTAAGACTTACTCATGGACAATGAAACTTTACTGCCTGCATCTTATTTTCAATAAATGTACTTTATTAACTCTTCACTGCACTTAATGTAATAATTATCAACTGTTGCACTGCCCATTCTGCTTTTAGTAGATTTATTGCATCAGGAGGCATTGATTTAAATATGTACTCACTTCTTGTAATTGATCTAATCCGCAACCCATCCACAGATGCTAATTTTTAGAGAATAGAAAACTAAATTTTAAAGTATAAATAGCTGTTTTCTGAAATTATGAGGAATGTTTTATTTCCCGGGATCCCGCAAGAAAAAAAAGGGAAAACGGGAAATAAAATAACTGAAATTCCCGGGTATTCCCGGGACGGGAAATCCCGGGAAAAAACCCTATTGACAATATTTAGCCTTAATTTTTACTTACGGGCAATTTCTGTTTTGACGATATTCAATCACGTTATAAGTTTAAGTATTTTACAGTATATATATATATAAATTCCTTTTGTTCCTATAAGGAGCATAGGGCCTCAACGATAATGTTCCATTCTTGTTTGTCTGTTGCTATGATCTTCAGCTCGTTCCACGTTTTGTTGACTTTGGCTACTTCGATGTCTAGTTGTCGACGCCAGGTGTGGCTCGGCCGACCCTTCCTGCGGCTGCCTTGGGGATTCCAGTCTATTGCGTTTCTGGTGATGTCGGCTTGAGGTCTTCGCAGGGCATGGCCAATCCACCGCCATTTCCGTTTTCTGATTTCATAATCAATTGGTGTTTGTCCGCACTCGGCCCATAAGCGTTCGTTTGTGATGGTATTTGGCCAGAAAATTTTAAGTATGCGACGGAGGCAACGGTTGATGAATACTTTTATGGCATTGGTATCGCATTGATTTGAGTTCCAAGACTCGCAGCCGTAGAGCCCAACTGATTTCACGCAGCTGTTAAAGATGTTGATTTTAGTGCGCTTAGAGATATGGGGGGAATTCCACACATGGTGAAGTTGGCCATAAGCTTGCCTGGCCTTGTTTATGCGGTTCCCAATATCCTCTCTTGAGCCTCCACTTGTTGATATTATGCTACCCAGGTAGCAGAAGGATTGGAGGTCTTCGATCTGTTGTTCTTGAAGTGTGAACTGTTGCATATTTGTTGTATTGATTCTCATGGCTTTGGTTTTGGGGATATTAATTCTGAGACCACACATTGCTGCTTCGACTTCGATGTTGTTAAGTTTTGACTGCATATCGTCAAATCTATGTGAGAGCAAACAGGTGTCATCTGCGCCGGCACGAACGAAGGCCCCAATGAACTAAGACCCTAAAACGAAAATGAACTAAGGCCCGAAAAAGGGGGAAGTAAACCCCAACGATGGTATGAATTAAGCCCCCAAAATGGGAATGAACTAAGCCCCCATTAATGGGGACTTAATTCATTATGAATCAAAACCCTAATGTTATTGTGAAGTCCCCAAAGTAAGAATGAACAAAGTCCCCAATAAAAAATTATACGAAAAAATACGAAAAAAAATATCAAAGTATTCAAATTTTATACATAAAAAAAATAACAAAAAACAAAAATTTTCATTGTTTATGGATAAATAAACAAATCGAAATTCTTTTTTTTAACGGTATAACGGTTAGCAATTTGGAAATATTGCAATTTATTACATTTTTCAGAAAAAGAACTAATTTGTGGGACCTTAGTTCTTTTTTACAAACTGGGGTTTTATTTCATTATGAATTAAGCCCCCAATTCAAAAAATGAAATAAAACCACAAAATAATGAACTATTTCCCCAAAAACCGTTGTTGTTGTTCCCTGTACAAATATTTGGGGCCTTAGTTCATTTTCGTTTTGGGGCCTTCGTTCATTGGGGCCTTCGTTCGTGCCGCCGTCATCTGCATAGTCTAAATCTTCGAGACGGCCGTTAAGGCGCCAGGTAAAATATTTTCCGTTTAGTTTTTCGGAGGTAAGCGTGTTTTTCACAGACTAACGATTAGTCAGACGTAATCGACTTAAAATTCTACTTGGCCTCCAAAAATATAAACAATAATGTATGGGGTCTTTAAAGAAATTTTCTTGGTATTTTTCATTGCCTTAAATGATAATGACCCAGTGACACATTTTTTTTTTAAATTATTTTATTAAATTTTTAAAGTGCAGTACGTTTGTCAAGAAAAAAAATCATTATTTATAATTAATTTTTGATGATGCGCTGCATTTTTATATGTGCAAATATTTTTTATTGTCATATTATTGTTTCTTATTCGCATCCTTAAAGTAGTAAAGTTTAATGCAGTTAAATAAGAATTATCGCTTGCTTACACTTTCACAGTTTCTTTCTTTTTGTTTTTGTCGCACTCATACTCTGAGCGAATTTACTTATTTTTTATAAACTTTTGTTACAATAAGGAATTTTCATTCAACGCCTTTTTCTTTTGTGAAAATAATAAAAAAAATATATTTTTCAGCTGCTGCCAACATCTTTTGTTTTTCCGCACCCTCTGTTCGTCATTAACGCGCAAAAAGTTGTAGGATGCCCTACATTCAAGCATATGCAGACTGGGTGTATAAAAAGTTGTATAGAAAATATGGGTTAAGAAAACATTTTAAATTTAGAAAGATAAAATTAAAAAAAATTTCACAACACTATTAAAAATGATTATTGGAGTAAAAATGGTAACAAAAAACATTATTTAATTTCTCTGGAATATGGTTTATTTGGGAGCTATCAAATAATAAGTAAAAACTAAAAAAATGTTTCCAGTAGAGCCTCTTATAAAATAGTAAAGTAACCTTTATCACCTTATGGCAAGGCCCTTCTGTTTCTTTATTCTTTCCACTTGGGATCATAGGGCTTCTACAGATTAATTTCGTCGAAATCGTTCATTACAATATATTTTGACATTATCCACGTTTTATTATTTTTATCGAATTCAGTTAAAACTGTTATTAGCTTGTATTCCCTGGACGTCTTCGAATACGGCTGGTCCGCTACTACATTCCGATTTTTGCTATCGAGTGGTTCAAGCAGCGTGTTGCCTATCCATCCATTTCTTCTTACGTTCCTGATTCCTTCTTGAATCCTTTTTAATCACTGGTCAGCGTCAAAGATTGTACGAGTATTGGGTTAAAATATGCGGCATTTGCTGATATATGTTTTCAGATTTCGTGTTAGTGGGTGAAGACGCTGCATTATGTAATGTTAAGAGCATTAAAGATTCGCTACTGCCGAATAAACAGCATGTACATGATTTTTTTTTATTTATATGTATAAAAGATTTTTCTCTAAATGAAATGAAAATTCGACCTATGATCAATTAAGGACTTATCATAATAATTAATTTAATTTTATTCTATTTAATGAGGCTTATTCATGTCAGAAATCTATTTGAAAATATGTATTTGTATTCGTTACAATTTTAAGCTTGTCTAATTGTTTTTTTTTAATTTGACTTAAATTAAATTTTAAATGGAATAGACTTATGGTGTTTTCTTTTCTACAAAAAAAATTCAACATTTTAAAAGATGCATGTATAAAATGTCGTGCCGAACATGTTATACTGCAATTTTTTATTTGACGAGAACAAAACACAAAATTTGGCAGCCCTGTTTTTAACAGCTGACAAAAAGTTTGTTCTTCAATATATAAAAAAATTTGTACATAAATCAAAAAGTGTGTTCGTCAAGCTATAAAAAAATATCCATAAGCCTTAATTTGTCAATAGATTGATATTAAATAAATAAATAAATAAACAAAATGAATGACGAAATTCCAATTTCTTTAGTTTGTTTCTCATAAAATATGTAAACAAGAAAATACCTTTGCCAGATTGCCAAAAAATTACACCAAGTTTTTACGATTTCTTGATTTGCCTTTTTTTTTTTAAAATAATTTTATAACGCCGAATTCATTTAAATTTTATACCACTGACAACCTACCATTAACAATGTTATGCTGTCGTTTGTTTTTATAATTAATAAAACTTAAAATTCTACTGTCCTGATAAGAGGCGACTTTTTTCCAACTTCGTCTGGTAAGCCCATATCTAAACAGAAGCCATCTTTTTACAGGGCATTATCAGCACTCTCTTTTTATACGGGGCGTAGAAAGAAATCACCATTAGATCTAGAAAGGGGGTTGAGGTAGTATATGGATAAGCGGACGGTATGCGAAATGTTTGAACCTCCAAACATAATTTGCTAACACAATTTATTAACAAATTTGCTAAATAAATGTAATCTTATTTCAGTGCTGCCAATAAAGCAATCTGGGAGTTAGATTTGGTTATTTTTTTTATCGTATTTAGCAAAAAAAAAATTTGGCATATTTTTAACGATCTATTCTTGTTTTAGGAAAAGTTCCACAAGCACAGCTTCAATTTAGATATAATGCAGCATTGTCAAAGTTAATGTATTGTGCTTATTTTTAATTTACAATTATTTTTAATTAGGGGATATAAATTTTAAAAATAGCAATAAAAAAATTAATTGATATTGAATCATATTTGAAAAGTTGCTGTTGTTCTTTATTTTTGCTTTATAAGCATGAAGCTCAATCCTCAACAGCCAGCTCTTTTCATTCATACGTTTTATTTGTAACAAGAAGTAACAAATGAAAAACATTTTTCATATTTATTATTTTCATTTTTTCACTTTCACTATGAGTTGCAGTAAAAGTACTTTCGTTTTTCACTTTTTATATTCACTCTTTGAGTGCTTTTTCGTTGCATGAGCTTGAAATTTCACTTTCCAGTGCAGCGAATTTAACAATTTTTATACAAATTATTAATTTCTTCGAGGAATTATTATTGTGGTGGAAATTTTTTTATGATAAATTTGAATTGCAAAGGAATTTATTCTTAAATATGTATTTCATATAACAACTGAATATGTTTGTGTGTCACTAAATAAAAAAAAGTTAACATACTTAATGTTTCAAGTCATACTTCGCATAAATTTATTTTTAGTTCCTCGAACAATATTTTTTGCAGAAAAACTGCAAAATTTTTGCTCCGCATAATTAATATTATTGTTCAGTGTTAATACAGAGGTCTAATAAGAATAAAATGTTTTAAGTTAAAGACACTTAATGCAATTTCTCATGTGCACAGTCACCCAAAAAACATACACATGATGCTAAGACGTTATAAACTCAGCACAAACTTATTGTTACAACACGAAACTACTTTACAGTTAATTGGCTTTTAAGCACATTTTCCAAAACATTTTTTATCGAATTTAATTTTTCCTTAAACTCTGATAAGCATACAGAAGGCGTTTAGGCAGTTTTGCCCAGGAATTAACTTGAATTCCCCGGTTTTTTCCGTTTTTCTAGGAAATCAGTTCTCGGGAGTTTAAAAGAGTTTAAAATTAACAATCTTATATACTCTTCACTATGGTGTTTTCGAACTTAAAACTCTAACTTGAGCATATTTAAACCCTACGGAATAAATCCCTACAGACCAATTGAATCGTTTATTTCAGAAACCCGTCAAGTGTGCCTATTTTCAATGAGAGTTGACGAGTTTCTGAAATAAACGATTCAATTATAAAAAATTTACATACTTAATATACAAAATAAAAAAGATTTAGACATCCATTTAATTACACTGATTAAGGTGCAAAATAATATTACGTTTAATGACATTAACATTAACAGAAAAATCAATACGAAAATAAAAATCATTATAATGTTTACACAATTTTCTTAGGGGATCAAAATTAGCATAATTAGTTTGGAAAACTTGTAAATAGATGTGAATGCAGGAAGGCAGAATAGACTGCACCATTTATAAGGTTGAGTAAAACTGAACGCTAAGCATAGTTCTTCTGCTCTCCAACGTTGGTAATTTTATTAATGCAATCCTTGTAGTATAAGAAGAAATAAGGACGTTAGCATTCCACGTTGAATTACCCAAGCAAAAAAGAAGAAATTGTTTTTGGACTGATTCAATAATGTTTTAGAGATAATCCGCATTCGGATCCCAAATAACAGATCCATATTCCAAGATTGGTCTGACTAAAGATGTATATAACCGTTTAGTAATGATTGGTTCTGTAAACTCCGATGGGCTAGTTTTATGCAAGCTATCACACCGCAAGCTTTCTTTACCATCTTTCTGAAAACTTCGTAACCAGTTCAAATTGATGTCCACCCAATGAAAAGTTAAATTAAGCGTTATCGTTTCTTGAAAAACGCATGTGTTTACATTTTTTTAAATTGAGTTCCATTAAATTTAGCACGCACCATTGAAATAGTTTATCCAAATCATGTTTCAGAAAAATGTTTTCAATGTTATTGTCATAGCTGGGAAATATCTTCACATCATCGGCATACATTAAGACGTTACAATATTTAATTACGCACGGCAAGACATTGATGAATAAGGAAAATAAATTTGGACGAAACTGCAGATTTATTGCTCCCTTTTTTTTTTTGATATTTTCCACTGTGTCAGCATTAACATTTAACAAACATCCCTTTTTTTTGCTGCCATAGTTGCTTATTTATATTTATTTGTCATTTAAGTGTGGCATACTTGTCAGGTAATTTTCCAAGACAATTGCAGGATTAAAGCTGGTAACATGTGAATGTGTGCCACATTTTTGAATAAAAAATATTTTCAGCAAACGAGCTCAATTAGTTGGGTAATTTATAACACCTGCCTGTATTTGATGTACACTCAAAATATTATGTATGTAAAATCAACGGAAAATGAAATATAAAACAAATGAAAATTCATTTAAAACCCAGTCAACTCATTTTTTTCTTTTAATCAAACTAAAAATGAGTTTATTTTTAAATGTTATAAAATAACTCATTAATTACAGCAAAAATTACTGATTTTAACTTTTGTTTCAAAATTTTTACTATTAAAAAAACAAACTACAATAATAAATATAAAATTTTTAAAATGTAAAATTCACATGAATTTTTTTAAGGAAAAAAGAAAACAAATTGATATTTTAAATGTACGGAAATTCATTCTTTTTTTGTAGTTTGTTTTTTAAACAACGTGCCCAAAAAGTTAAAAAGTAATTTTCGTTCTAAAATGACTATATTTTGGTTTATTTTCAACATAACGGAAAACTTGTAAAATAAAGTACAAACAGTAAATGTAAAACTTTTTTGAGTGTATGATTGTTCGCAAATTAGGTGATATATTTAATTAAAATAAGTTGTTATGCAGATCTTGTAAAGTCACTTTAAGAAAAAAATGGAAAATTTCCCAAAAAACCAAAAAATAAAAAAAATTACGGTATTGTCCGGCTTTCTTGCTGTCCGTGTAAAGTTTGTGTGCAAAGTCCATATCATTTTGAATATACATGCGTTTTAATTTATATAAAAACCAAGCCTATTGAAAACACTCTTCAACTCCAAACATCTTTTAAGCCATCACATTATTTCGGCATCGACCATTTAATCATGTTAAGCTAAAAAATATTCTATTATAACCAAAATCATCCTACCGATCAAGTATCAATTCATATGGTCATAATTTTGATTTGATTTTATCGTAATTGATATTAGAGACGAAAACATCCATTACTGCAACATCGTCATGTCAAAATTGTTTGCTGTTACACCCTATGTACACTTTCGAACTCTTGTCTTGAAATAGTATATTGTAGGCAGGGGGGCCAGATTTGACGATTTATCTTCATTTTGTCGATTTTTTGTTCCGAAATGAGCAAAGTGCCGATTTGCTGATTTTTTTTTTAAAAAGTGACGATTTTTTTCTGTCTCGAAAGTCTGAATAAAACATTACAATTTCTGACAATTTCGTTTTTTTATCTTGAAATGTTTGATATCCGTATCTTAACAAGAGCGGAAGGCGGGACGTTTTCTTTCGCTTAGTTTTTACGCTGATATGCCATACCAAAGCAAGAGCGTCAACGTTGTGTCACGAACAGTAGTGATAGCTTATTTGTTCAATAAAACCCACAAATTATTAATAAAAATGGAGCTAAAAAAATAGTCAAATTGCCATTATTAATTAACAATAGCGGTAAACTTCACTATTAAACGAGCTGTCAAAATCGGATTTTCCCATTGCAAAGCGTTCAGTTCGATCTATTCAAAAATAAGAAAACGTGTACCGCTTTTGTTTAGGTAAAGCTGTAATATGCTAGACTTAAGAAAATTTTTGATTATTTTGAGAACACATAAACAACAATGTTACACTTTGTTTATCTTTCGTCAAACCATCACCGAATGAACCTTTTACGACTCTCTGTATAAATCATGTTTTCAATAATTATACGGCGAGCATTTCACGAGTTGTAAGAGAATATATACATGAGTCTTATACGATTCTTGACATGAAAGTCTCGTTAGATTAGCTTAACCCACGTCTGAAACGATTCACACAACGATTGAAGAAGCGGCATTTGCTGTGTTATGGAAGAATTTCACTCGTATCACAGTTTTGCCCGTGTGAGGAAACTTTTACGATTAAAAAGTGCGGTTATCGACAATTAAAGACACTATTGCAAATGCAAGCTGGGTATGAAGTAATTCAGCCCAATTATGAATAAAAAGGGAGTTTTCTCCCTTCTCCCATTTTTCCTATGTTAATGCAATTGTAAAAATAATTAGGCAAATTGAAAAAAACTCCCGGGGAATCTGTATTCATAATAAGGCTTATTATGTTTTTGATTGAATGTTTGGTTTTTATTAAAATCGAACAAAAATTGTTTAAAAAAAACTAAATTTTAAGTTGTCCGATTTTTTTTGACGATTTTTCGAAACGATAAAGACAATTTTTTTATTTTTTCTCAGTAAACTGACGATTTCCTCACAAATTTATCTGGCAGTCCTGATTGTTGGGAGTCAGTTTGGGTAATGTAGTTAACATATTTTTATATTGCCGAATTTTTCGTATTTGTCCGATTAAAATATGATTTAAACATCTACACGCTACATACGTTAAGCTTACACGAATATTTTAACGAAATATATTTAACCCACATTTAAATAATATTTTAAGAAAATAGAACAAATACCATTACCCTAGGTCTACACTAAAGATAATTATCTCAGCAAATTGGCAATAACGTCGGCAGAATAACAGAGCCATATTTCTTATTGATCAGCTTATGTTAAAGGTAGGGAAAACGTATTTATGTTAACTCATAGTTTGAAAAAAATCAAGAAAGAAGGTACAGGTAAAAAATGGCGGTATCTTACAAGAATTATTATTATTAATATAAATTCTTTCTTTTTCGACTTTATTATTTAAATTTATATTTATTTGTTTAAGCTTGAGGTCATTTTTAATACAAAAATATTAATTTTTTATTTTTGTTAATGTAAAATTATTATTTTTTTATAAACAAGAACTCGAATTTAAACAAATTAATATCAATTTTAACAATAAAGGTCGAATAAGGAAAAAATTATAATTTTTGCAATTTTATTTTAGTGTTTATTTAATTTTTTAATTTAATTATTTTACTACAATTATAATTTGCTGCAATTTCAAAAACTTAATTTCTTTCTCACACAATTTGCTTCTATTTATTTTTCTTTTTTGCTTCTTTCTTTCAACTGACAACCAAATTGACGTTTTTTGTAAGCAATAATTGTCAACGAAAATGGACTAACAATTATTGCAACATAAATTGTTAGCAATAAATATGTACAAAAAATTGCTGTCTACATTAAAGGTAACATAATTTTGACAGTTACAGCAATTTATGTCGCAATAATTATCTCTGGTATAGACGGGCAGTTAAAAACGACTTAAAAAATGTCCAGGTAATGTAGTACGCCATTTGCTGGTAATGAGGTACAGTGAACTGCTTTACCACCTCATAGTATTTTCTTTAAAAGAAGTTGTGTTTTATACCTTTAAATTTTAACTTTATTGTAAATTAAAAAAAACCTAGATAACATAAACAATTCCTGTAAAACCCCACAATTTCATGAATGTTTTATTTGGAAGGAAATGTGGTACACAATAACAAATTGGCTACACTTGAGCTTACGGCAGATATTTTTCTTTAACGCAACTGCGATTATACATTGTGGCACATAAGTAAAGTTAGGATTTATTACAAAAACAACTTTTTTCTTTCTGATTTTATAAAAAGAAGGCATTTATTAAAATTAAAGCTTAAGTCTGGAAATATTTTCATATTTTGTTTCGTAGATAGTTTGATGCCATTAATAATAACCGAAACTTGTTCGTCGTTTTCCAAAATAAATGGTCGAATGAAATTTTCTGTAGTAATTCCATATCATACTGTTCATCTTAGTAGGTGTGTTGAAATTTTGTGTATGAACTTGATCATTGAGAAGAAAGTGGGCCTCATCGCTCATTATTGGGTATCATATTTGTGTCTTTAAAAAAAAATCAAATAAAAAAACGTAAACAAAAAGTGTATTCACTTATTAAATCATATCTATAAAATCATATAAACTAAGTTTCCCAACAAATGTCAACATTTGCTCTTACACATCAGTACGTATGATTAATGAACTGACTTTTGACTGACATTATATTGTTTCTCTCTGCAAGGTATTAACTATTTTCCTGTTAAAATTTAATGTTAAGAAAGAACCGTAATTTACACACACTCTCTGATACTGTTTAAACGCAACCAAATTTAATGTTAAATAAAATTTTTCATTCATAAAATATTTAAAGATGCTGGAATATATATGAGAACATATAAATACACACATGTTTATGAATTAAGTTAATAATGAATTTTTTGAAAAGCAAGAGGTGCAAATCTGAAATTGGCAGTTTTGTAAACATTAAGCTAACAAAAATTATTGTTGAAAATACATAATACGAAACTGTTTATTGTTGATGTTTTTGTTGTTTGTTGTTTTGTGTGGAAATACAAAATTTTTAATTAAAACGATTTGGTTTCTCGTGCTTAATTCCCAGTTTTTATTCTTGATACATAAAAATTAAAAATGTTTGTATGTTTGTTGGCTTATAGACTCCTAAACTACTGTACCGATTTTCTAAACTACTGAACCGATTTTCTTGAAATTGTAACAGTAACATCACGTGAGCTCTAAATATAAAATGTACTACCTATTTTTTCGATAGGGGTAGGGAAATTGGTACCCCCTTAGGATGCCAATATTTAATATCGCATATCTTAAGAGCCGCTGCACGCATTTTGTTGAACTTTTGGTAGAAGAATCTTCTGATAAATAAAATAGCAGCGGGATAAGTGTTTAATATCGCATATCTTAAGAACTGTTATAGTGAGAATGTTCAAACTTTGTAGAAGTCACTCTTATGGTATATTACACTTTTGAAAATAAAAATAAAGCGGGTAAGCGCAGGTGGGGAAATACCTCCCATAGGATGCATTTATTAAATACTTAAGATACAACTTAAGAAATATTAAAGGCAGAGTCTTTAAACGTGGTTAAGCAACTATTATGGTAAACTTTAAATTTCAAGATAAAAATTGTTGGGGTAGACGGAGGAGGAGCACTTTTTTCGATAAGGGCTGGGGATGAGGAACACACCATAAGATGCCAATATTAAGTATTGCATATGTTAAGAGCCGCTGCACCCATTTTCTAGAATTTTTTTATTTCAGTACCATCTTCTGAGCCTTGAAATTGAAATAAAAAAGCAGCAGGGGAAGTAGTGCCCCATAGGACACTAATGTTTAATATCGCATATTTTAAGAACTGTTTTAGTGAGAATGTTCAAACTTTGTAGAAGTCACTCTTATGGTATATTACACTTTTGAAAATAAAAATTAAGGGGGAAGGCGCAGCTGAAGAACTATCTTAGCTAGAGTCTTCAAACGTAGTTAAAGCCACTATTAAAGTGAATTTTATATTTTTAAATAACAATCGGAGGGGTAGAGGAAGGAAGAGCTGTACCTCCCATAGAACGAAATTATTAAATTCCGAATATCTGAAGACAAATGTCTTCAAGCTTTATAGGATCCACTCTTATGGTAAACTACACCTTTCAAAATAAAAAATAAGGGATTAGGTGCGGGAGGAGCAGCAATCAATAATATATAAGTAAAAAAGCGTATGAAATTTTGTTCCCTATAGACTTTTAACCCGGCTCTTAACATAGGCAATCAATATTTTATAATTTTTAAGTGCGGGTGGTACCTCTCATACAATGACAATAAAGATTTCTCCAAAGTTGAAGTACTGTTACAGTAAAGGTGTTCCAATTTTTTACAAATAGCTTAGATAAAAATACACAACATCTTCCAAAAGTAGGTTCAATAGGAAAAGTAGTCATGGCACCTCCCATACGAACACATGCGATTTCTGTATACATATCAGTAGAGTGGGTTCTGTAAAAGCAATAAAATTTGGTATAAGATGCTTTAAAGCATCAAAAAATTGTTATCAATACACGAGATCTGTTTTAAAAAAAATTTACTAATTTTATTTCGATGGGGTAGCAAAGCGCCCCGCGTTAAGTTAGTTCTTGATAAAAACACTGAAATTTATTGTTGGGGGTTAAGCTATTTTTCTATGCGCATTTCACTGGTTGCTTCGGCCAGATCATCAGGAAACATTGTCCTAAAATGATTTTTTTTTTTTGAAAAGACAAAGTTCATAAAGAATAAAAATTTGAGAACTTAGCACGAGAAACCAAATCTCATTAATTAAAAATGTTGTTTTCCCAAAAATTACTAATTTAATCACAATGTACAACCTACTTTGACTGCAGGAGTGCCGTAAAGTAAGCATATTTCATTATTAGTTTTTATGCAATTATTTTAAAAACTACACCGATGTAGGCTTATCTATAAATATAAAAACGTTTGTGCCGTGTATCTGCTCCTAAAACTCAAGAACCGCTATACCGATTGACACCAAACTTTAACAATAAATTGTTTTAGTCGGGTGCCAGGAGTCTCCCAAGTTTAGTTCCGTTAGGTGGCGCTGTTGTCGTGATATTTTTTTTTTTAATTTATGGTACGATTTGGCTGCAATTTACAAAATATATTTATTAAACAAAAATAAGTTTCCTGATAAATTGTTGACCTAGCAGAAAGAGCTGGGGTCAAGTTATTATATTCTCCAGTATTTAATTTTTATTTAGAAAATCCCCAGCAGTGCCAGGACCAATCAGCTAGTTATGGATTTTTGTTTGAAATTGTTTTTATATAAAGAGTGGTCCAAAAATAATGAACGATAATAATTGTGAGTCATACCTAAACGTCAAGTATTTTGCACAATTGAATTCAACATTTTTTTGTTTAAATTTTACCACCAATACAATTAGTTTTTTGGAAAACATATGAAGAATTATAACAACATCTGTCTCAAAAATGGTTGCCGTGCAACCTCACCGTTTTTAGAGTATACTTCATTTTAACACTCAAATAAATCTAAAATACATTTTTAACCATAAATCCAATTAAAGTACAAAACAAATTCTTCTTAATTACCAAAGAAAACTACAACGAACCAGCCAAAGTATTTTGCACTTTCAGCATCAGGA
Organism: Pollenia labialis; assembly: GCA_949318255.1. NCBI lineage: Eukaryota > Metazoa > Arthropoda > Insecta > Diptera > Polleniidae > Pollenia > Pollenia labialis. The sequence continues at coordinate 76,879,898 of OX439141.1, read as the reverse complement.
AGTAAGAATAATAAAGACAATTTATTAGCATTTCAAACATTTAATATTTTGCACAAGAAAAATTGGCAGCACAATTGCAACAGACTTCCATGAACATTTAAAGAAGTGTGTAAAAGAGGATAAAAGAGAAATAAAATAAAAATAACAAAAATAATAGTTAAATCAGGAAATGTTATGAAAATAAAATATTTAATACAATTAAGTGAAAGGAAATAATAATTTAAAAAAAAACTATTTTGTATACAAAAACACTGCTGAGAAACAGCTGGCAAAATCTAGCACGTGGACTACAGAAAAACAAAAAAAAACACACGCAAAATCAGAAATGTTAATTTATTATGGATGTTAAATTGTTGTTATTTTAAGCATAGACTTTTCCTTAAAGGGGAAAACAGCAAAACCAAAATACACCACAATGGAAGCCACTAAACTAACGCAGAGACCACTGGGGAGCCTAAATTTACAACAATTTACTACTGAGATTTTTTGCTTATTTTATTGTTATTAAGTCATTTGCTGTCACAGGAGAGATGCACAAGTTTACATTTTTTTTTTAACAAATAAAAATATCGCACAACAAGCATGTATTTAACCCTTATACGGTCTTCGGGTGAAATTTCACCCATTTTATGTTTCAAAATATAATATCTCTTAAGCATTTTTCTGGATCTCAATGAGAATTTTTCTAATGCTTTCAATTAAAATTTTGCATTACTTACACTTAGTTTTATTTTGGTATATCTAAACGTTACAAGATTATTTAAAGAATTACGAAAAAGTCCCTCGGGTGAAATTTTACCCATTTATAAAAACGTGTAAACTCCCTACATCCGACTGAATATTATGAATGATTTTAGTTAGTTGTTAATTGTTTTGTTATTAAATATTATTTTGTCTAAAAAAAAATAAAAACACATTAAATCAAGAAAAAAAGCCTGTATATTTTCATTTAATAATCAGGGGCCTAATTCTGGCAGTCGTGATCGAGTACTTTCTCTAATTATTTCATTATTTTTAAAGCATTTATTGAAGTTTAACAATACTGAAAAAATAATTTCGATTCGTTCAGTATCGACTGAAATAAAATTGCTTTCGAATTTTATTGGGTTCGTGTTAAAATTTTCTGTAATTTATTGCCATTGATGGTCATATAATTATCATCGTTATATCTGTAACTGGGTTAGTTCCTTAAGTCTTGTTTTCATTTTGACAAGTTTCTTTAATACATTTCATTTTGCTGCAGTCAAGTTTTGCAGAAAAGTAACACAAAACTGTCTTTTTATGATCTGCTTGACAATGCGTCCTTTATGGAATAACAAAGTTTTTTCTTATTTTGCAAGGTTGCTTAAGTAGTTATCCGGCAGTTTGCATCGCTATAAAATATTGGTAGTTTTATTTAACTATTCGGAATAATTTCATAACACTGTCAAAAAAAAAACTGCCTAAATACTTGCTACGCGAAATGAAACTAGACTATTGGTGGAGCAAATCTGTCAAAGGGTTTGGAAAAGTTAGATCGGGTTCCCGAAATATCGGCCCCTAAAGTTTTTGAATTTTTTGAAAAGGCGTTTGGTATAAGTCAAAAAATATATACACTTACAATATTCTGTACGTAAAATAAACTTAATTTGTAATATAAAATAAATGAAAATTCAGTTAAAAACCGGTCTACTTATTTTTCATTTATTTTGAACGAAAAGTTATTTTAATTTTAACTGTCATAAATTCAACCGCATGTTTAGTAAAAACAAATAAATTTTTAGTTATTTTATAAAAATTAACTAAAAAAAATTAACTCAATATTCCGTAAAAACATAAAAATATTCAGTTATTTTATTAAATTCAGTAATTTTCGTTTACTCCACAACGGACCTGTCCGCTTGTTTTTCTAATGAGAGAGAGAATATTATTGTTTACTAACTCTGTTACACACGCTTGTTTTAATCTTTTTGCACTGACCTCGTTTGTTTACAGAAGAACTCACAGTCATAAGATACCAGCAGCATGACCGATATGATTTCGCAATTAGTTTACTTTAAAAATTCGATGTATTTAACTAAATCATTTGAACAAATAGAAAATGGGAATTTGTTACACAAAACAAGCACATTGTTTTTTAAAGATAAGTAAAAAATAATTTTTGGTAGCTAAATTACATAAATTAACTGAATATTCTTTTGTTTTTACGAAATTTGTAGTTAATTTTTTGATAGTTAATTTATATAAAATATCTGAATATTGCTTTGTTTTTTACGGATTATTCAGTTAATTTATAAAAAATAACTAATAATTCATTTGTTGTTACGGAATTCGCGGTTGAATTCTTTTCTTAGGATATATTAACCCTCTAGCACTAATTTTAAGAGGACATTTTTGTACTTTTTTTAACTTGTCCACAAAAGTATACTAAAACGACACTATAGAGGGTTGAAATACTCCACGAATATTTGCTGCATCAATTTTTACTAGGGGTATTCTAAGACCAAAAGTTCTTGCAATGTATGAAAAACGGATTTTCAAAATTTTGGGCCTTGCAATTTAATTTTTTGGAAAACCATTTTACATACATTGCACGAACTTTTGGTCTTAGAAGACCAATAATAAAAATTTATGCAGAAAATATTCGCGGAACATTTTTTAACCCTGCGGTTTTAGTTTACTTTTGTGGGGAAGTAAGAAGCAATTACCCCTTAAAATTAGTGTTAGAGGGGTAATATATTCTAAGAAAAGCATCGCCATAGAATTCTACTGAAGACATCTGGAATAGTATTTTAGCTCAGAAGTACCTTAAGTATATAATTTTTGACTTAGACCAAACGCCTTTTCAAAAAATTCAAAACCCTTTGGCAGATTTGCTCAATTAATAGTCTAGTTTCATTTCGCGTTGCAAGTATTAAGGCTGGCGTCGATGACCCGAATTTTGTTGCACTGTGTTATTTAATATAACATTAGGAACGAACAAGTAGTTTATTTATTTACTTTCTTACAGCCGAATCTAGTGTTCTCCCTTATTCGTGGTTTTAATTGAACTGTTACAGATGGATACAAAAGACTTTTATCTTGCCTTCAGTTTAAACGGCAGCCTCCATGACCTGTTGTATTAACAGCCTATTGACGTTAAGCACGGAACTTAACTTCGCGCACTTTTCGTTACTAAAGTCAATTAAGATTTTAATTAACTTTGAAAGATAAGGTGAAATTTTTTAATCATTAGTTTGTACGAACCACTATGTTTTTGTCATTAAGAAAGTTAATTTGTCAGGGTAGAAAAAATCAAAAGTTAATTTTGTTAAAAAAAAAGAACAGAGCCATTTCCTTGAAGAATCCTTGTTGTTTTAGTATTTAATTTTTCTGTTGTTTTTTTTTTAATTAATTTTGCCCAGATGCATTATTTTACAAAAAAAAAAAAAAACAGCTCGTATACAACATAAAAAACCGTCAAACTGCTTGCTACAACTCATGTGGCTTGAACATTGAAAACAGAAACTTTTCTTTAAGCCCACAATCCCATTCAGTCATGTTCTCATTCTATTTTTGCATTTTATGGTTTGAAATGTTTATGGGTTTTTGCAAGAATCTTTTTCAAATTAGGGTGTTCATATTCTTACAAAATATATATACAAACAAAGAGAAACATAAAACGTAAAAACCAAATAAGAATGTATAGTCGAGAAAGCCCGAATATAGTGCTAAGTATATTCGGCTGTACCGAATCTTTGATACCCTTCACCGAAGAATATTTCAGTGGAAGACTTTATATGGGGCCAATAGTAAATTAATAACTGATCCGCATGAAATTTTACAGTCTGATTTGTGCTCATATAAAACTGTGATAAGCTAACATTTTTTACAATAAAGTTATTCGTTACGGGCTAAAAGCACTAAAGTATTTTAAGAGAGTTGGCCAGTGGTAAATTATGACTGATCTTCATGAAATTTTCCTGTTTGATTTCAGGTCATAAGAACTGCTACGGACGAAAATTTATTTTAAAAGCAATATTCGTTACGGTTTTAGGCGTACTAAATGGAGCCAATGGTAAATTACGGACGTATCTTTATGCAATTTGTGTTATGATTTCTAATCATATAGAATGCCACTATTGAAGTTAGTTTAGTAACAAAATTTTAAACTATTTAGGGTGATGCTTCCACATTTGGAGTCATTCATTTAATCAGGCTTTTGCTTCAAATTGTTAATCGCTCGATTAATTAACCGAGGCTTTGGTTCAATCGGTAAATTTTGTTAAATAAAGTTTTTTTTATTAATAAAATAATTTAAAAAAAAAATTGCATTAATATGTAATCAATGTTTGTTATTAATACATATTATAAGCTTTATTCATTAAATATATGTTAGATTTAGAAAAGGCATTAAAAACAAATTTATAAATCTAAAATATTTTTTATGAATACATAATGCCTTAAGTAACTATTTATTAAAAAAAAAACACTGTGAGATAATTTTATTAGTTATTTCAATAGCTTAAGGAGATCTTTTAGAAAAATAAATTGGCTTAAATGTTTACAGCCGTATTGATAAACATTTTAAACATCATTTCAAATCGGTTTTAAGCAAAAATCGTTAAAATTGTATTCATAAAAGAATATTACCTTAAAAATCCTGTTTTAAACCTTGTGTAAATAAACCCTTGTTTAAACCTATTTTAAAATGAAATTTTTGCTTTTTTCTGTGTGTTTATGGTCATTTTGAACATTTTGAATGAACATTTTTTCGAGAAATGTTCATTCAATAGGTATATTATTATGGTTTATACGTTAATAATAAAATTAAATTCAAAAATATGTAAGTTTGTATGTTCATTATAAATATATTTTTCAATTTCACAAATTAATGCTAAAAAAAAAAATTAATTGTACAAAATGAACTAGTGATGTGTAAACAATCAAAACAAATAAAATAAAACTCGTTATTTGAATACTTTTTTTGATCAGCAATTAAATCATCATCTTAATTGCACTTTTACTAAATAATTTTTGAAGTCTGTTTATTTTGTTAAATAAAAGAAAAATTATCGTACAATTATTCATTTATAAAAAGCAATTTTTTCTCACACACGACAAAAAAAATTGTAGACACGAGTACGAATATGAATTAATAACCACTGGTTTGCATCATTATCATTCAAGTGACAAATAAAAGAGAGAGTGTTGCCAATCAAAGAATAGCGTAAAACGTTTATTAGTTAAAATGCTGATTATGAATATGAATTTAGAAAAAAGCTTTTTAAGGTTTAAATATTTTTTAACTAAAATGTAGCTAAAACGTGAATTCAGTTTTTATTATGAATACGGCTGTAAATGTTTATTTTAATGCGCACACGAAACCCCAATGATGATTACACATTAAAAAAAGAAACATTTAAAGTCAACTAAATTATTATTACACGTACATTTCTTTAAGGAATAACTTTTATTTTTGCTCGAAAAAATAAAAATCAAAAAATAACTGTTATTTTTGTCCAAAAAAATTAAAAATCAAAAAATAACTCTTAATTTTGATTGAAAAAATAAAAATTTTAAAAATCAGTATATTTTATCATAGACGTGTTCATAAGAATCAGTATGGTATACTTTAATGGCTTTTTCGACATTTACATCCATATGCTATTTTGTTTTGTTTTAAAATTCCAATATAACTGTTATTTTCAGTCGCTGCTTTATTCTTTAACAGCCGTATTCATAAAAAAAACTCAAAAGATATGAACAAACTTTGTGTCAAATTGCTTGTAGTTATCCTAAGCAGTTTGGGATTGAAATCCAGAAAAATCGGTTCGGTGGGATCAGAGCTTTAAATCAGAATGTGGAACAACCACCTAAAAAAATTGATAATTTTGTTACAAAAACTAACATAAATGAAAGAACAATGCACGGAATAATTTAAGATTTTGCAAAAAAATTGTTTTATTCGACTGGAAATCACGCTGTACAATTTCGTGAAGATCCGTCCATAATTAAGTCTCGGCCCCATATAAACCCTACTCCCGGAAAAAAGTTTATTACGACTTAAACCGTAATAAATAATGATATTAGAATAACATTTAGTACTTCACAGATTTATATCACTATAAATTAGAGAAATAAATTTCGTGATAATCGGTCGGAGAATCGATTTTTTGCAATTGTACTGTTTTATGCACAACTCCTAAAACAGTACGCAAATGTACTGTTTTTTACACTTTGTACCAGGGCTGTGGAGTCATCCGAAAAAAGTACTAACTCCGACTCCAAATGCTGAAATTTTTTAAGTGCGACTCCGTTTCCGACTCCTACTCCGACTCCGGCTCCTACTCCGACTCCTACTATAATCTTGATGCTAAATGTATATGAGGCTCAGTGATGTAAACTTTTATTTTTTCATTACCGTACGGCCTTCTAAAAATTAGAGTTTTTGAGAAGCAATTACCGTACGCAAACATTAATGTGCTGTTTCGAAATGACAGGCGATTGATTATGTAGCAAAATTTATCAAGGGTGTGCTGGAAATCGCAAACGCAAGAATTTGGAAGTTGTTTTCAATAAACTTTAAACCTAATTCTTATTAATTTTGGTTTAAAATCCTGTTTAATAGGAAAATATTTGTAAATATTTGTCATAAAATTTTTTTACTACAAAAATCTTATTTAAAAACGACTTTTAAAATTCTTGCGTTTTACGTTTGCCATTTCCAGCACAACCCTGTATATGAAAAGCACTCAGTCCATCGCCTGTCATTTGGAAACAGCACATAAGAGAAGAATTCATTAACCATTTCTTTAAATTTTAAATATGTTTTAAGAAGATAATTTTTATTTAGGAACTTTTTTTTAAATTTGTATGCCGAAAAACTTTGGAGTCGGAGTCGGAGTCGCGAGTTTTTGTGGGTACTACGACTCCGACTAAGGCACAAAAACATCAACTCCGACTCCACAGCCCTGCTTTTTACAATTTTTTTTTAATCAGTCTACAAAAAACCAAGATATTAAGAAAACCCCTGCTTAAGTCTTATTTTTATAATTTCTTAATATTTAACTGTACATTACTTAAAAAAAGATTTGTTGTGTTCCAACCTGTGGTACTGTTTTCTCATAAATACACAGTAGAAATCAAAATTATAATGGATGGCTCGCAGCAGTAGGATCACGTGAAATTGAAAACGACCAAATTTGGCAAATTCTCCATGTTTAATATTTAAAAAAATACCTAATACCTTTGAGGACCACTTTTCTTTACCAAAACTACTTTTGAAATAAGGAAAAGAAATGGTAATTTTTACAAAAATTTTATTGAAAATATTCATCGTTTTCAATAGCACTTGATTGTTTAACAGACAGAAATTGTTTTTTTTTCTATTTTAATATTTTCAGATTTTATAATAATTTTCACAGAAATCCAAATTTTTTTAATTTACAAGATTTTGTATGTCGTGCTTATTCCCCAATTATGATTTTGTAAAATAAAATAAAAATAAACCAAACTGGGTTTTTTGGATTTTATAGATTGCCAATTTCACCAAGGTCAGGTAAAATTAATCATTCCAAATGTCAAAAAACCTATTGTTATAGTCATACCTAGTTATTTATAGCTGAACTTGGTCAAATTGGCTGTAAATAATTTAAAAATTATTGAAATTGAAAAATTTATTTAGGAAGCTTACATTTTCTTAAATTCTATATGATGTGTGCAACTATGTGTGTGGTGAAAATTGTTTTAAAACGAATATGTTTAAAGAAAATCGTACTAACACAATCAATGAGTTAATTGATTTAAGCTAAGTTAGGCTTTCCTCCTTTCTTATATGGCTTACAGCAATGTTGTGATTTTCCTGGCCAAATGCTTCGTTTGCGGTGTTTGCTTTTTAAACGCAAATGGAGTTATTTCGTATATTTATGAAATGCCATAAAATGGAAATCATTCCTTTGATGTTCAACAATTAAAGTGTATTTCTTTATATAATTGTTGTTGCATATTCAATTTAAAGCTTAAACTATTAACCCCCAATTTCACCAATTTTGCCTACCTGAGCAAATAAAAGTAGATATGATCATATGTGGTGATATATATATATATACACAAACATATATCTTTACATAACTCAGACGTGAATCCGACTTAAGCTCCTGTGAGATGGGTTAGGAACCTTCAACTGAGACATACCATTTTACAAAATTTCTTTTGGAAAGACCATATAAATGTTTTTTTTTCGTTTAAGGTGAGTGGGGTTTGAGGTGGGTTGTGATGAATACAAATTCATTATTCTTGCCCTTTACTCGCTACTGCATAACAATATATTACAAATATCTGTCTTACAAGGCGTCATATAAAATTATTATTAAATTAACATGTTTTATTTAACATACATTCAGTATAAAAATGAAAATATAAAAAAAGTACCAACGATATTTAAAAATTCACAGAAAAAAATTACGACGAATAAATTGTCATATTGAATACAATACACGTCAATACAATTGATTTTTTGATTGCAGAGGCACCAACAACCGAATTTGTAAATATAAAAAAAATTTGTTATTAAAAATTGTTCACATTCAACAAATATTTTCAACAATGAGTTTGTAACATTAAATAAAATATTAGTTAGAAATTTAATAAAAAAAATAATTACAAATTTGTCATTTTAACAAAATGTTTTATTGCTTATTAATTTTAAAAAATGTACGGCAATTTTAACAGAATGAGATGCATTAAAAATGTTGATCTAATTAATTTTTTATTTTTATATAATAAAAAGCTCATTACAAATACATATCTTTAACATAAACGGCCTTAGGAGGGGATTCAAAACATATTCTTGACACACTCAGCAAATATAATTTGAAAACTAGAAGATAAACTTTGTTTTCAATAACAGTCCCAGCTTTAATTTTTTATAAGACATCGTGGGATTGGCTGTAAAACAAAAAAATTATTTTTTTAATTTTGAATTGAAAATTTTTGACAGACATTTTTTTTTTATTTTTTCAACTAAAACAATTTGTTAATGTGACAATTTACAAACAATTTTATTAAGAAAATTGTTGAACAATTTAGAATAGTTTAAAAAAATGTTATTTAATTTATACTAAATCTTGTTACTTTTTTCTGTGTTCGAATTTTCAAGAGGTACCAAAATTTGTATACCCAAAATGTGCAAATTTCCAAAAAGTGCCAAACACGTGACAATTTAATTTTCGATTCAATAATAATATTTTTTGAATTTTACGTCTACCTTTGTTAGATCACGAGATATAATGTTTACTGATTTTACGAATTGATTTTATGAATTGAATTTCCAAAAGTCTCTACTTTTTTATTTACACATTGGGAGGGGATTTTACATACAACATTTCAAGTGTATGGCTTAAGTTGTTTGGGCTGGGCGATGATCAAACAGTCAGTCTCGCTAATCTAAAAAATATATAAAAAGTCACTAAAAATGATCTGGTTACCGGGGTGGCAGGTGGTGGCAGCTGAAATGTATAGTACTTACTTTTGATACTTAACAGTACTAAACATTACTAAACCTCCCCTAGCTTAACCTTTTTTGTTATGGTCTCATTAAATTTGGCTTACTTTCGGTTTTATTTATTTTTAAAGTAACTCACAATAACTTTACTTATCCACAAAAATAACGCGCACAAAATTACAACTTCCACATGAAATGATTAATTACTAATACGGGTTAAACAAACGTGCTTATTTACAAAGAAAACTTTAAAGGAAAAATCAAAGCTTATTTTTATTTTAAAGTACAAAAATCAACTTTGAAACCCTTAAATTTTTAAGAAAAAAAGTATCTACATTGTTTCAGTATTAATATTAAGTTATCCAAGAGCCAAATTAAGAAATGAGTTGTATGTTTTGAAGTGTTCGCCATAATCTGTCATCAAAAGTTTATTGAAATTAAAAATTGACCAGTGTGCACTGTATTGAAATTTATTATATTTTATCACTTTACGGAATTTTGGGAAGATTAGTTCATAACTTACCATGGCTCTAATAAAAATCCCCTCCTGAAAATCATTTAAGTTCGATTAAAGCTGCTAGTTAAAATTGCCAAAAAAAAAGCATAAAACTTTCTGATTGTCGGTCAGTAATTTAATATATGAAGGTCTAAACCGCAACCAATTTTAATGCTGATGTCTGTTTTTATAAAGATTAATTACACTGGTTTACAGCCAAAAAATACCAAGAACGCCACATGCCTAGATAAGTTAATTGGGACCTCCTGAACACGAAAAACGCTCTAATTTTTTTTTTCTAAGTACCGTTTTTTAGATAACGGTACTTTTGTGTTTTTCGGTGTATGGTCCCACTCAAACCCTTGTGGAGCCCAGCCGAGAAGTCCGATCGAGATAAATGGTACATCGTTGCAAAGGTAATTGAATACCTTTTTTGTCGATATGTCGGAAATTTCTATCTGATAAGAACTGGCTGAGTTATGGTACCTCAAAATTCAAAATTTGCCTATTTTTTACGTTTTTTTGAAAATTTTTCATTTTTATTTCGTTTTTTTTCTACGTTATAGTTAAGATCTGGAATGTTTTATTCCTTTACCTAATAGTTTATTTAATTACCAACATTTTAAGTGTAATTTGAAAAAAATCGGATAAAAAATAAAGTTTTTATTAAGGATTTTGTGGAACGACAATATTTTCATCTTCATTGCTCACACACTATATTCGGCGTAAATTCAAAAAATTTAAATTAAAATGACAAGCGACTTGAACTGTTGCGTTTTTTTTTCGGATGCATCTTCGCGAATGAGGAACCAACAATAGTCCGCCATCATTTGTTCATCCCACCAGCCTTTGTAACGTCTCTCGATTACTTCCATTTCCTGCTGAAATCTTTCACCTTGTTCATCACTTTCGGAGCCCAAGTTCGTTGGGAAAATATCCAAATGACTGAATTAGAAGTGTAATTTAGGTGTCATATTTGAACCTTAAGGTTAAAAAGAATAAATTTTAAAATGATAAAGGCCTTTTTGATATACATGTTTTCACTCAACACTTACCAATGGCATTAAATTTTTGCAGTAATGTATCGATCTTCTCTGCGTAATCAGGACTTCTGTAGTTTCCCTTAAAATGTTGGTAATTAAATAAACTATTAGGTAAAGGAATAAAACATTCCAGATCTTAACTATAACGTAGAAAAAAAACGAAATAAAAATGAAAAATTTTCAAAAAAACGTAAAAAATAGGCAAATTTTGAATTTTTTGAGGTATCATAACTCAGCCAGTTCTTATCAGATAGAAATTTCCGGCATATCGACATAAAAGGTATTCAATTACCTTTGCAACGATGTACCATTTATCTCGATCGGACTTCTCGGCTGGGCTCCACAAGGGTTTGAGTGGGACCATACACCGAAAAACACAAAAGTACCGTTATCTAAAAAACGGTACTTAGAAAAAAAAATTACAGCGTTTTTCGTGTTCAGGAGGTCCCAATTAACTTATCTAGGCATGTGGCGTTTTTGGTATTTTTCCAAATTTAAAATTTGTAAAGCAGTGTTAATGATAAATAGACATCATAAAGATATCATTCCTGAAATATTCGAACTGTCGGTGGAGGGTATCAAAGATTCGGCACAGCCGAATATAGCACTCTAGCTTGTTTTTTATAAAATATCCAAGCTAGAAAATAACTTTGGCAGATTGCCGATTTATTGACACCAAGTTTTTAAGAGTTTTTGATTTGACGTTTTTTTTAAACAATTTTAGAACACCGGATCCACTTCAATTTTATATCACAAACAACCATTAACCATTAACAATGTGAAGCTTTCTTATGTTTCTCACTATAAAATGATAGAAAAAATATCTATTAAAATTTAAGTTTGTTACTGTCCTGACTAGAGGCGATTTCTCCCAACTTCGGCTGGTAGAAGTCACCAGGGCATTATCAACACTGTCGATTTAAACGGGGAGTAAAGTGCAATGCCTTATGCTATTAGAAAGGGTGATTTTTTAAGAATAAATCAGGCCACCTTTTTAGGGAGCAAAGAATTTTTAACAAACCAACACCAATAATAAAATGTCACATTTTTTTGTAGAAAAGAAAATTCCATTAGTTTCAGGAATTGATGTTGATAAATAATTTGTGTTTTTTGTTGTTGTCTTAACCTTTTGTGGTGGTAGTTTTTATTTACGATTTTTTTATTGTACAATAACTACTAAATTTATAAAAAAAAATAAATAAAAAAAGAATACAAAATTGTTGCAGAATTTTAATTATATTTTATAAATATAAATTTTCTCTGGAGCATAATTTTGTGTTCATGCAATCTACAACCTTGTGTTAACTTTGATTGTAAACTAATTTCTTTTTCCTTCACTACGTTTTATGAAACTGTAAAAAACTGTTTGTAACTTAAGAAGGTGAATGAATAAAATATGATTTTTAAATTAGTACCTACCATAAATATTTAATTGAGTAAGTTTTATAGACACAATTTAATGTTAAAGTTATATTCGAAATATAATGAAATAAAAATATCGTCCTAAAAAAGGGTATGTTTTTATAGTATGTATCAAAAAACTTCTCATTGGAATTAAGTTTTAAGGTTTTTAGTTAAAAACTATTAATTTTTGCACAGATGAATAGCGTATAGCAAAATAATCACTTTATTTCAGTTTGATTAAGGGAGATTACCTCCGAAGCCGGCAATTTACTATCATATTTGGAAATTATGTGACTGATTTTTGACAAGTCTGTTCGACTTGCGTATGTTAATAAAAAGTTTCATTAAATGATAGAATGATGAATGTGATCAGAGTTGCATACTCTTGTTAAGTAGCTGAGTCATACGATTATAAATCTTTTTTGGGCAATAATGACGCATTGGCCACCGATTTTGCAAACATTTGTTCATGTTTGATAGAACTCAGTATATGATAATGAATCCCGACCTTTATTTCGCAATTAAATCGTTAATAGAATGTTAAAACACATTTTTATAAGTATTTTACTGAAATATATATAATATGTATACAGCCAGCAAACATTTATTTAAACTCGAAAACAATAAATACGTATGTATACTGCATTTCAATCGGCTTACTGCTGTAAGATAATGCAAACAATCTTTAAATGCGCTGCTAAATACTTAACAAGAATCGCTGTTTATTTTATTTTTTTAATATATCATAAGCATCCTGGGAACTGAAAATTAATTAAAGGTTTTTATCAGTGTGTTTTTAGTTTTGTCTAATTTTGCTCAATTTTATTAATATCAGAAAAGCCTCCAGAAAATTTTCTAATGTCTCACTCATAAAATTATTACAGTAACTGATTGCATGTTGTAAAATTCGTTTCTCGTACTGTTAAAATTGAAAAACAAAATAGTTATTTTACAAATACTTTTTATTTTTTAACATTTATTTATGCTTGTTATTCAAAAATAATGTTTATTCGTATTTATTTTGTTATGTAGTTTGATTTTTGTCGGTAAAAATATATTTTTTAAAAGTAAAAACTATTAAATTTTTAGGAATATGCTGTTTAAATAAAAAATATAAAAATAAATGTAAAAATCAAGGCGAATTCAACTGTAGGTGGTGTCGGAACTACAATAATCCAAAAACAACATAGGGTTTTTTGCATTGCATTGTTATGCTCTAAACACATAGACCACAGCAAGCTACAGGCTACAATATGTCAAAAATAAAATACACACGTTTATACGAAGACGATTATTTTGAAGCCAACACAGCTACAGGCTACAAGACGACGATTGTGGCTGTCGCCAACTTTAGAATAATTTCTAATTTTAAAGGCGGCAATGAGCAGATTAGTGCTGCCAACATAATAAACAATGTGAAATAAATAAGTGCTTTAATATATTTTATAAAAGGTTAGGAAAATATCAACATTCTTGAAAATTAAAAAGAAACATGAGGTAGTAGCCATTTTTACAAAAATGTATCAGTGAAAAAGTGTTGCTAATATAATTAAAAATGCAAAATGCAAAATTTTTTTTTGTTAAACATAAAAGAACCAGCTTAAAACAAAATATAAATTCGATTCTGTACCAAATTTGTATTTATGTATACATATAACTTTTTAGTGTACTTAAATGAAGTTCTAAAGAAAGAGGTAATTACAGTACAAGTTACTTTAACCATATGTCTTTAGTATAAACTGTATTTTAGCAATATGAGTATCATTGAAAAATGTTTCAAAATGCCTTTGACATGGTATTCAAAACGTACCGATACTATAAAAGAGACAATTACAAGAATTAATACTTCTTGCATTGACTGGGTTTTTATACAAAATTGGCTTTATTATTAAATTATGTCGATATAACAATAATTATAAAAACATCTTATAACTTATGGCGATTTCTCAGAAAAGAAATCGCCATTAGAGAACACTTCAAACTTTCGGATTATTATTAGGGCTTTACTTAATAATTATGTCCATATTACAATAACTAAATATGTAACAAATACATAAATTATTACCAAACATATATTTTTAGGTAAACTTTTATATAAATTGAGTAATTATCTAAAATAAAAGTTCTTAACCCAGGTATTCATAAACGATTATTAAATTTAGCAAACGTTTATTAAGGAACATTGTCATAGAAAATTAGTTTTATTAGGTATAAAATATTTTTATGAATACAAGCATAAATGTTTGTCATTTTATATGATGGAGTTTCTAAAACATGCATAAATAAAGTTATATCGACAAATTTGTAACATAAACTCCACTTTGTACTTTCCAATGATACCAATACTGTTACGATGAAATTTTTACCTAAAAAATATAAATAAAATATTGTGAAACTTCTAATTCCTAAACCACGTGCATTTGCGCAAAAAATATGTGTATACATTAGTGATATTAGCATTTTTTATTTTAAAAGCAGTTTGTATACATTTTGTATTAAACCTTTGTTAAAATAATTGAAAGAGTTTTTTAGTAAATTTATTATTTTACAGTTATAAAATATATTATAAATAAGTATAAAATATAAATACTTAATAATAATACAGGCTTTAATTAAATTTATGTAAAAGTCGTAATTGTGCATGTTGTTCCATTTTATAAAAGTAAACAAATAAAAATTTATAGTGGCACCACTGAAATATAAAAACATACTGCACAAAAACAGCTGTTTATATTTTTTGAATTGTAGCTGTCGTCTTCAAAATAATTCAGTAGCTGACTACACGGCTCCATATGCAACCAGCAGCCGTGTGTAGTCGTGTGTTCGTGTAGCCTGCTGTGGTCTATGTGTTTAGAGCATTAGTGTTTACTGCTCCAAATGTCAATTATTCCTTTCAAAACACTAACTAATCAAAACAAATTAGCTCGACTGTCAAAACCAGATAGCGTTTCGACACCACCTGTATTTGAATTCACCTTGGTAAAAATCATTTATTTTCAATGAATTGTTTAAAATGAATTTTCCTTTGAATTTAGCTACATAATATTTTAAGTGTACCCAAATAGCGAAAGAGATAAACTTCCTAAGGTTGAATGTCTTTAATGGAGAATGATCTGTTGCATATTGTTGCTGTTCGTTGCGTTTCTCAAAACAACGTCCATTACAATCTTGAAGTTCCATACCACCCGTTTAATATCGTTTATGCATCTTGCAAAAAAGTAGAATCAGTCTAACGTTGTATTGACAAGTTACACAGCACACGAGCAGTATTGCCACGACCAAAAAAAAAATTGCAACCAATCCTGCAGCCACCCAATCATATGTTGCTTTTTATTTTTTTACACATAAATTTAAAGATTTGATGTAGGCTGCACGCAATTCTAAAGCAATTTATTTTCACGATGTCATCAAGAAAACAACTTATAAAGACAATCAAAAATTATGCTCATTTAAATACGTTCAAAACAGCTATTCTTGAGCGTAAATTAAAATATTCAACCTGAAAGAGAAACTGAAAGCAAATTAGATTTAATTTTCAAATTTAGTAGTGAATTGCTAAAAAAGTTTGGGGGTTTTAAAACTAGAAGTGCAAATCTTGATCGTGTAACACCCAAGTAAGACAAAAAATTGGTTATTTTTCAGTTGAAAAAAGAAGTAACCAAAATGGAAAAAAGTACACAAGTACACATTGAGAAAAAAAGTAACCAATTTTTGCTAAAAGTAACCAAGACGGCAACGCTGCATACGAGTAGAAAGCATATACGCATCGAACGGATGAAGTAGGATTTCTTTCTATTTCTGTTTTGTGCCGAATTCACGCACGTATTTAAAATTGCTTTAGAAGAAAGTATTTCCATTTTTTTTGTACGTTTAAAACATCAGCAAACTGACAGTGTTGTATTGTATAAAATGTGCCCTTCCTTACTTTTAAATGTATAATTCCTTAATAACAAGTAAAGTTTGTATTTCAATTTGACAAATAATGTCACATCTGTGCTAACGCAATTACAATTTGTCAATTAAAAGTGTGTGTAAATTTGCGAATAAATTGCTCCTAGTGAGGGTTACACAAATATTTAATCTGTTTAGCTATTCATGCAACAACACATGACAATATTCTAAGTAAATTTACTTTTTTTTTGGGTTTACATATTCAAATGTTTATTATTAAATTCCTGTACCTTGTGTTGAAAAATTTTTTTATATTATAATTTAATAAAATTTTTAAAATTCGTATGAAAATGTATTTAAAGTTGGTGAAAGTGTTTTATTGAATAAGTAGGTAAATTTTAAAGAGCGTGAAGAAAATCCAAAAAGGAGAATAATTTTATTCAACGCTTTAAGATTTGAAAAAATATTTCGTTTGCAGTCTTAGTTTTAAAACATTCCTCGCACAGATATAAATATTTAAATGCCTTGTTAAAATTCGATGTGTCACAGTGATGGAAAATTGAAAAATTGAGATGGTACTGACCCCAAGCAAAAGAGTCCTTTTTTCACCATTTGGTACTTTTACCAAACATATTTTTTATTAAAAAATAAACTTAAGAATTAAAAACAAAAATAAGTAAATTTTTGCTAATATATTGTAGACCGAGTTGGCTGAGTTTCAATTGAAAAATACTGATGAGGACATCTGACAAACGTATATAAATACCAACGAAAACGGAAAGAATTATTTATTAAATTTGCGTTTAAGCCAAAAATATCCTCTTCTAAATATAAAGTGTTTTGCAACAAGAACTTTGTTTTATAACACAAAATAAAACGAAAACTATAGATGAAGATGATTAAAATTTTTATTATATTACAAAGAGAAACATTCGGCAATTATAAATGAAAAATTATATGTGGCAAATGTATAACACGAGCACAGTGACAGCTGTCGATTCTTTCATCGAAGTTTTAAATCACTTTTTGGCAAAATGGCGGGTGTATTTCGTTAATCCCATCAGAAATTTTGAGTTTTAAGGCTGCAATCGATTCGATTGGCTCCGTATAGACTCTGTCCTTAACATAACAATAAAGTGATCGTTTCATTGGCAATGTGACATGTGGCACCGTCCTGTTGAAACCACATGTCACCATACAGTGATACGTTGAGCATGCGGCAATTTAGCTTGTTGACAAACCCTGACGAGAGAAAATGTTTTTCGTCTGAAAAAATGTATTTTTTTCCAGAAAAACCAGAATCACCATTTTAATAGTGGTTTTTAATTATTGTATTGCGATTTTCAAGCAAAAGTTAATTTACTGTAACAACTACCAATGAATCAACAACAAATACATCAAAAACTGAATGTCAAAACTATTATGTTGTTGGTGTTGCGACAATTGAAAAACAAAGTTCTTGTTGAAAACCCCGATATTTGTGGCTTGATTTAAGCAAAAAGTATTCGACTGAATTTTAATTCGCTTTAAGTACTAATTTTTTGCTTGCTTTAATTTTGCCACACATATGTATATCGAGCCATAACCGCAAAAATAGCTTAAGCGACATCATATACAATTTTCGTTTATTTTTTCATTAATTAATTTATTGAAGAAATTTGCATCATCTCCTAAAATTTTATGGTCACACAAGGTACCGCTACGATTTTATAGCAAAAACAATTTTAGCTTAAGCGCCATTTCTAGTATGTTTTTATTTTGTTTTTATAATAAAAGCCATTTCTCCTGTAGAATTTTGTATCTGTCGCTTAAGCTTTTTCTGCGGTTATGGCTCGATGTTAAGAATAATATTGTTCATCAAAATCATTCAAAATTTTCTTCGTGCAAGCCATATTTAGTAAAAAGTTCTTTCTGTGGGGTCCCCATAATATCTACGGTCTCAGAATACCCATTCAACAGACAGATAGTAACCCGTTTTTGAACATTTGTTCTCATAAGAATCCAGATAATATATAGTTTATAGAGTCAATATAGTAGAAATTACATGAACGAAAAAAATAGCAAAAATTTTGTGTAGGCAATGTCGTCAATATTAAAAAAAACTATCAACGCTAAATTTCTAATCAAAGAAGCACAACAAGAAAAGAGTACTAAAACTGACGTGGGGGAACCGTGGTATTTTTAAAAGGAAAAAGTACTGAAAATAATACCATAGCACTGAATTTTCCATCACTGTTGTGGCATAACTGAAAACATTCTTAACTCAGCATAAAAGTGTCAGTTATATTTTTTACACAGACATTTAGAAAAGCCTTATCATAATTAATATTTCATTTAAAAAGAGCGTGTAATAACAACATCAGCTGCAAAAATTTATTCAGTCATGCTTCTCATGTATTTTGTTAAACATTTAGAAATGCAAAAAGTAACCTTTGAAGATTTTTAAGTAGGAAACATAAAGTGTTTAAAGTTCAAACATTTGATTTAGGACAAGTAGAATTGAATTAAGTAATAAATAAGAAAAAAATGTTTGTACCGAGAGGTGGTAAGAAAATTGTGCTGTAAAAATTCATTAGAATTTAAAAAAAAATTATATTTTTTTACGTTTATGCTCGTTATTAAAGAAGACTCTGTGTTTGTTTGAAATTTTATTGTTTATTGGTGTATGGAAGGCTAAGCTTCAAGATGGAATTTTTTTATTTTATTCTAGGAATCTCGAAATTAATAAATGCTGCTAAGAAACAGGTTATTTAATATTGCATATATAAGGAAGCGCTGAAACAATTTCCTTTCAACTTAATTTCAACAGGTATAGTATTTTCCTATTAGGAAAATTAAAAGTTATTAACCCATTTCGCTCCGAAATTAAATTTTTATTTTTCTTTGATGAAAAAAATAGTTTTTAGGGTAATTAGGACCCACTGATTCCAAAAATTTCGGCAAAAAATTTTTCCGATTTTTCGTTTTCCCAGAAAAGCCTGTTCGAAATTTCGAACACTGGCGCTTATCTTATAAGCTTTATGTACAATTAAAACATTAATATTTATTTTATTTTTTATTAATTTATTGTATTTTTTTTAATCAAATGGTACAAAATTTAATAAATTTTGTAAAAAATAATTTTTATTCAATTTATATTATTTGAGATATATCGCAAAATAATAAGATATAGCCGAAAGATTCGTTTCTGCTTGAAACATTTTGTGTGCAGATGAACATTGCATTTCTCGCACATATAAATTGTGGGCTTTCCACTACCTCTCTATTGACAACGACGATGTTTTCCTTCGGGATTTCTGATTATAACGTGTTTTCCCTCAATTTTTGGAAGATTTTGTGGTTGATATTACTTATCGTCAACATCATCATCATCGGTAGTTTCTTCTCTTTCAGCCAATAGGAGGGCTTCTGTCACAAAGATTTAAAACTCTTTTTGACTCATAGGTTTCTCAGCTTTGAATTTTGCAATTAAGCAATGCAATTTCCAGCCATTGACAACTGCCGATTTCAAGGTAGTGCACCACAAAGGCCAATACCATTTCTTTCCACGTATATTGATTCGGTAGTTTTGGATTGCATTGTCGAGCAAATCCACACCCCCCTCCCCCACCCCATGCCCTTGTTATAATTATGTAACATGGCTGGCTGACCACACGTGACGTATTTACCAGCTTCCGGAATGTTTTTGATGTGGATGCTTTTTTTCAACGTTGGACATTGTGCAAAGGCAAGACTTGATCGAAATTTGTTGTCATAGTAACCTCTTTGTTGTCCTATAAAATACTCACCTTTTCTTTAAAAAATTTTAATATAAAATGCAAACACACTTGATAAAAGAAAAATATAATAAAGAAGAAAAACAACTAATGCGCATCAAATATAACACAAAGAATGCAAAATGTCATTCAAGTGTCATGGTCAGACTATTACTATAGGATAAGCGCCAGCGTTCGAAATTTCGAACAGCCAAGTTTACACATATTTGAAGTCATGCATGTGCATGCAAATCAAGTTTTTTATGTTTTATGAAACAGTTACATTTATTGACAATAAATCCTCATGATTATTTTTTTAATTTTATTTTTTTTATTATTTTTAAAAAATAATTCAAAAAGTGTCTAAAAATATGGGTTGCAGAAATGTGCCGCCACCATCGAAGGGGAAAAGGGTGGCCACGGCGGCATATTTTTTTTTATTTGCTAAAAGATAAGCCTTAACATGCATACTAAAATTTACTGCAAATTCCACCTCTTTCATACCCAAATATTTTTTTGAAAAAAGGTGACTTTTACTGTTCGAAAAATCGAACAGCGGAGCGAAATGGGTTAAGGCTGAATTTTTAAGATCTGCGTTAAACTAGGTTAAATTAATCTGAAAACAGATTTGTGTCACCAATGTTGACGGAACAGCTAAGTTTTGCCTCAAAAGTTGGTATTTAATAAAAAATAAAACAAATCACATTTCGACGGAAAGTTCAGACCATATTAAACTAATGGTGTTTTCTTTTCTACAAAAAAATGTGCTTTTTTTTAAAAAAAATTTAATTTGGTGTATTTTTCTTAAAAATTTTGCTCCCGAAAAGGGTGGCTTGTTTTATTCTAAAAAACTCATGCTTTGCGGGAGCAAAATTTTTAAGAAACAGACACCAAAATGCATTTTTTAAAACTCACACTTTTTTTTCTAACACTCGCATAATTTCGGTACTTCCCAACAAACACGGAGGTTTGATTTCAAATTGAAAATTATTTGAAATCAAACGTTTTCTCAAACGACAAACGTTTGATAATGATTTGAAAATCATTTGAAAATCATAGCGTTCTCAACAAAAAGGGGAAATTATTTTCAAATTGAAAAATGCCTTTATTTTCAACTTGCTTTCAAACGTAATTCTCAAATGTTTTTCAAATGTTGATTATAATACAATGTGGAATATAAATAAAACTATTTAATTTTTTTTTAATTAAATTTATTATTTATATAAATAAACTTTGGGATAAACATTCGGTACCATAGCTAAGAGATGAAATAGTATTATTTCCGTCCTCTAATTCTTGGAAAGACAAAATACTTGGCTCCCTTTTATTCTGAGGATTGTAGCACCGCGATCGTTTAACAATCTTTCTTCACTTTCCCGTTTTATTATTTTTCTTTTTTTTCGTATATTTTATCATTGTAATTTCTCACAAATAATTTTTATTTTTCACAAGAAATAAACTGTTCACTTTATATTAAAATTTATTTTTAATAGTAAAACACATGTAACCACAAGGAAAGAAAATGTAACTTTAATCGCCATTTTTAATGCTTACATTTATTTTTCACTTTAGTATTGCCAAGTATATTTTTGATTTGATTTTAACATTTGACAAACATTTGACATCAAATTGAAAAAACATTTGATATCAAATGTTTATTTTCAAATCATTATCAATTTATATTTAAATGTTAAATCAAACAATTGAAAAACGTTTGAGAATTGCGTTTGATGTCAAATGATAAAGTCATTTCATATCAAAGAGTTTCAGTTGTGCTTTGTTGTGATACAGACGTGTATTATTAAACCCGCATACTATTTGAATTAATTAAATTCGATTTTTTTTATTTAAAAAAACATTCCGCGAATGAACGCAAAATACATAAATGATTTTTAAATAAATTATTTAACATAAAAGTGATCAATTAATAAAAACGAAAAATTAATAAAGATAAATAAAAAATATTAAGTGAATATATGTACATACATACTTATGTATGTATGTATACAAAATCTTGCAAAAACATTTTTTTTTAATTTTGTAAAGAACAAAATAAAAAAAAAAAATAACAAAAATATTAAAAGCACAAAGTTACGGTGAAAAACAAAAACAATATTTTGTATGAACAAAAACAATGAGACAACAATAAAACTCAACGAGAGAAATTGCTATGTAACAGTTCATGCAAATGAAAATAATGAAATAAATAAAACAAAACAAAACAATATTAACTACTTAACGGCTAAGCCAATTATTCGTACACGTTCCCTCTCACCCTCGGTATTTACACAAACGGTGGATAGTGACTCATTAAAAAAACTAAAACTAGACCTGGTGACAAGTGTTGCCAGGCCAGAAAGTATTGCCGCGACGTCAAAAACAAATTTAGTGGGAAATGATACCATGAACTTAAACACAAATGCAATGGAAAACCCCCCTGTAAAAAGTTGTCAAAAGCCTCAAGTCCAAGTTGGTATGGACAGGTATATAACAGTCCTTAAACGGGGTCGCAGCCCTACATCTTCAGCTGTTGCTTCGGCCTCAAAAGTGCCATTTTTTGATAAAATAAATTCCCAAAATCGCTTTGCAATTCTGGAGGATGAATCCTCTGAAGCACCAAACGTAATAAAATCGTCCAAGCCTCCCCCGATATATCTTAGGGAGCATAACTCAAATGATCTAATAAAGAGTTTAATTTCGTTGATTGGTGAAAACTCTTTTTATGTAGCCGCAATAAAGCGAGGTAGTATTAATGAAACGAAAATTCAAGTAAATAATGAAAATGATTTTCGAAAAATAGTTAACAAATTTGAGGCACTTAAAAAAAGTTTTTATACATACCAACTCAAGAGCAGTAAAGGTCTGCAGGTGGTGATTAAAGGAATTGATTCATGCGTAGACCCAGAGGAAATTAAAACATTCTTGGAAGAAAAAGGTTTCAAGATAAAACATGTGGTAAATATTAGAAATAGGGAAAAAAATCCTCAACCACTTTTTCGTGTAGAATTAGAGCCCGGCGACATTAAGTTAAAAAAAAACGAAACGCATCCCATTTATAGTTTAAAATATATTCTATACAGAAAAATCACAATTGAGGAGCCGCACAAAAAAAATGGACCTGTTCAGTGCTTAAACTGCCAAGAATTTGGCCATACCAAGGCATACTGCTACTTACCCCCTGTTTGCGTAGTATGTGGAGAACTACACGGTACAGTTTCTTGCGATAAGTCTAAAACCGACCCCAACGTAAAAAAATGTAGCAACTGTGGCGGCAACCACACTGCCAATTATAGAGGATGCCCTGTATATAATATCGTTAAGCAAACGGTTGGACCGAAAACTAATACCCCTCAAATGCAGGTTGCAAGCCAAGTAAACACAAATGCAATTCAAGCCCCCCAGCCTGGTAATAACAGGACCTCTTACGCTAACGTCGTAAAATCAAACCATGTGCCAATGCAAGGGGCCTCGCCAAGTAATGACGAAACTCCAGAGTCTAATTTA
Source organism: Pollenia labialis (assembly GCA_949318255.1). NCBI lineage: Eukaryota > Metazoa > Arthropoda > Insecta > Diptera > Polleniidae > Pollenia > Pollenia labialis. The sequence continues at coordinate 76,856,342 of OX439141.1, read as the reverse complement.
AGTCGTTTAGAAAAAACCATGGAAACATTGGTGCAAACAGTAAATAATTTTACAAACACAATGGGTAATATGATGCAGGAGATTCTTAGAATGCAATCGATGTTATTGCAAGCTGTACTTAATAAACCATGAACTGTTTAAAAATTTGTTTTTGGAACGCGAACGGCATCCGCCAACATAAAAATGAATTAGAATATTTTCTTAAAAGTAAACAAATTGATGTCATGATGGTTTCTGAAACTCATTTGACCTCAAGAAATACGTTTAAAATTAATGGTTATATAATATATGATACCAAGGACCCTCGAGATAGAGCTTGTGGAGGTTCTGCCATTTTAATAAAAACCAGAGTCAAACACTACCTCATGGTTGATCATCGTGAAGATTATCTTCAAGCAACAAACATTTGCGTTGAAGAATTAAATAGAAACGTAGTAATCTCATCGTTATACTCCCCACCTAGATATTCAATATCAGAAGCTCAATATAATAATTATTTTAAATCTTTAGGACCTTGTTTCCTGGCCGCTGGCGATTATAACGCTAAACATACCTTCTGGGGGTCCCGACTTATAACACCAAAGGGTCGTGTTCTATTTAATACTATTTCTAAAATGGATTTGAATGTGATAGCGAGTGGACAACCAACATATTGGCCTACTGATCAGCAAAAAATACCAGATGTCATCGATTTTGGCGTGGTTAAAAACATTCCCTTAGAAACGATTTATGTTGAAGCTTCCTTAGAATTATCTTCCGACCACACACCAACAATTGTTACTTTAATGAACCCCAATAGAATTGTATCTCCAACTGGTTACTTAGCGACGCCAGCTACACAAATCAATTGGCTAAAATATAAAAAATATCTCATCACCCATTGCACAGAAAATATTCTGCTTAGTACACCGGAATACGTAGATCGCGCTATTCTTAATTTTGACAGTTTTCTGAAGCTTGCTGTGCAACATTCCAGTATTACCCCAAAAAAAACTAAAAATATTAAAATTTATTCCACTGATGTTGAGCGTCTCCTGTCTGAAAAAAGAAGAGTTCGAAGAGAGTGGCACTTGCACAGATCCCCTCAACTAAAGAGTTTATTAAAAGATTGTACAAAAAGACTAAGAAAGTTACTACAGACTCAAAAAACAGCTTCTCTGCAAAAATATCTTAAGGAACTTGATGCAACTCCGCAATCAGACTACTCATTATGGCGTGCAGCTAAAAATCTAAAAAGGCCAGTCGCCTCTAAGCCACCATTAAGAAACTTGAACGGAAGTTGGGCAAGAAATGATAGCGAAAAGGGAAATCTGTTTGTTAATCACTTAAAAAACGTATTTACCCCAAATATATCTCACGATACTTCGGTCGAGTTACCACCTGTTCCTGCTAGAGCGGCTGTTCCCCTAAGATTTGAGATAAGAGAAATCGAAAAGGCTGTTGGTGAATTAAACCCCAAAAAAGCCCCTGGTTTTGATAAGATCAGCAACAAAATGCTTTTGGAGTTACCCAGCACAGCAAAGAAAATTATTCTTTTAATTTTCAATGCTATCTTACGTCTTCAATACTATCCTCAAAAATGGAAGGTTTCCTTAGTCACCATGATACCTAAACCAGGAAAGGATCACACAAAAGTTGAGTCATATAGGCCTATAAGCTTACTTTCTAATATATCAAAGCTGTTTGAAAGGCTGTTAGTGTCAAAATTAACTCCAATTTTAAGTGAAAATAGATGTATACCTAACCACCAATTCGGCTTTAGAAGAGAACACAGCACAATTGAACAAACCCATCGTATAGTAAACGCCATAAGAAAAGCCTTTGAAGAAAGAAAATATTGTTCCGCTCTCTTCATCGATGTTTCTCAAGCTTTTGATAAAGTCTGGCATGAAGGCTTATTACATAAATTGAAGCAAAATTTTCCAGCAAACACACACAAGCTGCTAGAAAGCTACTTAGTCGGTCGTCAATTTATTATTAAAGAAGGAAAATTCTTTAGTTCACCTCAGCCAATTGGCGCTGGAGTCCCACAGGGCAGCATTCTGGGGCCTCTATTATACTTAATTTATACTTCGGACATGCCAACGAGCAACTACACACAAACTTCAACATTTGCAGACGATACAGCTTTTCTAAGCGTCCACGAAAACAGTTATCAAGCATCTCGTTATTTACAGGATCATATATTTCAACTAGAAATATGGCTAAAACAGTGGAGGATAATGGTAAATGAGCAAAAATGCGTACATATAACATTCACCTTGCGGCGGGAATCATGTCCCCCTATTAAAATCAATAATCAAATAATACCTCAAAATTCGCATGTAAAATATCTCGGTATACATTTAGATCGCCGTTTGACGTGGAAAAGCCATATAGAGGCAAAATTAACTCAAATGAAACTAAAAGCCATACAAATTCATTGGCTTATTGGAAGAAACTCTGTTCTTAGTCTCGACTGCAAACTCCTACTTTACAACTCTATCTTAAAGCCTATCTGGTGCTACGGTATTCAGTTATGGGGCACTGCCTCGGCTTCTAATATCGATAAAATTCAAAGGCGCCAAAATAAACTTCTTCGAATAATCACAGCTGCCCCTTGGTATGTTAAAAATTCAAATATTCACAAGGATCTCAATGTTCCATTAGTTAAAACTGTGATAACGAAATATGCAGTAAAATACTTAAAAAGGCTCGAATTGCATCCGAACCCACTAGCTCGAAATATTTTAAATGATAGCGGCCACACTCGCTTAAGAAGAAGAGACACTGCAGCACTTGTCCAATTAGATGAGCGATAAACACCTACATATATAAGTGAACAGAACCAGTGATGAAAAAATTTTTTGTCTGGCACTGGCAGGACATAAAATAAAGTATTAGGTTAAGATTTGATTAATTATTGTGAGTTCATATTTACTATATGAAGATTCAATAAATAAATAATGAAAAAAAAAAAAAAAAAAAAAAAAAAATATCAAAGGTTTGACTTCGTGTTTGTTGGGTTTCAGTCAATCGGCTGTTTCTTCCATTTTTCGTTGATAATACGTACACGCTACTTGCAAGAAAGTACTTTCTTGTGTAAACCCCAGGTAAGATAAATAAAATGATTGGGAAAGCAAAAACAAAAATTTAATTAAATTTACTATAACGAATACCGCTGTTTAGCTAGTACCGGGTTAAGCTAGTTTTCCAACATGCGTCTTAAAATGTACGACAGTTTTTGCATATAAATGATAAAATAAAGGGGTTAGTGGGAACAGATTTATTTAAATGAGCTTTGACATTTTCCCTAGTTTTATTGAATCGAATTTTGGTAGGTATCAAAGATTTGGCTCGGCCGAGTTGAAACTTTCTCAAGTATTTTGTTTTCGAATATATGACATACATTGAAGCCAACACAACAACACAAAAAAAGAGTTTGATAAATAAAAAATAATACATTCTTTTTGTATGGGGAAATGTGGCAGAAATAATAACAAATTTTAAAAAAAATATGGTTCGAGTAGAAAAAAAATTGAAATAGAAGCAAATGTTAATATTTTTCACTACATGATGCCTGCCTATTACATTTTGATACTAAATGGGAAAAAGTATCCAAAATCAAGCCGGCAACAACAAAATAAAAAAAAAACAATTTTCCAAATTAAATATTTTTGTGTCCCTAAATACATGTGTATGTTTCTGTTCGTTTTTAAAGTTTGCACAATTGAAAATAATGAAGAAAACCATTAAAGAAATTATAATGAAAAAGTTTTGTTTTCTTCCTTTCTCTATTACTTTCATTATAAGGACGAAATTAGTTTAAAAGGAATCTGCAAAAAAAAAAATCATTGATTTGTTGCACTACTTTTGTAGTAGAGGAAATTGTTGGAAAAGTTTGACCAGTTTAATGACTCAGATAAGTGAAACAACACAATTTTACTCCGAAAAAAAATGAACGGAAAGAAAATTATATTTATGTGTAGATTTGGAGAAAAATAAAGAAAAGTTCAATGATGTACAACAATTTTAGTTTTGGTTTATTGTTCTTATGAAAGGAAAAAAAACGTAATTTTTTCACAAAATCCTTAGTTCATTTTTCTCTTAAGCAACAAAACAAATTTTTTTTTAGAAAAATAACATAATCCTTGATAAACATGAACCATACAACTGCTCGGCACGCACACACATTATACAGCTTTTACAATATCTTTCTTTGCAGCTTTTAAGTGTTTGATACTTAAATGTAACCCGTTCTGGTTAATCGGAAAAACAAATTAATAAAACGACTTAAAAATATTATTAAAGTGACGTTTCACAGTAAAATTTCTATGAAAAGCATTCCATTTTGTGAGTGTTTTTCATACAAATTTTTGCTACTCGCTTAATCACTTGTGTTATGAAAACAGCACGTTAGTCTGAAAAACAGTATTGAGCATGATATTGCGTATGCAACTTTGTCAAACATATTAAATTTCTATCCATTCTTTTCATTAATGGGGCAGAATCTTAGTATAATATTAAAAATGCGTTTATTTTATGAGAAAAATTTACTTTGAAAAAACTTTTGCAGTAGTGAATGAAAAAAGTGTGAATGTATAATGTGCGCCCTATGGAATTCTTGATTGATTATCGTTTTTAAAAGAAAAATCTGCTTCCCTTTATAGTATTACAAATTAATTATATTAAATTATAATTTTAAACAGTTTTGATTAAGGTCTCGTGCATGCAATGAAAAGTATGTTTCTATTAAATTTGATACGAATCAAAAACATTGTAAGCACTTTTTTAATTTAATCCTCCAAAAGTTTAAAAGACTGATTAAGTTGATCCGTACACTCCTGTTCTGAAAATCCATGGCAAAAGTCGTTAAAATTACTGTGAACAACACAAGTGGTATTCAAATCGCAAAATGCTCTAGCATATGTTTTCGTTAAAAAGGTAAATCTTTAAGTCTGTATGTGGAGAACATAACATGCCGTTTTACATCGACGAGTAACCAGCGTTTGAGAAGTTGGGCGCATGAAAAGGGTCCAGTTATACAACGCCGGTTTGTGTCAGCTGTTCTTAATTTGTTTACTTTTTTGTACATAGAGAAATGAAAAATGTTTCGGATAATCTCTTTCTTTGTTTTTTGTTTTTTGTTTAAATTTTACTTTTTTATTTTCAGTTATTTACTTATCAAAATTACACAACACCTTATAAAGTTCACGCAATGCTATGTATATATTTATTAGAGTATTCCATCAGGAAAATACGCTTTTTACGTAAAATCTCCAATCTCCAAGGATAAATAACCGAATTACGACGACAAAAATCGAAATTTTTATTTTGTTAAATGTAACCACTTAATCAGCCCAATTATGAATTAAAAGGAAAAAAACTCCCGGGGAATTTTTATTTATAATTGGGCTAAATATGTTCTATATACCAGTACGCAATCAACCTATAAATATTTATTTTTTTAAAGCATCACATACGTTTGTACGTGCGTGAAGATATTATTATCAGTTACATGCACTTATCAGCAGCATTTATAGCGTTTATTTGTTGTAAATTTACAGTTAAAAGTTTTTTTAATTTATTTTTAAACATCAGGTATCTAATTTAATTTTCAGTTATTATTAAAATAGCAATTATATGTAGTGCAGGTATAGTGTACTGTTTATATTATGAAATATATTGAAAAATTTAATTTAGCTAGAGCTACAAAAAAATTAAGTTAGAAAAAAACAACTACTAGTTGTAACGGTCGAACTTGTCCTACCACTTCGGAAAATATGCTACCTATGAATCCGATCGTGCACAGGGAAATTGAGGGGTGTTCTTTCTTCCTTATAGGAAGACTAAACCATTAACAAAATAGTTTAATAAAGGAAGCAGAAAATTAATTTTCTAAAGGTACGGTCACATATGGCAAACATTTGTCAAAAAATATCAAATATTTGTTTGCCCTAATCTGACCACAAAATATTTTTGAGGGGCAAACAGAAAAACAGCTGATTTTAAGCAAATAAAATTATTTGCTAGCAAACAAAAATGCTCCTAGTGTGACCATTTAACGTCAAATATTTTCCTCGATGTTAGGCAAATAAATATTTGTTCTTACAAAAATTTTGTAAGACCAAACAGCGGCAAATAAAAAAAGCTTTAAAATAAAAATTATTGAATAAAATTGAAAAAATTAACAGAATTAAATAATTTTTTAATTACGAAAAAACTTATTTATGTAAAACAATTTTTCCTGTGCTCTCTTTTTAGCAAAGAGTTGCGCGGTAAGTAGGTTTCAAGATGTAACAAAATACATTTTTCTTAAGTAAATGGGTAGTTTATTTAATATGCTTATAATATATGAGCTAATGTTACGAATTATGCATTGCAAAAATGGCGTGTCTATATAAATAGTTTGGGGTCAGTGGACAATCATGGACCCGCCAAAATAAAATTAAATAATGAATTTAAGATTTATATAAAACTTATTAGTGCCGAATAATTTACCGACATCGACATCTTTATGAGATTTTTTCGTCTTGAAGTGATTGTAGCAAGTGACCTAGAACCGATTCTCGGCCTACCAAGACAACATTTACAAGCTATTATAGAAATTTTTGCCAAAACCAACATTTATAAGATTATTATGACATTAAAAGCTATTTACAGAATGGGTATTTGTATAAGAGCTATGGTTAAATATGGATGGATTACAATAACGTTTGGTAAGGTGATAATAGATTGTTTGTGGGCACAAAACTTTTCTCCAGAAATAAGTTTTTATGAGCAAAAAAGATACGCAAAAATTGCAAAAATTGCGATCATTTTTCATATTTCAAACAAGCCATAAAATTTACTAAAAGTCCATAAAACTATAAGGAATGGCAAAAATTCGATAAAAGTGGCTAAATTAGCGGGAAGTTGCTAATAGTAAAGTTTAATATGTATTTATTAAAATCGTTAAAGCTGTAAAGAATCAGACAAAACAATTGCATCTATCGCGAACATTCACGAAAAATTGCAAACCCCAAAATTTATTTGAAATTGCCAAATCGGTTAAAAAACAAAATGTCGGAAAAAACAAAAAAAAATTTACAAAAGTAGCGAAAATTCGCGAAAATTTTTAATATTTCAAACAACCCAAAAAAAGGATTAAAAGTCCCCCAAACTAAAAGGCGTGGTAAAAATTCTGTAAATATTGCTAAATCAGTGGAAATTTGCAAAAATTTGCAATATTTGTGTGAAAATACGTATTGTTTTCATTATGTAATAAACATTTCAAACTAAAAACCAATATTATGTTTTTTTGCTAAAAATGTTCTCACATATACATAAGAATTATAGTCGATTCGTTTTATTTTCACTAACCTTACCACTCTAATTGAAAACGAATAAAAATATGTGGAGGTGAATTGTGGAACACAAAAAATGCTGCAGTAATCCACTTTCGAGTGAATTCGGATTCTAGAACACACGCGATTATCTCAAAAATTGCGACATGTACTTTGCGAATAAGGTAAACATCGACAGCTAGCCGGACGGATGGACATTGTTATATCAATTTAGAAAAGGATGCTGACGAAAAATAAAAATTTTGGCCGCAAGTTCGTCCAAGCAGTTTGGATTGAAATTCAGCACTTTTGGTTTAGTAGGAAAAGAGTTATGGAGCGAAATGGAAAACAACCTCTTGAAAAAATCAATATTTATTTACAAAAACTAACGTAAATTGGTGGCGGAATGCACCTTTTATCGTTAATATGCCTAGAAATCATATAACTGAATTTCGTGAAGATCGGTCTATAATTTACAATAGATCCACTCTCTAAAACACTTTATTGCTTGCGTCTAAAACCGTAATAAAAAATACTTTAGTTTCATAATGTATGTATGTATGTATGTATGTATGTACATATGTTAATTTTGTTGTATAAGACTGGAAATTACTTTGCGAAATTGCCTTTATCCCTTTATTTGTTATCTTAATCCTCTTTTATTTTTAAAACTGCTGTTCTCGCTCTTCTGTACCATAAAACCACAAAAGTTTCCATATTTTGCATAAAAATGTTAATATTTAGTTTTAATAAAAATTATTTTATTTATTTTATTTTTATTTTTGACAATTTGATCAAATATTTATTTTTAGGCAAATATTTTTATATGTGAACACTCGGCAAACATGTTTTCCCATTTTTTATTTGAAGGTATTTAATATCTGTTTGAACAAACAAAAATGGGCAAATAAATGTGCGTAGTGTGACCAGCAAATAAAATTTTTATTTCTTTTAACAAATTTTAAAAAAATGCCGGCAAACAAAATTTGAAAATTGTTTGCCATATGTGACCGTACCTTAAGTCGATCACATAAACAAACAAAAATTAAATAAAAAAAAAATTAAAGAAACAAGTTAGGAAACAAAACGGAAATACGCGAAGGAGTTCATGTTGAAGACCAAGATAGAATTAGCCTTCTGTCTCTACCCAGCCTACCATGCTAATTTTACTCTCATATTCTCTAAATAGCCCAACCATAACCCGACATTATTGTGCCTAAACTTTTCGTGGAATTATTTATAATTTAGTAAATCATTGCGAATTAAAAGAACATTTATTCATTCAAAAGATAACTTATTTATATAGAACACGGAATGTTAACAGCCATATGCGCATGTGGTTCTGACGTAATTTTGACGACACTACAAAGCCACAATAGCAATTTCGTGTTGTGTGATGACGACTAAATTACGTCAGAACCACATGCGCATGTAGCTTTTTGCATTCCGTGTACTATAGGCTTAAGTTAAGAGAATTAAAAAATATGAAACAAATTAGAATATTAAAATGATTGAGAAATTAATAATTACAATGTTGCAAAAAAAAAAAAAAAAACAAAACAAAATAGAAATTAAAGCAATAATTAAATTTCAAATTTGCGTTATATATGTATGTTAATCAATTTGTTTTCCATTATTGTTCAATTAAAATTTTAGTAGTTAACATTGTGCAGAAAAAGTGTTGAACTTCAATAAAAAAAAATAATAGTTCTTATAAATATTCACTTACCAAGCAAAATCCTTCGAAGATCCCAGCGCTGTTATCTCGAAGTAAGTTAGGTTTTATGATAGTTACGTACGATACAAGGTAATTAAAATGGATGAACAAAAATTTATATTCTTAGAGCAGGGTGCATGTATTTATTAAGGGTTGAGAGTTTATGTATGTATGTTGCGTAATTGATATGTATGTATGTGCAAACATGTTAGGTTTTAAAATTTGAAATTTTTACAAAAAAGACTCTATTCTGGAAAGAAGTTTGTACGGAAGATTGGCAAAATTATCGAGCGATGCTTACCATTCTCAATAGAATTTGTTCTTGTGACAATTAGAGCGTATGTACTACATTTCAACAAACTATCTCCAAAATGTACCTACACTTTTCGCTAAAATGTAAGTAGACAACCAGCCAGGTGTAAGGACGCATATCATTAGATCGACTGAGAAAGTGGTTCTAAGTCGGTCAGTATACTAAGAGGTGGGTATATGACCAATTTTTCTATATATAAGACACATCAACACATAATACCTTTCCCATCTGTGTTAGTGTAGGGTATAACAAACTTTTATCGTTGATTTGAAAGATTTAAATTAAATCATTTGTGCATTCTAAAATCTTGTAACACTTTAAAATTTTATTTAAATATCTATTGATTTAAAGTACTTAACCGTCCTGTTATCTTAATGCATATTGATATTTTAAATGTTTAACAGATACTTTAAATGTGTATGCCTGAATGTGAAAGTATACCTACTGCCATTCTTAATATTCTACTAATGTAGTAAAATTGTAATTTGTTATATTAACGTACACATATGTAGGTGTATATTGTCGTGCTGTGGATACACAAATTCTATATTAAAATGCTCTTATCATGAAGTAAAAGATAATGAAAGAGTATGTACTGAAGTGCTTGTATTTTTTTTACTTAATTATTCTCGTTAAAAAGGCGTTGGCATACAAATTCGATATTTATATCTCATTATAATAAAGAACATTTATGTAATGGGAAAACGATAAACTTGAGAAAATTTTTTTGTTTTTTTACAAACACAGCATTATTGGTGGGCAGGATAAAACGCGTTTGTCTGCTAACGTATTGATTTTAATATACCGATCACGAGCCGTTCTTAAAATTTATGTACGAATTATACCAAAAAGTACTTAAAGTAATCCAAAATTGGTTACTTTCAAAAATCGTTGCGCTCTATGTGCGTGCATACGCGTGTGGTTGTCAACATTTGACGTAGATACAACAACAACACTAAAAAGAAGTTTAAAAACAATTTGCTTTTCTTTGTGTAGAAACATCAACAGCACTACAAGAAAAAAAACATATTTGGGGGATTCACAAGGTAGTCATAAAGTTGTAAAGTCATATGTCCTAAAATAATTACAAGAAATATATAGGACTGCTGTGGTGGGCTCCCGCTTATAATTAAGTTTTCTACTGTACAGTTATGACGAATCAATAAACACAGCATTAACATTTTTATTTTGTTTAAAATACAACAACAGTTATTTTAAACAATTGTAAAATATTATTTAGGACATTATGACGATATGACTGGATAGCACACCTTGTGAATCCCCCAATAATATTTGTATGTTAAAAAGTGGGAAAAAAATCCATATTCTATTTCTTAAAATTATTTGGTTAAAAACATCAAATTAGAATGACTACGAAAACCATATAGGGCGTGCTTTTTTTAATTTGAGCAAATAAAACAACTGAAATATCCCATATCTACATCAATGATGTAACCAACTATTTTTTAATCAATTTTTAACGTTAATAACGTTAAGATAATCAACCATTACTGTTGCCAGAAGTGCAGATTCATCTGCATTTTGCACATTTCATTCCCCAAAATAATTAAAATGCAGATTTGAAGTTTTGCGGAATTTTAATGAATTATGAAATAATCTAAGCAAAACAAATAAAATGCAATTATCTCTATTTCAGTACATTCTGGGTATAATTAATAAAATAAAACGTTTCAAAGCTAAGCGCATGAGATCCACAATCTATATATCCAAATGGAAAAATTAATAAAAAAAATATAAATAAAATCTTGCATGCAGATAAATGTTCTTATCTAGGAATTTATCCAGCTGAAGCACTTTTAAATTACAAGCTTGTCTCCATTTGATGTAAAAAAAACTAATAATTGTATCCAATTTTACATTGAGTTGTTGCAGCAAATTTTGAAAATAAAACTCTTAGTATTATTGGTCCAAAGGAAATATAATCTGAATAAAACAAAAGTTTTATAAAACAGATCCCTAGTCAGAATATTTTTCACAAAAGTTTATGTAAATTTTGAAAAGTTACACTATTTTGGCTGCTCAATATCTCCAGATATGCTCAAATCAATTTCAACTGCATGAAAATAAATATTTATTAAAAATATATGCATACTACGGATGCCAATCCCGAAAATTCATCATTAGATTCTCCCTTAAAAGGATACGGATATTGTGTTATTGATCTTAAATATTTATTTGATTAACTCTGTTAATTCTGCCATTGAAAACGAAAGAAAAAAGTTTAGCTTTGTTAATCTTTCAAAGCGTGTTCAATAATTTAAAAAAAAAAATTTAGGTGCACCGATTCAAAATTTAAACTTTAAACAGGGTTAGGACTATTAAAGTTTTTCCGAGAGTGGTTATAGGTCCTACGGTATTTTATGGAGCAATAGCAAGAAATCAAGGAGTGTGTTTTATTTTTCATTAAATTTTTTGATCGCTTAATTTATATTTTGTCTGCAGTTAAAATGTATTTAAAAAAAAAAGAAAAAATATTTTCGGAAAGAGCTATGGGAATTCGTATCTCGAGGTATATTAGATTTTCAATTGTTTAAAACGAAATGTAAAGCAGAAGGACTATCAGAGTCTTATTTAGTTTTCATTCGTAGCCAAATACATTAATTTCATGCATTAACATTGACATTAGAATGAATGGAATATATCAGCGGAATAGTGATTATTTCTATGGTAGTAAAACTGTATTTGAATTTTTTTTTTTTATGTAAGTTCAGCAGTGAAAAATCTTTATTAAATATAATTTTTTACTTGTTTTTTAATAAGAAATTATTAATGTGTTAACGTTGTTTTGTTTTAAATTGTTTGAATTGAAATTCCCTTTCAAATTCCAACTTCCAATGTTATATTCCATTCCCAATACTATCCAAATGCCATTGTATCCTAATTCATAAAGTCCGTCTTAGCTCATTTTCTATTTAAAGAAATATGTAAGAAACGTCTGAGCAAAATTAAGCCTTTATATGGTGTGGGAGTCACAATACCCAAGTCTTACGTTTTCTGAGGAAAATATAACCCTGTCATGATAAGTTGTTACTGTTTTTTAAAATCTTTTAAACAAGAATTAGATCAGAGAGGCATTTTAACCAAAATACGTAAGACTTGTGTAAAAGTGTAAAACAGCCTTAACAAGGTTATTTATTACACTGATAGAAAAATGCATCTTCCTATTGATGATGCCCTAACATCAGAATTGTAACATCAATGTTACTACAAATGGCATCAATGATGCAAAAAGTAACATAAATCCAATGATTAACGACTTCGTACAATTTTGTCATTTTTTACGTGTCATCTATTTTATGAATATAGTGACATCAATTCGATGCCACATTTTGTATATTATTATTAAATTAATTTTTATATTCTATTTTTTTAAATTATTTAGTTAAATACATTAAATTTTTAAAGTAGAATGACTACGAAAACCATATGGGAGTGACATAATCTGGTGTCTTATTATTGAGAGTTCTGCTGTAAACAAAGGTTGTAATTCAACAAACGTGAAACAAACATATGAAACGGGTAATTAAATAATATTCTCTCTCTTTGACTTAAGTCAATTCCAATGACTTTGACTTAATGACAAACTGTCATTAAATAGATGCTAATGTGCCCTTACTCCCATGTTACAGCGTCATCGCACTGAGGACATGTTGGTCATTTCTGTGATGCCGATGTGTCATCCCATTGATGACGTAATTTCATTTTGACCCTGGTGACACTTTGGCCAAGTGATGTTAAGGTTGACATCGCAATGATGAAAAGTGTCATGGGGTCAAAAAAGAAGACACTTGTCATAGTACTGATGTCAAAATACATCAGCGTAATGACGCCTTTTCTATCAGTGTATCAGACAGATAATGTTATTTTTACCACCAGTATTCCACTAAAGCTATTGTCACACTTAAGAAATATTTATTTTTTTATTTTATTTATTCCATTCTTTCAATACAAAGAAAGCCTATAAGGCCAATTATAAATGTATTGCTGTTAACATCTATCCATGATTTACAAATACAATTTTATATAAATATTTATCAATATAGGTACAATATGTTATTTCTAATTTCATTAATTTTATGGCTCCCCAACCACATAAGTATTACAAAATAAAAATTTAAATAATAACGTTTTATTTTTTTTCCCTTAAGCCAGAAATATATCATTCATAGGTATTTACACTATAAAATCTTAAAAGCTCCCTTTTAAAAGTGTAAACCGTCTAAAAGTTATAGGCAAATTATTCCAGATTCGGCATATCCTGATTTGAAAAGAGCGTTCAAAAACTGAAAGATGTATTTGTGGTATTTCAAGTTGCATATTACGACTTGAGTGCATAAAAGTGAATTCATCCACTACCTGAACAGGCAGTCCAAATTTCATAATCTTGTAGAACTGAAGCAAAAGGCGTAAATGTAAAAAGTTATGAAAAGAACAACCTAGTAATTGCGGGACTAGTTCAGTGGTTCTATTGTGGTCTCCAACAGAAATATTATATATATATCGTACAATTCGTCTGAAAATCCGTTCTAGATAATCTAAATTTCTAGAAATTGTTCCAGTTAATATTTCAAGGCAGTAAATGAGTTTGGACATAAGCAGGGCATGTGCTAAACGATATCTTATGCACTTTGGCGTATATGCCTTTAAGGCGTACAATCTTCTTAAAATAAATGAAATTTGGCTCGAGAGAGAGTTTATGTGGCTTTCAAAATTTAGTTTCGAGTCAATAACAACACCAAGACATTTATGAGAGTCGACAAATGTAATTAATTGATTATTTATATAAATATTTGGATACCTTAACATTTGGGAAGGTAAATGAAAACAAACTGCCTTAGTTTTAGATGAATTAATTTCAAGATGATTTTGATGCATCCAATTTTGTACATTACTAAGATGATTATTTAGTGAATTTTCAAAAATATTATTAAAATCGGAGTAAGTACTGTAAAGAAGAAAAATATCGTCAGCAAACACATATGGTTTGCAAAAGCTATTCTTCAGCATAGAAATGCAGTCATTAACATACGCGAGAAATAGTATAGGACCCAATACAGACCCCTGTGGTACACCTGAGGTGACAAAACCAACACTAGAGCTTAAACTTCCAACAGACACAAACTGAGAACGACCATTTAAATAAGAGTATACTAATTGACAAGCTGATTTTGAAAAATTGAACTTTTCATGAAGCTTCGGGTGCTTTCGTAAATGCATCACTGCGCTGCATCAGTGATTTCAAATAGTTATATATTTATCAGTGTAGTAAATGTGGACCAACAAATTGTGAAATAATCCACAAAAATAATAGTCACACAATAAAAAAAAATATAATTATTTTTTTATCGGCTAAAAAAAAGTTTGCTTTTCTGATGCAGCGCAGTGATGCATTTACGAACGCACCCTTCAAAACAAGAACGTTGTGGTTTATTCTATCAAATGCTTTTGAAAGATCAAGAGATACCATTATACATTTTCCATGTTTATTTAGATTATGTCTAATTGAATCAGTAAGAGCAACGAGTAGGGATGTTGTGTTGTGATTTTTATTTTATTACATTTATTTTTTTATTATTTAGAAACTGGGAATTATTTCCTTCCGAAGGTTACTTTATATTATATTCAACATTTTTTATTATTCGAATTTATTCTATGAGCTAAATTTTAGTTATGTATTTTATAAAGCTTTTTTGTAATAGTCCTTTTCCTTCAATTTTTCAGAAACGACTTTATACAATATAATAGTCTGGTAGTGTATAAAGTCGTTTCTGAAAAATTGAAGGAAAAGGACTATTACAAAAAAGCTTTATAAAATACATAACTGAAATTTAGCTCATAGAATAAATTCGAATAATAAAAAATGTTTTTTATTATTTTTTATTATATTTAACGCCAACACGCAAACACTATTTTTAATTAATATTTGTTTGATTTTGTATAACGTTTGCTATATCAAACAACATTTAAGAATTAACTCACAATATTCTATTAGGATTTTTTTGAAAAACACGCCTGCCAATCTGCGTAGTATGCAAAATATAAATAATTTTTTTGAAGAAACTTAAGATATATACAAAAGCATATTTTCCATGCAAATAGCATGAAAAATTTTTCCTGTTAATAAGTAATACCAATTTATCTTTTTTTAAGTCTTTATTTCTATTTTTAGAGTTTAATTAGGCAAGATAAATTAGTTAATTAATTAAGTGTATCATTTCGCTGAAAAACGTTACGCTTGGCGCGCTAATTTATGTTTGTGTGTTTTACCTGTTTTCTTTTATTTTCTATATTGATATATTGTGAAAGCAGTTCATTATTTTACTTATCCCATATAAAAACAGCCGTTCCGTAATGTGGAAATACGTATTTCTTCACAGATAGAAAAATACTCGGGATAAATCAAGTTTTTTTGATTACTTTTAGTACGAGTCGTGCTCAAAAATTCAATTACGAATAACTCTAAAACGTACTCAAAACAATCCTAAATGGGATAACTTTCAATAACACTGTGCTACAAATGGTACACTCACAATATTCTGCCCGTAAAATTAACTGAAATTGTAATATAAAAGAAATGAAAGTTCAATTAAAAACCGGTCTACCTATTTTTCATTTATTTTTAACAAAAAGTTCATTTAATTTTTACTGTCAAACATTCAACACCATATTCCGTAAAATCAAATAAATATTCAGTTATTTTGTAAAATTTTACTGTCAAAAAATTGACCCCATATTCAGTAAAAACAATTAAATATTCAGTTATTTTATTAAATTTTCGTTTACTCCACAAAAGAGCCGAATTTCTAAAAAATACCAGACAGACACCTGTCCGCTTGTTTTTCTTATAAGCGAGAGAGGGAGAATATTTTTATTTACTTACCCAGTTACACACGTTTGTTTTACTTTTGTTGTACTGACCACGTTGTTTACAGAAGAACTCTCAATTATAAGACACCAGCAGCATGACCGATATGGCTTCGCAATTATTTTACTTTTAAAATTTGATGTATTTAACTAAATTATTTTAACAAATAGAAAATGGGAATTGCTTACACAAAACAAGCAATTCATTTTTTATGGATAAGTATAAATTAATTTTTGGTAGTAAAATAATATAAAATAACTGAATATCTAATTGTTTTTACTGAATATGGTGTTGAATTTTTGACAGTAAAATTTTTAAAAATAACTGCATATTTATTTGTTTTTACGGAATATGTAGTTAATTTTTTGACAATTAATTTATAAAAGTTGAATTTTTGACAGTAAAAATTAAATGAACTTTTCGTTGCTTTAAATTACATTTTTATTTACTTTAACATAAAGAAGAATTTAACTCAATCAACGGACTGCAACTGAAAATCCGTATTAATATGCACTTAGTTTTTTGAATAACTGTTAGAATCAGTTAAAAATAAATTTGCTTGGAATTTTAAATGTCTATTTATTTAAAAATGACTGAACGGAATATTTCTTAAATAAACTACAGTCCGTTACTGTAATAATATTGTGAGTGTAGGGGTCAGTGATCTGGAAGGGTTCAAACTACCGGGGAAAGGTCACGTCTAGGAATCGAGATATATCGATTTGAAAAATGGCCTAGAAAACATCAACATTTTTATAAAAACATAAATTTTAGGGCTGCCATACGTCCTATGGATATGACTTTTATACCAAAATATTTAGTAGAACATATTTTATAAAAAACCCGGAAAAATCGGTTCAAATACAAAAAAGTTATGACCAAAATTAATTTTTTTTTTAAATACCCACTTTCGGGAACCATAGATCTCCCCAAGTCCAAGCTTTATAACTCAAGTAAATGGTAAATTTCTTCTTAAACACGTCGGTATATAAATCTGTCAAATCGGTTAAAAAATGGCTGAGTTATAACCGAACTACTGAATCCCCAAAAATTACTTTTTTGATACCCTTCACCGAAGGTAAAAAGGGTATATATAAGTAATTTTTGGGGATTCATTCCGATATTTTGGTATATAAGTCATATCCATAGGACGTACGGCAGCCCTAAAATTTGGGTTTTTATAAAAATGTTGATGTTTTTTAGCCCATTTTTCAAATCGATATATTTCGATTACTAGATGTGACCCAGAGAAACGCCGGGACACGTATAACTTCTTTTTTACCGATATAACATTTCCCGTTGGTTTCATCCCATCCCGATTTTGACTGTCGCATAGTGTAATCAATCCCGGAATTTCTTGAAATAAGTATACAATTCTTAAACCAAGTAAAAAAAAGATAAAGCTTTCGTTGTGTTTAACCCTCCGGCTTACGCATGTTTTGATTTTCTATACACATTGAAAAAATAGTCTTGCCATTCTCATGTTTACCACGACGGGTTAAAAAGTAAATTTGAATTCTTGCTTCCCATTTAGTTTATAGTTTTGGATTAATATCTACATAGGATTTCTAAAGAAAAAACCATATCGGGCATGATGTTGGTGTTTTATCATTCTGTTAGGTGTAATACGAGTAAGTAAATCAATCATAATAATGTTTTTCTTTCTAATTCGGGATAAAATCAACTTTTTAATACTTGAAACAAGCGCATTTTGAAATTGATTCAATCTTAGTTTTACTTAAATCAATCTCATTTTCGGAATATTTCAAATACGAAATCGGGATGGAATATGGATAATTTAAATAGTTTGCGATTGAAAATCCGTACTTCAATCAATCTTTCTGTACTTGTTTTAAGAAAATCCGTACACGCCGTACTATCAATACCGCTTTGGATTGATTTTAGAATGGATGGATTAATTTTTCTTTAGGGTGTTTGTGAAAAAAAATATCACGATATTTGCATTAAGGAATAACTAGAGCTTAATTTATTTTAAATACGTATCTATTAGATTTATTTGCCCTTTAACCACAAAACGTTTTCTGATATTTTCAATTCATTTTCACTATTTTTCTGAAAAATCTGAAGAATGTGTTAAGAATCTACTTAAATTTTTTTTTTTAATTAAACAAATAATTAAATGTAATTATTACAAATCTTTTTCTTTGTTTACTAAAACTACAACAAGTTCAAACTGAGAACTATCTAGTAGTATTATTGTATTGATGTTAAATTTGATAATGCAGGGGTCTAATCACCGCATACGATATCGAGCAAAATTGATCGAAATTATTTATTTTGTTATCATGAATCTCGATATAGAATGAAATTTATTGAATTTGAAATAATAGCATTCGATATCGATACGTCAGTGCATATCGTATGCAAAAACGTTCGATGGTTTATTCGATACGATAGTATCGAATGCGGTGATTAGACCCCTGATCTAAGATGAAATACAGAGAACTAAGCTGCCTTCCTGATTTTAAATCAGATTTATCTTTGCACAATAAGCTGATAATTTACAAGCAAGTACTAGCTCCCATCTGGACTTACGGTATCCAACTGTGGGGCTGTGCGCAGAAATCCAACATAAATATAATACAACGTTTTCAAATTAAAGTTTTACGAAAAATGGTGAACGCTCCATGGTACATAAGGACTATCGAGACATGGGAGTTGATAGTATAAATACCACTATTAAAAGTATGCAGTCAATCATCATACAAAATTACAACGCCACATCAATGAGGAAGCATCTCGGCTTTTCTTTAACCCATGTAACGAACGAAGATTGGTTCGTACAAAACCCATTGATCTGCTTGGGGTAAATTTGCCTTATGGTGTTTTCTTTTCTACAAAAAATGTCACATTTTATTTAAAAAAATGCAATTTGGTGGTCTTTTCTTAAAAATGCTTTGCTCTCTAAAAGGGCATCGTGTTTTATTCCAAATCACCCTTAAATGTCATAAGGCATTGCAATTAACGCCCCGTATAAAAAGAGAGTGTTGATAAATCCCTGTAAAGAGATGGCTTCTGTTTATGTATGGGGTTACCAGATGAAGTTGGGAAAAAATCACCTCTTATCAGGACAGTAAAAATGTTAAGTTTTAACAGTTATTTGTTCTATTATTTTATAGTAAAAAGAAAAGAAAGCATTACATTGTTAATGGTAGGTTGTCAGTGGTATAAAATTTAAATGAATTCGGTGTTATAAAATTATTTTTGAAAAACAAAGAAATTGGAATTTCGTCATTCATTTATTTATTTATTTAATATCAATCTATTAACAAATTAAGGTTTATGTATATTTTTTTATATTTTGCAGAACAAACTTTTTGTCAGCTGTTAAAAACAGGGCTATCCAATTTTGTGTTTTGTTCTCGTCAAATAAAAAATTGCAGTATTACATGTTAGGCAAGACATTTTATACATGCACCTTTTAAAATGTGGTATTTTTTTGTTGAAAAGAAAACATTATTAGATCAGCATTATATAAGTATTTAAAAAAGAAAATTGTGCAGCAAATGTTGAATTCAAATCATTAAATAACCGAGAAGATCTCCTTTATGTAGCCATATAATATGTTTTCTAAACATGTGTCAGGAGAAATTTAAAAAAATCACCACTTGTCTAAAAAAAATCCCTTTTTTCCCTACAACCGTAAAACATTTTCCCTACACTTTTCTCTACGTTAAAGTTTTATTGTTTTTAGCAACAGGCAAACAAATACATATTTTGTTAATATTTGTCAAAAATAGTTCTAGTCAACTTTTAAATTTCGCAAAGCAATAGAATAAAAAAAAAACGATTAGTTAAAAAAGTCAATAATTTAAATTTTTTACTATTATGGTTTTATATTAAATTTTCTTTTTTTAAATTTATATTCTATGAATATGAACGTAATTTTTTAAATTTACTTTAAAAGTGCGTAAGAAATATGGAACTTAAAGGTATTTAAAAACAAAATTTTAATAAAAAATATTCCATTCAAAATATTTCCACTGCATTGTGGAAGGAATAAATATAAAATAAATATGAGTAAATATATCTTCTTACAATCGAACATTTTCTGTTTTAAGAAGCGCTAAGAACTGTGCTAAAAGCGACGTCCAGGCAACACTGCGCATATATCCTTCGAACAATATCACACACATACTTATTTTTGGTTTCTAGTTTTGCTGATTATTTTCGTTTTTGACTACCTCAATGTATATTATATATTATTACTACTTTAATGTTATTAACATACTACTTCAATGTTATTCTACAACTACCTCAATGTTAATAATTTACTACCTCAATATTTTCCAGTCATAAAAAACAAAACTCCAAATGTAGTAGTACAGTCAAATCCCGATAATTCGTACCCCGATAAATCGTAATTCCCGATAGTTCGTAATAAACTGTCGGTCCCTCGAAAAAATCTCGTTAATTCGTAAAATTTCTATACGTTTTGGTCTCCTCGCTAATTCGTATTTTTTTTTCAAATAAAATCTTCTTAACCTCTTATAAATTGTAATTGTTTGCTAACTACCACTTATAATTCGTAATAAAAACAACAGAAACATTGAAAGAATAATTTTTTTTTGCTTGTGTGTGCGTTTTCAAATAAATAAACATCTAAAAAAAAAATAATTTTTATATATTTTATTCAACAATTTTTTATTTCTCGAATTTATTCTATGAGCTAAATTTCTGTTATGTATTTTATAAAGCTTTTTTGTAATAGTCATTTCTGAAAAATTGAAGGAATAGGACTATTACAAAAAGGCTTTATAAAATACATAACTTAAATTTAGTTTGTATATTTTATTTTTAACAATAGTTTTCTTAGTTTTTTTTTATCGTTTTAGTAAATAAATTGAAAAGCCCCGTTAATTCGTATTTATTTTATTTTAACCCCGTTAAATCGAAATCCCGCTAAATCGAAAACCCCTATAATTCGTAAAAAATGCCCGGTCCCTTGCGATTATTAATTATCGGGATTCTACTGTAGTAATAAAGCGAAAAAAATCAACACAATAAAAAACTGTTAATTTTTTTTTAACTGCTACTCCATTTTTGTTTTTATTGCTGCTACTCCATTTTCTGGTTTCATATTTTGCACGTAGCTCTTTTGCCGCTACTTGTAATTGTTTAGAGTACTTGTTTTAGTAATAGTAAACAAATGTTTAGGTAATCCCGTTTTTCAAACACTTCATATTATACTAAAAACATTTATTAACAACAAGAAAAGATAAAAATGTTATTTCAAAAATTACACCGCGTGACAAATTAATTTTTTTCTTTTTTGCAAAAACGCTTCAAACTTTGTATTAAATTTTTCATTTTCTCATCTTTTGTCCTTTTGAAAGAGCTTAATAGTTTTTAGAATAGTTTTCAGTTCCCCTGAAGTAAAATATAAAAAATTTCCTTTAAAAAAAAAGCATTCCTTATCCTGCAAAGTTTTCATTAATATGCTGTTTACACAACACATACAATTTTTTTAACAAATCGAAATTGTATAGAAATTTTATTCGTTATATATTCGCTTTTAAAATATTCGCACACATTTTAGCAAATGTGAGTGCGAATGCAAATAGCATAAATAAAGGAATAGTTCGCAAATGCGAACGCGAATATATTAAGATGTTCGACGAATATTCGGGTACATGGTTTTAATAAATGGATTGCTAGGCTGGTATGACTCATAATACAAGGTTTCTTTAAAAAAAATACTAATACCATATTTACACTATGCAATTAACGCCGCAACTTTCGCATGCGACTTTTTGTTTGTTAGCAAGAGGTGTAGGGAGGAAAACGGGATTGAAAAAGTTAAAAAAATGCTTGAAAAAATTTAAATATAAATGTGAAAAGAGTTTCGTAGCAAGTGCTTTAAAAGAAAATATAAAAACAAACTCGGCGTTAATTGCATAGTCTAAATGTGGTATAAATTTGTATATTTGCTATTGTATATTAAAAATTTAAATTTTTAAATAAAAATTAGACGACTATTCACGTAGGTTAGGCAATATAATGAAAATGAGATATTAGTTGGAAATTGCCTGCATTTGCATTAAAAAAAATCTGTCCTCTATTCCCTACGCTTGCAATTTTCCAAAAAATCCCTCCAAAAAGGGAAAATTCCCTACTACTGGCATCACTGCTCCTAATACATAAGAATGTTGAAGCTCTCGAAATCTATCTAACGTCGCAATTTTTGAGATAATTTGATGGAGCTCAGATAGCCCCCATACAAACCTAGTCCCGGAATAGAGTGGTTGTTCCCATAAAAATGATTATGTTGGCATTCAGATTAAATTTGGTCAAAAATCTAAATGATTGTGCCTTATTTAATTGGAGTCGTACAAAATTGAGCATTGCTCCCACACAAATATAGCTCCAGAACAAAGCTTTTGGTGCCATGATTTCCTTACAAATGTAACTGTTATATAATGTGCTGAATTGACCATATGAAAACCATATCTCTAAAATCATTAAAAGACGGAAAATCTCATAATGATGCAGATATTTAGATATTATTTGGCATTTTATTTTAGAAATTTTTCCGTAAATACTGTAGTATTTTGGTCAGACTTCAACTACAATAGTAGTACGCCAAATATATATAAAAAACGCTTATTTACTAAATCTGCTTTAAGACTTTGAATTAAGATAAATGTTTAATTTAAAAAACAAAGATTATAAAACTAAAAAAAACTTTTTGCTTAGCTATTTTGGTTTCAGTATTCCCATTTCATTTACTCAATTCCTTAGAGAGTCATTAATTTAAGATTTTGTTACATTTTCTTTTTCAATGTGTTAGTATTGTGCTCGATAAGAAATTTTCAAATCCATTTCATTATCAAACACAACACAACACAAGTCATCATTTCTCTTTATTTCCACTCAAATAGTTTTCAAAAGATTTTTGTTTAAGAATCCGGACAGCGGCAAATGTAATCAAAAGTGTTTACTTGCGGCCTATTTAAGTCTCGATGTTCTACAATTTGCAATTTTTTAATTAGTTTTTGGTTTGTAAATTTATTTTGTTGTGCAAATCGTTAGGAATTTTGTTATTGAATTTGTGTGGTATTTACAAAAATGTTTAATTTAAAGTCCTTCTATTTCCACACTGCAAATATGTAGGGCATTTGATACCTTTCATTTAAAATTAGACTTTTTTTTTGGTTTTTTCAAGAGTGGATTTTAAAAACAATTGTAACACATCTAAAAATAATTTTAATAAAGTCTGTTTAAAAATTTATAGTCATACTTGTATTTAATTAAATCACTAAGTAAGTGCAGAAAGAGAACAACTTCAAAACATTCATTTTGAGATAATCAATTAATTAAAACAGTGTAGTTAATAATAATAAAGGCAAGTTTTATGTTCTTAGCTCGTAATGGGGAGAACTGCCTTTAATTTGAAGTTGCCTCAGATGACACTTTTTACTCTGGTTTCTTAGCAATACTCAAATAAGGTATATGGAGTAAATCCAAAAAGCGATTTAATTGGTGTAAGTCAAATTTCATGGCAGTAGGGTAGAAGGGGGACCATTTGCCACTTTTTTTTAAATTGCTTTCTTCTCAAAACTGCAAATGATATTTGGAAACTTATTTTGTTTTTAAAGTATTACAAATATTGACTTTAATTTGAGTCCTTTCTGTCCTCGCTGTACCTCCTCTTATATGTTTTTCTTTTTTTTAGCAATTTTCACCTATGGGGTGAATTCGCCATGAGGGTGGGGTAGAAACGATAGAAATAAATAAAACGAAAACTTGTCGTTATATGACTTTTTTTTTATTGTTATATTGTAATTCAGAAAACAAACAAAAAATTAGGCAAATAAATTTAGTTCTACGTAAAGAAAATGAAAATTTGTTAAAATACTTGCGATCAAAAGGCAGTCACTTTACACAAAATCAAAAAATAATTTTACTAAAATTTAATAACCCTACAAAGTTTCTTTACGTTGTACTGCGACATATCAACAGCAAATAAATGTCTTGCTAAAGATCGGGAAGTTCCTGTAGAATGAGTTGGGTCCGGTAATCGTAAAACAACAACATCAGTCTTAAGAACGTAGCAGATGTCAGGAATATCGGGTTCGATGAAAGTCCACAAATTACTTTTTTTTCTCAGAAAATCGACCTTTACCGAAGTTGGACTTTTGATATGATTTCGCCAACATAAAACTTATCTGTTTCTCCAGGAATCGAACTAGTACGAAGTTTTCTTCGTACAGCAAAAGAACCAACAGATTTATCAGAATCGGCGTTACTTACATCCAATAGATCAGACGAGGAATATGTTGCAGCATAGTAGGTATTAAGGATTTTTAAGGTACTGGTTGTTTTTGCGCAAATCCTCTTTTTCTTCGTCCTTGTGTGCTGCTGAGTTTTATCTCTTTCTTCCTTCTCTTCTTTAGATGGAGTGGATGTTAATATTTTTGATTATCCCATTCTGTTATTAGAATTTGACTTTTGAATCTTGGGGAGTGGACGAACATGTTCTGGTGTTTTCACTATATCTGGAGGTGTGACAGGTCGTTAATGATTTAAGCTTAAACTTGTGTAACTGCGTCATACAGTCTCGTAATGTGGTGCGATTTAAACCATGTTCAAAAGCAGCTCTAGTAATATTATGTTTCCCTGAGACTCATCTCTTAAAGTAAGTTTTAATTTGCCTTCATCTAAATTTCTTCGATCTATATATATATAAAAAAAAGTTGCATTATGTTAATAATTGATGTTATCTGTAATGCGTGAACCGATTTTGTTTCTGCAAAGTTCACGTGGAAATTGACATCAATACCAAGGTTTTTATGTATCAACGGTCTTCAAATGTGATTCAAGAGTTATAGCCTCTTAGTGAACACTGCATTCATTCCGAAGCATGTTTTTTTTGCATGAAAATTTTGCGAATTTGACTTACGGCCATTTTCACCAAGTTCGGTTATAATTAACTATCGGTTATAGCTGTCAAAACATATTGATAACCGGAACTTTAATTGCAAGTTAGTTTTAACCGAACTTGGTGAAAATGGCCGTTAGTGTTTTGAGAAACTGAAATTCAATTCGTTTTTAAAAATTCATTACGATTCCATTTTAGTCACACCAATATTTTAATTTAGCTACTTTGCTATCCCAGATCCAATCTTCGGGGATAATAAAAAATAATAACATAAAAACACATCACTAAAAATTTTAATATTTAAATACAATTTGTAAAAAGCTTTCTGATATATTAAGCTAACCCATATATCAAACATTAAGTCAAACAGTTCACATATATTTTTAATTTTGAATAGACATTTCCTTCAAGCTTTTGAGTGCATTCTATGACAGACATTTCATGATCAGCTAAACTGTCAATTTCTTAAATACATTTGTATATTTTTTCTAATATTTCGTGATTGTAAATCCCATCTTCGGGAATCTATGAAATAAATTACATTAAAACACATCACAAAAAACTTGAAAATTTAAATACGCAATAACGGATATTTCAAACATTAAATCAAACAGCTTATATATTTACATATAATACAGTCACGGACTTTTGCTTCAAGGTCACTAGCTTTTGGTTTGAATGCACTATTGCGAATAAGAAATCTGTTGAAGCATTGGAAAGAGCAATAAAAGATCTTTGAGATAATCGAGAGTTGTTTGGTGGTGCCTTGATTTTATTATCAGGCGATTTTAGGCAAACATTGCCCGTCATTACTAGATCGACAGCTGCCGATGAAATTAGCGCTTGCTTAAAGTCTTCATGCTTATGGAGATTTGCAAAAAAACATTGAAACTGTCTACTAACGTTCGTGTTCAGTTGCAGAATGATCCATCTGCTGATAAGTTCTGTAAGCAATTGCTGAAAATTGGGAATGGTGCAATGCCTGTTAATGACATTGAATTGATAATATTGCCAAATTATGTTTGCTATTTCGTACAGTCAAAAGAGGAATTGACTGAACGTGTTTTCCCTAACATAGCACAAAAATATACATGCCATACATGGTTAAGTGGCAGAGCAATTTTAGCGGCATAGAACAAACATCTTAGTGAATTAAATATGGCTATACAATCAGCGATTCCTGGCGAATTGTTTTCGTACCAGTCAGCGGATACTGTTACCACTGTAGAAGATGATGTTGTGAATTATCCAACAGAATTTTTGAATTCGATGGATTTACCAGGATTGCCTCCGCATAATATCCAATGGAAAGTTGGAGTCACTATTATTATGCTTCCCAATATCAATCAACTACGTTTGTGTAATGGCTCAAGACTTGCTTTTTAAAGGGTGATGGCTTATGTAATTGAAGATACTATTTTAACTGGAAAATTCAAAGGCGAAGACATCATTCCATGCATTCCAATGATTCCGTCTGATATGCCATTTTAATTCCAACGACTTCAGTTTCCTGTTCGGCTTGCTTTTGCGGTTACTATTAATAATGTGCAAGGCCAATCATTAGGAATTTGTGGAGTGAATTTAGAGTATCCAGTTTTCTCACATGTACAGTTGTATGTAGCCTGTTCGCAAACCATCGGTTTTGTATATTACCACCGAAAATCGAAAAACTAGAAATGTTGTGTACCACAGAGCATTACAATAATTCTAATAATTGAAAATAGAATTGATTTCTTATTTTCTTTTTTGCACTACGAAGTGTGCAGGAGGTTCAATGTAAATAAACATTTTATGTTATTTTTAAGCTTATCAGGTGCATTCACGGGTGGTTAATCTACCCCTAGGGGTACATTCCACACGGTAATCGACCCCTATGGGGTTAATTTCTATTATTATTGTGGCATCACTGACAAAAAAAAATTGGTTTTAATGGAGCGTTACCATTTGTCAAGTTTTCTCTTTATTGCAATGTTTTTTTGTTAGCTATTTTTTATATTTGTATAGAAACTAAACTTTAAATACATTTTTGTGTTTTCTTATTAAATTTTGGCACTTTTGTAGAAAAAAACATTTTTTGATTTTAAAAACATTTTTATTCAAAAATGGTGACATTTTTGTTTGATGGTATATGTAACAAATGTCCCTGCAAATTTTATTGGACCACCTGATCCAATTTAATGAAATGGACTACTCCATGGACTGGTCCGGTGTAATGCAAGCGTGAACCATGTCATTGTTAAAAAGTGTTTGTAGTGAGAACATGTTTTCGTTTTTAAACGAAGTTTAAACTAATCCTCTTGTGTACACAATGGAGTAATTTTAAAACTACTCCTTTGTAGTCCAAAGATGGCTTATATGGTCCTACCCGGTGGGGTGCTTTAAAACCATGGCAGATAAGGCCATGATGGCTTTATTGCTCAATTGAAAGGGAGATAAAGCCATAATGGCCTTATTGCCCAATCATTGAGAGGTAAGGTCATATTTAAAATTTTACGTATGGAGAGATATAGCCATATTTTTTTTCGCAAATGAGAGATAAAACCATATTTTTCCAGAATATTGTTACTTTACTTTAGTGTTTCCGGGAAAAGTAATTTTTTATTCTTGTAACGCACTCAGGAAAACTTTATTCAGCGAAGCCACCTGCCGTGTCCTACTGGAGGAGAAAACCCTTAAGGGCGGCCGCAGGCCGCCACGCAGAAAAACTTTAGTATGCGAAGCCAGATTCCAATACTTTACTTTAGTGTTTCCGAGAAAAGACATTTTTTTATTCTTGTGACGCACGCAGCAAAACTTTATTCAGCGAAGCCACCTGCCGCGCCCTACTGGAGGAGAAAACCCGTAAGCACGGCCGCAGGCCGCCACGCAGAAAAACTTTAGTATGCGAAGCCAGATTTCAATACTTAACTTTAGTAAAAGGGAAAATCATTACCTTTTAATTATAAAAATAAGAAAACTATTAATCAATGTAAAATGCAAAAGTTCTTTAAAACTGAAATGAGAGATAAAACCATTTTCTAATATTACTAATGTGAGCTAAGGCCATGATGGCTTTATCTCCCATTCAAATGGACAAAAAAAATAAAAGACTTTATCTATCTTTTGAATGGGAGATAAAGCCATCATGGCCTTATCTCCCATGGTATTAAAGCACCCCACCGTCCTACCCTAGAACATCGTAATGTTAAATAGACCATGTTTTTTCCATACGTTTGGGTTAATTTTGGACTAGTCCTAGTCCTTGTGGGCTACTCTTTACACGCGTGTTTAGGCTGGTCCTATTATTTGCAGGGGTAAATGAGTGTTTCACGTTTTCTACATCTTTGATAGTAGATATTAATCAGTGTAAAAAGGCTGTGAAACTGTCGATAAAGGAAAATAATAACGATTCAAGTAACAAAAACGATCTGTGTTTTTAAGATAATCGTTGATGGTAGATTTGGTCCCCATTGTACCCTAAATTTTCTTTCTCTTGAAATAAGGCGTATTTTCAAGAGTAAGCTTTATATGATTTTTTATTATCGATTTTTACAAAGTTTGTTATTGTGTTTTCTATACATGTGTTACCAATTTCGAGGGAGACTTAAAATGTTATTTGTCAGACAAATAGTGTATCACTAGGATTAATTAGTAAAGGTAATAAAACTCGTTTTAAAACAGTAAATTTTTTGTAAAGAATAAAAGAGTTTATAAATAAAACTTTTCAGCGTTTAAAAACTGGAGTCGAAGAAGGAAAACTTCGATTGCTTTCTCTTTTTTTTTTGATGTTTTCTGAGAGAGAAGAACGTTGGATAACTCATCATACAAAAATAATCTAAGGTTAAGTGCGCCAAAGTTAAGGGACATGGTAAAGAAACATTTTAATATTATTCTCAGTTCCACGTTCCCTGCAGCTGCGGCAGCATCCATTAAGAGGGAGGACTAGTCTCATAGAGTGCTTACCAATCGTCCAGTGACCAGTAAGTATGTACATCAATCTCGACATGTCTCTACGACTGAAGTTGAAAAGTCGTTCAGAGCGATCTATGTCGTATGTGGGCACGTTACTTTGGTATCCCTGCACCCATCCAGTTTCTTGCATTTTTCGTTAGCCATATCCAGATAGTTTCTGAAGATTTTGATAGTTCCCAGGGGTATTGACTGGTACACACTGTGAAATATCAAGAGCGGTTCCAGTCTTGGGCAGCCCATCCGCCTGTTCATTACAGTATTGGTCCCTATGCGCAGAAATCCAAATTAGGGCAATTTCAGATAGGCTGCCTAGTCTAGATAGTTCTTTCTTACACTGCCAATTTTGCCGCTGATGTTCCTCCTATACAGTGTTTTCTCTTACTGCCAGTATTTTAGCCTGAAATACGCTGGCCCCATCTGGCAGACGGACATAGACATTGACGTGCAGTTGCTCCGACAAAACCCCAGAGCCAGCACTAGAGGTCATCTTTGACCCATCTGTGTAAATCCTCGTGCGTTATTCATCAGCTAGGATTCCCACCTTGAAGGAACTATGACCTTGAATTTCTTATCAAAGTCTGTCCGGAGTATCATAGTCCGATGGTCGTTTCAGAGATGTCGGTTGCTTCTGTAAGATCTCAGCATAACCGTACGTCCTCGCCTTCCAACATCCCGATGCATATAGCCTGACCGCGCTGTTGACGGGTATGGCCATTAGGTATAATTCTATTGGAATAAGGTGCACTATATTATTTACTGCCTCTGAAAGACTAGTGCATAGAGCACCTGTTATTCCAAGCTGAGGTTAATCTTTGTACAGCCATTTAAAGAGTCTAGGATTAAGGCCCCACCTGTCGCCAAACATTCTACGGCAGGCATAGTAAGCCACCGTAGCCTTCCTGACCCTGTGTTTAGTATTTAATCTCAATTATAATTTTGAGTCCAGGATAGATCGCAAATATTTCACGTGGTTCGACAGGGGAAGTTTGTAACCCCCGAGACGTGGTAGCCTGAAAACCTGAATTTTCGTCCTTCTGTTCAACAGTCCCGTTTAGTTCGCTACCACTCGATCTCCTCAGAGGGATTTGCCGTCTTAAACTCGCAGCCATCGACGACTGCTGACGTCAATAGTCAAACATCAATCCTTAAACCAAATTGTATTTTGCTTTTATGAATGATTATCCATTTTGAATTGATTTTACATGTTTTTCCTTTACCTCTGCTTTTTCGTACTTCGTAGGAATTATTGACAAAAAAATCGCTGAAATAATATATGTAAAAGGTAAAAATAGCCAAGTAAATCGCCAGTTATATCACAAATCGCCAGTCACCAAATGGAAAATTCCAAAGCCAAACACGTTTACAAATTGCCACGTTTGGATAGAAATCGTCATATCTGACAGCCCTAGGCCCAGTTTCTGAG
Organism: Pollenia labialis; assembly: GCA_949318255.1. NCBI lineage: Eukaryota > Metazoa > Arthropoda > Insecta > Diptera > Polleniidae > Pollenia > Pollenia labialis. The sequence continues at coordinate 76,825,846 of OX439141.1, read as the reverse complement.
CGCCCCCAAGCACTGGACATGATGTCACTCATCACATCCAGAAACGAACCCGATACTAATAACACTACGTCATCCGCGTAGGCTACCGACTTGATGCCCCTGTTATCCAGGCTTTTAAGAATCGTGTAAACAACAATGAGGCAGAGCAGAGGAGAGATCACTTTACCTTGGGGTGTAACCCTTCTCACATTCTTTGACCTCACGCTGTTACCAATACGTGATATTACGGTCCTTGTCTTTAACATGCTCTCTAACTATCTTACGTTGTACTCCTGAACATCCAGATCTGTTAGAGCTTGTGCGATCGCAGTGGTCGTGCCGTTGTAAAAGGCGTCCTCAATATCCAGGAAGGCGGCCATGGTGAGTTGTTTATATTCCAGTGATCGTTCTATAGCCCTTACTACTTCGTGTAGCGCCGTCTCTGTAGATCGACCCTTAAAGTAGGCATGTTGACTGCATGAGATTCGTGATGTACACTCTAGTCGATGCCTTACATGTGAATCTAGAGTTTTAAGAAAAAAAGATGATAAACTGATGGGCCTGAAGTCCCCTGCAGTCTCTTGACTACTTCTGCTGATTTTGGGTATGAACACCACCTTATCTCTCCTCCAATTAGTCGGCACTTAATTGAGGGATAAGCAGAGTCTTTACATTACCCTCAACTAGGGAGTGACATACTTTCTTACGCTCTGCAGCGTCTTAGGAAAAATGCAATGCAATGCAAAACTTTCGATCGCCCATAGGATTCTTTCCTCAGAAATGATATAATCGTCAATTTTAAAGAACGAATCATCGTATGTTGGTTCCTCAACAGTTGCGGTCGAGTAACCAGGGAAATGCGTGTTAAGTAAAATGTCAAGTGTTTCTGCTGATTATTCCGACCAGATATCATCCGCTCTCTTGACATACGTTGGGTTCGAGTGTCCCTTGGCCAGAACTCTGCTAAGTCTGGCAGATTCCTTGGTATTTTCGATTGATTCGCAGAAGTTCTTTCATGACCTTCTCTTTGCGACAGCTACGACTTTCTTATATTACTTCTGTTTTTCGCGGTACTCCTGCCGCGACTTACTGCCATAACCACTCCAAATAAAAAAAGAAGCTTTCAACAAAGCAGGTTTGTAAGGGAGAAACATAAACGTTTCGCATTGCGCTAACGGAAGACATGAATTGTATATGGCGAGTCCCCATTTTGAAGCAATACATTTTTGACACATAAAGCGTATTATACAGCGCATATAAAGATTGTTGGATATAACGCCCTTTTGTCTCTTCCACCCCATCGAGTGCAGAAATTGAATCTTGAAAAACTGACACTCTTTTGGGTCTATGATCAAGAATTCCGTTAAACTCTACCCAGTCCATCCGTCTCGAATTTGTAAAGTTTAATTTCTCCGTATTACTTATGTGTCCAATATCGAAGAGTATCCAGTTGGGGTCCAAGAAGGACCTACTGATCGATACCCTCCACCTATCAACTGATAAATTAGACCTATCGTTTATAAGTGTTATGTCTAGTACCTCCTCCTAACCATTGAAATTACCCGAACTAAATGTTGGTTTCGAACCAGAGTTACTAGCAAATTGTGTCATATTTTTTTTAACGATTTTTAAAGTAAATTGGAGCTAAAAAAAGGTCTTGCACTATATAGAAAAGTTTGGTATTGAAGATGAAGGTGGCGAGAATAATGTGTACACCATTTTTATTGAGCCTACGCAAATTTGGTTAAACAAAGTAAATCTTTTATTTTACCATTTTTGGAAAAAAGTCACAACGTCTAGGTTATATAAATAAGATTTATCTTCTTAAAATCTCAACACACCTTACAATGTATTCAAATGCATATGAACAATCCAGTTTTTTTTACAACAATCTGAACCACATTACATTATTTATTTCACGCTAAACAAAATTCTTTACAAAAAAGTTTTAAATAGACAAAAAATTTGTAAAATTGGTAAAAACACTAAAATTTATTGCTGATGGAATAAGCTATTCCTATGCGCATTTCACTGGTTGCTTAGGCCAGACCATCAGAAAACTTCATCCATAAAGATTTAAGAAAAACTAAAGATATTAAATCAAATAAAACTGTTAAGCGTATAAGAATTACCACAACAGTTCCATTTGTAACAATATCAAAGTTTAAACAAAATCATCAACAATAAACAGTGAGTTTATCTCTCCTTACATTCCCCACTACAATTCTTCCAACATTAATTGTAGTTGTAAGTAGGTTAAGAAAAAACAAAATAAAAACAACTCGCTTTATTTAAAAAGCGGGTTGCCAGTCAGTTTTTTTTTTATTTTTTTTAGGCCGTGCACCCGCCAGTTTATTATCAAAATAATTTTTTTATTTTCAGTGTTTTTATCAAACAATACAAATTGGGAATTAAGCACGAATAACAAAATTATTTAAATTAAATTTTGTATTCCCACGAAAATTATTTTGATAATTTGTAAAATTTTTAGTTTTGGCGAAAGAAACGAAAAATTATAAAAGAATTTTAAGATGTGTAAATATGGCCACTGTGTGTCGTTTTCTCTTAAAAAGTTAAAATTTGAAAATTTCGAGTTGACCCCCTTTAGAGAAAGTGGTACGATGTTCAAATCCTGTTTAAAAGCATAAACATTTAAAGGTCATGTTATCGGCTTTAGATTAATTTCTCTTATTTATAAATTTCCCTCTTGTGTTTCACTGTGTTCATTTTAAAAACCAAACAGCAAGTATGAATAACACTATACATCTATTTGCCACTTTTAGCTAACGTTTTAGTTTTTTAGTTAACTAAAAATGAAGTTTCATTATTTATAATAAACGATGATTCCATTTTTCTTTCTAATAAATACCAGTCTTTTTGTCTTAATATCACTTTTTTCTGCAAAAGTTAAATAAACGAACAAAATAATTTAGACCATTAAATGTTTGTTATTTGTAAACGTCATTGCACTACAATAATATTAGAATACGCACTTAAATTTCTTAAAGCTCCAATTTTTTTAAAATATTTGGTGGCTAAAGGGTTTATATTAAAAGTCCATGTCAGTTGAACAATCGATGGGAAATAAAAACAAGTAAGAGTGCTTTATTCGGCTATGCCGAATCTAATATACCCTTGACCATTATGCGAGAATAACAGAAATTGGTATAAATACAGTTCTTTAAAAATAAGTAATTCAACTTTGTGTTACGCCTACCTGTGCAATCCCAGTCACATTTTGTCGGATGTTGTGAATAGAGCCAAGATAATTGTACCTAATGGAAATTTTGGCGCCTGCCGTCCTCCTGAAATACAGAAATCTATAAATTTTTTGTATGGTAAATGCCACGCCCACTTGTCCAATCCCATCCACATTTTGTCGGAAAATAAGTAAAATTATCAGAACATTATTCTGAGTCGATCGGTATACTAAACTTTATAACAATTATAAATAAAAATCCTCAAATTTGAGTATTAGAAATTTTGCGTTTTTATTTTTCATCCGATATTTCGACCATACATCGATGGCCATCTTCAATAACATTTGTTAAAATTATTTAACTTGCATAACTTGTGAAAACTACGATATTAAGGTTGTTTCTTGATTTTTAAATTATATGAAAGCACTGCACTTAGTTTTTATGTTGTGTATAAGGGGTCCGCCATCTAACGTTTTTTTCAACTAGTGCTTATTTCGTGAATGGTAACACTTAGCTCATGTCTGATTTGACAGATTATTAGTTGTGTCCTTCCGCTGAACGTAAATTTTTGTACATACGCTTGAACACTGCTGGAACATATGCGTTTTCGCTTCGCTAAGTGGGCCTGCGATCGCCTTACAGAAGATGCCGATTTTGCAAAAAAAATAATCTTTTCAGATGAAGCTCATCTTGGCGGGTATGTAAACATGAAAAATTGTCGCATATGGGGCACAGAAAACTCGCACGCAGACATTGAAAAGCCGATGCACCCAAAACGAGTCACTGTTTGGTGCGGATTTCGGTCCAGAGGCATAATTGAGCCATTTTTCTTTGAAAATGAGCAAGGCCGTTACAGTCAATGGCGATCATTATCAGGCCATGTTGAACGAATTTTTGTTCACAAACATTGAAGAGGAGGATATTGGCAACATTTGGTTTCAAAAGGACGGCGCTACGTGCCACACACCCGAAGCTACACTCGATGTTTTGCACCCTGTTTTTGAAGATTGCATTATCAGCCACACAGCTGATGTCGTTTGGCCACCTCGGGGCTGCGATTTGACACCGTTGGACTATTATTTGTGGGGTGCCGGCAAAGATAAGTGTTACGCCGACAAGTCAGAGACATTTGACGCTTTAAAGGACAATATTCGTGAAGCCATTGATGAAATACAGCTCCACACAATCGATAATGTGCTTAAAAATTGGACCGATCGTGTAGGCTACTGCATGGCCAGCCGAGGCAGCCATTTGAATGAAATTATTTTTAATTATTAACCGGAAGGATTCTACTTTCAAATAAAAATAGAAATTTGAGAAAATATTCAGTAGTTTTTTTTATAGCATTTTCAAAAAAAAAAAGTTATTTGGCGGACCCTTTACATTCTGTTTAGGGTTTAATTATGTTATTGGTTTGATTGTTATTGATGTTTGTATTCATTTGTTTTTATATTTGTATAGCTTTAACCCTGATGAGGCTACTTGATGTTTTGTAGCGCATTATTGGAAAGAAAAATATTCTTTTATAAAAATACAACCCTGGAACTCGAGCTCAATTAATTACTACTTGACGGTTTTTTTATTATATTTAAAATTCATAATTGTAGAAAATGCAACTCAATAATTTGGAATGTATTAATGTCATAAATGCTTACAACCGGTATTAACATCTACGATAGAAACTGCATTTCAAACAAGAAAGAAATACTTACAGTAAAAATTTTCGATAGATTACCCTATTTGGGTTCCATGGCTGAGTTCTTAAGCTGACTATTATCCATTTATACTTATTTTAAGAAATTCTGGGATCGGTTTGCGGAAGTAATCCCATTTACAATTGCTTTAGGTACGTTTTAGCGTTATTCCTACTTAAGTCTAAAAAACTTAATTTATCCCGAGTTCTTTTCTGTGTACTAAAATGTTTGAGTACGTTTCGCACTAAAAGTAAGGGAAATGAAATTAAATTAAGTTTTTCCTTCTGTGTTGATTATAAATTGATCGGTGTATTAAAAGCATTCATACGATGCAACACAAACGCTTTATACCCTGCCCGCAAGAAAACTGTAGTTACAAAAAAAAAAACAAAGATTTTATCTCAAGTCTTTTTCCCATAACATTGATGTTCTTTATTATAATGAGATATAAATATATTTGAATTGCATGTCAACGCCTGTTTTGCGTGCATAATTAAGTAAAAAAAATACAAGCACTTGAGTACTGTTTCATTATCTTATACGTACTTTATGATAATAGTATTGTATACACGACAATATATACTTACATATATGTATGTTTATATTACAAATTACAATTTTACTTCATTAGTAGAAAGTTATGAATGACAGTAGATATATTTTCACATTCTCACATACACATTAAAAGTATCTGTTATACATTAACCACCCGTATTTATAAAAGATTATTAAATTATTAAACGTGTATTAAGGAAAATTTTCATAAAAAATTTGTTTTGTAAATCTTTTCTAAATTTTAAATATTTTTATGAATACAGGTATAAAAGTGTCAATATACATTTAGATAACAAGACGTTAAAAGACGTACGGTTGTTTGATTGAAAACTTTCAACCAATAGACATTTAATTAAAATATTAAAGTATGACAAGATTTTATAATGCAAAAACGATTTTATTAAAATCTTTAAAATAAACCATAAATTATTGTTATACCCTACACCAACACAGATATGAAAGGCATTATGTATTTGTGCTGATATGTGTAATAAATTGAAATATTGGTTGTAGACCAGAGTTAAGCATTTCATAGCACAATTGTGCTAAAGCCCTGCAAATAATATTGAACCACCTGATCCATTTTTATTAAATGGACTACCCCATGGACTAGTCTGATGTAATGCAAGCATGGACCATGTCATTGTTGAAAAGTGGTTGTAGTGAGACGACATGTCTTCGTTTTTTAACGACATGTTTTCGTTTTGAAACGAAGTTAAAACCAATCCTCTTGTGTATACAATGGAGTAGTTTTAAGACTACTCCTTTGTAATCCAAAGCTGGGTTACATGGTCCTGCCCTAGTCCCATGTGGGTTACATTTTACACGCGTGTTTTAAATAGTCCTATTATTTGCAGGGAGCAATCACACGTATCCTATTACGCTTTTGTATTCAGTCGTCGTTTTGGTATGGTTGGCTACACATGTGCGGATGCTTACGAATTTTTTTCCAGCTTTTTTCTTGTTTTTTCAGCAATCCTTTTCCAGCGAACATTTTGAAGTCAGAATAATATGTGAGAAATATTTCATGATACATAATGCATTTGGTAGCATGCAATGTCTTCTAATTTACCAAATGTTTAAAGAATATAGCGAATATAATATTAAACGACATTCCGCTTCTTTTCATAGTGACACGAAAAGTTTCAAAGATAATAAAAGAAAAAAAAAACATTTATGAAGAAAAAATTAAAGAATGGCTATTTGCAGTTGATGAAAACAAAGCAAGAGCAGAAAAAAAAAATGTTAAGTATCAAGCTAATAAGCTTAGATATTGTTAAGCATGGTAGGCCATTCAATGGTGGGATATATTTTAAAAACGTATTAGAAAAAGTTTTATTTCTTACTATTATAACGTATTAATGTTATTTATATATAAAAGTACGTTTCTGTTTAATTGGCAAAGGTTAAAATATTTCTTAAATAAAGTATATTTTAAATGATTCACTTTGTGTTTGTTGGGTAATTCTCCCACTAATACAACCTGTTTGTAGAACGCGAGTGCAAAAGTGACTCGTTTAACTAACATTCAAAACAACAACAAATTTTGAGTTTTTGTTTTTGTTTTAAATGTTTATTAAACGATTCAATTTTGCACTCGCGTTCTACAAACAGGCAGTTAGAATCACTTTTTCAGCCGAGCTTAAAATATCCGTCCGTCCGTATGACTGGCTTTCCATGTAATGCTTAGTGCAAAGCAATAATAACATGAACGAAGTCTATTGAAAATGGTTAGTAGCGGTCAAAATTTCACATAGCCTTCCTACAACCCGCATTTCAGAATAGAGGACTTAATTCGGTGCAAATTATAAAAATTACACTTTTTAAATTTAGTTTTGTATATTAGTACTGTGGTGTAGGTTACGAAATGCTCGGATTTGACCAGCTTTTTCCTACTTGTTTTCATATCAAACAAAAAGCTCTTATATTTTTGGTTTAAGCTCATGATTTTACCAGTTTAAGAAAAAAACCATTCAATTAAAATTTAATTGTTGATTGTTGAATACTACAATACAAATGCCATTCGTTTCCAAATGCCCCAATACCCACAAACAAACATTTTTCATGATCAAAATTGAAAAACAACACTCGTGTTGTGAATGGTAAAATCCGTTTTGCACCAGCAGTTTTATCTTGTTTACAACATTTATATTCGTTAAGCAATAGGCAGCCTTTCATTGGAATGGATTATTCTAGGACGAAACAACAAATACTAACGTAGCGTGGCGTCAAACAAAGTTGAGGTCGCAACAAACAGTTTCAGTTTAAGCTGAATGTTGCTGCACTAAAATTTGTTAAAGGAAGTGTTGCGTATTCCCAAAGGTACATTTTACACTGCCCACAAACCTTGTTTTTATACCCTCCCCCTCCTCTAGTGGTGAATGACTGTATACTAATGGTGTTTTCTTTTCTACACAACAAATACCGCCTTCTAAAAAGGTGCATGTATAAAACGTCTTGCCAGCCCTGTAATAATGCTATTCGATATTTGACGAGAACAAAACACAAGATATGAAAACGTGAAATGCCCTGTTTTTAACACATGGCGAAAATTGTTCTTTATCATTATGGTTAATTATTTAAGGCATTTTTTTCATTATTTTCTGCCCTTTTGTTTTTTAAACGATTGAGCGATAAAAAATAAATTAAAATTTTTTTTTGCAATATTTCGCGAATTTTAGCCATGTTCGCGATAGACTTGATATTTACTGTAAGTTTTATGATTTTTTAGAGCTTAAAGATTTTTAATAAATATGAGACTTTGCTATCTTGCCGCTGTTACCAAATTTTGGCGATTTTCCGCCAATATAGCAATTTTTACGAATTTTTGATATTCCTAATAGTCTAAGGGACTTTTATTCAATTTTATGGGTTCTTTAAAAAAATAAAAATTTTCGATATTTTTGCAATCTTTTTTATATTATTTTCGGATATTTTTATTTTTTTAATTGATTTAGCGATTTTAAATAAATTTTTGCGTTTGTTGCATTTTTTCAATATATAGTTTAAAAATTTTAAATTCAAGCTATAAACTTCACGAACTATAAACATTATTCTATTAAAAAAAAAACCGCATATGAGCTATCTTATACCCCAAGCTACTCTCAAATTTAATGTGCATTTCTACCAAAATTAAATCAACGACATCCACAACAACTACATTTATAAAAGTAACTGTGACTTTTAAAATACTGCTGCACTGATGTTGAGGATGATAAATTGCATTCACGTATGTTTCTCTTCAGTGTCGAAACGAGAAATATGTTCATGCAACCGAAATAGCAAAACAGCAATACTTGTTTATTTGAGAGAGTTGGTGATTTGGTATGTATGTGTTTTTCTTTTTTTCTGTGAAGCACGTGCAGTTGCATAATTTTTTGGCTTCTGTTCTAATTGATTATTATTTTCTAATCACGTTTAGTTTGAGTGTTTCTTTAGTTGTTACATAGCTTATGAATTTTAATAAGTTTAACAAATAGCAATGCAAATCGCATTGATTCCTCTAAATGGATTCAACTTAATATTTACTGTCTTAATCTTGGATCAATTTCTCTAGTATTTTTCTGATATAAAAGTTCTTTTTTTTTAAATTTATATTTAAGACGAACCCAGTGGTGGATTTTCGCCTAGGCCCGTGGGTTCGGGAATAAGTGGAGCCACAATAAATTTGCAATACAGGAAAAAAATTTACCTTCTATAGGTATAGACCTATGTACTTATATTCAAGAAACTTTATTTCTTGTCTAAGCGAACTGTAGTGCGCTGAATTTTATAACAATATTATTAAGTTTTGCGGCTAAGGGCGAAGTAATGTTTTTTCCGAGATTGTGTTTTACATGGGGCATTTCGAGAGATTATGAGTGTTTTGAAATAAGATTATGCTAATTTGCACCACAAAAGTATTATTATTTGTGACGCTTTACTTACAACATATTTTATTTATTTGTTTATTTATCAATACAATACAACAAGTACAAGTCGTATATTACAGTATTGGGTAGCAATTTGGTAGATAAGTATATTTTATATTTAATAGTATGAAAATACAATTAATTGAGAAAAGAAAAGATAAAAGAATGACAAATAAAATTACTATAAGTTTTTTACTATAAGTTTTGCGCACAAATAAATATATGTTAACAAATAAGTAAATGTTAATAATAAGGCTATCCTAACCGAAGTACTCAAATATGGCAGATTTAAAATGTGTTGCATTGCTTATGATTTGGATTCGAGGGGGTAGTTGGCTCCAGAGACGAATCGAGTTAATAAAGAAGTGTTGATTAGAAATTGATTTGTTATACCTAATACTGTTAATCTTGTAACCTCTGTTCGATCTAGAGAACATGATTCCGAAATAGCAAAACAGCAATACTTGTTTATTTGAGAGAGTTGGTGATTTGGTATGTATGTGTTTTTCTTTTTTTCTGTGAAGCACGTGCAGTTGCATAATTTTTTGGCTTCTGTTCTAATTGATTATTATTTTCTAATCACGTTTAGTTTGAGTGTTTCTTTAGTTGTTACATAGCTTATGAATTTTAATAAGTTTAACAAATAGCAATGCAAATCGCATTGATTCCTCTAAATGGATTCAACTTAATATTTACTGTCTTAATCTTGGATCAATTTCTCTAGTATTTTTCTGATATAAAAGTTCTTTTTTTTAAATTTATATTTAAGACGAACCCAGTGGTGGATTTTCGCCTAGGCCCGTGGGTTCGGGAATAAGTGGAGCCACAATAAATTTGCAATACAGGAAAAAAATTTACCTTCTAAAGCAATTGTGTATATTTTATAAACAAATAATTTTGACATTCATTCTAACTTTTTACAAAAACAAAATACATAGTATGTATTCAAAAAAAGGGATAGCTAGCATAGCTCTATCTCATGATGCGGTCACCTTTATGAATTCTCCTTGATGTGAATTGAAAAAAATGTATGTACTTTTACAATGACTAGCTACGTGACTACATATTAAATGTGTAAATAACCAAAAATTGCTTTACAATAAATTTAATTTTAAGGTCTTTACACAGAAAAAAATATTGCACCAGTAAAAGCATTAATCAAAAATGAAATCATTTTAAGTAAAAACTTAATCAAGTGAATTAAACGTTTAAGGAAGTGAATTAATTTATTTACTGGTGCAAATGCATATTGCCAATTAAAAGTTTAATTCACTTGATTAAATGTTTAATTCACTTGATTAAATTTTTAATTAAAACTGATTTTTTATATGAGTATATGTATATAAAATAGCGGATTTTGTGATAATGCGGATTCAAAACTTGTTTTTTTTTTTGTAAAGTTTTGCAGCTTGGCTTCTTGTATTGTAAAACGTTTACTCCGTAGAATTTCAACTCTTCCAAAAAACGTTATCATATGAAGTTTAAAATTTTGTTAAGAAGAAGGTTAAATAACTCATATTTATTGAAGAATCCCCAGGATGTCGTTATCCTTCCTGCAATGGGTATGACATTCATTTTTATTTTAAACTTTAATCAAGATGATCAATGAATTTGTTTTTTTGTGCACACTGGCTATAAAAATAAAAAATTATAATAATTTTTTGTTTGTTCTAGAATCTTAGAGTTATAAAATTTTGATTCACAATTAATGGAGAAGTTCTAAAGGATGTAATTATAATTCATTACATATATAATTTACACTTTTTTTAATTTGTATGTACATTTCCATACAAAAAATTCGAAAAATTACAATTTTTAGAGATCTTAAAACGACATTCGATTTCGCTTAAATTTGGAACATATGTTGGTGTGGTTCATACGAAAGATCCAGCCTTGAAGATTATAAGCCGGACTTCTTAAGACGATTATAAAGCACCCTAATATGCATGTATATAAATTAATAAAAATTAATACACAATAACTTTAGTATTTAATTTTTTTTTTCAAAAAGGGCGGCTCATTAAAGAGTGCCTAAGAAGGCCTAAATCCGCCACTGCAGGAACCAGTGCGATATTTAAAAAATGATATTGAATATGTTATCATAACTTTAGAATGGATTTGTGAAAGCAGTATGTCAAAGGGATACGCGTTCAGAGAAAATAGAGTGACAGACAAAATCAATAGCGCAGAAATCACATTCAACTTCCTGATTGATTTAAGAGCATTGCTCAACTCTAGGTCTACACCAAAGATTAATATCTCAGTCGGCAGAATAAATATTTCTTATTGCTCAGGTTATTTTAAAGGCATGGAAAAACGTTTGTATTTAAGCTCGTGATTTGAAAAAAAAATCAAGGAAGAAGATGCAGTGTAAAAGCTGACGCCATCTAGCAAAAATTATTTTTATCAATATAAATTCTTTCTTATTCGAATTTATTATTTAAATATATATTAATTTTGTAAGCTTTAGGTCTTTTAATATATGTATACAAATTTTAATTTTGTTTTTAGTTTTGTGTGTATGTAGACCTTTTTTACTTGTTAAATGTGTTATGTTTATATTTTTCGGCTTGAGTTCAGTTTTCAAAAATTATATTAGGATTCGGAGTAGGAGTCGGAGTCGCACTTAAAAAATTTCAGTATTTGGAGTCGGAGGTAGTACTTTTTTCGGACGACTCCACAGCCCTGATAAAAACACTTGTTTTGTTTTGTTTTGTTTTAATTTTTATTATTTGACTTTTTATGTTAGCAATAATTGTCAACGAAAAGTGACTATCATTTATTACAACATAAATTGCCGGCAATAAATATGTACAACAAATTGCTATCTACATTAAAAGTAACACAACTTTGACACGATGCTCGTCTGTTATGTACTTATGCATTTAGAATTGAAGGTTTGACTTCATAACGAAAACACATTTCAAAAAATTTTATGATTTGAGTCCAAAACTTTTACAGTGACTTTTACGACTTGCGCCATAGATTTAGCAGGACAGGAGCGTACCGATCAACTTAATCTGACTTTTGAACTTTTTTAGGATTTATTTATAATTTGGCTGTGGTAAAAGCAGCCATTATTGCAGTATTTAAAATATTTATAATTTTCTCCTAACATTATGTATCAATTTTTATTTAAGCAAAATTTTCTTTGCATGTACAAAGAAAATACTTTTAAAGCAACAGATGTTTCTTTTAATTTTTATAACGATAGTCAATCAAGAATACCACAGAGCTCATTTCACAGAAGAAATTATTAGTAGTTTTTTATCAATTAAAATAATTATTTAAAAAGTATTTAAATTTAAGTAATGTGATATTAAAATTAAACTATAATTTTGATTTAATTAACATTTTAGATGTTGTAAAATAAATTTTGAATTTAAAAAATAATTAAATAGCAAACAATTATTTCGTTTAAAATAAAAAAATTTAAACTTGTGAAATTGTTGTTGGAAATTGTGAAATCAATCAACACATTCTTTGAAACGGCAAAGTTTTTTGATAATTTCTTTAATTAAAATTAAAAATATCATTTATTGAAAAAAAAAATATCCAAAATATTAAATTTGTACAATTATTAGTAATCAATATAATCAATTTGGTAATACTTAGGCGCAAAATCAACAAATGCGTTGCTTGATTCTATGAATTTGGTATAAATTTGGTGATTAGAGACAATTTTTAATTTTTTCTGTTATTATACATACACATTTACAAGAACTTTTAAGAACTAAAGTTTTCTCATACATTAAACGCCTTTTTAGTTTTATACTAAAATTCTGCCCGATGTATAAAAAATAAAGTTTTTTGTTTGGCAAGTATTTTTAAGACGTTTTATAAATTCGTGTTTCCGTTGAACCGTAAAAGGGGATATTTTAGAACTAAACTCTTATAAGCTCTTATAAAAAAGATATTGTGCAAACTGTATAATGTGTGTGCGTGCTGAGCAATTGAATGGTTCATATTTATCACGGATTATGTTATTTTTTAAAAAAAAATTTCTCTGGTTGCTTGAAAAAATGAACTAAGGTTTTTGTAAAAAACTTAAGTTTTTTTTCTTTCATAAGAACAATAAGCCAAAACTTAAATTGTTGTGCATTATTGAAGTTTTCTTTCTTTTTCTCCAAATCTGCACATAAATTTTTTTTCTTAAACGTTTTTTTTTCAGAGTGAAATTATGTTATTTCACTTATCTGGGTCATTAAACTTGGCAAACTTTTCAAACAATTTCCGTTACTACAAAAGTAGAACAAAAATTCAATGATTTTTTTGCAGATTCCATTCGAAATAATTTCGTCCTTTTAATGAAAGTAGAAGAGGAGAGCAGAAAAACGTTTTCATTATAATTTCTTATAAAATTTTCTTCATTATTTTCAATTGTACAAACTTAAAAAATATACAGAAAGTATTTTTATTTTTATGGGGAAAAAACTATTTAATATAGAAAATTAGCTTTGTATTTTGTTGTTTGTTTTCTTTCCTGCTTCATTTGGTATATTTTTTTCCTATTTAGTATTTTAATGTAACAGGCAACCATCATGCAGTGAACAAAATGCATCTTTCCTTCTATTTCTAATTTTTTCTACTCATACAAATATGTTTTTTTATCTACATATCTGCCCTAATTTGCCGTACAGAAAGAATGCATTATTTTTTATTTCTGCAAATACTTCTTTGTATTGTTGTGTTGGCTTCAATGTTTGTAATATATTTTGAAACAAACATTTGAGAAAGATTTAACTCGGCCGTGCAGAATCTTTGATACCTACCACAATCCGTTTTAATAAAACTAGGAAAAATTTTGAAACTCATCAACAAACATAAATTCGGATTAACCCTTTTATGCGAAACTGTCACACAATTTTTTATAGCTTTATAAATCTTTTTATAATTCTTACATTCAAATATAACTATCATTGAAAAATTCCCATCGAGAGTAGTGTAAAGTAGATTACTATAGAAGGCTTATTAAGCAAATTTTTGAGAATGGGCGTATAGGTATAGACCTATGTACTTATATTCAAGAAACTTTATTTCTTGTCTAAGCGAACTGTAGTGCGCTGAATTTTATAACAATATTATTAAGTTTTGCGGCTAAGGGCGAAGTAATGTTTTTTACGAGATTGTGTTTTACATGGGGCATTTCGAGAGATTATGAGTGTTTTGAAATTAGATTATGCTAATTTGCACCACAAAAGTATTATTATTTGTGACGCTTTACTTACAACATATTTTATTTATTTGTTTATTTATCAATACAATACAACAAGTACAAGTCGTATATTACAGTATTGGGTAGCAATTTGGTAGATAAGTATATTTTATATTTAATGGTATGAAAATACAATTAATTGAGAAAAGAAAAGATAAAAGAATGACAAATAAAATTACTATAAGTTTTTTACTATAAGTTTTGCGCACAAATAAATATATGTTAACAAATAAGTAAATGTTAATAATAAGGCTATCCTAACCGAAGTACTCAAATATGGCAGATTTAAAATGTCTTGCATTGCTTATGATTTGGATTCGAGGGGGTAGTTGGCTCCAGAGACGAATCGAGTTAATAAAGAAGTGTTGATTAGAAATTGATTTGTTATACCTAATACTGTTAATCTTGTAACCTCTGTTCGATCTAGAGAACATGATTCTTGCATATAGGTAGGAAGGCTGTTGACTATATATAATCTTATGCAAAAACAATAGAGTTCGGCAAGTCAATAAGTTATCAAATGGTATGTTACATATCTGTTTCGCAAATTGTGAGATGCTATGGTTCCTTTTTATTCCAAATACATATCTAGCAATATTATTGTCTGTTAAGTTGAGCCTTCGCCTACTAACCGAATCGCAACTTGAAATCGGCTCGCATCCATACATGAGTGTTGGCAATAAATACGTTTTAGCTAATAACATTCGGATGTGAATCGGTGTATAATATTGTGACATCCATAAGTTCCTTAGCATAGAAAAGGGTTTTCCACAGCTTATTTTCACATGGTCTGACCAATTAAGTTGATTGTTAAAAACAACACCAAGATTTTTTGCAGTATCAACATAATTAATTGTCATATCATTAATCTTTATTGGTGGTAGACACGTGTTTATATATTTTAATGGTCCAATAGCAAGAGCAACTGATTTTTTTGGGTTTAAGCTTAGGCCATTTGCAGATGCCCAAAGATAAATATGATTGAGATCTTCGTTTATAAGTTGAATGCAATTTGCGGCGTCTGATATTTTACAGCTTATATAGAGTTGCACGTCGTCAGCATACATTTGAATTTTACAATGTTTCACTTGCAAAGGCAGATCATTAGCGTATATAGAATACAATAGTGGTCCAAGTATTGAACCCTGTGGCACACCTCTAAGCATTAGGCAACGATCAGAGACATTTGTTTCATGGAATACGCTTTGACATCTGGAACTTAGATATGACGTTAACAGTTTCAATGCTGTTGAGGAGAAATTGCACATGTGCTTTAATTTAAGACAGAGAATGGAATGATGCACTGTATCAAAGGCTTTGGAGTGATCAAGCAGTATTAGGAATGACATCGTTTGGCGCTTATCAATTTGGCATCTTTTTTAGCCACACTAACATGATTTCCAAGAGTGATTTTTACATGAGGCCGTGGGTAAATTATGGACCGAAATTCACGAAATTTATTGCCGTATAAAACGAATTTGTTGAAATTTAACGACAGTCGATGTATTCTATTTCAAATGTATGTTGGTTCTTGTCAAGTTTATAGGGTGGTAGTTCCACATTTTGGTGCATAACTCTTTTCCCACTGAAAATCTTTTGCAGGAATTCAATCGGAAACAGCTTAAAAGAACTTAATCGACTTAGAATTACTAAAGGACCCAGGATATATATATACCTAATGGGATCTTAAATGAATATTCAAAAAAAAATCCCATGGAATGACAAACTTAGTTTACCTTCATACACCACTGCTGATTATACGCACTCAAAAGAAAAATCAATCCACCCGTACTCAAATCAATCCGAAACGGTATGAATAGTGCGGTGAGCACGGATTTTCTTGAATCAAGCACAGAAAGATTGATTCAAGTACGGATTTTTAATTCCAAAATACTTAAAGTATCCATATTCAATCCCGACTTCGTTCTTGAAATAATCCGAAAATGAGATTGATTTGAGTCAAACTAAGATTGAATCAAGTAATATAAAGTTGATTTTATCCCAAAGTCATGCTTTAAAAAAACAAAAAAAAAATTAGAAGGAAAAAAATATTATGATTGATTTATTTATCCGTATTATACCTTTCAGAATGATAAAACTTCAACCTCATGCCCGATATGGTTTTTATTTTAGAAATCTTATGTACATATTTAACCAAAAATATAAACTAAATGAGTAGCATGAGTTCAAGTTTACTTTTTAACCCATCGTTGTACACATGAGTCTGGCCAGACCTTTTCAATGTGTAAAGAAAATCAAAATATGCGCAAGCCGGAGGGTTAACATGAAAATAATATATGGTGTTTCTTCTTGTTCTGTTTTTTCTACACACAATAAGCAAATCGTTTTTTTAAACTTGTGTTGTGTTTTTGTAAATATGTATGCAAAAAACTTTGAAAAACACACACGTCTGCACGCATTATAGAATGCAATGCAGAGAGATGAGACTAATAATTTAAGGCCTAACCATAATATGCATAGCCTTGCTTTCCCTACTGTCAAAAATTAACAAAAAGTCTCTCAAATGTATTTAAAAAACAAAAACAAAATAAAAAAACATTTGATTCCTTACGGAATGTGCGATTAGATTCGCACCTTGCTTAAGCAAATGACAGTTTCATTTAACTTAGCAAAAAGTTTTCTTAAGTTCAAAAGGGTTTGCCTCATATAATTAACATGTATTCACACATTTGCTTGAGCCAACCTAAGCGCAGTATGGTTGGGCCTTAAGTTTAATGGGATTAAAACTCTCATTTTGAAATTTTACTCTCAGAGTGGCACTACCAACGAAAAGTTTAATCTTTTTTTTACTTGATTTAAGCATTTTATACATTTTGCAAGAAATTCCGGAATTGATTTTCGAAAGTTATCCCATTTAGGATTGTTTTGAGTACGTTGTAGTGTTATTCGTACTTGAACATTTGAGAACGACTCGTACTTAAAGTAATCATAAAAAACTTGATTTATCCCCAGTGTTTTTCTTTCTGTGCGTATACAACTATAAAAAAACATGTTATTTAATATGTATGGTAAATTTTAGTTCTCCTTCATGCTAAATTTATTTGTTAAACGGTGAAATTGTTTCAGAGTTCCAGCTTCGTATTGTTCAGCGCTCAGCTACTATACCCACTCCCAGAAATTAAATTCACATAAATGAGCTCTGAATTTGAAAATGTTTCAACTTATACTGATTTCTATTTCCTATTCGCATCAAAAATAACCTCTTAAGGCCGTTACACACTATCCCACAAAGTCTTACGTATTTTATGAAAATGCAACTCTGTCATGATAACTTGTTTTTGTTTTTTTTAAATTTATAAACAATAATTAGATCAGGGAAGCATTTTCATAAAATACGTAAGGCTTTGTGGGATAGTGTGTGAAGGCCTTTAGTGGCCAATTTTCAGGATTGATATTGAAACACATTTATGTTTAAAATCGTTTTAAATACAAAATTCTCTTCTTCACTAAATACTGAAACGAAACTTAATTCACCAATGGGGTACACTTTATTTCCACTTAAGTTTTCATTGTAATATCCCAGTAAAAACTTCGCCTCCAAAATAATGTGTTAAGTAATCAGAAAAACATAAAAGCACTACTTACAATTCTACTGAAAGAACCAATGAATTGTACAAGGGATGTCCAAAAATGAACGCATTCAAAAGCAAGTCATTATTTTTTTACTTAAATACACCCAGAAAAAAATAGTTATAGAAGTTGTTATAGATGTAGCTAAAGAAGAAAACTACTTAATAATGAGTTAAAAAGTTTTTCATTTTGAAAAAGTAAGTGAAGTTTTTACTGGGTTGCTGAGTCTAATAATAATATCACAACAATACAACAACTGAAATTTATTTATTTACTAAAACGATAAAAACAAACAAAAAAAAATGGCGGTAAACTAAAAAAATCATTCTTTCCATGTTTCTGTTATTTTAATTACGAATTATAAGTGGTAATTAGCAAACAATTACGATTTATAAGATGTAAAGAAGATTTTATTTGAAAAAAAAAAAAAATTACGAATTAGCGAGGGGACCAAAATGTATGGAAATTTTACGAATTTACGAGATTTTTTCAAGGGACCTACAGTTTATTACGAATTATCGGGAATCACGATTTATCGGGTTACGAATTATTGGGATTTTACTGTTATTTAACTTTTTTTTGATATTTTTTTTATTTAGTAGTGCTACTATACTTTTATCTTATTTAAATAACGTTTTTCAAATAAAACTCAAAAGATCAATCTGCATTTAAATACGATTTAAGTTTTTATGAAAATTAACTTAAATTAGATTAAATACTGTCCTGAAAATTGGACATAAGTGTCTTTAGTTAACTTTAATCTTAAATTGTTTTGTTTTTGTTATAAATTAGATACTAGATTCAATTATTTAAAGGATACTAGCCAGAAATAAATATTAGTTTCATTAAAGAAATAAGTAAAAAAAAAAAATAAGAAACTTTGAGCGGGAATCGGAAAAAAGAGACTTTAGCCGACAGCAACATATCCGGGTATGTTTTGCATTTTTAAACCGCTATACCTTTGAAAAAAATGATTGGATTATAAATAGAAAAAAAATTTAGTTCACTTATGGTGTTTTCTTTTCTACAAAAAAATGTGCCTTTTTTAAAAAAAATGCAATTTGGTGTCTGTTTCTTAAAAATGTTGCTCCCGAAAAGCATGAGCTTTTTAGAATAAAACAAGCCACCCTTTTCGGGAGCAACATTTTTAAGAAAAAGACATCAAATTGAATTTTTTTTAAAAATAAGGCACATTTTTTTGTAGAAAAGAAAACTCCATTAATAACTTTAATTTCCTTAATTTGTATATTAATTTGAATGTGTATTCTAATATAACAATGCTGCATTATATCGATAAAATTTTTAAATTTTTAATTTTAAAACTTTTTTTTCTTACCGATAAAGCGGGGAGGTTCCCTCCACAGCGACGAATACCGCGACCAGGTTCGGTCCCTTTAGTTGGCCGAAATACCCTCTGCTTCCCAAATTAACCCAACCAGGTCTTTTGCCAATATAGTACCGATTAGGGACGCACCTATTGTACTATGCCCCAAGTGCCTCCTTCTGGCCCATGCCAGCGCTGGGCAGTCACACAGTATATGCTTCGGTGACTCGTCCCCTTCTAGACACAGTCTGCATTCCTAATCCTCTGCCAGGCCCATCCGATAAAGGTGGTATTTGAACGTGTGGTGACCAGTCAAATAAGCAACCAACAGACGCCGTTCCCGTCTGCCGAGACCATTCGTCATCATTACATTCCTGGGAGATATGAATTCCCTTGCCTGGCGCATTCCCGGAAGCGATACCGGGTATCCTTTATGTTCGCCCAGAGTGCAGTCTCCCATAAGGGACTGGACCCTTGCCCAACTCAACCAACAGAAGATTTCGGGACCTATCATCCGGGCGTTAGAACCAGCCCTGTCCAGCTCATTAGCCCCACTACTACCCGGGACCCCTGAGTGTCCCAGCACCCACCAGAACGTCGATCTGCTCCTTGTCCGCAGCTCCTGTAGCCTTCCCCAGCACTCCGCCTTCCAAATTCGAGGACATTTTCCAGGAAGAGAGTGCTTTACTGGCCGCTTGGCTATTAGTAAAAATCACAACACTGCCGCCAAACATTCCCCTAGCAAGAATGTTGCCGCAACACACATCAATGGCGCAAATCTCGGCCTGAAACACACTAGGTGATTCGCGAATCGCCATCGAGATTCGTGTATTAGGTCCAACAACCCCTGCACCCACTCCGTGCTCCGACTTAGACCCGTCGGTATACCAGTCTTATTCATGGTTTCACTGACAAGGATTTCCATCATTCCAGGCCCTCCTGTCCTTAACCTTTTATTGAAGCCTAGTTCTGTGGTCATTATGTCCTCTCATAGCAGTCCTCTTTATATGGATGTATAGTGGTAGTATACCCACTATAACCTCAAGTGCTTTTATATTTATTCGAATGTTTATTCTAAGTCAAATAACAATTAATAAAGCTTTCATATATGATACTTTAATAGTCTTATTCTAGTCTTATAAATTGTAATTTGACTTGGAATACTGACCATGAGAAATAAATTGGCAGATTCTTCTTTAAATTTTCTTAATGACAAATGTACTCCCCTGTGGATATTCAACTTCGCCCGCCAGAAAGAAGGTTAGATTTTAATAAGGTACCGCACATATACAAAAAAATTTCACACACCCAAAAAGTCTTCTCTAAATACCAGCATAAAAATAAAAAAAATTTATTTTTTTGTTTTTTCTTGTGATGAATGCAATTCTGTATAACTTATTACTTCATTCAATTTTACCTGCCCTAAATAAAATGTTTGAACTTTAAAGTGCATATTTCCTACTTAAAAATATTCAAAGATTTAATGTTGCCTTTTTATTTTATGTTTCACAAAATATATTAAAAGAATGACTACATACATTTTTGCAGATGACCTTGTAACTACACGCTCTTTGTAAATGGAATAATAATTATGGAAAAGGTTTTCAAAATGTCAGTGTAAAAAATATAACTGACACCTTAATGCTGAATTTTGAATTTTTTCAGTTATGCCACATTGAGTTTAAACAAAGCATTTAAATATTTCTGTCTGTACAAGGAATATTTAAGAAGTGTAAATGAAACATTTATTTATATATTTAACTTAACCCATTTTGTACCAGCGGTCGAGGTGCCAACCACAAACTTTTGCCATTTTTCATTAAATTATTTAAAATATGAGGTAGTGTAATAAAATTAATTTTTATTGTTAATAATTTAATTTGGCTTATTGGCTTTCTGATCAGGACTTTTTTACCAAACCCTTCGCCCTTTTAAGATCCCCTCTGGGTAGCCAAAAAATAGACTAACAATAGGCCACGTGACTTTAATTCGCGAAAAATTCCAAACTTGGAGAGAAGCACCAAAATTTATTTAAAATCGCTCAATTGGTTTAAAAAAAACATAATGTCGGAAAATAACAAAAAAAAAAATATGCAAAAATAACGATAATTCGCGAAATTTTTTAATACTTCAACCAAACTATAAAATTAATTTAAAGTCACTAAACCTACAAGGCATGGCAAAAATTCGGTTAAATGACTAAATTAGCGGAAATTCGCAAAAATTTGCTAACAGCGGCACGATAGAAAAGCCGACCACTTATTTTTTGTGAAGAAAAGAAGACACTATTAGTGATTTCCATAAGCTAATTGCTATAAATACAAACACACACAAATTTTTTCATATTGTTTTTGCAAAATGTATGAAAATAATGTGAATTTTAAAAATGTTAATGTGGCTTTTATTTGCCAAAATATTTGTTTGTTTTTTTTTCAAAAATAACTACGAATTTAAAAATAAGCAATGAAAAATATTTTGCCGTTAAGAAAACTTAAATACCTGACGTTAAAATAGGACATAGCTGTAAACGTTATTGTTAAAAAAGTTACTGAATAAAATATACGTTAAATATTTTTAGCAATTTAAATTACGTTAAAATTTAATAGAGAATGTAAAATGTGGTAAATGTACTCTTCTGTCGAGCACCAAAGTTCGCCTTTTAACCTTTGTCCGGCGGAAGAGGTACAATTGTACCTTTTCCGTTTTTAAATTGCAATAACTTTTTTTTTGTTAATACTAGATATCTAAAATTTTCTGACATCTCTAAACTTGTATTACGGATTGCATATTTGAAATTTAAAAAAAAAGATTTTGATTATATCATACCGAAATAAGTCTTTTTTGACTTGATATCGCTAAAAGGCTGAAGGGGTACAATTGTACCTTCATATAAGTCGTAAGAAAAAAACAAGAAAATAAAGCAAATAATGTATACATGTGTACGTAAAATAAGTTTTTTTTAGCCACGGGCCTGTTCTATCATTTGTTTATTAAATAAGAACAGAATAATTTAATTATATTAATAGGAAAGCCGTGTTAAGTATATAAGGGTACAATTTTACCCATACCGCCTTTTAACGTTGTAAAATTCTTCCGCTGGACAAAGGTTAAGAGAATTAAAATGAAAACAATAACTAGTGTCTTTTTGAGTTCTTAGATTAATTCTGATTTTATTTACAAATAATATTAGCTTATAAACTTAAATTCAATTATGGATCAGCATAATTGAATTAATTATTTTTCCACATTAAGCAAGGTTTAATATATATATATGTCCCTTATTTATTTAAATACAATATAGATACAGCGATATAACATAAAAATACTTAAATAAATTGTTCACGAAGAACATAGGGCGTCAGCAAGGTTTAATAGCAGTTGAAATTGCTGACGCTTGCATATAGCGTCTTTGCACTAGTGGTCATTACACTTAATGAAATTTAATTTAATAAAAAAAAAAAAATAATCAAACACATAAAATAAAATATCTTAAATTGCCTACAGTGTGGTACGTAACTATGCGTACACTACACTAGCAATTTTATCTCTTTCGCTATTTGGGTAGTATAAGAAAATTGTGGTGGGCTTTTTGATACTAATAAAATTGAGCAAAATTAGATGAAACAAAAAATACTACGAGGAAAAAAAATATATGCATATTTCGCAAAATTTTTTAAAAATGCCTTAATTTATATTTATATTTTAAGTTCCCAGCTAAAACTGATGCTTCCTCGTAGGCAGTAATGTAAGGAGAATTCGGAGTGAAGAGCTTACACTTCTATGATATACTAAATGATTTTTGTTTAGAAGTTCTCGCGTCAAAGCTCTGCTTTGAAGATCTTAACTAAGCTGATTTCACGCTTTGCAAACTGACATGATTACCGTGAATAAAGTAAGTGAAAAAATTAAGCATTGGAACAATCTTTACATCAGCATTAAAAATCTTTTTATAAATATATAATTTATTTTTTGGAATAAGAGAGTTATATATATCTAACTGTAAATGAATTGTTGTGAAATTGAATTAACATGTTTAATTTTGAATCAAAAGAAAAAATTATTTCCCTGTTTCAATGAAGCAGTAAAACGAACAAATTAACTGCGATTCTTTTTTGGAATTCAGCACCGCATTTTAAGGCAGTAATTTTTTAAGGCAAAATCGGAAACAGTATACGTATTGTTATTGTATACAAATCTTAAATTTTACTGTGTGTATAATTTGATATTTTTCAGTAAATTGTAAACAAAAATTAGATATTATTTGCTTTTAACGACTTTACAGGGATTTTCTACGGTTAATTTCTACGATAATCTGAGAGAGTTCTACCAAAAACACACAAGATCATATAACTCAGCTACTTTACAAGAAAATACAATTCTGATTACATAAAATCTATAAGTTAATGAAAATTTTCATTAACGTTTGGATGTCGGATAGATTTGTCAAAAAAAAATCTGTTACATAATTCCTAAATAGGAAAGTAAATTGCCGTCTTTGAAGGCAATCTTCCTTAATCGGTGGGCAAAGTAATTTTGGCTAACAATTTTGACTCGTAACTTTCGCTGTAACATTATGCATTTTTATACAAATAGATTTTTGAATGCCTCGCATTGAACGAAAAATTAGGGTGTTAACAAATCTTTTAGGCATTTTTTTTAACACATATTTCACTTTTTAGACACAAATTTTAACTTCTTAAAATTGCATAAAAAACTAAAAAAGGGCTTTGAGAATCAAGTCTTGCAAATTTGCCCAATTGCAGAAATGGCAATTTTTAGCGAATTCATGAATATGTTTTACCAATTTCAATTTAATATTAAATTGTATCAAGTTATGTAAACTCACACATTGAAATATTTATGATACTAATTTAATAATCATATTTTATTTATACACCTTCTTAAATTACAGAAAGGTTTTCACAGTTTCATAAAACATAGTAAAGAGAAATGAAATAAGTTTACAACCAAAGTTTACACATGGTTGTAGATTGTATGAAAGCAAAAATATTCTCCAGAGAAAATATTTTAAATTATTTTAAATTAAGTTTGAAGGACTTACAAATAATATGTTCATAAAATAAAATTAATGGCGTTTTCTTTTCTAAAAAAAGTGTTCCATAAGTTTAACATGGGATCTGAATTTTGCTACATTTTTATCTTCGTTTTTAAGTTTTTTTTTTTTTAATTTAGAATAGCAACTAAACAATAAAAAATCGTAAATAAAAACTACCTTCATGAAAGGATTAGACAACCACAAATAAACACAAGCTATTTACAATTGGAATTAGAATAGAATTGGAATACAATTGGAATTAGAATAGAATCAATTGCTGAATCTAATCTACATTTGTGGAACACATATGACTAAGGGCAGCAGTTTTATTAATTTGTTAATTGAAAATATGCTACAAATACTTAGATACATACGTACGCTTTGCTACACGCATTAAAACAAAAATTAGTAAAACTTATTTAAAACTGATCTTTTGAATTGATAATTTAGCAATTTTAAAAAATTGTATATACTTTTCCAACCAGATATTTAGAAATTTATATTGTCCTTCTATGCGAGGCTCACCACTCACTTTTTCAGTATTCACCGTTCTTTGATAAATTACTTGTACTGATAACATTGGTCTGCAGCAAAAATCATATTTATGAATATGAAAATGGAGTATAAAGATTTTATAGCGCTTGATTTTAATCCGTTTTTAATTAAAAAGATTTAATATTCGGTGCCCCGCATGTGCACCCAGAGAAAAACATGTTTAAATATGGGCACTTCCAACCAAACTATTTTTAAAGAAAATTTTAAAAATATTATGTTTAATATACCCATATTATTGTTAGCGGTAACCATTTTATGGTTTAATTATGCATCCGTCAAGAATCCCCAACCATATTATTGTTGCCTCCAAACATGTAATGATCAATAACAAACAAAATTTGTTAAACACTTACAATAGAATGGTTGGTTTTCAACAATAGAATGTTGCTCTTGAAAAATTGGATAATACTAATGTTAATTTAAAAACAAATTATTAATAATATGGTTTTGGGTTCTTGATGGAGGACTCATTTACCCATAATATGGTTGTCGGGGACAATTATATGGTTATATTAACTATAATATGTTTCGCATTTTCTTTAAAAATTGTTTGGTTGGAGGTGACCATATTAAAACATGTTTTTCTCTACGTGTGGTAATAATGTTTATGCTGGTTAGCGGAGAAAAAAATAAGCCTCATCGTTAATTTTAAGCTTTAGGATAAACTTAATTTTTTCGGTATCGACTCTTGAAAACGGTGACTTTGTTTATTGCGAGTGTGTGCTTTTTCTGTGATCCAATTGAATCTTATAGAGGAAGAGTTTAAGTTATTGTAAATTATTTGCAAAGAACGCCTAGACATACATTAATAAATGCTGAGAACGTCGCCTGGTGGAAGTTTTTGTTGGATATGTTCAAATAATTTTAAGCTCCACGATCTCTTTCAGCAAGCGAAAGAAAGAGACTCATTTATGCCGAAAACACTTTTCGACCATGAAAACAATTTTGAATTTAATTGTATGACTTAATAATCGATGCTGATGTTAAAAATAAAGTTAAATAAATAATTAAGAATTAAGACATTACGGTAGTTATGCGCCATGCTGTATACATATCGTTGGTATCATAAGGAGAGGCCCAAATTCATACAACTGCAGAAACTGTATGTCTAAAAATGAAACATTTTTTGTAAGCCGTTAATTTTGATACCATCGAGTTGGCGTCTTTCTAAATGAAACCAACGATATTCATTATTAAACAACATTTGACAAAACATTAATAAGCAATAAAAAAAAATACAACTTTAAAATGTTTTATTAAATTTAAACAAATGCTTTTGCAAATAAATTGGCCCCTATATATGGCACATAGTGTATGCACACATCTAAACAAGACTTTTACGAGTTTTGGGTGATCTTAATTTTCAAAGTTCTAAGTAGCACATAATGAAAATGTTTTATAGCAAACTTTTTAATGCTTCTCAAACTTTATAATTTCATGTTTTATTAAAATAAAAAATAATTTAATCACTTTAACCTTAATCCCCACTATATAGCCCTAAAAGTTTAATCCCACTCACTTTAAGAAGAAATATTAATTCAAATGCTTGTGCTTTTCGCTTATTTAAAAACGACTTGCTTCTTTTTCTGTTTTCTGGTGTTTTAATAATTTTTCTATGACGTTACAAATATGTATGTTATGTCAGAATATTTTTTTAAACAAAAATATAAAATTTGCAAGTTTATTTTGACTATGTATGCTTCAACATTGACGACTCATGTTGTGCTACTTTGCTATGGTACATATTACGAGCATTCGGAAGCAGCAGGGGAACTGATGAAATTAATTAATAACTTAAAGACATTTTTCGTAAATATAAATTAAAGTTGAGTAAAAAAATAAACCCATTAAGTAAGATGGTATAATGGACTATGAATATTGTAGCATGACTCCTAGAGTAGATACTTAAATAGTAATTTTATTCAAATAATTTGGACTACTGAGTAAATTTTATACTGAATATAAAGGCATTAGGGTGTATCAAAAATATGAATATAAAAAGCCGTTTTTGAAACAAGTTACCCCTAACAATTTTATAAAACAATATTGTTTAATATTTCACGTTTAGGCTAGTAATTAGTCAGCTATAGTTGTGGGTTCGGTTCCTGCCAGAGACTCTGGTATGTTTCATTAAGCTTTTAAAGCCTAAGTTACTATTGCTCAGTTATTTAAGTAAGGATATAATTTGTAATGGTATTTGTAACTCTAAATAAAAAAAAAATAATAAATTGAACGTTTGGTTTGTCTAAAATCAGGAATAAAGAAAACTAAAAATATTTTTTGTTAATGAGTTTTGTTTTTGTAACACTTTTCGCAGAAATTTTTTAGTACCTTAAAATAATATCAAAATAAGAACTTTCCCAAGGGGATAATACCAAAAATTCTCAAAATAGCTTCCATTTGTCAAGCTGAATTTTGGTACGCTGAATCCAGTGGTGCTTGACGTTTTTTTTATTTTAGATCTTGTTTTTGAGAAATACCGTTATTTCGAAAATGTAGGAACTCAAAAACGGTTAAGGTTATTGAATTACCTAACAAAAATACCTAGCCGTTATCTCCATTTCTTAAGGGGGCTCCCAAACAAAAGTTTCAATATAGGCTAGAAATATATTAAAGAATAAATCCCATAATTGCCTAGGAATCGCCGCTAAGGAAATAATATGTATGGCCGGCCTCCATTCATTGTTCGCCTCGAAATTTTTTTTTTAAAACATACTTGCCCTTTATCTCAACTCCTTAGGCGGCTCCCATATAACATTCGGCGGCGTTTTACAATATTCTTAAATTAAGCTAAACTTTTTCATCTTTTGTGAATAAAATCAAAAGTTCTAGACAGCTTTTAATCATGTATCGTTTGTTTTGAATTTTTAAAAAACAAAAGTTTTGATATTTTGCTTATAAATTTTGGTTTTTTTTAGGATATTCAATAAAACATTTTTGAGTTAGGCGAATTATGTTATGCAACCTCCTCCATTTTCGAAATAACGGTGTGTCTCGAAAACAAGAGGTAACCAAAAAAAAAAAACGGTTGGCACAATTTGATTAAGGTTAAAACGCCAGGTGCCCCGCTTGTAAGTATTTTTTTTTTTAAAAAGCACAGTGTTATTTAAGTGTAAACAAATTTCAATAAGTTAAAATTTATTTAATTTGATTTCTCTTGAAGTAATTTTGTTTTGTGGAAGCCAGTTTATGGTACAAATTTTATTTATTTAAACGAACAAAAAAAAAAAAGACACCGACAAAAAAAAATATGCGCCTATGTTGGCGTATTTGATATTCAACAAATATTCTTGGATTTTGGGTGCCCCATAGATACTTTGCAATTTTGTTAGTCACATGATATTTATTCTTTATTAGATAAGACTGTACAACAAGAACGATGTCTTATTTTATAGTACTGTAAATATAATGTTATACATTTTTGTGATAATTAAACATATAAATATATAATAACTAAAGGCTAATTTTCAGGATTGATATTAAAAAACATTTATGTTTAAAATCGTTTTAAATACAAAATCCTCTTCTTCACTTAACACTTAAATGAAACTTAATTTGTCGATGTGGTACTTTTAAATTCAACTTGAGTTTCCATTGGAATAACTAAGCAAGGCAGCCTCAAAAGCTGCGATAGAGAAAACAAAAGTTTTTTCTATTTTTTACTGAAGTTTACTGCATTTTACTAAATTGCGTTCGCGTACACAAAATACAGTAAATGAGAACACAAATTGAGAGCGTAAAGTGACAGTTCTTGTCTGACCATTTACAAATTTTTAAGGCAGAAATTTTTGCAGTAAAATTTAGTAAAATAAAAAAATATATGTTTCAAAAGGTAAACAAACAAAAGTAACACATAAAAAGATTACAAATTGTGAAAAAATTAATAAATAAAAGAAAAGTTGAAATAAAAATTAAACCAAAACAAAAAGTAAATAAATATTAATAAATAAAACTTTTTTAGTGAAGCATTTATTTGGCTAAATAGCAACTTTTGAAACTTTTTTTGTAATGTTAATTTTTTTAAAGTTGTAAAAGTGTGAAGTATTTGGGTACTTAAGTAATCAATAGCAAAAAAAGGATTCATGTTCTTTTGAATAAATTTACCCGCCAAAAACTAGTAAAATAAAATAAAATAAAAAACAAACAAATATGAAAGATTAAATAATAAATACAATTTGTTTGTATTTTCCAAAAATGTTCATGTTCTACAAAGTAGTAAATCGAGTTCCGATAAGAAAACGAGTAAAGTAGTCAAAAGTGTAAACATTTTTAAGCACTTCAATTATTTGCCATTTAAAAAAATTTGCTTTCGCGTACTTTTTTGGACAACAGCTTTTTGTGAGAGCAAATTTTACAATTTTCTCATTTACTGCATTTTACTGTTGAAGTACTCAAACGCACCTAATATGACAACAATACAACAACAACAGCAAAAGATGTTTTTTGCGACCACCTTGCTAACAAATAAACTTTTTTATGTTATTTTTTTTCATTTTGTAGTGCTACCATACTTTTATCTTACTGAAATAAGACTTTTCAAATAAAATTAAAAAAATCAATATGTATTTAAATACGATTTAAGTTTTTATGAAAATTTACTTAATTTAGACTTATGGCGTTTTCTTTTTTGAGTTAAATTCTGCATTTATTCTGCCTTTTACATTTTTGTATGTTCTTTTCTGAAAAACATGTGTTATTTTAAAAGTGTAAAGAGTTCTTTTCTGATGATGTTCCCTTTAAAATTAAAAAATGCTACATGTTCAACACTCATTTTAATTAAAGGGGCATGAGTGCAGCACTAGATCAGGGCGAATTCAGTACAAGGTGGTGGCAAGTTTCGAGCCGTAAACACTAACAATGCGATGCAAAAAACATCTGTTGTTTCTGTTGGCTTTGGATTGTTGTAGTCTTACCACCACCTGCAATTGAATTTACCTTGCGCTTATTGTACTTTATTGCTTTATGCCAAAATTTGTGTTCTTTTGTAAACGTAAAATGTGAAACACTTCTTAAAATTAGGGGAGCATTCAAAAATGTTGTCAAGTCACATGTATCACTTATGTAACACATTTTTTAGAAAAGAAAGCGCCTGAAAATTGGGCATAAGACAAATAACATGTAGTCTACAACAGACATGAAATGCTTAACATTAACACTAACATAATGCTAGTGTTAAGTATAGACTCATCATGTTAGAGTTTTTCTCATGTTTTAACACGGCTTTTAAGCCATGTGTTTTAACAACTCTTTTATAACATAAAATGACGTTTAAGCTTGACAGAAGTCATTTTGTTGCTTTTTTTCATTTTACACACACTATTGTTTGGAATATGCTTCGACGACAATCAAAAAATAATGAAATTTCTTAACATTAACATGAGTACTATACTCCACCATTAACATATTAAAAATTCAACATGGAGTCTTAACATCATGTTTTAACAGCATTTCATGTCAGTTGTAGACTCGGTGTAAGTAAACAAAAAATATACATATAAAAATGTATTCATAAAAATATTTAAAATTTAAAAAGGTTTGCATATAAAGGGGTTCATAGGTGGGTCATACCGTAATTTTATTTATTCACGAATTTTGGTAGGGAAACTCCCACAAGTGGTGCACGCTTTAAGATATTCGGGCTTGCTCGACTATAAATTTTTATTTTATTTTTTTTACTTATAATGATATACTCATTATTTGTTTAGATATTTTGTTAATATACGAACACCCTAATATGCAATAGATTCTTGCAAAACGCCATAAACATTTCAAACCATAAAATGCAAAAATAGAATTGGAACATGGCTGTTTGGGAATGTGGGTTTTAAGAAAAGTTCCTGTTTTAAATGTTTAAACCACATGAGTTTTTGCAAACAGGCTGTCTGTTTTTTATGTTGTATACGAGCTGTTTTTGTGTAAAATGATTCTTCTAGTCAAAATAAATTTTTTTAAAGCAAATAAAAACTAAAGAAAAATTAAATACTAAAACAACAAGGACCCTTTAAGGATTTGGCTCTGTTCTCTTTTTTAAGCAAAATTAACTTTTGACTCTCTCTATCCTGACTTTCATTATGAGTATAAAATAAAGTGGTTCGTACAAACTAATAATTTCACTTTATTGTGGCAAGTTAATTAAAATCTTCAAGATTTAAATTAATTTAGTTACGAAAAGTGCGTGAAGTTATGTTTCGTGTAAGTTTGAAGTTGCTTAACCCTTATGTGATTGACAAAAAAAACTACTTGTTTTGTACGACAAGGTACCCGGGTACCTTCATCCAAATCTTATGAAAAATGAACCATTTTCCAACAAAATTTGAAATGTTGCAAACGTTTAAAATCACTTGTGTACTTTAAGGGATTTCTTAAATTTATTAGCCGTGTCTAGATAAGGGCGTAATGTAAAATATCAGCAGAAAATAAATTGGGCGAGGTGATTCCCCTTACAAGCAAAAATATAAGCGTTGGCAGAATATTTTTTCATTATTTCCATTTTACTTTTGTATCTATACAGGGAATTTTGTTTTGCAGAAAAACTTTTATAATTGCTGTGAAACTTTTCAAATAACCTCAAATACTAGTAAACGTAATAAAAGATTTAGTTCTACAGAAATACACAATTTATTGTGTGAGAGGGAATCGAGTGCCGAAGATTTTATTTGTTCAGATGAGGAGGATGATTACATTGAAGAAGATAACGAAATGGAAGTGGAAGCTTCAGATGCTGAACCTAGATAGAATAGATTAGGATTCCTCCGACTCATCTGAAACCAACGAAAGTGATTAAATCGAAAGCAGAAACGCATTTTGTGGTAAAAATGGTTCTTGTTGGTTACTGGAGCCATTTCTCAAACACAGACTTCGAATAGAAACGTTTTAGAACAATGCGGCAGAGCAACCCATAAATATAAATCGTGAATCTAGTTTTAGTCTAGTTTAGTATCAAAAGTATTTTGTCACCTGAAATGTGTGACATTATATTACGAGAAACGAATTGAAAAAGGAGAAACATTTCCGTAAACTGCAATACACAGATTGGCACAAAAAACGCAACCGCTAAAAACAATATATTTAAAACTTTCGACGTAAACGAACTAAACGCATTATTTGGCGTTTCGATACAGACAGCAATGGGTTAATCCAGGTTTAAGTTGTTTTTACGATGCATACGTTTCGATAACGATTTTACCCCGTCAGTCGAAAGCACTTTGACTTTTAAGGCCGAAATTATAAAGTATAACAATAAAACCATGAGGGTGTCGATAACATGGATAAGTTGTTGGGGGAATAAACTTGCAAGCGTAGAACAAGTCGGTGGCCGCTAATCTTATTTTTTAATGCTATAGATGTAGCAGCCAGCATTGGCTTCATATGTTTTTTGAATGGAACACAATACACACTTCACTTCTACTGATCACCGTAGAAAATTTTTAAAAAATCTCAGTGTACAATTGCCTTTTAAAAACACAAAGCGGCCTGTTGAAAATTATAAGGTGATGGCAAAAGCTCACACAAGAACAGCAATAGATAATATTCTTGAAATATGTTTATACTACTGTACTTCCAGATACCTCTAATGTGTAAAGAGATTTAAGTGGCCGTATCGCAGTAGCAGGAAGTTGCAAAATCTGTCCGAAACTTCGTCTGAACAAAGGAAAACACACAAAACTTGTAGCAATTGCTATATACCAATTCGCAACTCGCATTCGGTAAATCGTACAGTACGCACAAACTGTGTACAGGACGCGCAACCTACATAAATTTATAATCATACATACGTCCATGAAAGATATATTCACATGAATGTCAATATGAACATATGTACTTATGTATGTATTGTTTTTTTTTTTTAAACATGTAAATATGTAACTGAGATTTTATTACTTTTTGTAAATATAAGTGAATATAAAAAAAAAATTGACAGAGCATTTTTCATAGAATCGCATAAAGGTACCTGGGTACCTTGTCGAACAGTTAAGGGTGTATGAAGAATGTTGGCATGCAACGCCTATCTGAATTTATTAATTTTTTTAAAGCTCTCAAAAATTAATAAAATATCGAAAGTTAGGAGCTCTCAAGAAGTTTCAAGAACGATGGTTGCCAATTTCTACAAAAAAAATTAATTTAAAAACGCAAAAGGTACCCGGGTACCTTGTCAGTCACATAAGGGTTAAAAATGTTATTAACACAAGCAGTTATGGAGGATGCTGATAAAACTAAGTGAGTAGACCGTAACGAATCCTTTATATACATCAACACCAGTTCAATTTTTACTACGTAAAAGTGGAAACGCTACATTCGGCTGTAAGAAGGTAAATCAAGAAACTACTTATTCGTATAAAATTTTATATAAATGAAATTATTCCTTCTGATTGTTAACAAAATAAGATTTAATTTCATACTTATATGAGCCAAAATAATGATGCAAAGCTGAGGTTAAACACTTAAAAATTCTTGCATTAATATTAAATGAAAAAATAGTGCAAAAATCTGATATGCCTTAAAGGACACTTTGATGAAATTTAGTATAGATTCTTATTGTCACAAGTACGAGCCTATTGCTAATGGTGAGAATCTGTCCCTTATTTCAAATAAACAAATTTTATTGAAATCAATCAATATTGGACCCCTTGTGGTAGTAATTTTTCAAAGTAAGCGCTGGTTTCATCAAACCAATTTCACCAAGCTTAATTAAAACTTTTCATTACTTTAACGTCCAGTTAACAATATTTTTTGACAGGCAGCTATAACTGATAGATAATTACAACTGAACTTGGTGAAATGGGGGGTAAACATGTTAATACAATTTTAAGGTAGTTTTTGGCGGCAATTTTTTCCCGATTTTCCCAACGCGCTCACGGCATTAATTTAATCGAATAGTAAAATATCCAATAATTAATTGCGCAGCCACTTTTTGTACATTAACTCTCGTGCTTGTATTTCGGATTCTTTGTACCCCAGTACCGGCATGTTTGCTTATTTCCGTACACATTAAGATGAGAATGAGCTACATTCGAAAACATTTGCCTGGTTTACAAAGTTAACCCTATGACTGGTATCCTAAGGTTTAACTTCTTTCACCGTTTGAATTGTATACGGGTGCAGTTTGAGATGGGAGATAATTATGCACATTTAAAGCAATGGCGCTTCCGAATCGAAACATTCGTATCCTCATGAGCAGACTGGTTTTCACTATCCACTTTTTCTGCCGTTCGTGATGACCTTGGCTGCCTATATTTTGGATTTTCTAGTGTTAAACCAGTCTCTCCAAATTTGTTGGCCCATTTTCGAATGATAAGGATAATTTTCGCATCAGTTAAGTGGCAAAAACCTCGAATACTGCAGTATCTTCTAGGCTCTACAGTCGCTGAATCAGCATTCTAGTAAAAGTCTTGAACGCACAGCGCATGGTCCGCCTCGAAGAAACTCCAACTTGTCTACTGGCATACTACCCGCATTTCTCACATTCGATGCGTTCACGCAGTCAGCTAGAGAAATGTGGTCTTTCTTTTGAGACACCTTTTATTTAAAATCGTGCCAAAACCTTTAATTTGAGAGTACACTTGAGTGGGTGCTATGCGAACAAATTAATCGATTTGGCTAATTTTCAATATTTAATACTCCTTTTATTTTAGAAATATATTAAATTGATCTGGGTAAGTTTCAATAGGAAAATTTTCCTATAAATATGTATCATCCTCATCCACATCATACCTGCACTATTCGAAAAACCAATCTCAACATTCACACAGATAGACAAAAAAGCAGACGGACAAACGGAAATCAACTCTGCTCCTCAAAAAATACAAAATATAGAATCTATCAGAAATCAATTCCGATCAAAAGTGGAAGTGATTTCGTATTTTTCTGCACATAAAAAGAAATCACTTTCGATTGGAATTGATTTCTGTGACAGGACTGTATATATCTTTATTATAGATGCTTTATAGGGTGTAAGATTAATTTGAAATAACAAACTTAATGACAAGCTTTCCACCTACGGTGACGGGTAAAAAATATAAACATAAAATACAATAAATTAAACTGAAAAAACTTTAACATTTAAAAAATTGTATGCGATACTAATGAAATTAATTTGATGAATTTTTTTTCACACAACTGCACGTTATTCAATTGCCATTAACTGTGAATGGTGATGAACTGCCTACGGAGTTGTCGTTGTAACAATCAAAAAGGAAAATTGTTGCCACAAGCTGTGTTGTTCGCATACCAAATGCAATATATAATCACTACCACTAGGGGCTAAAATTATATGCAAATTTATATTTTTTTTTCTTGGAGTGTTCAACTGCAATTTATAAAACTATTTTTATTTTTAGAAAGGTTTACAAACAAATTTTTGTATGAAAATTTTATTGGTCAATATGACCCAATTTAACTTTTGAACTCACTTTTTTATATTGAAGATACAGTATCGAACTAAAATGTTATTTAATCCTTGACAGGATTGAAAATAAGTAAAAAGGTTTTTTTTTCGTTTTTCGTTAATATAAAAAAATATGTTTGTAGTCTTTTTAGGTCAACGTGACTCATCTGAATTATTGGGGCTTATTCTTTGCCTACAATAAAAAGTTTGCCGCTTATTTCTAATGTTGGGTAATATTAACACTACTTATTTTTCGGCTGAATATCTACTTATTTTCGCTCGAGTTTCCCACAGAATGCAGTACTTACAATACGCTTACTAGAAGTAAAAAAAATATCTAGTTATAATTAAACTACCAGCGAGTTAAATGTTAAGTTCTTATACTTTCTGTGTGTTCAATCGACTAATTCTTGTTCGATTAATCGTACAATTTTAGACGATTTAATGTTAGAATAATTTAAAATTGCTAATTTCGATTAAACGATTCATCGAAGAATTTATACCGATTAATCGAATAATAATAATATATAGTACATTTACAATGCGCGTGTAACATTTATTGGAACGGTGGTTAATTTTATTTATGTAGCTCCATCAACATTTTAGCTAAATCAACTTTGACCATATTTTTTGTTATGGGAATCAACTATTTTCAATTTTACTATTATTTTCATGTTTCCAGGCTAGTGAATGATTGCAGGAGGGCTCAGGCAGAAATCTTGGGGAATTATGTGGTGAGGCTGTGCAACATCACCGACAACGAGATAGCTGATGAGTTGGCAAGACTGGGCTCGGATATAGAGGATTCTGACAGTTTGCAGGCGGTCAGGCATACAATCGGGGTTTACTTGGAACAATTAGGGATAGGGTTCTAAGTGGGACTAATCGGGTCGGGGCGAGTCGACCGCACTGCTGGGTATCGCGTTCGCTGTGGCCGTTAATAAGTGGGTCAAATTTGATTCCGCTGCTTGGCAGGAGTAGGGCCTGCGTCGGGACCATGATTGGTATTATCACGAGCCACTGTATGATAAACAGGATGGCGATGAGAATAGAATCTGACTTGCCGGATACATGTAGGTTGTGTTAGAACCCAGAGTAGTTGGAGACAGTTGAGCCCTTTTGGATTCGTAACGGGAATGACCTGGCTGCGCCGCAGGATACTGAGGACTAGGAACGTGTAGGCCAGTTTTCTGCTTAAAGGGGTTGTTTTTGGATTGTGCTGTCTGATTTTTCATCTTCCATTTTTTTCTCTTTTTCTGAGCTTACACTATTTTCTTCTCCTTTTCTTTCATACCAGATTTCTTTCACTAACTATAGCGTCACAATTGACCATACTGGTCTCTGTGTGAAGGTGTTAAGTTTTCATCACACAAGCCTTTCTAACTAAACCTAACCTAAATTTCCAAAAATCCATCACTTTGATGTCTGCATCTTCACATTCATCAGCAGAATCAGCCTTGTCAAAACTCATTCCTAGTGAACGAAATATTCTTATGTAAATTATTAACATAATGGACCTACAGGCAACATTGTTTAAAAAAAATACTGAGGACAAAGCTACAGCTTTTTTTCTTTTTGTGTTTTTTATATTGGCAAATTGCATTTTTTACACAAATATTATATATACACAGTTCGCAAATGAACACCATTAAAGATTATTGTGTTAAATTCTGCACTGTCATTGCTAAGATGCATATTTACTCAGAACTGAAAACCGTTTTAAGAAAGAATAAAATTTTCGGTTGTTATTAGCGTTTGCAATGTTGCCTATTGGCAATAATGGGGTTGAAAGGGTTAATCATTTTACACTGTTGCAAAGAAATATTTTTCCTCTTTTAGCCAATATATGTATATACTGTGTTTATCAGATAAAAACTCACTGAATTACACGCCTTTGGATTTTGAAAAAATAGTTTTGTTTTATGTTTTTTAAAGATTTGAAGTGCCTCCATTAAGGCAAGCTAATTTTTTAATCAATATCTAAAAGCGATAAAGTTAGTTCCTTATAAATTACAAAATTTTTTTTCATCGTTATACTTTCAATAAAAAAAAATTTTGTTTCTTTGTTGTCATTAACGAATAATGATTAAGAGTTAAGAGAAATTTTATTTCTTATATAATTTCATTTTTTACTAATCGCCACCATAATAGTTTTCCATTGATCTGGGTGAAATCGTTCACCTTATTCGTCACACTCAGATCCTAAATATGGCGGAAACGATTACATGCGCACTCCTGTAATTACAAGAAACTGGTTTAGAATTCAAATAATATTATATATGTTCCCATCGATCCTTTAAGGAGCATAGAGCCTCCTATTCAAATTATTTGATATGTATTATAGTTATTATATTTCCATTATATTTTGTATTAGTTGATTGCTATTATGGCTTCTGTTGTCTCCTACAAACACACTACTTCTTTCTAGAAAGAGTTCCATATAGTTTGAAGCGATTGCGATAATTAAAAAATGCGTGTCCAATAGTCCTGTTCTTATTGTGAAGCGAGTTATTTCAAGTTTTTTGTTCACAAGTTTAGGTCACCATATTAATCATTCATTATGCTTTGAGTTATTAGTTTTATATTTAAATTACCAGTAGATTTAAAACTCCGATCTAAATTAATTGTTTGTGAATCGATATGTGCTTTTTAGAGAGGAATTAGTTATTTTTGTAAAAAGGTGGGTTTCAGTTTCTCTCCTTTTTACATGGTATGCGATAATTCTAAGTTAAAATTGAAAAAGTATTATAAATTTTTTAGTTTTTGCATTTATTTTCATTATCGTACATGTTACATGTTATCATTTGAATTTTTGGCATATCGCATTACATTCATAGTATATTTTAAATGAATGCCGAAAATGTTAATTATATGAAAAGTATGCTACAGTTTTATTGTACCCAATTTGCCCTAAAGAATTTATGGCGACGTATAAGTTATTTATACGTATATTTTGCAATGTTAATCATACGCCGAGATGTTTCGAATTAATAATTGAATTTTTTTTTTATTATGTTAGTTTTTTATTAAAACAAAATTTTTCTTTTTTAAATTCATACAATATTCAAAGTCTCAGCGCCTCTAGAGCATTAAAGAGACATACTGGCAATAATTAAGACTAATTAAGTTTATAAAATGGTTTTTATATTTTCAAT
The DNA here is from genome assembly GCA_949318255.1 of Pollenia labialis. Taxonomy (NCBI): domain Eukaryota; kingdom Metazoa; phylum Arthropoda; class Insecta; order Diptera; family Polleniidae; genus Pollenia; species Pollenia labialis. The sequence continues at coordinate 76,787,227 of OX439141.1, read as the reverse complement.
TACTTAAATAGTATAGCTAAATAATTTTTTATTGGTGTATGTAGATTTTTGTTACGTAGTGTATAATCAATTATGAGCCAAACTGCACATATATTTATAAAAGTTTTTTGAAAATGGGTCCAATTCTTATATTTCCTGCAAGATTGCACAGTGGTTAATTCCGGCCAAAAATCCATAACTTCTTAATTTCTTTACGTAAATTACTGAAATTTGGTGACCAACTTAAAAATAGCATGCTTGATCCCTAGGAACATACCAGTTAATCATTGACGACCCAAAAGTATCGAACCAAATTAAAAAATGGCTTTGGCGGTGTAACAAAATATGATCATTTGTAGCGATTATATTACTAGTTTGTATATATGCTCATCTCCTGTCACCATGTTTTTGCCTAACTCGATTTTAATGTCCACAACTGTTCCTGGCTTCGCCATTCGAGCCATACAACTCCCGAGGGCCAATACGTTGAGTTATTCGCCGCGCATAACCACTTAGCGCAATTAGTGAATGAGCCAACACACAATTCGTGTGTTGTAGGGCAATCTCGAAATACTCTTGACCTTTTTCTCACTTCTCACCCTGAAAAGTACGAAGTGAGAACACTCGATCCTCTCGGGAATTCGGATCACAATACCATTTCTGCTTACTTTTCATATTCGGCACTTCATAGCGTTTCGAAAACAGCCCCGAAACGCTCGATTTTTATTTATGAAAAGGCTCGTTGGGCCGAGCTTAACGAATTTTACCGGCATTTCAACTGGAAACTTTGTTTCCTTGACAATAATGTTGATGCCGCAGCAAAAATGGTCGTAAATGTAATTTTGCTTGGAATGAAACTTTTTATTCCCTCGAAGCAAATTTCGGTTAAACCAAAACTTAAGTGTTGGTTTAACCAGACGTGCAAAAATGCAGTCAGATCCAGAGAGGAGGCGTTTAGTAGTTGGCGTTTGAATAAAAACGCAACTACTGATCACCTACGAAAGAAGGCAAGATCTGAGTGTGCCAAAGTACTTAGACGGGAAAAATTTCTACACGAACAGCGTCTTCGTGCTAAGGTCCTTGCTGCTCCTCGGGGCAGTAAGACCTTTTGGTCCTTCGTTAAAAGAGTTAGGGACAGTGCTAGTTCTTCTATCCCAGCGCTTTTAAAGGACGACCAAATATTTACTGACCCGATTGATAAAGCTAACCTCTTGGCTGAACTGTTTGCAAGTAATTCGTTCTTGCCGGAAAGCAATCAATCACTGCCCGTGGTCGGAAGAGTATCATGTACTATGCCCAAGATATTTTTCCGATCACGCGCAGTCAAAAGGGTTCTTTCGGATCTTAACGTAAACAAGTCACCGGGGCCGGATGGCATATCAGCACTGGTATTGAAACAGTGCTGTTCGACGTTAGCTCGTCCGTTGGCCAACCTTTTCAGCTCTTCGTACCGTGCGGGAATCTTTCCCTCTTGCTGGAAGGTGGCCAATGTTCAGCCAATCCCCAAGAAGGGTGAGGCTACTAACCCTGACAATTACCGCCCAATCGCAATTTGCTCTTCGCTCTCGAAGGTGATGGAGAGCATGGTTAATTACCATCTTGTGAAATATCTGGAGACGAATTCACTTCTCAGTGACAGACAGTATGGTTTTCGTGGTAGCCGATCTACAGGAGACCTGTTAGCGTTTCTTTCAGAACGTTGGAGTCGGTCCATTCACCGCTTTGGTGAATGCAAAGTGGTTGCTCTGGATATTTCCAAGGCGTTTGATCGAGTGTGGCATGGTGCGCTTGTGTCAAAGCTTATTGCTTTTGGTGTCGGTAATGATTTCTCTCGATTTATATCGAGTTTCCTCAGTGATCGCACTATACGTGTTGTTATAGATGGGATTGCATCAAACGAGTTTCATCTGAATTCAGGGGTACCGCAAGGTTCTGTCCTTTCTCCTACGCTATTTCTTATATTTCTTAATGACCTTCTTAGTCATACTTCAAATCCTATCTACTCTTTTGCAGATGACAGCAACATTTGTCATTCATATTCCTTCGATCATAGGCCAAGCCTTGTTGAGATTGGGGGCAAAAGGCAGAATATGAATGACACACTTAATCAGGACCTGGCTGCAATCTCTGAGTGGGGTCAAGCGAATAGGGTCGAATTTAATGCACGCAAGACCCAATGTTGTATGTTGACCCACAGACGGGCCGTGGGACCAACTATGTCATCTGTAGTAATGGGTGGCATTGATATTGAAGAATCGGATACTCTTGATGTTCTGGGCATGAGAATACAGTGCGATGTCCGCTGGAATAAACACGTTTTTAAAGTGTCGAAAGAAGCATTCAAGTGTTTAGGTTTTTTAAAACGGTGCAAGACTTACTTCACTTCATCCGATCTCCTTACTATCTATACCACCTATATCCGACCGAAGATGGAATACAACTCCCATATATGGGCAGGGGCTTCAAAGTCTATTTTGAACCTTCTGGACCGTGTACAAAGGAGGGCGGTGAAGCTCATCAATGACAGTAGGGTATCCAACTCTATTGACTCATTGGAGCATCGTCGGAATGTGGGTTGTGTGGCACTTTTCTATCGATATTACCATGGGAGGTGTTCCACTGAGATGAGTGAACTTATTCCACCCGCCCGAGTATTTCTTCGTAATACTCGCTCATCCAGTGGATCACATCCGTTTGTAGTCGATTGTCCTGTGTTTCGCACAACGCATTATAGAGAAAATTCGTTTTTCAGTCGAACTATCCGTATGTGGAATAAACTTCCCGCAGAGGTCTTCCCCGATACTTACAATTTATTAAGATTCAAGTCAAATGTCCACAAACACTATTCCCTCTTTCCTCCTTCCCAAACCTTATTTTCCTGATCAACACAATGCACTGCATATATAGGGGGCATCCCCTGAGTGTTGGTTTATCGCTAAAAAAAAAAAAAAAAAAAAACTGAACAAATAAAAGTAGATATGATCATATGGTTATAACATAATATGAAAACTTATGTGATTATATACATACGTGGATCCGACGTGAGCTCCTTTGGGTTGGGTGAGGGAGGGTGGGCATTGTTTAGGAACCTTTAACTGAAACATACCATTTTGCAAAATTTCTTTTGGAGAGACCATAGAAATGGTGTATATTTTTCCATTTTAGGTGGGTGGGGGTTAAGGTGGGATGGGATGGGATGGGATAAGTATGCGACTGCATAACTATGAGGGGTGTGCTGGAAATCGAAAACGCAAAACGCAAGGATTTTGAAGTTGTTTTTAATACACTATGAACCTTTTTTATAATTTTTGTTATAAAAATCTGTGTAAAAGAGAAATATTTGTATAATATTTGTCATCAAATTTATTTATTACAGAAATCTTTTTAAAAACGGCTTTTGAAATTGTTTATAACAAATATCTGTCTTACATGGCGTCATATAAAATTATCTTTAAATTAACATATTTTATTGGGCATATATTCAGTATAAAAATAATAGAACGATATTTATATATTCGAACTTCCAAAACATACCAAAAATTGTATGAGAGCTTTTTAAGAGAAGACAACACAATTTTAATTTTATTTTTATCTTTATTACTTAAGAAGATACATTCTTTACCAAAAAAGTACAAAAATTATATTTTTGCCCTGTTTTATATGCAAAATGTGCAAATTTCAAAAAAGTACCAAACACATGACAATTTAATTTACGATTCCATAATGATATTTTTGAATTTTACGTCTTCATCTGTTAGATCACGAGATATAATATAACGGATTTGTCTCGTTTTTGTCCATTTCTAACCACTTATGGCCCAAATACACTGATCAAAGTACTCATCAAGTTTTGTGGTAGTATTAGTGAAAATGTGTTTGTATGTGTGACACCGACAACGCTTGATGAAAAATCAAAAAATTTAGATATGAAGGCGAATATTACGTCCAGCACACGTACACGTTGAATTCGCCGGCTGGACAAGCATTTGACAAGTTTATTTGGCCCTTTATGAATTGAATTTCCAAAAGACTTTCAAGATTCTGGCTTAAGTTTCTTGAGCTGGGCGATAATCACCCAGTCATTCACGCTAATCTTATAAAAATATATGAAGCCACTTAAAATGATCTGGTTACTGCGGTGGCAGCTGAAATGAATAGTACTTACTTTTGATATTTAACAGTACTAAATCAAAAAGTATCACTTAACCTCCCCTAGCCCCACCTTTTCTGTTATGGTCTCTTTAAATTTGGCTTTCTTAAGGTCTTATTTATTTTAAAAGTAACTCACAATCACTTCACTTATCCAAAAAAATAACGCTCACAAAACCACAATTATGACACGGAATGATTAATTACTAATACGGGTTAAACAAACGTGCTTATTTACATAGAAAACTTTTAAGGAAAAATCAAAGCTTTTTTTAATTTTAAAGTACAAAAATCAACTTTGAATACCTTAAATTCGTAAGAAACAAAGTATATACTTTGCTTCAGTATTAACATTAAAATAGTTATCCAAGAGCCAAATTAAGAAATGAGTTGTATGTGATCAACATTTTATTACCCTTTAACAGTTGAGGTGAAAATTTGGGACATACATAATGATGCGGTCGTAAAATTTCCCCCCCTAAATTTTAATAAAAAAAAATTATTAACAAAAATTTTTTTTGTAATGATTTGTTTTTGAAAAAAGAGGTACGACATTTTTAATCACAAAAAATAAAGAAACCAAAATTTTTTTTTATTTGTTTAAACAAAACCGTTACATTACTTCCCAAATCTTTTTTAATATAAAAAAAACGATATAAAAAAAACTCGACAAAAAAATATGAATTTAAAATAAACAAAAACTTAGAGGGAATTTTTCACAGCCAAATGTATGCACTTAAAGATATAAAAGAGATCATTAAAAAAAAATAATAAGAAGCCGTATTCCGTATTTTGCTAAAGCTAAATCTCTATCGCTAAAAATCTATAAAGTTGATTTAGCGATTTTTGGCTACGAATGTAATTCTGTAACGTGCATTTCTAAAGCTGAAGGTCCACACCATGCCTTCATGCGTAGATGCGTATGATACTTTTTATACATTTTATGCGTTTCTAAATTCAAGTTACATGCCATGCGTTTTATGCGCCAAATTTGTTATTTTTATCAGCTGTTGTGCTAATATGTTTATCAATGAAAAGCAATTTTCCCAAAAATGGAAAGTGTAATTGATATTTTAATAGAATTTATTTAAAAGAATTCATAGAGGAGTAAGCTTTTATTATAAAAATATTCGTGATTTTTCACGGTATTAATAATTTTCCAGTTCATGGCATTTGTTCAAAAAAAAAAAATAAATATAATAAACACAACAAAGATGACACTCAGAACATAAAGTAATCGATAACTAGAATGACAAATTTTGTTCGTGGTAAAATTGTGCTTAAATGTATTTTATTCTTTAAAGTTTATACAATTTTTATAACGAAAGCTTTTTCTCTTATTAAAAACCTTTTTAAATGCAAAAAAATAGTAAAAAGTAATCCACCACCCAAACATATTTATCGATAACATTGAAAATAAAATATGATTTGTCATCCATGGCCATCAATAACAGCTGGCTTTTTTTCACCACACATGCGACGGATACAAAAGTAGAAAGTAAACCTACTTTCATGCGTTGATACAACTATGTATTCTATGCGATTTTCTGTGTAACTTGTCATATACAATAACACTGATTCTACTTTTTTGGCAGATGCATAAAAAGGCCAGATGCATAAACGCATGGTGTGGACCTTCAGCTTTAGTTTGGCAATGCCTCAAAAATTTAATTCGCCGCAATTCAAGCCTATAATGGCATGGCTAAGATTTTTAAATTTTGTTTTCTCTAAGGCATTTTAGCGATCGAAATTATGCTTTTGCTAAGCGAATTACAGAAAATCTGATCTGATAAACTCTGGGCGGGAGAAATGGGCGTAGCACCTCTCATACTAAGACCTTATTGTTAGATATCTGCGAAAGTTTCGCAATTGAGTACAAGCATTCGACAAAATGTGGGTGGGATTAGAGAATTGGGCGTGGCACAAAATAAATTTTTTTGCATCTTATGAACGGCAATAGAAAAATTGTCCATATTTGGTACACACAGCTTTGTTATTAATAAACAATGCCTCTACAAAATTGGGCAGGATTGGAGAAGTGGGAGTGGCACCTCCTATACAAAGGGATTATAGATTTCTGTGTAACTAAAGAATAGTAACAGCAAGTGTATTCAAACTTGGTACAAAAAGGTTCTTAAACAATGCACGAGACCTGTATTTAATAAAATCTACTTAAATTATTTTAATAAGAGTAAAAAAGGGCATTGAGTTTAGCTTGTTTCATATAAAATATTTTTTACTTACAAGAAAACGGACGAGTGGCAAAAATAATTCCTTGAAAATATAACGTTAATTTTGATAAGGGGTAAATTTTTTTCTACTAATGGCGTTTTCTTTTCTAATTAAAAGTGTACCTGATTTTTAAGAAGTGTTGTATATTTTACGTTAACAAAAGAACACAAGTTTCGGCATAAAACAATAAAGTACAATAATCGTTAGTAATTTGGAGCCTTTTCGAAGTAAAAAAATACAAGAGACGAACTTAAAAAATTTATTTTTGCTGATATAAAAAAACCAGCTGTTAATCTAGTGCTATACTCATGCCCCTTTAATTAAAATGAGTGTTGAACATGTAGCATTTTTTTCTTTTTACGGGGAACATTTTCAGAAAAGAACACGTTGCCCCTTTTAAACATAACACATTTTTCAGAAAAGAACATAACGAAATGTAAAAGGCAGAATAAATGTAGAATATAACTTAGAAAAAAAAAAATACGTAAATGGTGACGTGTGGTAATTTTACCACCAGCATGTCCGTAGCTCCGCTCGCGCTAAGTCGAGCTGAGCCAAGAGACAAGTAAATAACAACGATCACGATATGAGAAGAAACTAAAAGAATACAATTTATATTGCGCAATGTAAGAGAGTATTTTAAGAAAATGTAAGAAGAGGTCAAATTTACCACCACCTCAACACATAAAGTTTAAAATTAAAAAAAAATAATTTTTGTCCGAAATTGACCAGTGTAGATTGATTTAAAAATTATAAAAGGTAAAATTAAGAAACCCTCCTGGTCCTTTGGCTTAAAACAAAATAATAAATGTTTGTGATGATCGGCCTGTAAATTTAAATATGCCCTACCCAGTGACTAATATTCCGAGCACTCAGAATTGTAAGTGGAATTGTAACACAGAGTATGCTTTCACTTACTTCATATTGTACAATGTACATGAAACAGTACTACAGGCAGAGAGGAAGTAAGCTAATCGTGGTATAGAATTGAGTGTAACACACTTTCTCTGAAATACGTATGCTATACTTTGTGTGTACGGGGTATTCGGAAGTGTATATACGTTTTTCGTTTACTTTCTCGTACACTTTGTGGGTTGATGGTAAGCAATGAAAAAGCAGCCATGTTCTATATAAAAGTAAACGAAAAACGTATATACACTTCCGAGTACCCCGTACACACAAAGTATAGCATACGTATTTCAGTACGTATAACACACGTGCGTCACTGGGTATATAAAGCATTATCCCAAACAATAACCCTACAATACTTATGTAAGTTAACGAATCTTTATAATAACTTTAGATTTTTTGCTTAATTAATGGGAAGTTGTATCAGTTGCTACGCGTAGGGAGAACTTATAATTTTTTCTCTTGCATTTGCTTTTAACGTTTGCACTTGTTGCTGTGTTTGGTAAATTCGGCAATAAGAAGTAACGGCGTTTATTCGTTTCTTTTTCTTATTATTATTTCAAATTGTTGCTATGTTGCAAAATCACTGTTGTTCAATGAAAAGAAAAGGAAAAAATTTCATTCACTTCTTACTTTTTATTCATATTTCAGGAATAGTACATATTTTGTTTTCATTGATTATTTTCAAAAAAAACACTCATTCATTAGTTAGTTAACGTTTTGGATTTGTAAGAGGCAGACTGGACAAATTATTATAAAGAAAAATGTTGTATTTGAATTTATTAAACTGGACAATTTATTTAATAATAAAAGTAAAAATAAAATTTGAAAATTAAAGACTTGGAATTAAATAAATTTTAAATAAAACTTCATGTAAGAAAAGAACAAATTATAAATTAAAATTCCACATACACAGAAAAAATAGAAAATCGACTTCAATTAAACAATTCGTTCAGACAATTAAATATTTAACTAATTTTGCCCCTGCAAAGGAATTGATCATATCAATTAACGGATTTGTATTTTCGAGTCATGGGCAGGGATGTTAGATGTGACGATTTTACGTCATTTTGACGATTTTTTTCGAAGAATTTACCAAAATGACGATTGATGATTTTTGACGCAGAGTTACTTATGTTTTGACGATTAAATCCCGTCAATAAATTTACTTTAATCTGGAATCAATTTTATAACACTTTAATCTGGCAAGCAGGTTTGGTAGATGTGACGATTTTTCGTCATTTTGACAATTTTTTTGAGAAAATACAGTAAAATGACGATTGACGGTTTTTTGACTAAAAGTAATAGTGTTATGACAATTTTCTGGCATCGAATAAACACAAGAAATATTTACAATTATATTGAAAACAGTCCGAAACTTAAAAATTCATTTTTCGAAACACAAAAATTTTTGAAAATTATACAAAAAAATTCCTCCCCCATCACAAACCAGGTGGATTTCATTAGAAGCATTAGTAATTCAAATTGAACAATTATAGAAATGCCATCGATGCTGCAAAAAATATACACTAGTGCCCTAATTTGCATCTGTTCTATTTGGTCAGCTTTTTAAAAATTGGTTAAGTCCGCTTTGCGTTTTTATGATTTCGATTTGCGACGCTACATACAAATGCATTTTTCGATGAATTCATAATCACATGTGAGGAATTTTTTTCTATTTGTGTGTAAAAAGGCAAATCCCATTTAATTCTGTTAGGCAAGTTATTCTTATTAAAATTGCGTGTTAGGAAGTAAGAAGTTGCTTTTTAATAAGAAGTTGTGTAGAAAAATGAGTGCAATGAGAAGAAAATGTATTAGTTTGGAACTAATATTGGACGTAAAAAAACGTTTCAAGTCGGGTAAAAAGACTGTGGATATAGACAGAATCCTTGGTTTTTAGCACCTTTAACAATAAAAACAATTTGCAATAGAGATAGCGCTAAAAGTTAATTATTTTAAAATAGTTCGAGTTAAAAGCAAATGAGATTTTATTTATTATTATTTATAATAAAAAATAAAAAATTTTTGTTATGCATTTATGCAAATATATTTTTTCTTATGTTTTCTTTTTAAATGATAAATATATTCAGCTTACTTGATGAAATAAATAAAATAAAACTTAACCATATCACTTTCTTTATCATAAATAGAATTTCTTGCTAAAAATTTATATTTTTGAACCAATCCATGCAATAAATTGTCTTTAATTTGTAAAATGTATATATTTGACGTTTTGTTGACGATTTTGTTCAGTTTTCGTGACGATTTTGACGAATTTTGTTAAAACTTTTGACGATTTTTAAGGAAAAAAGTCTAACAACCCTGGTCATGGGACACAAATTTAGTCAATTAAAAAATTAATTGTATGAACAAAATATACACCACATATACACAAACATTTAGTTTTATGGGTTTTGATTAAAAAAATTAATTGCAGCAAACAAAAAATAATTGAATAATTAATGTACACCAATTAAATATTTAATTGAATAGTTTTTTGCAAACATTTTTTCTGTGTTGTGGAAAATAATAAGATTTAATTAAAAATAAACTAAAAATTAAATTTATTATAATTTAAAATTCCATATAGTAGAAAACAATTTATTATAAAACAATCTTGGAAATGAAATTTAAATAGGATGAACATTTTAAAACAAAACAATTTTATCACCTCTATTATAATTATTTATCATAAAAAATATTTGAAAAGATAATAACAATAACTTTAATGTTAATGAATAACGAATGATCTTGACAATATAAAAGGAAATTTTAAATTGGAACAAAACAATTAAAAGAAAAATCTAGAGAAAAACGATTTTTACTTTACTTTGCATGAGACAATGTAACAAATAATTAACTTTTACGAAAATTGTTCCTGTAGTTTTTGTTAAATTGTTAAATTTTCACCTCAGTGGATTTGTCAATAAGCAGAATTGCCGCATTTGGGCGAATGATAATCCAAGAGTGATTGTCGAAAAACCAATGCATCCACAAAGAGTGACTGTTTGGTGCGGTAGATGGGCTGGCGCCATCATCGGTCCATATTTTTTCCAAAATGAGGCCGGTCAGGCAGTTACTGTGAATGGTGTTCGCTATCGTGAGAGGATAACGAGCTTTTTATGGCCCGTATTGATAGATATGGATGTGGACGATATATAGTTTCAAGAAATACAAAGGCTCTATTGCGCGACAAATTCAATAACCGTGTTATCTCACGTGGTGGCAATGGCGATTGGCCGCCAATATCATGTGATTTGACACCATTGGCCTTCTTTCTTTGGGGTTATTAGAAAAAAAAGGTGTGCGTCGATAAGCCATCAACAATTCAAGAGCTAAAGGATGAGATAATTTGGCATATTACCGACATAGAACCTCAATTATGCCTCAGCGTCATCAAAAATTTCGACCATTGGATGGAGGTGTGCCGCCGAGGTCGCGGACGGCCAACAGGCCATACATAATTGAAACATACCAATATTATCATAATTAAAATAAATGACAATTATTTCCTAAATACTTTGTGTTTTATTCAGCTTTAACATGGCCCTCGATATAAGAAATATTGTAGTTTTAATAATTCAAACAAAAAATTTTATTTTTATCTTTCAGCCTTTTAAGTATCCTTTGGAATATATTAAATATTTTATTATATTAAATTATTTCTTCTTGTATTTTTTATCCTTTCACACATTTCGCAAGTTTTTTAGACCTAAATATTAATGAAATATTAAGTTTTTCAATTGATTTTTGTTTAGGGCATAAAATAATGAATACATTTTTTTCTCTATTTGTGCTTCCTCTATTGTAGCCCTTAGCCATCGATAAGAAAACACAAAAAAAAGGAAGGAAAATAAATAATTTATTAGATTTTTTTCGAATGTTATAAAAAACTTAAGAATACCTTTGAGAGCAGGGATGGCAAATACATTTTTTTTAATTTCAACAAAAAACAAAAAAAAATGTAGAGAAAAAAATTCTGCATGCATAAGAAGGGCACTAATAAACATATTTAATTTTTCATACACTAATTTTATTTATTTATTTTAAGACCATATTAGTTACGGTCCCTACTTAATATTAATGGTAAAATTTTAAACACGTGTATAGAAAATTGATTGATTTTTCTTTGAAATGTATTTATTGAACTTAATTTTAAAGCAACGGTATATGTACCAGCGTCATAAAGAAGCGATTACAGCAAATCTACCATTCATTTTAGATGGTTTGATTTCGTACACCACAAAATTTACAAACACAATTTTTGAGGTTAAACCCAATTTGGGACTGGTGGACCTGGCTGAATTATGGAAAAAATTTTAGACGTATTAGTTCTCTTTGTGCCGAAAATTATCTAAATAACTATGTCCATATGGCATTTTTTAGTCTTAAAGTGATTTTAAAAAAGGGTTTTAAATGTAACCTATGTTTACTTACTTTTTCAAAATGAATAACTTCTTTCACTCATTATTTAGTAGCTTTCTTCTTTAACTACTTCTACAACAACTACTATAACTACTCTTTTCTATGTATTTAAAAATTATTATGACTTACTTTCGAATGCGGTCATGGGACGCCCCCTGTAAAGTTAATTGGTTATTTCAGCAGAATTGTAAGTAGTGCTTTTATTTGTTTCTGATTGCTCAACACATTAGTTTGCAGGCGAAGTTTTTACTGGGTAGCTATATTAAAAGTTATGGCTGGAAAATTTTATATTAATAGCATAATTTTTAAGAAAGTTTTGGCCATAAAAATTGTTTTAGTAGTGATAACTGTATCGGAACAATGGTCAAATGTGGACCGATTCCACTAAGTTTTGTACACTCACAATATTATTACAGTAACGGACTGTAGTTTATTTAAGAAATATTCCGTTCAGTCATTTTTAAATTAATAAACATTTAAAATTCCAAGCTAATTTATTTTTAACTGATTCTAACAGTTATTCAAAAAACTAAGTGTATATTAATAAGGATTTTCAGTTGCAGTTAATATTGTCCGTTGATTGAGTTAAATTCTTCTTTTTGTTAAAGTAAATAAAAATGTAATTTAAAGCAACGAAAAGTTCATTTAATTTTTACTGTCAAAAATTCAACCGCGAATTCCTTAAAAACAAATCAATATTCCGTTATCTTATATAAATTAATTGTCAAAAAATTAACTACATATTCCGTAAAAACAAATAAATATGCAGTTATTTTATATAATTTTACTACCAAAAATTAATTTTTACTTATCTATAAAAAATGAATTGCTTGTTTTGTGTAAGCAATACCCATTTTCTATTTGTTAAAATAATTTAGTTAAATACATCAAATTTTTAAAGAAAATAATTGCGAAGCCATATCGGTCATGCTGCTGGTGTCTTATAATTGAGAGTTATTCTGTAAACAAGGTGGTCAGTATAACAAAAGTAAAACAAACGTGTGTAACGGGGTAAGTAAATAAAAATATTCTCCCTCTCTCGCTTATAAGAAAAACAAGCGGACAGGGTTCTGTCTGGTATTTTTAGAAATTCGGCTCTTTTGTGGAGTAAACGAAAATTAAATAAAATAACTGAATATTTAATTGTTTTTACTGAATATGGGGTCAATTTGACAGTAAAAAATTGACAGTAAAATTTTAATAAATAACTGAATATTTAATCGTTTTTACTGAATATGGTGTTGAATTTTTGACAGTAAAATTTTACAAAATAACTGAATATTTATTTGATTTTACGGAATATGGTGTTGTATTTTTGACAGTAAAAATTAAATGAACTTTTTTTTAAAAATAAATGAAAAATAGGTAGACCGGTTTTTAATTGAACTTTCATTTATTTTATATTACAATTTCAGTTAATTTTACGTACATAACTAATATTGTGAGTGTAGATAATTTAAATTTCTTGCGCACAAGATTTACAAGGACTGTCAGCCAGCCAGACGAAGGGATATATTAGATAGACTCAGGAAGAGATTCTGAGTCGAACGGTATACACATCAGCACAATGGCATAAATCCCTTGCAGTTAAATGCGTAGCTAGTAAGGTTTTCGGAAAGTATATTACTAGTTGTGACGAGACTAGTAGAAAAATACTATTTTTGTACGCGTCACAAAGTACATCAATAAGAGAAAGATGATAAAATAACGACTAAAAACATTTTACTTGGCTGTTGTGAACACTGTAAAATATACATTTTTGGTTGGTTTTGCAAAATTGAGGAGCATTTTCTTGAGTGCTGGGTGCAGAGCGGGTTTTTCCTGTAACTTAAGTATTTTAAAGATTGGAATATTTTTATCATTCTTCGAATAGTAGATAAACCTGCTTCGACGCAGGCCTGATTTTTTTGCATGAGTCATGATAGTTCGATAAATTTTAGGCAATAACCTGATGACTCAAAAACTGTGTTAGCCTTTTCATCGAAAATGAAAAACCATACAAAAAACACGACAAATTTCCGGCTCATGCTTTCTTTACCAGATTCAGTCCATACCGTGACAAGTAGAATGGAACACAAAGAAGTGTAATATTTTAACAACAACAACAATAAAAGCAAATATAAAAAGCTCATAGGGAAGGTGCTAACCTGATGACGCGCGGTGTATGTATGTAATAGAAAACTAATACATACTATGTTCACACTTGAGTTTTTAAAAGTGTTTAAGCAAAATGTTGATCAAGTTTATCAAACCCGTTCAGATTACATTTGAGATGATTACACAGAAACAATTAAAAATTGTCTCTGATCACCAAATTTATACCAAGTTCATAGAATCCCGCAACCCATTTGTTGATTTTAATATTTTGAATATATTTTTTTCAATTAATGATATTTTTAATTAAAAAATGATCAAAAAACTTTGCCGTTTCAAACAATGCGCTGATTAATTTTGACAATTTCCATCAACAATTCCACAAGTTTAAATTATTTAATTTTAAACGAAGTAATTTTTTGTTATTTAATTTATTTTTTTAATTCAAAATTTATTTTAAAACAACTAAAATGTGAATTAAATCAAAATTATATTTTTAATTTTCTTTCAACAAAAATAATAATTGATTCAATTATCACATTAATTAAATTTAAATACTTTTTAGACAATTTTTTTATGTGGTAAAAAACTACTGATAATTTTTTCTGTGTAAGAAAGAATCACAACAAACTAATTTATATTTCTTTTAAGTATTAAAAATGTATAAAAATACTTTCGTAAAGTTATCAGAAAATTATTTTAATCATTTTAAAGAAGAAATTGTGAAAATTTGTGAATTATTTAAGGAAAAAAATAAAAGCATTAAGCAGAAATCGTGGCCGGTTGTACACGTTCATGTTGGCCGATTCTACATTACACTCAGTTAGAGGATTCTATGTGATAAATGAAGTGATTTAGTTGTAATCATGTCAATTTGAAGTGATTAACAAATCACTTCAATGTATGGGTAATAATCTCGTTTTTGATGTGATTAGAGCTTAATCACGTTCGAGTTGCTTAAACGCGTTTAAGAACCCAAGTGTGAACATAGTATAAGCCAACGTAAGCATTTGCGTATGGTTTAAGGTTATCAACACATTACAAAATATTTCCTTTTGCGTAATCCATATATAAATCGGTTAAGGCAAAACAGTTAAGAACACTTCTCCTCTGTTTGCCCAGCGACTAGAAAGGTAGTTTGAAAGGTATTTACCGCTAGAAGTGCACAATATATATTTTATTAAAATCTGTTCAATATTTTCAGAGTTATAAGCGTTCAAATTTGATACTAACACATTTGCAAAACACACAAATAAAAATTTGGTTTTTTCCAATAAATAATAAAATAATAAAAAAAATAGGGTGGTCGATAATTCGACATATTCAAGAAACCGGGGGTCTAATCACCGCATTCGATACTGTCGTATCGAATAAACTATCGAATGTTTTTGCATACGATATACACTGACGTATCAAATGAAAACTCGAGAAACGTAATGTAGAGTTACTCGATATCGAATGCTATTATTTCAAATTCAATAAATTTCATTCTATATCAAGATTTATGATACCAAAATAAATAATTTCGATCAATTTTGCTCGATATCATATGCGGTTATTAGATCCCCGCTTTCGTACATTTCGACTATATAAATCTTATCGATCCACTATATTTTCTTCATATTAAAAAAAATGTATGGCCGAATTTCGACCATTAGGCAAACACTTGTATAAATTAAAGGACTTTTAATTGTTTTCAATATATTTTTTGAAATCACTAGATAAACACACCCACATAATAGTGATAGTCCAAATAAGAACTTTTTATTTTTTGTTGAAATCATAATACAATATCACTTTGATTAAAACCGTACAACTTTAAAATTTTAACGAACTAATAATGCGCATGATTGACATTTAATTTATTTGCGGTTATTTCTCCTCATTTTGTTAATTATTTTTTTTAAGTTTGTTACATTTACATCCGTATCAGCAACAAAAATTTAGTCACAATTTATACACTACGTTGTACATCGAGCTGCTAACTAGAATGCCGATTAAGATTAGCAAGTTTTTAGCACAGCGTTAATGCATAAAAAACTTCTATGCTAACTTTTGGTAAATCAACAAATGATGCAGGCATAGAAAATATGGCTTGTTTTAATATTTTAAGGATAAAATTTCGCACACACAGACGTTCAAATCCGCTTTTATTCACGAGACAAGTTTTTCTTAAGTTTTATAAATTTTTAAAAATTCGTAAAATCTTGTTGCAAAGTTCACGTTAAGTTGTAGCGTTCAACATGTTTTATAAATAGTTACAAGCACTCTCATATGAAAGGCTACGGAACAATAAATGCACCATCTTTGCAGTCAAGTGAAATTGACTCCGTTTTAATTGACAGAAAATTTTGGGACAACTCAAGTAAAAAAAAATTTTAGTTAGAAAACTAATGTATTTATAAAAAACGATTTAAATAAAAAAATGCATATTTGTAAGATTTTTTCTACACAATCGCCGTCCTAACCGATTAAGCATATTTTCAAATTAGTATCTCGGTATATCGTCTGAATTGCTGCATATAAGTTTTGAAGTACCCTCAATGGAATCCCGTGTGTGGATATTTTCGGTCAACCATGAGTCATGATAACTGTCCCTAATATCGCAACATAATAATAATTGCCGATATCGACTAATTGGATACATTCATCGATAGCACCTTTTTGTACAGTGTACGACAGTTGTCATCTATATAAGGCACGGCTACCAAGGGAATTTTAGCACAATACCGGCCACAATGCTTGGCATGAGACATTTTTAGAAAGTGTATCTTTCGTTTTGTTGAGGCTTTTTATAGGCTTATTTATATAAATAAGTGCACAACCTTTTTTTAATTCCTTTAAGCTAACCCCCGCGAAGCTCTACGCTTGTTTGCAGGAAATAGACCAAAATCTTTGGCGGGAATCGAACCCGCAATCCCAGGGCTGATAAACTAGCTCACAACAAGCTAGCCTACCGGGGCACTCCAATACGTCCATGCATTCAACGATATTCAGAAAAATGGTAATGGATAATGTCGATATAAGAGTGCATATGCTCTTGTATAACCGCGGTGCTATTTGCCTGAGATCTAGTTCATAAAATACATTTCTTTTTTATGGCGTTTAATAAAAAAAATGTTTAAATCCTAAGTTTAACAGTGGGTTTTCTTATTTATAAAAATGTTGTGATCATTTTAAAACACCCTTTGCAACCAACAACTGCTGGCAAAAGTTAAAGAAGTACAGCCTTCTAAAAACAAATTTGTATTCAACATCAGTGTCTTTTAACAGGACAGAAAACTATTTTAATAAAAAAAAAATGTTTGCAGTTTATTATGTTTCGTTTTTAATCTGTACTAAAATATTTCCTTGCGTAAACTTGTAAAAAGAAGCCGAAACTTTTTAATTTGATTTAAAGGAATTTTTCTTGTAAGAGAAGACAATTTCTTATCATGTATTATTTTATTATAAGAAATTGTTGTAGTAAAACAAAAATTTAAATTTTTTAGCTCTGCAACGTCGGTAGTATTTTTTTCTTTTCTTCCCTTACCCCGGTTTAAAATTACACAGGTTTTTTCTACTCCAATAAAGGCATGTTACTTTCCTAAAAAATATTTTAAAAACATTAAATTGAAGTAAATTAAGAAAAATGCATTTTTTAGCTCTGTAATTTTTAGTATGCTATAAATTTTATACTTCGAGTGCATTAATTGTCATTTCCTTATCTTACCAAAACACAAATTAACAAGTAAAAGTGCTGCATTTGACAGTGCCGAATCTTTGATACCCTCCACAGAGAGGAACGTATTTTACAACCTCACAGTATTATAATTGAGGAGGGGTTTTCTTATCAAAACTTGACTTTTCCACTTTACACAGAAATGATTTTTTTTTTTTTTTGGTAACAATTAGGTGAAGACTCAGCGAATATAAAATTTTAAAACAACACTTTAATTATACCAGAATAAAGGATAAAAGAAATGATTTCGCAAAACTAGATCATTGCAGTTCAAAATGACATCTAAAAAACTTTTTTCTCAAATTGTGCAAAAACAAAAAAAGTGGAGGAGTCAAGTTTTAAAAAAAACCTTCTCAATTTGTTAAGGTACATTTCAAAAGTATATTTTATAGCGGAGCGATTATCACGAAAGTTGTTAGTTTTATTTCTGGTATTATGAAACTATGACTGCAATAGAATTCGTCGTTAAGATTAACGCGTACCATTTTTTTTTTATTTTTCCCTTATTACATGGGTTGACTATTAAAAAATGAACTGTAATGCGAATAACTATTGTTTGAATGATAGAAGTAGAGTACGTACGTAGAACGTTAACGAAAAACGTATAAATTGACGTATTTCTCTTATCTCAAATCTTAGGACAATAGCTGCTCTTACATTAACAGTTGCCGCTTGAAACAACCTAAATTCCAACCAATTTTACAATAATAATTTTTTTTTTAAATTTAATGGTTTTGTTTTTTGGAAGGCTTTTTTAATGCACTGAGAAAATTAAATCGTAAAATCAAAGAAAATACACTTTGTTGCAAAGACTTTTATTGGTCAGATTGTGCCCAAGGACAAAACATCTTTACCGGAAAGGCGCAAAGATCTTTAGATTCCCATGGAATTCATACTTAAAATCAAAGACTTAAAATCTTGTGGCAAGGATGCACGTCTTTGGAAACACATGAAAAAAGTCCTTAAACTAAGGAAAAAGTATTTTGGCACAAAGACTTTCATTCGTTAGTCTTAAGAATTGAATTTTTGATTTTAAGTACAATTTTCATTGTAACAAAGACGTAATTTGAACATTATTACAAAGAAACGCAATTAAATTCAACGAAATAATTCTTTGAAATACTAAAGACTGATATGTAGAAACAAAGGCAATTTCTTTTGAAATCTGCTATAGAAATGTGTTAAAAAATTAAAATTTTTCTGCAAAATAAAATACATATTTAATGAAACCAAACACAGCATTTTTATACAATTTTTTTATTTCAGTTTAATGTAATAAAAATAAAAAATAGTTCATATACAGCGTAGCTTTACTTTAATTATTAAAAAAAAAGACAAAGACAAGGCGCACATGCACAATTGAGCGTTCCTATCGATTGACTTACAATTAATGACAACCACGAAAACAATTCTTTTATTTTTTTTAAAATTATTGTAATCAATCGACTACACTTGTTTCGTTATGCATTCGTATACAAATTTAACTTTGAAGACTAAATTCTTTAAAGATACAGACTTTATCTTTATTTTTTTTTAACCGTTCTTGTTTACCGTTGCAAGCAAACATGTGTGAACAAGCAAACATGTTCACTTATGCATTGAAGAAAAAAATTCTTTAAAGTTACAGACTTTGTCTTTGTAGCAAGGATGCTTAGCTTAAAAAAAACAAAGAAAAGTCTTTAATTTTAAATACGTTTTTCAATCCCTTCTTAGCAAAGAAATTAATCGTTGTAGCAAATATTTTATCTTTACGAAAAAGATAATTTCTTTGATTAAGCTTCAAAGAATTTTAGTCGTTTGTGTTAAAGACGCACCATTTGCTTGTTTAAATAATAAATCATTGATGCAAGGATTTTTTCCTTCTAACAAAGATATTTTCATTACAATTTTACAAAGACTTTTATTCTTTGATTTTAAAGCTTTTAATTTTCTCAGTGTGGGACTAATGGTTAATTATAGATCGATTATCGTAAAATTAGGCAGTGTAATTTCTATCTAGTCTTACGAAAACACGACAGAACAAAATGTAACAACAAAACCTGTTGAAGCGACTTCAGATTTATTTTAGTTATTTTTCTAATTTTCAATTTTCTTTGTTATTTATTATTTTTTTTCATTTAAAAGTTGCTTAATTGAATTTTAAGTTTAAATTTTGCTTAGATTTTTATTTTTTACTTTTAATTTTATTAAAATTGAATATTTTTTCTCTGAGTGTAGAGCACTCTCTTTACTTTAATGTCTTTTGTTATATATATGTACATACACATATACTTTACCTTTGAGTTTGTAGTTTCCTTTTTTGAATTTGTTTGGCTTACTATAAACTTTTTTGTAATTTAGTTTTAAGTATAATCTTGAACTTCAGTGAGGCAAGAAGCCGAAATAAATTTGTTTTTTTTAAATTTAAAAAGTAGAAACCTCCCGCGTTTCATTCGTTTTTTTTTTTGACTTGGAAGTTACTATTCAAAGGCTAGGAAGTTTCTAGCCCCAACATTTTGTCCTTCGATAAATCCTAGAGGAGCTAGGATTGGAATAGCCAGTGGCAAACCTGTCCACTGAAGGCCAACAACAGTTGTTCTATCGTAACAACTGCGGCAAATTTCTTCAAAGTGTTGTCAATAGCTGTTCCACCGCAACAACTACAACATCAGCAGCAGTTCCAATAAAGAGGTAAAAGTTCCCAATTGTGCCAAACATTCCAAGAAGGAAGAAAGGTCCACAAGACGGTTAATTTTCGAGAGGGAAAATCATCAAGGTAAACATTAGTATCATAAAAAGGATTAGATTGGGTGAGTACAGTGTTTTAATTATATTTAATGCGATTGTGTGATTTTTATTAGAAAAAGTGCAAAAAATTAATTAAAATTACTGCATAATCATATCCAACAAGTAATCGAACATAACCTTAAAATTTAATAAAAGTGCCATCATTGATATAAGAAATCCCGAACGTACCAACACTGTTAAAAAGTACCACCACTGGTATATAAGAAAAACAACGGATTTTTTTATTATGTACATGCGTACTGCTGTAAATTATAATTGCCATACTCGTCACACTCATTACTAAGTGTTTCGATTCTTATACGTTCCCCAACATTTACAATTGGAATTTTACCGACAACTTTTCACATAATTTAAAAATCATAAAGTATATGAGCTTGATAAATTAAAAGAAGTGAAATATATTGTGAAAAATATTAAAATAACAAAGCTGTGTGTATTAATATAAAGAATTTTATAGTTGTTTATAACAGTGATTGAAAAATAAGAACAAAAATAAAGCACTGGATTTCTGCATGAAAGTGTTAAATTGTTAAAAAAAAAACATAGGAAGAAATAAAAATAATAAGAAATTCAAAGGGTGCAAATTAAGAATAAAAAATAAGGTAAAATTACAAACAAAAAGGCACTGAATTTCTTCAGAGAAAATAATTTTAACAATAAAATTAAAGTGTTTAAAAAGTGGAAAAAAGAAGAACATAAGCATAACAAGACAACATAAAGCACCACAACAACAACACAACAAGAAGAGGCTGTCTCAAAACTACAGCAAATAAACGAGGGTTCCCAGTACGAAGTTTTTTGCGGGCAAACGGTGAGTTTGTGGAATTCAGCTATTTTTATATTTTTTGATGAAGAATTTGGTACGAGGATATTAAAATCAGAAGAAAAACAGTGTTTGGCACAGTCATTTAAAAGAATTTAAAGGGTGTCCCTTCAAGTGGTACACAAATATTAAAAATATCATTAATATTGATTGCAAAAATACAAGCAAATTTATTAAATAAAAAGGGTGAACTGAAAAGAGGTGTTAAAAAAATTTTTTTTGTTTTTACAAGGTGACCATACAAGTGGTACATATTTGAAGCATTATTTGATTAGAAAACTGAATGCTTATGAACAACCCGTTCTAAATTTTTTATGAAGTGTGTTCGATTATTTTTGAAAAATTGTTTGGAGAAAAGAGTGCGTAATTTTAGAAAAATTTAATTTAAAGCACAATTATAATAATTATATTGGGAATTTTGATGAGTAGATTTTTAAGGAAAAAATTTTACAGAATCTAAGTAAAATTGATTTGTGGCTGAATATTGAAAATGATTTCATGGTGGTAGAGAAAAAATTTAACAAAGAGAAGATTTAATAAAATTAATTTAATTTTACATTGAAATATAAACAACTTGGGAAAATTTTTTGGCAATTTTGAGGCGAATATTTTTGAAATTTTTTTGGTGAAATTTAAAAGCTGTTTTAAAACATTCTACATCGCTTTCATTCGTCGCGAATAATTTTAATATACCTTCGTATAAGGTTGAATTTCTTCACGATTGTTTTTTGTAAATTCTTTAATTTCTGCTGGAGAAATTGTTGAGGTATAAAATATTTAAGGCTTTTGAGCAAAAATTTTAAAAATGGTTTCGGAAAGAGCATGTAAATACGATATTCGACAAGTAGTGAATTTTTGTTCTACTTTTGAGAAGATTTCTTCAGAAGATTTGACGATTTCACTTTTAGAGGTAAAGCAGTCTGAACTTGAGAGAAGATGGATGAAGATGATAGCAACAGTTGAGGAATTCATCAGTGGCTATGAAAGGGTGAAAGAAGAAGAAGATTTTCCAGATGAAATTACTCTTAAATATGAGGATGCCTGTGAACAATACCAGATGCTAAAGGCTAAAATAATGGACTTGTTGAAGGCTAAGGCCCCACAACAAAAAGCGGCAGATACGACAGTACGTCAGTCATCTCTTAAGTTACCTGAGGTTGAAATTCAAACGTTTGAAGGAGGTTTCGACAAATGGCCAGCATTTAGGGATATGTTTAGGGCAGTGGTTGGAAATGAGCCTTCAGTGGCGCCAGCGCACAAATTATATTATTTACTTGGCAAGACGAGGGGGGAGGCCTACCAACTCATAAAAGATTATGATTTGGTAGATGCTAATTTTGAGCTAGCTTGGCAGGCCTTGAAAAATCGCTACGAAAACAAGCGAATTTTAATCAATAATCAAATTAGGAAAATATATGGCATCCAGGCCCCTCAGAATGAAACTTTGAAATTTTTAAGGCAACTTCAAAATACGGTCAGCGATGGTTTGTCGATTATTAGTTCGTTTCAAGTTGAGGTGGCTGATAATGACCCCTTTCTTATGCACATTTGCACTTCAAAGCTCCCAGAAGAAACTTCGCGTGCGTGGGAAGATTCTCTGACGAACCATAAGGAATTGCCTACCTGGCAACAACTTAACAAATTTCTGTCTGAGAGAATTGAAACATTAGAAACTTTTACAAATTTGAGGAAACCGCCCAGCCGAGACAATATTACCTCTAGATCTCAAGTTTTCTATTCTGATGCTGAAACTGATAAAGGTAAATTTAGCTGCAAGAAATGCCAACAGAATCATCCATTACGATTCTGCAAATATTTTAAGGGTTTGTCCGTCCATGATAGAATCAAATATGTTTATGCGAACAAATTTTGTGCGAATTGTTTTTCACCCACGCATTTCAAAACGAAATGTCAGAGCTCCAGTAGTTGCAACAGATGCAATCAGAGGCATCACACCATGTTGCATATTGAAGAAGATAAGGCGAAAAAGGGTCCCATTCAAAGGGCGTCAACTCATCAGCAGTCTCGAGACAACGAAAGGCCATCAGGGTCGGGTACTCAGAGTAACACGAGGCCATCCAGTTCTCAATCGGGACGATCTGGCACTCCAGGTGCAAATGGCATGGAGTCAGTTCAGGTGAATCTGTCTCAACACTGCGGAACTACAATTTTACCAACAGCTTTGGTTCATGTTGAGCATTTAGGCGAAAAATTTACTGTTCGCGCATTAATTGATACAGGGTCGACTAGAAGTTTTATCCTAAGGCGTGTTCAACAAAATTTAGCGATCCCCCTAGAACGCCATCATAGCGAAATATCAGGGTTTGGTGATACGGTGGTAGGTAGTTCGAAGGGAAGGTGCTATGTCACAGTTAAATCTCGAGTATCCGATTTTAAAATTAAAATCCGAGCGATTGTGGTACCAACATTGGCACATTTTATGCCTTCACGGCCGATCCCAATTCAAACGGTGACAGATATACAAGGTTTGAAGCTTGCAGATCCATATTTCTACAAACCTGCGGCAATTGAAATGATTATCGGTAGTGATTATCTGCCTTTTATAAATTTGAGCGGCGTAAAAATGAATATCGGAAGCAATCTTGAAGCCCGAGAGTCCCACTTTGGCTGGTATTTGCTAGGCCCTGAACCAGAAACTAGAGTTCAATCATTCCATACTTTTGTTTCGCCTGGCAGCGATCTAGCTCTTCATGAGCAATTAAAAAAGTTTTGGGAAATAGAAGAGGCTGAAAAAACCGATTTTCAAGCTGAAAGTGATATTTATTGTGAAAATTATTTTAAACGTACCACAATTCGACAATCTGATGGACGTTACGTAGTTCGACTACCGTTCAAGGAACAATTTCCAAAAGAGATTTATTTAGGCCCCTCCCGAAATATGGCTCTTGCGCAGTACCATCGAATGGAGAAAATGCTCGATAAAACCCCAGATTTGAAGGCGCAGTACGCTGAAGTTCTCCAAGAATATCTGGACTTGGATCACATGGAACCAGTTGTACATTTTGAACCCAAAGCAGAAAAAGTTTCTTCATTTTTTCTACCCCACCACGCGGTAATCAAGCCCGAAAGTAAAACCACGAAAGTGCGAGTGGTATTTAACGCATCAAAGAAAACGGGAAGCGGGTTCTCCCTAAATGACGTGCTACACCAGGGCCCAACGCTTCAAACGGATTTAATGCAACTTGTTTTACGTTGGCGAAATTATAAGTACGTATTCACTGGAGACATCCAGAAGATGTATAGGCAGATTTTGATGCATGAAGCAGATCGCCCTTATCAACAAATTTTATTTCGCAACAACACTGAGGGATACGTGAATTCGTTTCAACTTAAGACCGTTACGTTTGGCGTAAATTGCGCCCCCTTTTTGGCGATTAGGACTCTACTTGAGCTAGGTCATGATTGCAGAAACCTGTATCCCAAAGCATCTATTGTTCTGAAGAACGAGGTCTACGTTGATGACATATTGTCCGGGGGACACACGCTTGAAGAGGCCAAGCAGAAGCAAGGGGAGCTTATCATAGCTTTGAAATCTGGCGGCTTTCCCCTTAAAAAGATGACAGCAAATCATCAGTTTCTACTCGAAAGTTTGCCCCGGGAGGATCTTCTAGACGAAGATTTCTTGAAGTTTGATGACTCCAGCTCTTTAAAAACATTGGGAATTCGCTGGAATGCGTTGGCGGATATATTTTACTATGCGGTAGAGCCAATTGAAATTACCCCATCCGCTACAAAACGAAAAATCTTGTCAGTAATAGCAAGATTATTCGACCCTCTAGGTTGGTTAGGCCCAGTCGTTATTGTTGCTAAGACTTTGATGCAAGAATTATGGGAAGCAAAGTCTGATTGGGACGAAGGGGTACCTCCACACATACTTGTAAAATGGAATTTATTCTTAAAAAACTTGCCATTTATTTCGACACTTAAGATACCTAGATGGGTAGATTTCTCCCCAGGATACAAAATCCAAATACATGGCTTCTGTGACGCCTCAGAGAAGGCATATTGTGGTTCAGTGTATATTCGAACAGAAAACTCAGAAGGCCAAATAAATAGCCATTTGCTGGTAGCAAAAACGAAAGTTGCTCCGATTAAGCGGACTACCGTTCCGAAACTAGAATTGTGTGGAGCTTTGTTGGTGGCTAAACTCATTCGTAGTGTAGTCACAAATTGTCAGTTCCCCTATGAACTTTTTTTGTGGACAGACTCGTCCATTGTACTGGGTTGGTTGCAAAAACCTCCGTATGCGCTGAAAACGTTTGTTGCAAATCGTGTGACTCAGATCATCAGCATCGCCAGCACTCAACACTGGAAACACGTTAAGACTGAAGAAAATCCTGCAGATCTGGGCACTCGAGGCTGCTCCCGGCAGGAGCTTGCAGACAATCAACTCTGGTGGCATGGCCCCACCTGGCTGCAACTTCCCACACCATTATGGCCAGTACCTCGTACGTTTGACCCAGTCGACTTAGAGACAAAGAAGTCTATAATCAACTTTCATCTTGACGTAAATTGCACAGATATACTTGAAGAATTTTCATCTTTTCCAAGGGCGTTGCGAATTCTTTGCTATCGACTTAGATTTGTCAACCGAGTTCTCAAGAAACCATTTTCCACCGAAAAGTTTATTACAGCTCAAGAAATTAGCTCGATGAAGACTCGACTCATCTCGCTCGCTCAAAAGAGGTATTTTTACCGTGAATACGATTGTCTTAAGGAAAAGAGACCGTTAAGCCGCAAAAGCAGACTGCTTAACTTAAATCCTTTTATTGATAAGGACGACCTTTTACGAGTTGGCGGCAGGCTTATTAATTCAGGTTTAAGCTACGAGGAACGTCATCCAGTTATTGTGCCAGAAGGGTCTCATTTCGCGAGGCTTCTAGTTAATTTCACCCATCGCATTATGCTCCACTCTGAGCACCATATAATGCTACGTGCGATTCGCCAAGGCTTTTATATCCCCAGATTAAAGAATCTTGTCCGAAAATGCATTAGAGAATGCAAGGCCTGTACTATTTACAAGCATAAGGTCCAGCACCAAATCATGGCCGCACTCCCCCCAGAACGTGTGAACTTTTCCCTGCCCTTCACATATACCGGAGTCGATTTCGCTGGTCCCTTCAATATTAAATCCTCGACGTTGAGAAATGCGAAGATTCTAAAAGGTTACGCTGCTGTGTTCGTATGTTTTTCTACCCGAGCCGTCCATTTAGAAGTCTGTTCAGACCTCTCAACCGATGCCTTTCTAGCCTGCTTTCACCGCTTTATTGGGCGCAGAGGACTCCCCAAGACCATGTTTTCCGACAACGGTCGAAATTTCGTCGGTGCAAGCTATGCTCTTCTTAAAGGCCACCACGAGTTCTTGAAATCTCTTGAAAAGACTTTAGTCGAAAAGTACTCCACCTTGGGCGTTACCTAGTCTTTTATACCGCCATATGCACCTCATATGGGTGGCCTTTGGGAGGCCGCAGTCAAGAGCATGAAGTCTCACCTGAAGAAAGTTACCAGCAACCTATCTTTCACGTTCGAAGAATTCAGCACGCTTCTAGTCCGTATCGAAGCCATTTTAAATTCGCGCCCTCTATCGCCTCTTACCGAAAACCCGGGTGAGGTTCTACCACTAACCCCCGGCCATTTACTTAGAGGAGCTCCAATTACAGCACTACCAGAATCACCTGCTGAACCTCCGCTCGAAGAATTACCTTTTCTTAAACGCTGGGAAAGATTAAAAGCGCTGCAACATATTTTTGCTCGACGGTGGAAGTCTGAATATATAACCGAGCTTCAACGCCGTTTTAAGTGGCAGAAAGAACGCGACAACTTAAAACCAAATGATATTGTCATAGTCAAAGAAGACTTACTCCCACCTACCGAGTGGCTCCTAGGTCGCGTTAATAACGTAATCTATGGTCGAGACAGCAAAGTAAGAGTTGCTGAAGTAGTCACCAAAAAGGGCATAATTTTACGCCCAGTGGTAAAACTATGTTTGCTACCGACAGACAATAACATGACTAAACTCCCACCACAACCTACCAAATAGTCTACCAAATTCCGCAGCAAAAATAGAAAATTAGAAAACTCAGTCGCATAAGGTATTTTTTAACACTGTATATACTTCTTTCTTTTCTTTTGCTACAAATACAGATGAAGAAGCGACCACGATGCCATATTTGCCAACTCAACCACCCTCTGCAATACTGCCTGAATTGCCTGGCCTACAATCATTTTCGAGACCATTGTACCTTAACCAGAGGATGTGCAGTTTTGGTCAACTGGGTGGCCTGTAATGCCTTTTACCACACTCGGCTACACCCGCAAGCTAAAAGATGTCCTCGCTGAACCTCAGCGCGAGGGACTTGTGTTAGCTAGAGCTCTGGCCAACAAACGCGGTGGCAACACTACAAGCCACAATCTCTCAAATATATGACACCCAATTGGCACCCGTGGCCAAGAAACTTCATCTTGAAGAACCCTACAGTACCTCCAAGCAAGCCTCCCTAGGGCCTGTAAAAAGTGCTCTTGAATTCAACAATGCAGCCAGACCAGGACGGAAGCATCTACCTTTGGCTGGATCAAATCTTAGACGTAAAGGGGGTGCTTTTGCCACTCTTCGGGGGGAGCATGTTGAAGCGACTTCAGATTTATTTTAGTTATTTTTCTAATTTTCAATTTTCTTTGTTATTTATTATTTTTTTTCATTTAAAAGTTGCTTAATTGAATTTTAAGTTTAAATTTTGCTTAGATTTTTATTTTTTACTTTTAATTTTATTAAAATTGAATATTTTTTCTCTGAGTGTAGAGCACTCTCTTTACTTTAATGCAGGGGTTTCCATTTCTTTGCACAATTGTGCAAACCACTACAAACACATATTTTTATGCTCTTCAATTCAGTCGTCGGTGTGACTTCGACAAGTGTACATGTTCAGCGGATGCTATATTATTTTGTTTCAGCTTACACTCAAAAATATTGTGCTGTCAAAAATGCATTTGGTAACATCCAATGCCTTGCGTGCAATATTTAGAGTCTAAATTTAAAAACTTAAATGCAGAGTAATATAACATTTCTATTTAATTTTAGCATAATTTAAATTGTTGAAAATATTTAACAGCAAAGCTAACGTAAATTTTATTAAGTAACTTTTTTTAACAATAACATTTACTGCAACGTTTAAGCTAACGATATGTGTTTTGTTTGTGGAAAAAAATTCTTTGATACCTGCAAAAGGGTCCCTTTTGCTTTCTTTAAAAAGACGTACCTAAATGGAGAAATTATTAAGAAAAAAAATAGCCAAAAGAATTTGTTGGTATTTTGCTTGTAAAAATATTTTGGTTTCTGTACCAATCGCGTCGGTGGGTTTTTTCTTTCTTTGAAAACACTTTTCTTAAGTAAGTAGAAATATTTAAAAAGAAGTAAAAAAGTCTTGTTTTGCTACAATTTATGTGTAAATAACCTGTACACATAAAAGCAAATGTGACAGTAGGTAAAATGTTTGGGTAAGAAGATGTGTTTTATTGATGTATTAATGACACTTTATTGTTTCGCACTATTTTTATTGCTTACTTTTTTATGCTACAATTATTTGACCGAGCCCAAAGAGTTAAGGCTCAGTAAGTCTTTACTTTCTGTTCTGTTACGAACCAGCTGATTTGTTTTTGTTATTAAAAAACCTGTGAAATTGATTAGTTGTTCTGTTCTGTTGCGGTTCAGTTTGATAAAATCAAAAACTTGTAAAGTAATTGTAAGTGACCGCAAAATAAAAAATACATTAATTAAATTTTATTTCTTCAAATTTATGTGCATAAAAGTTATTGAAATAAAACAATGGATGGTGCAAAACTAATAAATTTGTCATAAATGGCTAATAAGTTGCTACAGAAAAAGTAACTTTTACAATTTAGAAACAGAACGGCACGGAACAGAAACAGAAAGTAAAGACTAATTCTGCCTTTAACCTTACTAATTTATGGTAACTATTTAACGTAACTTAGACCTGTTATAATGACTTTATACATATTTGCAGGCAAACTCATGTGTACATTTGGTATTTTCTAAAAAGTTATGATATACCATTAGCTAGAATAAAAATGTATGCACAGATGTTTGAAGTATGAGCAACCCAACACCGTGAATACCATTTCTATATTACTTACCACTATGAATACCCTAACTGTTTACTAAAATAACTTTTTCACGTTATAATTCTCATATTGAATTGAAAAAATGGTTTTTAGAAGAGGAAATTAATGAACCAAAATCAGTTCCCAAACTGAAAATGGAGATTTCAAGTTTAGTAATATTGGAAATTGTTAAGAAAGGAAGACCATTGTGGGATGGTGTTTTTATCAAGCAATTGCTGAAGAAAATTTGGGAAAGGCTTAATTATAATACTAAATTTATAGAGTCTCTTCCCCTGTCTAGTCAAACGGTAGGCCGTCGTACTGTTCAATTTGGAACTTGTGTAGAATCTGCAATTAGGGAAAATTTTTCTATCAGCTGTGATTTGCGTGCAATATTTATTTTTTATGAATTTTTAAAACATAAAAATCTTTAATTTTTTACAATTGTTTGATAAGATATTTGAAACTGATTTAGAGTCAAAAAGCTTCCGAATAAAAAAAAGTGTAGTTTTAAAATCAGCGACATTGAATTGGTAAAGAATTGCTACAAATTTTTTATCAACACAAAAAATTTTTAATTTTGTACCTTTGTGTTATACTTATAAAATATATTACTAACATTTTATTTCGGCTGTAAATAAATGCATTTTCTCAATTTGCTTACTCTCTGGTACTCACTAATACACAACCAAAAAAATTTTGGAAATCCCTGCTTTAATGTCTTTTGTTATATATATGTACATACACATATACTTTACCTTTGAGTTTGTAGTTTCCTTTTTTGAATTTGTTTGGCTTACTATAAACTTTTTTGTAATTTAGTTTTAAGTATAATTTTCAACTTCAACAAGGCAAGAAGCCTTAATAAATTTGTTTTATTAATTAAAAGTAGAAACCTCCCGCGTTTCTTTTTGTTTAAATTCAAAGTTAATATTAAAAGGCTAGGAAGTTTCTAGCCCCAACAAAACCATTAATCGCTATACGTTGGCTTTGTAATAGGGCCTATTGAAAATTATATAGCGAACTCCACACGATTCTGAAGTATAATTTTTAGTCCTATAAGATCAAGTTGTGCCAATTTATTTAAGTTGTTACATGCATACGATTTTCTTAGGTGGTTATTACATATTTGGGTCAATAAGGTATTTTCCTACTTAACCGATTGTGCTGACTTTTAATCTCAACTGCTGAGGGCAACTGAAAAGAATCTGAAACCAAAATTGAGTTTGCTGAGTCTTTCGGCAGTAAACACTAGAGAACTGCAACGAGCACCCGTTTTTATGATTGATGATACTCGCCTTAAAACGAGTTGCGGTGTAGTTAATACAGCCTATTGTTTTTGTATGTACTTGCCAGGCTCGTAAGAAATTTTGTTTTCAACACACGAGCCTTTAGCAAACGCAATGAAATTTATATGAGTTCTGTTTTGTATTGTTTCTTAAATATATTATTTCAACATTCGGCAATAGCACTCGTACTTCTGATAAATCAACTAATTTACTCTCTTTTATTCAATGTTCTCTATCTGCCCTTCGCTGACCTAGAGTTATAATTGTTTGAGTGCACAAGTGTTTACTCGCAGCATTCGTCATTCGTAGTAATACTTAAAGCAGCATTGCCAGATGGTTTAGGAAAAAAAACAATGATCGTATAGTTAAGTAAACAAGTAGGGCTAAATTCATTATGAAATAAAATGAATTTAAAAGTTATTATAAGAAAAATGTTTGTGGAAAATTTTAATTAAAATATATAACGAATGCGACAGGCTTATGAATCACAATTTTTTTATACGTCAATTTCATTTATATGTAAATATTTTTACAAAAATATTGACCAATGGCAACGCTGCGCATTCCGTTATTTCATTGTGCGACGTAAACACATAATATACTTTTTATATATTTAAAAATATTTGACAACAAATTTTACAACAAACACACAATTTTATTCTATGATGCTAAAGATGCACATAATAACATTTTTTTTAAATGGCTGAGTGCGCTCTTTATTAACGGTAAATATCGGCTGCTAATTGAGTTTTTTCTTTTACTAGTTTTCATCCATAAAATAAATAACAAAACATGCACTAAATCATTTAAACGCCTAAAATCGTCTAACCTAGGACAAAGCATAAAATCTGGCAGCCACGTTTTCATTTAATGTTGAATTTTAAATACACGAACATATACTTAATGAATATGTCGTGAATGTTGTTGTTACGAGCTGGTCGTAACACCTAAGTCGTGTAAGTTAAATACAAAAAAGTTACCGAATATGAAAATAGAAAAAACACGAAACTTAGCTTTGCGTGGTTGTGATATTGTTCATACATTTTTCTGGGCTCTTACTACTTTATGTAGTTCACACATGTACAAGTAAAAAGTTATTGTGAATATTTTTATGCATGAAGCTCGCTTTGTATGAAGAACGAGCCAACGAGCCAACCATATCTGTAAAAGCGAGTGTTTAAACGTATTCGAGACTAAAAATGATTTAGTAAACAGCGAGTGCGCTCGCGAGTATTATGTATTGTTGCAGTTCTCTGGTAAACACATTTTGAAACACGAACGGAAAGATACACAGACTGACATGAATCAGTTGACTAATAACTGTTAATGTTTTTATTTAATCTGGCTTTTACTTTAATCGGTAAATCGTTCGATTAATTAATCGAGGTTTTGGTTTAATCGGCTACAAATCGGTGAATTTTGCTATTGATCGGTTAACTGTTCAATAAAGTTGTTTTAAGTAAATTGATAAATTATAATCCAGTTTCTTCGACCTTTTTTATTTTTCCATTTATTGTCAAATTTTTAAATATTATTTTATAGCAAAATTTCTCTGAAGAAGGTTTCCAATGGAAATCGAAATATTGAGAATTAAAATATTTAAATTAATTTTATAAAAAGTGACCTTAAGCCTAAATAATTTATGAAAGAATAATATTTAGTAAATTAAGTAATAATCAAAGTAACTTTTGGGAATACAAAACTTTAATTTACAGTTAGTTTATATTTTCTTACGTTCCCCACTACAATTGGTTGAAATTCTTCTAAACAGTTTTTCTAAGATTTTTGGATGAAGTTTCCTGATGATCTGGCCTAAGCAACCAGGGAAATGCGCATAGGAATAGCTTATTCCATCAACAATAAATTTCAGTGATTTTGTCCAGAATGAAAATTGGGAATTAAGTAATTTCAATAAATAAAACTTTAAAATTATTTATTATTTGGAGTTTATTAGTAAAAAAAACAATACATAACAATTCTTGAAATAAAACGCGCAAACAAAAAAAGAATTGATAGCTACGAAATATATATTTTTTTATTAAAACATTTATGTATTATTGTCAGGTCATCATCTAACTCATCCTGGCAAAGTTCAGAGCCGAACATTCTGCAAAAAAGTTCATTTTCGAATTCCTTAATTTCTGTTTTTGTACTGTATTTTAAGAATGTATTTCTAGAAGGAAATATATTGTATGCAAAAATATTTCACACAACTTTTATGAGGTACAGATAACATTGTAAGATTGTACACGGTTGCATTGTAGAATGCAATTAGAAAAGGGAGATGCTTTGCAACTGACATTTTGCAACTTAAAAAAAAAAACAAAAATATAATAGATATTTAATATTACAAAAAATTAAAAATTTTGTTGCATCGGTTTATCGACTGAAATTAACCGGCTTAATCGTTAATAGAAAAAATCCAATTTTAAATTAACTGAATGAATTCCCTACTAACAATCCAGTAAAAACTTTGCTGCTTTTTTTAAAGTGATAAGCTTCTTTCACTCATTATTTATTTAGTTATGAGGTAGGGTCCTCCATTTTTAACGATTTTGGCACGAAATGATCCAAAATTGAGCTAAAATATTCTCTATATATAAGATTTGTTTTGTTTTGAAATCTCCGAAATCGAGCTATAATTGCACCTATCGCCAATACAAACATATATGGTTCCCGATTTTGATACAATAACGCCCAAACAATTTGTTGTAGGGAACAATTGGCTTTTCAGTACTATGGTCAAGGGTATATAAGGATCGGCAAAGCCAAGTAAAGTTCTTTTACCTGTTTAACTTTGTTACAGCGATATCTTCCCAAGTATTAAATAAATATTACTCTATTTTCTGTAGAGGTACTGACAAATTAAGCATTCTTATATGTTTAATGGTGTTTTCTTTTCTACAAAAAAATGTGCCATAATGTTTAGTAAAAAAAAAAAAATGATTTTTTATAAATTTGTTTGATACCGTCTGCTTCAAATGACATGCATCATATTAACCTAAATAAAGTATCAATAGAATGACGAAAGCATTTTGTCTCATTTTATTGCACTTTATGTTTATAGTTGTATAAAACTTTAACGAGATGTGTAAAATGATTTTATAATAAATAAGCAAATGTGGCACTATTGTTTGTTACCATAAAAAACATAATAAATGGGTTCGGCATTCTGAATCTTTCCCATATTTGTATATGGGCATATCCATGTCATCGTAGGTGACATTTGTAAGTCTTGAGAGACATAGAGATTTTGCAAAAATTTTAGTAACTGGAAATTTTTTTATCATTTAGAAGGTACAATATATGAAAAAAAAATTATCAAATTCGGAACCTTGTTTTCCAAAATATCGAGCAAACTAAGTGCATATCGTACATGACATAAAATGGACGTGATTTTTGGGTGAATGTAATAAATACGATAATCTGCGAATTTCGGAAGATTTTTCTTCTTTTTTTACATTAAACTACATATTTTTCCTTTACAATCCGTAATCGAAAAAAAAAAATTTTTTATGATTTTATAATAAACAAAATGTTATATCATTCGTGACATACCGTACGTGAAAGATTTTTCTCTTTTAGTATTTAGAAGGTATGAAATATATCTTTTGTAAATATATGTATATAAAAACAATTGTGATTTTTAGTTGACTTTTTATTTAAATTGGCCTAAGCAACCAGTGAAATGCTCATAGGAATAGCTTATCAATTCAACAATAAATGTCAGTTTCTCAATAGTATGAAATAGGAATTTGGCACATTTGAAAGAAACCTTGTTAATTAATTTTTGAATCCCAAGCAAAAAGTTGATTCGATAATTTTAGTTGGGCTTGAGTTCTTCAAATTAAATTTTTTATTAAAATTTTTTTACTGAAGGAAGGAATTTTAAAACTTAGAATTTTATTTAAATTTATACCCTCATCCATATGAGATTTGTTTGCCTCTTATCGATTAAAGGAAGGACAACATTTTTTATGACATTGTACCTATCGTAAATGGACTCATTCAAATAATATGATGATTTAGATTGCAAAATTATAAGTTTGGACCAAATTTTAACTAAATATGTACTAACATATTACGGTTTTGAATTTGTTGTTTATTATACCAATTAAAAAAAAATTCCGATCAATATTTTTTTGCAACAAATATCTTGCTTTAAAAATTTTTTTTTTACGCATCTAAGACTGACCAAATATAGATGACAAAGCCAAATGATGTTTTATCCACGTACGTGACATTATAATAGCATCCAAAACAAACCAAATTATATACCGCTAATCCAACTATATATTTGGTATTTCCTAATGGATCTTGTTCATTGTTGATGTAACATTATTTAATCGGCAGAAAATTGTTGATTGCTGTTGCTAAAAATTAATCCAAGAAAAATTCAGTTGAAACTTTTATTTTTTGCTTTTTAAGAATTGTAGCTGGGTAATTCCATGTCATATCGACCAAGAGTGGGACACGACCCTTTTCGATTTTAATGAAATTTGGTGAGAAGGTTCCTTTTATGATTTTAGGAACATAAATAGGAGCATCCTACGCGCTGCAGGGGCCAAATTAGAGAGTTTTATTAAATCAATGTATGACAAATGTATGACCAACCCCACTTTATTATTAATTGCGGGATTTCGGTTTTGTTAGTAATTTCCATAAGCTTAATTGTTTTTTTTGAACCTTAAAAAAACGGATAGCACCACTGGATTCAGCGTGCCCGAATTATGTTAAAACGCTAGCACAGTGAACTTATTGCTCAAAATTACAATATTAAAAGTCTTTTTTAAAATAAGTTTTTAAAGGTTGCGAAAGAAAAAAAATTATTTCTTAAAAACGAAAAAAACCCCCTTCAAAGTTTCAGGATTTTTAAAGAAAGGTTTAAGGTATTATATATCATAATATCACTAAGGCTTATCTGCACAGCCGGCCTTCGGACGTGCGCAAGGAATTTAACCTCTATGGTATAACAAACAGCGCCTTCGCTAGCTAAGGTTTCTCAGTATAGCCGGCCTTCGGCCGGGCGCAAGGATTTTCTCCTATACGGTATAACAAACACCGGCTTCGCTAACTAAAGCTTCTCTGCGTATTCGGTTTTCGTTCGAAAACAAGGCAGATTTTAGAAGCTTAATAAGCGAAACTGGTCTTTGTTATACCATAGAAGAGAAAATCCTAACGCCCGGCCGAAGTCGGCTATACTGAGAAGTTTTAGCTAGCGAAGCCGCTGTTTGGTATACCATAGAAGAGAAAATCCTTGCGCCCGGCCGAAGGTATTTGTTATACCATATAGAAACAAATCCTTTAGCCCAAAAGTGTTTTCGTTATATATTTAATATATACACCCAGAGAAAAAGCAACAAAACCATTTTTAAAAAAATTTAACCATAACATGTTTAATTTAAACAAATCATTGTAACCGACAACCATATTATGGTTGAATTAGTTTCTTCAAAAATAGTTTTGTTGGTTGTGACCATAAAAAACATGTTTTTCTGAGCGTGTATGTATATCTTTTTTTGTGTTTATCCTCTTTAGTAATTACGGACCTTATGACACTTGCCACGTTATGACATGCCACCATTTTGAATATAACATAACTTTTGAAAAAAAAAAAATTTTAATTTTTTTTGTTCATATATATTTCTAATAGCATAAAAGGAACCTTCTCACCAAATTTTATTAAAATCGAAAGAGGTGGTGTCTTACTCTTGGTCGATTTGTCATGGAATTACCCTGCTATAAATACCTCTGCATAGTAAAGTTTGGGTGATTTTTTTCCTTTCTACAGTCAAATCCCGATAATTCGTACCCCGATAAATCGTAATTCCCGATAATGCGTAATAAACTGTCGGTCCCTTGAAAAAATCTCATTAATTCTTAAAATTTCCATACATTTTGGTACCCTCGCTAATTCGTAATTTTTTTTTCAAATAAAATCTTCTTTGCCTCTTATAAATCGTAATTGTTTGCTACCACTTATAATTCGTAATAAAAACAACAGAAACATGGAAAGAATGATTTTTTGTCTACCGCTATTTTTTTTTTCGTGGGTTTTTTTCCCTGTGTGTTTCTTTATTTTCTTAAGATCAGTTTGTTACATGAACAATTTTTATATATTTTATTCTTTTTAACCATTTTTTTATGTTTTTTTTTTATTGTTTTAGTAAATAAATTGAAAAACCCCGTTAATTTGAATTTATTTTATTTTAACCCCGTTAAATCGAAACCCCGCTTAATCGAAAACCCCTATAATTTGTAAGAAATGGCCGGTCCCTTGCGATTACGAATTATCAGTTTCAAGCGTTTTAATTTGTTGAGTCGTGGTTGACATTCTCATGGAAATGCCCATAAGAAAGACTTACATTGTAAGTACACATGTGCTTTCCTTTTTAATCATTTAATGTTTGCAATTGACTTTAAGAAAATAGATAAACGAGAATAGCGATATATTAAAACTTTTTTTAATCTTGGCAATTATATGTGAAGAATAATGTAAAAAAGTATAATGAGGCTGCGATTTCCATGCAACTGCATGTTTTTCGTCGATTGTCTAACAACGATGTCGACCAATTATCTTTCCGAATCATTAAATTTGTGTCATTAAATTGGTGAAAATACATAGTTTGGTTTTAAATGCGTATATAAATATTTTTGATTGATCTGTTTAAATGTCCATATTATAAAAAAAATGTTTCAAATACACAAAAAAATCTTCCAAAATAATTTTTTTAAATCAATGAATAAATTCTTTTAAACTCTGTTTAAAATACAAGATTTTTAAGAACTCGACAGAAAATTAACCTGTTTTAAGCCGAAGCAGCACCTTACATGGCCAATGGGCTTAAAATATTTTATACAAAACTGTTACACATGGGTTATATCTACGGTGACCATTCGTCCTTTTTTTTTTTGATACGATGTCCTTTAAGATTTTTTTCAAAATGAAGGACAGTAGATTGTTCTATTTTAGGGAATTGCCCCTTTGTTAGATTATGACTTCTTCTTTAACCCATTAAAGGTCAGTGTACTCAAATGAATACAGCTTCCATTTTATCAGCCTTTAAGCAAAAACAAGGAATTTGTGTTTGCTGTACTGCAGTTCTGGGTACAAAAGTATAAGTCTAAATTGTGACACGAAAACAGAGTAAAGGTATGAACGCTATTTTGATGATATTGAAAACAATATGGAATTTTTTTTGATAATTTTTAAAATTAAAATCGTAACTGAATAACTCACAAACAAAAACAAATTACCTATATAAAAAAAATAATTAAAGTAGAACAGTTTAAAATTGACTGTACCCGTTTCAGTACACTGACAACATGCATAGCAAAAAATAAAGTTTTTTTTTAGATTTTAACTATGAGTAAAGAATATTTACGGCCCAAAGTGTTCAAATGCCATCAATAAGCTGTTGATAACATATCATTTGATGAAGAAGGAGCTGTTTTCAATTCTGCTGATTTCAATTCTACTAAATGACAAACCTAGTACTATCGAAGTTTTCGTTAATCTTGAAATCATTGAATCATTGACGATAGTGATGATGAACCGTTGGCACCAAAGAAAACTCGGCAAGACTTCGCAAAGCAAATAAATCCTTTTTGCAAATTCTTTCCATCGCAGAGCTCAACCCCTCAGTAGAACTATGAATTTCGAGATAGATTAAATAGTTTACGTGAAGAAATCTTTGATTACATTGTCTTTGACCTTATAGTCTCCAGTTCTTGAAGTCGAATCGACCTAGCTTTCTTCGAATGAAATGCTTAGTGGGTGGCCAAAATATTCCTAAAGACGAGTTAATGGTAAAACATTTGGTACCATTTCGCTCAGCAATTCATTCGAAGAAATCCAGTTCGATTCGGCTTCAAAAACTGTCTAGCGGCTATTTCTGCCAGTTAGATTTGTCGCATGTGGAATCTTCTAACCATTTGTTTCACAAAAACTTTGAGTAATTTAAGAATGTTTGAAAATTAACAATGTGGAAGGAAGGAAGGAAGAATAGCTTGACAAATTAAAAAAAGAGTTTTGCCAAAAATTAAAAGGTTGTCAAAAAATAAAACAAATTTCAAACATGTCTGATCTGATCTGGAATCAAAGTGGGTCTAAAAATTAATTTTCTCCAAATGTATTGGTATCCTCCATTATTTTCCTATAACTTCGATTCACGTTGAGAGACAGTTTTCCATGTGCAAAACTTTTTTGCGTTCGAACTGGCAAAGGTTTACTTTTGATAAAACAGTACTTGTTTGTTTAAACAAACAAAAATTTTAATTAGTTATTTTAAGCTACGTTTGCAATTGCAGCAACATTTTCACTGGTTTTTTCACAATAAAAAAAATATAATAAAAAAAGTTGTATTAAAAAAACTTTGTTAATTAAAATATTTTGTGCGCGGCATGACTTTGGAAATTATTTTAGAGTCAACGTACGTGTTATTTTATTTTATAATTGTGCGTGGGCGATCGCAAAAATTTCAGAATTCATAATGAGCTAGCGAACGGGAATACAATTCCTTCCCTTGGGAAAGTACCGTTTTCATTCGGCTAAATCCGATCACTTGCACTTCTCTAATTAGCACCATTTAATTTTACGGCAATTTAAAAAACATTTTCCTCAGAAACTTAATCCCTATTGGAAACCCTATTTCAAATGTTATGTACAACAACATTAACTGAAACTTTTTTGTCGTTGTGCCCATAAGCCATCTAATTATGGTGGTATTAAGATTAAACTAGGTCCAAATTTTGGTCAACTTACCAAATTTTAATGGAATCGGTCCATACAAATAATAATTCCGAAAATAGCTTTAAATGCCATATCTTCCTTATAAATTTGTTGGTATTTACATACAAATTGGCGTTAATAACTTTAACGGTAGCTACATGCAGAGAAAACATATTTAAATGTGGTCACCTCCAACAAAACTATTTTTAATGAAAATTTCAAGCATATTATGTTTATTTTAACCATACTATTGTCACCGAAATCCATAATATGGTTAACTAAGTCCTCCATCAAGAAGCCTCAACCATATTATGGTTATCTCCAAACATGTTATGGGGTTTATTCTTGTAGTTCCAAAATTAATTATAGGTTCCACATATCGTATATATGAAT
The DNA here is from genome assembly GCA_949318255.1 of Pollenia labialis. Taxonomy (NCBI): domain Eukaryota; kingdom Metazoa; phylum Arthropoda; class Insecta; order Diptera; family Polleniidae; genus Pollenia; species Pollenia labialis. The sequence goes on along the minus strand of OX439141.1, from coordinate 76,747,556 downwards.
TTATCTAAATTATTTTCGGCAAAAAGAACTTTTACATGAGTCTTACTGTCTGTTCTTAGATCACGAACAAAATTTCAAAATTTGTTTTTGTTTTAAATGTTAGTTAGTTAGTAAGTTAGTTAAACTCATAACATAATTATGTGTTCTCAAGAACATGATTGCCCATGGGCCCAAAATAGGGTACACTGTATAGTATGCATGTACGTGCATATGCACATACGTACGTACTTTGTACGGCTATGCTTTGAAATACACGTTTTTTGCCCTGGGTGGTTACTGTTCGTCAAATTGACGAAGCTCATTTATATTTATCATATAACTTTTTTATGTGTTTTCAAATTAAGCTCTTTTTTCAACAACGTTGGCTGATGACGAAAGCTTTTAAAAAAAAATTTATTTGAAACCACAAAAAAAGTGCTAAAATTCCTATCAAATTTTGAAATAGATGAAGTGCTAAAATAAAAGATGAAGCACTTTTAGTTTTTATGTTTTATTTGAATTTATTTTTTTAAATTAAATGCTTATTAAAGTTTTTGTTGATTTTTTACTTTCTATGAAGAGTAAAATTAATGTACCAATATGAAGAATAACCTTTCTGGGTTGAAGTTTTTTGAAAGGGTTTAATTGAAAAAGTAAAAATGGTAAAAAAAATTAAAAAACTGCAATCAAAATATAAAAACTGCCATTTGTTCCACTTCTTCATTAGCCCAAGCCCAAGAAAAACTGTTACTTTTCTTTCTGATTCATTTAATATAAACAGTCGCTGTCAAAACAACTCAAAAAGCGAAAAGTTGTACACAACATTTTTCGTTTCTTGTTCGACGGTTTTTGGTTTCGACTTCAGTTTTTTAAACCATGAATAATATTATTAAATGGACAATGGATGGCGATGTATCGACCATCAAAATATCAATGATAACGTCGATTTTTTTGAACGATACATCGATGTTTCGAAAACATCGGTGCATCGCTTTCATCCCTACGCACATGTCGTACTAATATTTATTGTGTTAAATTGCTCCAGCTCTTCACTCCAAATACAGTATTCTATTTTGTTGTAACTTATTTGTGCGAATGACTGTTAGATTGTGCATAGCAAAATTAGCAACAATTTATTGCTAGCCAACTCTGCTTAATACTATTGTTTAAAACTGTTGGAGAATTTGAAATATGTAATATTTAGTAGAAACTTGTGCGGAAATATTGTGATGGATGCTGGTAATGCCAAAAGTGCTTATCCAGCCCTGGTCATTAATATTGGTGATGCGTAAGATTTTTCTCCTTTTTATTAAATATATAAAAAAACTAATTGATGCAAACATCGTCCTTTCTCGTTTTCTCGTAATGCCTAAAACAAAACGTCAACAGGCTTTAAATGTCTATGAAGCTGTTTCCGTTTTTGTCTCTTGTTCTGTTTCTAGCCAGCAAAGAAGGTAAGAAATGCTCCAATAAATAGTTAATACTGAAATTCTAACCAATTGTTTTATTTTCTTTTTCGTTGAATTTCATTTCCTATTGGGTATCTTTCTTTCTGAGTAAACAAAATAAAGTTAAATTTATTTTGTTTATTGATATCGGCTCAGGGAATTTACTTATTCCACATTTCCATCCAGCATTTTTCTGCCTTAAATACATGATTGTTGTGCGATATTTTTATATTAGAAAAAAAAACTGAAATGAGAAATGTAAACTTGTGGATCTTTCCTGAGACAGTTTATGATTTAATAACAATAAATAATCTCAGTAGTAAATTTAGGCTCCCCAGTGGTTTTTGCTTTTGTTAAGTGGCTTTTATTGTGATGTATTTTGGGTTTGCTGTTATTTCCTTAAAGGAAAAGTCTATTCTGTAATAACAACAAATTAACATCAACGTCAACATCAACATCAACAAAAACTTAACGTTTATGATTTTGCGTGTGCGGTTGATGTTGTTTTTTTTAGTTTTGATTCTTTTTAGAAAAGTCCACGTGCTGGATTTTGCCAACAGTTTTCAAGTATTTTTCATCCAAACTTTTTTTTTTAAATTATTATTTCCTTTCACTTTAATGTTCACAATAAATTCAATTTTCATAAGATTTTCTGATTTAACTATTATTTTTGTTATTTTTATTTTATTTCTCTTTTATCCTTTTTTACACACTTCTTTTGATGTTAATGGAAGTCTGTAGCAATTTTGCTGGCAATTTTTCTGGTGCAAAATTTTAAATGTTGGAAATGCTAATAAATTTTCTTTATTTTTCATACTTCCTGATGCTGAAAGTGTAAAATTCTTTGGCTGGTTCGTTGTAGTTTTCTTTGGTAATAAAAAAGAATTTGTTTTGTATTTTAATTGGATGTAGAGTTAAAGAGTATTTTAGATTCATTTGAGTGTTTAAATAAAGTATACTCTTAAAATGGTGGGGTTAAAAGTTGTAATTGCAATTCTTCAAAAGTTTCAAAAAAAACTTATTTCAACGGTGGTGAAATTGTTGAATTATTTTTTAATTCTTTAATTTATTTACAGCTGAACCCGATCACAAGTACTTTTATTTAGTAGGTATGGAAATAATTATTAGCGTTTAACAGGGTAGCTTTTTGTATGCACAAAAATTTTTATGTACACGCAAAGTAAAACATGGTTGTGGTAAACATATTCTAAGAGCAACATATTATGATAAGATTCATGATTGTAGTCACCATATTACGATTGTTATTAAATCATATTATGACCAAATATGTTCGTAATATTACATCATAATATTTTTCCCTTAATCATATTGTTATCCTGTTAATCATAACACGTTAAGAAGTTATAATATTACTGTCATGGTAATCATAATAAGATAAGAAGTAATAATATTACTGTCATGGCAATCATAATTAGTTCAGAAGTAATCATATTATTGTCATGGCAATCATAATAAGTTTAGAAGTAATCATATTATGATGCAAAGTGATTATGGTATGGTTAAAAGTTATCATATTATAATATAACTTTAAGATTATTAAAATTTTTAGCAAAGATATATTATTTTGTGACACTGCAACCCTTTTTTAATGTTTTTTCTTTATTTTTTTTTAAATTCTTGTTTATTTTAATGGTTATTTTGTTATTTCTTTTTTAATATTTTTCTTTATTTTTTTTTAATTTCTTGTTTATTTTAATGGTTATTTTTTTATTATTTAGCCACTCACTAACAAATAATTCGATATGTTTATGTAAAACACGACACAACTGATACAAAATTATTTTACAAATGGCGATACCAAAATATTATTAGAGTAACGATATTTTGATTGCATCTTAAACATAATATGATAAATGTATAGAAATTTATCATGTTATGGCTATCAAATATCATTATATGGTTGTTAGTAATATAATATGTTTTGAAAGTTATCATAATTTAGTTGTTAGAAAAATAATTATTTTTCGGTCAACAATACTCAAATTTATAATTGCGATAAACATGGATATGTTTACAGTAACTATAATATTGCTGATATTTAATAAAAATAACAATTATTTCTGTACAACAACAATAATGGGTTCAGCCGTACTTAAGTGTTTTTCGAAAGTAAGCTTTTTGTGAGGCCCACATCCATGATAGTTCTTGTAGGAGAATTATCAGTTTAATAAGGCTCATTTGGATTTAAAACTTTTATCCTACTGAGCTGATTTGGCTAGATTTCAATCCGAAACCTCTTAAAATAAGCAGAAACAATTTGACGACAATATTGTTCTTTTCTTAAGAATTGTTTCAAAGTGTAGCCTGTTTTCAAAAAACAGGCAAACATGACTAAATATACTTGGAATTACTCAAGGAAATAATTTATGAGGTCTGACGTTAACATTAAAAAAATTTCACACGGAATGATTAACTTATCATAGCTAGCCTCATTCACAACTAGTGGTGGAAGTTTTAAAAATTTACAAATACGTTTTTCTTAAATCTTACTTTGTAGGAATAAGTAAGTTCTTACGCATTTTTGGTTGTTGTTTTTTTGGCCCGTAAATATCTCCCACTACCAACTTTGGATAGAATCGAACCAGCAGCCTAATAAAATTGAAAAAATAAAGCGTAAATGGAGCTGGATAGGCAATATCGTTCAAAAGCCAGAGAAAGAAATCTATAAAATGGATTTGGAAAGTGGTGTAATGTCATACATCGCACCGATGAACGAATATATTGGAATTATATACACACAAAGAAAAAACATGGTTGTTGTAAAAATATTCTAAGAGCAACATATTATGATAAGATTCATGATTGTAGTCACCATATTACGATCATTATTGAATCATATTATGACCAAATATATTCGTAATATTACCTCATAATATTGTTGCCTTAATCATATTCTTATGGTGTTAATCATAATAATTTAAGAAGTAATCACATTATTGTCATGTAAATCATAATAATTTAAGAAATAATCATATTATTGTCATGATACAGCATCACTTTCATAACAATAAAAAAAACAGTTAAAATTTTTTTACATTGATTTTTTATTTTTTTAATGGGTTTTTTTTCATTATTTACTCAATAAAAAATTTTATCATTTTGCGAAGCACTAATGGTACATTTAAAAAATAAGACATACATAAATGCAGTAAAGTAAGTGAAAGAACTCTGAATAACTTTTATAAGAAAAATAACATTTCAATTGCTACGACATTCCCTTACTACGAATCAGGTTTGTAAGGGAGAATACTAAAAAATAACTGTATCAAAACAATCAGTGTGTAAGGCCGATCGTTACATACAACAATTTTTATATGTGCTGAATAATGCGCTTTAGGTATCAAACATGTATTGCTTCAAAGTTGGAACTTGCCATATAAAATACATGTCTTACGTGAGCGCAATGGTAAGCGAAACGTTTATGTTTCTCCCTTACAAACCTGCTTCGTTGGAAGCTCCATTTTTTATTGGGTAAACACTCACTAACAAATAATTCGATAGGCATTCAAAACAAACGACACAACTGATACAAAATTATTCTACAAATGGCGATAACAAAATATTATTAGAGTAAACATATTTTGTTTAACCCTTGTGTTAATACCCAACTTTATCCACATAGTTTAGCACCCAGGGTACCCGGGTACCCATACACTAAATGTAAAAATAATCACTATTTTCATGAAATAAAATTAAATTTTTAATCTTTTTAAAAGCGTATTGTAGCAGCTCACATTTATTTTATTTATTATTATTATAATCATTTAAACTTAACGTTTCATTACAATCAATCATTTGAATTATTTTTATACAACCCTGTTCATCTTTTTAAACTTAACGGAATTTAACGTATATTTTAAATACAACACTGTAGTACTACTTAATTTTGCAACTATACACCTATCATATCTACACTACTTATTTGTACAACTAAGATAATGTAAACGTTTAGAACTGCTATAAAAGGAGCAGCACTTGTGTGTGGAAAATCAATTAGCATTCTGACCAGTGTGACCAGATTTTTAAAAAATATAAAGCTAAATCATGCTTAAAATAGAGCTAAAAAAAGGAAATTTAAAGCCAAAAATTAAAGCTAAATTTTTTTTAAAGCTTCTTGTAGTAACTTTTACATATTTCGATATTTTTCATGGATTAAATAGTGTTTAAATGAGTATATACATATGTATAATATCCTTGGCTTTGTTCTTAAAGGTCACATTTAAAAATATCATTTAGGCCCGATAAAATCCTAATTTAACTATTATATCGTAATTAATTTAATTGTTTTAAACCATTTGTCGATGAATATACATATGTAATTCTTTAATTTTAGGAAAATAAATATTTTATGTGATTGAAAGACTTTTAATTTAAAAATTTTGAAAATAATTTTTTTAAATAAAAAAATGAAACAGGTTAAATAATTCTTGCTGGTAAAAGTTTAACTATCAGATGTTTTCAATAACTTTTTAAAAAAATAGTTGACGATGCGTTTTCGTGATCGAAGTCGTAGTCGTTTGAAATTTTTGTCGATTTCAAAATCCCGACAACGACAATGTAAAATACATAAGTAAAAAGTTCGTCGGCCAAATAAGATATTTTTACCCTGATACCTAAAACAAAAACTAATTTTTTCAAGTTGAGTGTTAATGACAAAAATTAAACGATTTAATTTCAGTTCTTTTATATGGTAGAACGTTTTGCTAATGTGACTATAATGAACATAATTCGATTTACTTTTGCCTTTGCTGGCCGCTTATAGATGGAATATGTGGCAAATATGCTTACATCCCTTAATGGACTATCATGTAAATCTTATTTTAACTTACAACGGCAGCACAATAGTTAAATTGGAATCGCTAAAGTTGGGACTAGATACGAAAAGTACTGTATGCTTAAACCTTTTTTTTTAATTCTCATGCAGTGGGCATATGCTTGAAACTTACTCTTTGCCAAGGCGAATTCATCCCAGGTAATCTCGGTACTACAACAAGTACAACTCGTACAAAAACCACAAGCAATTTGTTTTTGTAAAATCATTGTACAATGTCAAAAACAGAAATAAAACAAAACAGAAACAAAGATAATAAAAGAGAATAAACAAAATTTTGACATCCAACAGTGATTTTAGCTAAAAAAAAAGTTATCAGCAGGGCTTTTAAGACCACCTGTAATAAATTCGCCTTGCTCTTTGCTATGCTTTTGTTCTATTCATAATTGATAGTCTTGCTGTTATCACTAACATATTGAATAGAAATATGTATTTGGTTTTTACAAATCATATAAACTTACTATTTATTCAAGAAATATTTTGAATTGTAACTATTGACAAAAATTTTCAAATTTTTTGAAAAATAGCGTTACTTTTTTATTTTATTATGTATGTAATTCAAATCTGCAAAAGCGATTGCTTCTGCATTGTCACACTATTACTCTTTTAACTAAATCACAAATAAGTTTATTTGGATAAACTGTTTTATTTATTTTGAAATATAAATAAACACGAAATTAAAATTAAAAAAGGCTAAAAAAGCTAAACGCATTGTGGAAAAAAGCCGAAAAAAAAGCTTAAAGCTAAATGAAATATCTAAAGCTAAACATGAAAAAATAAAGCTAAATTTAGCTCGAAAAAAGCTAATATGGTCACACTGATTCTGACATCAAGAAGTAAAGATCATTGTCTAGGCTTATTGCAAGTACCGGACGTGAAATTTACTATTGAAATACGAACGAACTAATAAAGTATTATTTAAATAATTTAAGAGTGAAAATACAGAGTTTTTTTTATTTTTTTTTAATTTAAATGAACACATACAATCTTAGAAATAAGATTGTTTCAGTATTTAATTATATATATGTAAAAATGTGATTTTTTAACCTTGGTTTGCACAACGGCTAAAACTTAAAATTTTTTATACAGGACAGTATTTTTTAGTGTAACAGTTGAATATTTTTGGTCACACATAATATGTAAATGATACTTCTCCGTAGTATAATTATAACGCATTGGAAACTAATCTTAAGTAATTGTATGATACAGAATTTAGTTAATTAAATTCTTTGAGCAGGTAAAACGTGTTTGTGTTATCCCATAAAGTGTATTGTATTGTATTGGGTACCGGCGTACCCTGGTGCACATGTTGCGATGGTTAGAGTTTAAGAACATTTTTTTTGAGTATTAAAGAGGCAAAAAATAAATCTAGAGTCTGAATTCGCTTTCTTTTAAGTTAAATAACGACGATTCATAAGATATTATAAAAATTTAAATTCTTAATACATTTTTTTCAAGTAAATATACCTAAGTGGGTACCATGGTACCCGGGTATTAGCACAAGGGTTAATGCAGCGCTTACTGAAGATACGTTTTATGTTCTGATTCGATAGTTTCTAGTAGATAAGAATTAATATTACGTTTTCGGGTGGTTCTGTTAGGAATGGAAATACTTACTAGCTCTTGTTATAAATTTATATCCTATATGTACCATCATAGCCGAGGAGGGTATTGGGTAGAATATTAATGCTGCCATGGCTCATTTTGGCTCACACTAGCTTAGTAGTCGCAAGGCAAGGCAATTTTATATATAATTTTTTTTTAATTGCAGATTAATACAGAACCCCTCTGAGCGGGATTGTAGAAGTGGGCGCGGTATTTCCCAAACAAAGACAATATAAATGATTTTATATCTGTAAAACGGAAGCAGCCAAATTAGGTACAAACATATCGATTATCAAAACACAATATCCCGGATAATGTGGGAGGTGTTGGAAAAGTTGGAGTAGCACAAAAAAGTTAGTTAACACACAACCTCTATAAAAATATAGGTGGAGTTGGATAAGAGGGCGTGACACCTTTCGTAAAATAAATAACTTCTGTATAACTGGAGAATGGCTAAAGCCAAAGTTTTTAAATTGGGAACAAGCACCAGAGTTATCAATCAACAACTTCTTTAATCAAATGGGCAGAATTAGAGAAGTGAGCACGGTAGTTTCAATACAAAGACATTATAACTTTCTGTATTTCTGGTAAACGAAAGGAGCCAAAACTTCCAAAAATAAGGTACAAACATATTGGCTATCAATACACAACATCCAAAAAAATGTGGGCGGAAATGGATAGAAGGGCGTTACTTAAAATATATTTATTTATAGCAAAAGAGCAGTATTTATATCAGCCCAATTATGAATAAAAATTCGCGGGGAATTTTATTCATAAGTGGGGCTGTTTATCTTTCTATTCTCATCGCACCATGGTGAAGGGTATATAAGGTTCAGCATAACCGAATATTGCACTCTTTCTTGTTAATTTCAATATCTTTTTAATAACCTGGAACTGGTTTCCAAGAAAAACTGAAAAAGCAAGGGAATTCAAGCTTATTTCTGGGCAAAAACTGTAAACGATCTTTGTAAGATCATCACAGTTTAAGGTAAAATAAAATTTGATAAAAAATATTTTAGAAAATGTGCTTAAAAGCCAGTTAAATGTAGAGTAGTTCGTGTTGTAGCAATGAGTTAATATCGTTTTTGCATCATATGCGGGTTTTTAGGGTGATTGTGCACTTGAGGAATAACATGTAGTGAGTTTAACTCAAAAAAGTTTATTTCTATTAGACCTCTGTATTAAAACTTAACATAAATAAAAATCATGCACAAAGTTTTCCATGATTTTCGCTGAATATATTGTTCGAGCAACTAAAAGGCATGTAACATGTTTAGTTTTTTTTATATTATTTAGTGACACACATACATATTCAGTTATTACATGAAATACATATTAAAGAATAAATTATTTTGCTATTTAAATCATAAAAGATTTCCTCTACAATAATAATTCCTCGAATAAATGAATAATTTGTATGAAAAGTGGTAAATTTGCTGCACTAGGAAGTGGAATTTAATGTAACGAAGAAAGCACCCAAACAGAGAATATAAAAAATGAAAAACGAGCCCACAGTGAGAGTGAAAAAAAAACTAAAATAAAAATATGAATAATGTTTTTCATTTGTTACTTTAGCACAAATAAAAAAAATAAATTAAAAGAGTTGGCTGTTGAGGATTTTGAATGAGCTTCATACTAATTAAGCATATATAAAGAGTTACTGTTAACCCTGCTGTTAGGTTTGGACAATTTTGCTTTAATTTTTTTTATTTTTTATTTAAACTTGCAATGGATTAGTTAGTTTTTGCTGTCTAGGATAAAATCGAACAGAACAAAATTACCGGTTTGGTCAATGCAATTTATTTAACTTTGTACATGAGTAAAATTAAGTAAAAATAATTATGGCTTATTGTTATTGGTTCAGCAAAATGAACAAATTGTTTTTCGATTCAATGTCTATTGCATATAGTGCATTTGGCATCACATTTGGATTTACAGAAATTACAAATTCCCCGTTTTCTAGGAGAAAATATTTTTACTTCACTTCTTGTACACACTTTGATGACGAAGGTTATTGTTGAACCAATAGTTTCGATTTTACTGTCCTTTACTAAATACGATAAAAAAAAACAAATCTTACAACTAGATTGCTATATTGGCAACACTGAAATAAGAATACATTTATGGCGTTTTCTTTTCTGAGTACTATTTTGCATTTATTCAGCATTTCTTTATGTTCTTTTCTGAAAAATGTGTTCTGTTTTAAAAGTGCAACGTGTTCTTTTCTGAAGATGTTCCCCGTAGCACTTATGGTACACTTTATTTTCAGAAAAGAAAACGTCATTAGTTAGCAAATTATGTTTTTTCTAAATCTAAGTCTATTCCATTTAAAAATTAATTTAAGTCAAATTAAAAAAAACAATTAGACGAGTTTTGAATCGTAACGAAAACAAATACACAGTGAACCAAAAAGGTACGTGGAGACAACGAAAATGTACGTTGAGCAAACGAAAATTTTTTTAATTTTCATCCAATGATTTTGTTCGTTGTAACAATGAATGACCGTTCTTTAAAAGATTTTATTAGAACAATTTAATAAACTGTTCATTGATATAGCGAAAAAGTATAATAAATTTATAATTATAATTTAGTGAAAGCATTTTTCAATTAAATAATCTATTTCGTTAACTAAGTGAACCTTTACGTTAATATAACGCACAATTTTGTTTTATCATCTTTTTTTTTAAATTTCCCCTCGCAAAGTTATACCCCTTATAAAATGAAAAAGACTCATAATTCAAATGTTTCTATTTATATTTTATTTTATATGTTTTCTATTTTACAAAAATGTTTGAAATTTATGTATATACATACATTGTATTTATATATGTACATATGTTGATATATACATTATTTTTAAATTTTTTATAATTTTTACTGAGTTCTTGGAAAATTAAATTAAATTTAATAGTACACTCGTTTGGTTTTCAGTGGAACGTGGTGCTTCCTTTGTTAATTTAAACGTCAATGAACCAGCAAATCCACCGCTCTTAATTTAATTTTACACATACAGCAAATCATTTTTCTGAATCGAATTTAACTAGCAAATGTACTTTTTCACTTTTATTTAATTTGAGGTAGTGTTTTTTACAGAAACGACAATATTTTTAATTTTACACTGCATTTTTGTATTTGTTTAAATAATAATTTAAGAAGAACCAGTTTGAATAGAATAATAACAAGAAATGCAAAAAATGCATGGAACTTTTTTGACTGCAGCGTATAATTCCTAATTCACATTATACGATTTTTGTCGTTGCGATTATTGTCGTTTCCTCTTTGAAGTCGGTCTGATGTTTACATTGTACGATTTTTGTCGTTACGACTTTTTCTTTTTCAACCGAATTTCAATACATTGAGAGAACGAATGAGCGAACAAAATGAATCGAACAGTACACTCGCTTGTGTACCCCTTTTAATTCCTCTCTCCCCTCTCTTCCATAAGGTAAGAATCGCAACGACAAAAATCGTATAATGTGAATGGACACTAAGTTCGATGAGCCGGCAAATCAAATGTCAATTGTATGCGTGGGGATATAATTTTCCCTACAAGAAATTTTTCATTTTGGTGTTACGAAAATGATAGTAAGAAATGCCCGAAATCAAGTTTTCGGTCACATTCGGTCATTTCTTTCTATCATTTTCTTAACAGCAAAATGAAAAATGTGACTACTCGCTCATTCATTTCTTGTAGGGCTTATTAAGGTTTCGTAAACAGAACGAACACTATATAAATTCTAACGTACGAGTTCGGTATAACAGGCAATTGTTAACGTTCGAGTTTATAAAATTAATGGGCATTTGTGCTAACAAGACTTAATAAATGTTTCGTTACGTCAAAGAGCACTTTATTTACTTTAACGTACATTTTATATAAAATATATAATAAATGCATGTATGTTCATTGTATCAATGAACAGTACATAAATTTCAGTACCTGGAAAATTTTATTTTTCATTATATTAACGAATAAATCATTGAGCTAACGAAAACTATTATAATAATCGTTCTGCGTTAATACTATGAAAACTTTTGGGTTCAGTGCATATTTTCAAATTGTTTTCTTACACGAGGAAGCCTCATTAAATAGAAAGCTATTCGCAATAGTTATTATGAGCAGTCCTTAATTGATCATAGCTTTTGGAAAATTCTTTAATGCATATACATTTAGAAAAAAACGGTAGTGCCGAATCATTTATACACTTCACATTACATTATGCAGCGTCTTCACCCACGACACACATTATCTATCAGAATCTATTTTCTCTATACTCTTTAGATTTAAATAAACCTATTTTGCGCTACGCCTGATTGTTCCTTAGCGCCCAAATTTTCTGGATATTGTGTAAAGATAACCAAGGTTTTTGACTTAATTTGGAAACTTTGGCTCTTGCCTTCTTCTTTCAACAAATTATATGTTATGCAAATAGAAAGAGAGGATAAATTATCAAGTGGAAATTGGATTGGAGGTTTATCTGAAAAAGACCTGTGGTGTGCAATGCGAATTAACCACAATAATATCGAACTTCATTTAAATATAGAAGACTACATATTTAATTAGGTTTCTCTGAGTCTACAAGTTCGGATATTTAATGCATACGTCATCATGGATCATGGCTAACAACGAATAATATTGCACGAAATCTGCAAACATATATCAGCAAATAGCGAATATTTTACCCAATACCCGTACAATCTCCAACGCTGACCAGTGAATAAAGGGGAACCAATAACCGACATTATCATACGAAGAAAAGAATGGGTAGGCTGCACGTTGCTTAAACCACCCGATAGCAGAAATCGGAATGTAGTAGCAGACCAGCCGTATTCGATGACGTGCAGGGAATACATACAGGGGAATGTAAGAAAAGATAAACTCACTGTTTATTGTTGGTGTTTTGTTTTGACTTTGATATTGTTACAAGTAAGACTTTGAGAGTTTATAATTCTTATTCGCTTTAGGGTTTTATTTGTATTATATTTCTGGTCTTTCTAAAATCTTTGGAAAAGGTTTCCTAATGAGCTGGCCTAAGCAACCAGTGAAATGCGCATAGAAGCTAGATTTCCCTCAACAATAAATTTCAGTGTATTTATCAAATATGAGAAACTGGGAATTTAGCACGTCATACGGAAATCGTATTAATAATAAATTTTGTATTCCCGAAAATAACTTTGATAATATACATGCAAAGAACAGTTTTAACTGAATTCGATAAAATAAATAAAACGTGGAATAATGTCAAATTATATTGTTAAGAACGATTTCGATAAAATTATTCTGTAGAAGCCCTTTTATCCAAAGAGGAATGAATAAACGAACAAAATGGCGCTACCACAAGGCGATAAAGGTTAATTTTCTACTTTATAAGAAAGCACTTTTTAGTATTTGTTAATTATATGAAAGCTCCCAAATAAACCAAATTCCAGAAAAGCGAAGTTATGTTTTTGTTACCATATTCCCCCCAACAATATTTTTTAAGATCGTAACGAAAGATTTCATTATTTTTAATAAATCGAATTTTGGAAGCATTATAATTTAATCTTTCCTAATTTAATATGTTTTCTTAACACATATTTTATATACAATCCTTTTCTACTTACCACCCAGTCTGCATATGCTAGAATGTAGGGTGTCACACAACTTTGTGTTCGTTAATGACAAACAGAGAGTGCGGAAAAACAAAAGGTTGGCAGCAGCTGTAAAATATTTTCACAAAAGCAAAAGGCGTTGAATGAAAATTTCTTATTGTAACAAAAGTTTCTAAAAAAATAAGTAAATCTGCTCAGAGTATGAGTGCGACAAAAACAAAAAGGAAGAAACTGTGAAAGTGTAAGCAAGCGATTATTTTTATTTAACTGCATTAAAATTTACTACTTCAAGGGTACAAATAAGAAACAATAATATGGCAATAAAAAATGCTTGCACATATAAAACTGCAGTGCATCATTAAAAATTAATTATAAATAATGATTTATTTTCTTGACAAACGTGCTACAATTTTAAAATAAAATAAAGTAATTTCTTAAAAAAAAATGTGTCACTGGGTAAATTTTAATACCAGGTTTTATAAACTTTATCATTAAAAGCGATGTAAAATGCCAAGAAAAATTCTTTAAAGGCCCCATAAATTTTTCTTTATAATTTGGCAGGCCAAGTAGAATTTTATGACGATGTCTATTCATTAGTAAGTGATTAACACGCTTCCTCCGAAAAACTAAACGGAAAATACTTTTTTTTTGTTGGTTTTAGTTCTCTTTAGCAATTTGGAATTGAAATTTAGCCAAATTAGTTCAGTAGAAAAAAGTTTACAAGCTTGTTAATTTATTACACAACACGCTTTCATTGATATTTAATTTTGAAAAAAACAAAAATTCAATCTTAACTTTAAAATACATATTCTTAATTTCAAGAAATCGATCTTAAAATTAAGACTACTTTCTTGATTTTTAGAATTCATTCTAAAAATTTGAGAATGTCAATCTTACCGACCAAACTTCAAGATTGAAATCTGAAGATTTTTGCAATTTTATTCAAGAATATTATTCAAAATTTAAGATCTCTTATGGTGTTTTCTTTTTTACAAAAAAATGCAATTTGGTGTCTGTTTCTTAAAAATTTTGCTCCCGAAAAGATTGAGTTTTTTAGAATAAAACAAGCGACACTTTTTAAGAAGAAGACACCAAATTGATTTTTTTTAAAAAAAAGGCACATTTTGCAAATTGTGATAATTTAAGGTCAGAAGATTCGGAGTCAGCGGTTCGAAAAAGATTGCATTATTTTAAGCTCACATTTTGATGGAATTTAAGTTTCAAATGCGTAGAGAAGAGCACTCCAGCCGAAGGCCGGCTATGCAGAAAAGCTTTAGTTAGCGAAGCTGGTGTTTGGTATGTCATGGAGGAGGAAATGCTTGCCACCGGCCGAACTCCTGCTATTTTTCGCGCGATTCTTTAAACAAAAACTGTACAATTATTGGAGCTTATTTTATTTCAGAAATTGGGGTCTCATTTCTTTTGAAATAAGCTCCCAAAAATTAGGGTAATATTTTATTACTATTTGGGGCGTTATTTTATTTCGTTGGGGGTTTATTTCATTTTCAAAATTTTTATTGCATATGAAATAAAGCCCCACACTTTGGAGGTTGTTTCATTATTTTTTTGGGGGGTTATTTCATGCAGCCCATCTACTTAACAATAAACCAATAAACGAAACTGATACAAGGCAAAATATCAATACTGAATGGATCTATACTCCAAGAACTAGGAAAGTGAAATCTTACATGGGAAAACACGAAAACAACTGCAACAAATTGTGTAAGATGAGATGTTTTGTCGACGCCATATGCTTGTAAAGGGGGTAATGAAGAAAAAAATAGATTGATCGGTTTATCAAAAGGTTATTTTGGCATTAAAAAAACTAAACAATTATCAACAATCCATGGTTCATGGGACGTATAAAAACTAATTGCAAAAGGACATTTTTTACCAAATTCTATTTAAATAACCCCGAAAAGATATTTGAATGTCGTTTAATTAAATTCAATTTGACGCATTTTTAGGAAATGCTAATTCCCAGCTAGTAGTTGGGTGATTAATTTTTGATCAAATCACCGAAATAAATCTTCTCAGATCACATCCTATAATTTTGAACTGGTTTATCACTTGAGCAATTTCACACATTATTCAGCGATATGATAATTGAATCGCGAAGTGCAGAAAGGGAACTACAGACTTCAAAAAATTAATTTTGAGATAATCATTTTAAACGGCGTAGTTAATAAAAATAAATTCAAGTGTTATGATCTTAGCTCGTAGAGGGGAGAACTGACTTTAAATTGAAGTTGTTTAAGATGGCACTACATCCACTGGTTTGTTAGCATTTTTCAAATAAGGTACATGCAGTAAATGTCAGCTATTCCCTTTCTGCACTTCAATTATTTCCCAATAGTTTTGTAAAATTCACCCAAATGAATGTGAACAAAAAACTGCAAAAAAGTGAAAGCGATTTAAAAATTATTAAATACACAGAAAAAATAGAAAATCAACTTTTATTTAACAATTCGTTCAGACAATTAAATATTTAACTAATTTTGCCCCTGCAAAGGAATTGATCATATCAATTAACGGATTTGTATTTTTGAGTCATAAAAAGCAAATTTAGTCAATTAAAAAATTAATTGCATATACTAAAAAATACACTACATATACAAAACATTTAATTTTATGGATTTGGATTAAAAAAATTAATTGCAGCAAACAAAAACTTAATTGAATAATTAATGCACACCAATTAATTATTTAATTGAATAATTTTTGCAAACATTTTTTCTGTATATATAATCAAAATCTATGTAATTTGCGATTGAAAAAGACAAAAATACTGATTTATAATAAGAAAAAACTACAAAAAAAAGAAATCAGGAGATGTTGCCATAAATGATTCTTTGAGATGATCCATTGGTAGGGTACCATTTTCTCACAACTAGAGTAACATTTATGATATAAAAATGAGCTCATATGCAATTAAGATGAAAACCCCAACTCAGCCATTATGGCAACAACTCACAAAGATTTATTTTGTGGTTGAATTTTGTTACTTATGTGCTGTTTTCACAACACAAGTGACTGGACGTGTAGTAACATTTATATGGAAAACACTCAAACTCATAAAAATTTTACTGCACGTTCAGTCACTTGTGTTGTGAAAACAGCACAATAAACTTTTAAAATATTTTTAAATTTATATGTAATTAATTCCTATTCTACATTCGGTGCTGGTCATCAATATTTTCAACTAATTTAAAATTACATTTTTAAGATTAAAAGAAAAAATACCCTGCCAAAGAAGTATTTTCATTTTCAATCTTAGTTTTTTCAAATGTCAAAGTCATTGTTACAGCAAACAGAAAAGAAAAGTATCGTTTTACTTTAGAGGGTGACCAGATATACTGCAAAATTAGACAAGCAACTTCTATGTTGCAATAAATAAATAGAGGTTTAAAATATTTAGTATGCATTTAAACGTTCTAAGATTTAGGAAATAACACCCAAATGATGCACAATGGGGCAAAATCTAAACTTGTCGCAAGCAAACATCAGCCATTTCAATCAACTATTTAGTTTAATGAAAAGACTGAAAAGGTATATCGAGTTTAAATACTGAGATCTTACCTCACCCTTTGGTCATGTCCCATGGAGTTTCGGATAAGTAAAATTATCAATTCCCTGGAATTAAAAAAACGTAAAAAAGTTTTTGTAATATTGTATGTTAGTTTGTTATAAGTATGTATTTTCGAAGCCCGATAGAAATCTGTGGTCGCAAGTCTGTTTTCCAATATTTTCAGTTCAGCAGTTTAAAGTATGAAATCCACACTGAAAATCAGGAGACGGCTTTTTTTAAAACTTTGCTACAGATTTCAAAGACACGAATTTCTTTATTAAGTTGTTAAAAAAATAGTTGTTTATTCTCGTAGTCAAAAGATATTACCGGAAAAGACACTTAGGCTCTTATGAATTGTTGACCGAAACAAAGTCAAAAAGTTAAACTTGAGTTAGGCTATTATTCCTTAATTGACATAAATTATTATTTTACACTCATAGAAAAGGCGTCATAACGCTAATGTATTTCGACATCAGTACTATGACAAGTGGTGTTCGTTTTTGACCCCATGACACTTTTCATCATTGTGATGTCAACCTTAACATCACTTGGAAAATGTGTCTTCAGGGTCAAAATGAAATTATGTCATCAATGGGATGACACATCGGCATCACATATATGACCAACATGTCGTCAGTGCGAAAACGCAGTAACATCGGAGAAAGGACACATTAGCATCAATTTAATAACAGTTTGTCAAAGTCACTGGAATTGACTTAAGTCAAAGTGTGAGAATATTATTATTTACTTACCCGTTACAGATGTTCGTTTCACGTTTGTTGAATTGCGACCTTTGTTTACACCAGAACTCTCAATAATAAGACACCAGCACCATGCCCCATATGGTTTTCGTAATCATTCTACTTTGAAGATTTCATGTATTTAACTAAATAATTTAAAAAAATAGAATATAGGTATTTTTGCTTCTTATCACTATAGTCATAAAATAGATGACGCGTAAAAAATGACACAATTGTACGAAGACGTTAGCCATTGGATTGATGTTACTTTTTGCATCATTGATGCCATTTGTAGTAAAATTGATGTCACAATTCTGATGTTAGGGTGTCATCAATATGAATATGCATTTTTCTATCGGTGTATGCCAAATTATTTCATATTCGATCTCTAATGTTAAGTTAGGTTGTTATTCATATATAATAATTCATAAAGTTTAAAGAATAACGACTTAAGTTGATTAGGCAGTAATGAAAAAATAATGTTTAAATATGTTGTAATCCTGAATTGACTTAGGTGGTTATGCCAAAGCAGTCACTTAGAAAAATAACTTAAGCTTTTTGGTTTTTAGGGTTTATTGCCTTTCTAAAACAGACACAAAAATAAAAATGAATTAATTTTGCAACAGTGAAAAAAGAAAGTTGTGTTGTGCTGAACACGATGGTAAAAATTACCCAATTGTGTCCTTACTCCAGTTATGCTGTTATGGGTTGTGACCACAGTAATATGGACTTTGAACACAAATTTCTAAAAATAAAATTTTTGCACAAGAAGTGGTTTTTGATAATTAGATGAGTGTCTTAAGCTAAGATACCACTATAGGCTTAAATAGCACAATCTGTGAGGATTTTTATTGTGCTATATTGGCGCACATTTAAAAACATTGCACAATTTATTCTTAGGTGGTCCCATTATCGTCGCAAATTGTGACAATTTTTTTCGATTCATATCGGCAAAACTCAACTGCGACAATAATCGGTACAATGCGGTCAAACTATCGTGCTTTTTGGACAAATTAAATCTTATGTTTTTGTTTATTTGCTTTTTGGCAGACAAAATTTTACTTTGGAAAATCGCAAAATTCTCCGTCTGAATATTCAATAATGTTTTCTAACAATTTTAAATCAAAAATTAATGTATAAGAAAAAAATGTATTCAATTTTATTCAAACTTACTGAACTTGTTCTTTTGTTTTTGTAATTGTTGTTTTGTAAAAAGATGTTTACAAACCAGGGATGGCAACATCGATACAATTGCAATGTTTTGGTTTAACCGAATTGTTTTCTTTCCTTTAACAGAACAAATGTTTTTTTTTTTTTTTTTTTTTTTTAATTTCCTAAGCTTGTAACGTGGTTTTTGTCGTTGGCTGGGGTAGTTCAGTTGCGTCCAGGGTCGACTTACGGAATCCACGAACCTTAAGTGAAAACACGAATGATTTACCCTCTTGGGGTTAGAAATAATCTCTTAACTTTATTTACAATTCAATTACAATACTTTGTTAATTTCATTTAACATTACTTGCAGTACAGCAAACAGGCAGGAATTCGGCGGATTCTCCTCGGCTAATGTATTCGGGTTGGAATCGGGTGGGGAGTCTGGATCGGGTTCCTTTAACGATCGGCAATGATGAGGTAGCTCGTTACGATTGGTTCTTATGTCTAGGTATCTAAATACTACAATTCATCCTTATATACTAGGCTAACTACTGATTTACTAAGAGAGGACTGGCGGCCGAAGTCCCAGTACAAAAACTGTTGACCGAAGTCACAGTACAAAAACTGTTAACCGAAGTTACAGTACAAAACTGTTGACCGAAGTCACAGTACAAAAATTGTTAACCGAAGTTACAGAACAAAAACTGTTGACCGAAGTCACAGTACAACAACTGTTAACCGAAGTTACAGTACAAAAACTGTTGACCGAAGTCACAGTACAAAAACTGTTTACCGAAGTTACAGTACAAAAACTGTTGACCGAAGTCACAGTACAAAAACTGTTAACCGAAGTTACAGTACAAAAACTGTTGACCGAAGTCACAGTACAAAAACTGTTAACCGAAGTTACAGTACAAAAACTGTTGACCGAAGTCACAGTACAAAAACTGTTAACCGAAGTTACAGTACAAAAACTGTTGACCGAAGTCACAGTACAAAAACTGTTAACCGAAGTTACAGTACAAAAACTGTTGACCGAAGTCACAGTACAAATCTGTTAACCGAAGTTACAGTACAAAAACTGTTGACCGAAGTCACAGTACAAAAACTGGTAACCGAAGTTACAGTACAAAAACTGGTGACCGAAGGCACAGTACAAAAACTGTTAACCGAAGTTACAGTACAAAAACTGTTGACCGAAGTCACAGTACAAAAACTGTTAACCGAAGTTACAGTACAAAAACTGTTGACCGAAGTCACAGTACAAAAACTGTTAACCGAAGTTACAGTACAAAAACTGTTGACCGAAGTCACAGTACAAAAACTGTTAACCGAAGTTACAGTACAAAAACTGTTGACCGAAGTCACAGTAACGAAACTGTCAACCGAAGTCGCAGTCCAAGGCAACACCCGAGTTAATACAAGTGTCGGCGACCGTCGTGCAGAAGGCGGGGACTAAGTCGACTTTAATATGGCAAGATCGTGAGTGCAATGAAATCGCCCCGATTGTCTCTAAATCTAATCTACTTATTCAATCTTATTCATAAACTAAATGAGAATTCTCATAACAAAAGGGAAACATTAGGGGGATTCATGTGTAAGTGGATAACATTAGGGGTTTCATGTGTAAGTGAATTATGATATTATTTAAAATGCAGGTATAATATTACTTTTCTAAAGAATATTGTATTAAGATAAAATATGAAATAATAAAATATAATTATATGATTTTCTTTTACTCAAAATAAAATAGAATATAATTATATGTGGCGTAGATTTCGGGGAGTATAAATAAATCTACGTTACATTTCCCCCCTTCTTTGGAGAAGGCTGTGCTGGTGGCTGGATGTGGATCCCCTTCCAGATTTCATCTTCGGTGAACTGATGCCCGTTGTATTTTATTTTGCGAGCAGGCTTGCGGCGCTGGTCTCGTATGGCTACTACGTGGTCAGAGCTGGGAGGCTTGGGAGGCTTGGATGGTTTGCTGACGATGTTCGGCTCGGCTAACGGGGGTGGTTGTCTTATGGCGTGGCATTTTCCCAGCCGTGTTGGTGGCGGGGCATCTGCTATTCGCACCATTCTTTTTGGCTGGCCTGGGTTACAGGGAACGAGTGGAGGTGGTCCATTGCCTACGATCGGTGGTGCTACGGACTCCAGCGGGATGATTACGTTGCTAATTATTCGAGGCCGAGCCTCTACAGGTGGTCTGTATGGTATGGGCTTTGCTGGAGCTGGAAGAAGCTGGAAGGCTTCGACCTTGTCGGGATCAGTGCGGATGCCGTCGGGAGTAACTGGATGGCCGAGGTAGCGGATACTCGATCGCAGAAACCTGCATCTGTTGAAATTAAGCTTCATCTGGGCTTGTATGAGACGCATAAACACAGCTTCCAGGGTAAGTATGTGCTCCCTGAAGGTTCGGCCAAGTATTATAATGTCGTCCAGGTAGACGAAGAGCCGGGGGTACAGATCGGTGCCTATAATACGGTTCAGTATGCGTTGAAATGTTGCTGGCGCAGAGTGCAGTTCAAAATTCATAACTTTCCACTGGAAGAGCCCTCTGCCAGGGACTGTGAGCGCGGTGTATGGTTTGGACGAGGGTTTCAGTGAGATCTGCCAGTACCCGTTCTTCAGGTCCAGGTAGGAGATTAACTTGGCTTCGCGTAGCTGGTCAAAGATGGCATTAATTTGTTGCAGCGGGTATGCGTCAGGTTCACTAGCTACGTTTAACTGTGGGTAATCTATGCACATCCTCCAGTCGCCCTGTTTCTTCGGGGTTAATACTATCGGTGAGCTATATGCGCTTCGTGACGGTTTAATGCGTTCCTCACGCGGTAGTTTGTCGACCTCTTCGTTAATTACATGCTTAATAGCAGGATTTCGCGGCACATACCTCTGTTTGATGGGTTTCGGATGACGAAGACGGATCTCATGTGTGTCGATAAATTCGAACTTCATCGCGTAATTATGTAAGAGACCTTCTAATTCTTTATTTTCTTCACCGGTTAAGATTTCTCGGGTAGTCAAGGCATGTAGTGGTGGATGTACGGGGGATACTTGTTTTTTCATTTCGGGGCTTGGCAGCCTTTCGCCGTGTAGCCGTAGCTCGAGCTGTAAGGTGCTCAAGAAATCCATCCCGAGTATCATTGTTTCGGCCAATGTGTCAATCACTGACACCAGCAAGGACACCGTAGTTCCGTCGTATACCACAGGGATGAGAAATTCTTCTAGCGAGGTCGCCAGGGATTGGTCGGCCATCTGTACCGTTCCCAGGGTGTTGACCGGATCGATGTTATGGGCACTCAGGTGTTCCCTCATGGTTTTTCCGATGTAAGTACGAGAGGACCCGGTGTCGACTAATGCCATTACCTGCCGACCGTATATTTTTAACGACACAAAGTATCGGCTGTCGTTGGTGGGTTGTTCGCATACTGACGAAGCCCTACAGTCTCTCCGACACCCGCAGGCCCTAGAAAGTACTCCCTCGCGACCACAATATGAACAGAAGAGATAACCGGGAAAGTTACACGATGTTCGCTTATGACCCAACCCCTTGCATCTCCAGCAATTTGTCGCTCGGTTATATCCCGGACTGAATATCATGTGCGAGGTCTGGGGCCGTTCTTCTCGCTTAAGGGCTTCGTACTCATCCGTCATAGTGATTAGCTCATCTAAGTTGCTGAAATCGCTTCGGCGAATATAATGTCGGTATTCGGTCAGAAGGCCATAGTAAACTCGATCCAGGTGGTTTTGCGATCGTAGGATTGGATGTCGTCTGGCGAGACTCAGCATGCTAAGCACATAATCTTTAGCCCGTTCTCGGTTGTTCTGCTTTCGGTTATAAAAGTTCTGCTCTAAGTGCGATAGATATCTCGGGGGTAGGAAAAATTTCTTTACTTCCTGTCTAAATTGTGTCCACGTGTTCAGTGTGCCCTTTTTAACCCTAAACCACTTGAGCGCATTGCCGGTTAACATACCCAACATGAAGGGGAGTAGGCGGTTAAGGGGTATTTGATGACATTCCGACAGCTCTTCGAGGCGTTCCAGAAACTCCATTAAATCGTTTTCTCCGGAAAACTTCAAGTCCCACTTGTAGACGATGTTCATTATTTCAAGCTCGGAAATGTGGATTTGAACAGGCTGTGGGGGCACCGAAACCGTTGGTTCGTTGTCGGATATGATGTTTCGTTCCCCTGATGTCACCTCGTTTTCCAACTCTAGTAGGAGATTTTCAGAGGAGGCCCTCAGCCGTTTGGTGCGAATGGTTTCAGCCAGCTGCTTACGAAGGTGTGCGACAGTGAAACCGACGGTCGGTATATCGAAGTTCCCGCATTGTTCAACCAGCTGTTCCTTATGTAAAAGGTATATCCATCCAACCGAATCTGTATTTAGTTGATTACTCGTAGACGCGTTATCCTGTTTGCCGTGTTTGTAATTGTGGGCCGATTCCTCATCGATGGCGGCGGTGGCTTCTTTCTCGCGTTGCGATTTAGAATCGGGTCCCTGCTCGGGCGCCATTTGTAACGTGGTTTTTGTCGTTGGCTGGGGTAGTTCAGTTGCGTCCAGGGTCGACTTACGGAATCCACGAACCTTAAGTGAAAACACGAATGATTTACCCTCTTGGGGTTAGAAATAATCTCTTAACTTTATTTACAATTCAATTACAATACTTTGTTAATTTCATTTAACATTACTTGCAGTACAGCAAATAGGCAGGAATTCGGCGGATTCTCCTCGGCTAATGTATTCGGGTTGGAATCGGGTGGGGAGTCTGGATCGGGTTCCTTTAACGATCGGCAATGATGAGGTAGCTCGTTACGATTGGTTCTTATGTCTAGGTATCTAAATACTACAATTCATCCTTATATACTAGGCTAACTACTGATTTACTAAGAGAGGACTGGCGGCCGAAGTCCAGTACAAAAACTGTTGACCGAAGTCACAGTACAAAAACTGTTAACCGAAGTTACAGTACAAAACTGTTGACCGAAGTCACAGTACAAAAACTGTTAACCGAAGTTACAGTACAAAAACTGTTGACCGAAGTCACAGTACAACAACTGTTAACCGAAGTTACAGTACAAAAACTGTTGACCGAAGTCACAGTACAAAAACTGTTAACCGAAGTTACAGTACAAAAACTGTTGACCGAAGTCACAGTACAAAAACTGTTAACCGAAGTTACAGTACAAACACTGTTGACCGAAGTCACAGTACAAAAACTGTTAACCGAAGTTACAGTACAAAAACTGTTGACCGAAGTCACAGTACAAAAACTGTTAACCGAAGTTACAGTACAAAAACTGTTGACCGAAGTCACAGTACAAAAACTGTTAACCGAAGTTACAGTACAAAAACTGTTGACCGAAGTCACAGTACAAAAACTGTTAACCGAAGTTACAGTACAAAAACTGTTGACCGAAGTCACAGTACAAAAACTGGTAACCGAAGTTACAGTACAAAAACTGGTGACCGAAGGCACAGTACAAAAACTGTTAACCGAAGTTACAGTACAAAAACTGTTGACCGAAGTCACAGTACAAAAACTGTTAACCGAAGTTACAGTACAAAAACTGTTGACCGAAGTCACAGTACAAAAACTGTTAACCGAAGTTACAGTACAAAAACTGTTGACCGAAGTCACAGTACAAAAACTGTTAACCGAAGTTACAGTACAAAAACTGTTGACCGAAGTCACAGTAACGAAACTGTCAACCGAAGTCGCAGTCCAAGGCAACACCCGAGTTAATACAAGTGTCGGCGACCGTCGTGCAGAAGGCCGGGACTAAGTCGACTTTAATATGGCAAGATCGTGAGTGCAATGAAATCGCCCCGATTGTCTCTAAATCTAATCTACTTATTCAATCTTATTCATAAACTAAATGAGAATTCTCATAACAAAAGGGAAACATTAGGGGGATTCATGTGTAAGTGGATAACATTAGGGGGTTTCATGTGTAAGTGAATTATGATATTATTTAAAATGCAGGTATAATATTACTTTTCTAAAGAATATTGTATTAAGATAAAATATGAAATAATAAAATATAATTATATGATTTTCTTTTACTCAAAATAAAATAGAATATAATTATATGTGGCGTAGATTTCGGGGAGTATAAATAAATCTACGTTACAAGCTTATCCCGCGAAGCTTTATGCTTGTCTGCAGGAAAGAAACCAGAGTCTCAGACGGGAATCGAACCCGCAACCCCGGCACTGATAGACTAGCTCGCTACCAGCTAGTCTACCGGGGCAAAAATAATAGAAAAACAAATGTAATTTTGGTACAAAAAGTCAGTTGGTGCAATTTAAAAATTTCGTGTTGCCATCCCTTGTATCGGCGCTGATTGGCGACTGTGATCGGCGCACAAGTGGCCGATAAAAATCGGTACAAATTAAACAATTTCATTGCTCCACATTGTGCAAAAGAGTGTTCACATTATCAGCGCATCAAGGTTAATTTTTATTGTGCACTGTCAGCACAATTTCGGCACAGATTGTTGCATATTAAAAATGTTTGACCGTTCACACTATCGGCACATGAAATACGACAAAAATTGGTACATTGCGCCGATAGTGGGATCTTAGCTTTAATCATGTAAATGGTTCTCCACTTTCAGATCAAATCTGGACATTACGATCAAAATTTTTAAACGTTTTGCGATTATAAGTCTATTATTTTATCTTCACTACTTAAAATATGGAGTAAATTGAACTTTTTATTCCGCTACAAATGTCGAAATTATCGCGGAAGACTTCAAAAAATATTATTTATACTGATGATATTCGAAGATGGTGGCTAAAATTTTTAATACATGTATGGCTGTTATAGCTTTGTTGCGGTCACCTCATTTTCTCGGATTACAACTCCTAGAAGTGGAAAATAGGAAGGCAACCAAATAACAGATAACGATAATGATAAGGATACGTGGGCTATACTCGTATTAGTACTTTTGTACTTAAAACAAAAAGAAGCATGAACATGATTGAAATGTTAGTCGTATGTCTGTTTGAGGCATTATTGTTCAGGTGGCTGTTAAGAAATCTAATCGTATTGTTTGCTTTTTTTCCTTTCTTCGGTCTGTAATTAAAAACTACCGATGATAAATTAAAATACAGTCCAACGAACACACATTGTTGAGCGATTGTAACGAAAAAATAATATTGATTTTATTTTTAAAGGTTACCAATTGAAAATGCATAGTTGAAGTAAATAAGTAATAAATAAAGAAACAACTTTAGTAATAACAAGTGGAAGTGAGAAATATAAAAAGTGTTCTTTTGGTAAAGGGGTAGTTATTAATAAACAAAAACATGGCATTAAATGAGGAATGCCCATATTATACGTTACCATTAAAGGACGATTTTTTTCTTCGGTGTGATCAATTAGCAAATTAACTATAAATGTATGTTTGTGCTCTAGATTAAGGGTTACAATTTTTTCGGACTACCAAAAGAAATTTGGTACAGTGATTATAATAATGTGGTAAAAAAAAGACCTAAAATCGGTTATGTTCTAGA
Source organism: Pollenia labialis (assembly GCA_949318255.1). Classification (NCBI taxonomy): domain Eukaryota; kingdom Metazoa; phylum Arthropoda; class Insecta; order Diptera; family Polleniidae; genus Pollenia; species Pollenia labialis. Next base: position 76,721,102 of record OX439141.1, on the reverse strand, counting down.
AATCAAAATCGAATGAAATTAAAATCAATGAAAATTTCAGTTTAAATTTTAAAATTTTTTATTTTTATCATTTTATCTAGTAAAACTCGAAACCATTTCCAGGACATGGCAGAATATTGACCTTTGCTTATTTCGTGAATGGTAACAATGGTAACACGCTGGGAAATATGCGTTTTCGCTTTGCTAAGTGGGACTCCGATCGACTTACAGAAGATGCCGATTTTGCCAAAAAAAATCATCTTTTCAGATGAAGCTCATTTCGATCTAGGCGGATATGTAAACAAGCAAAATTGTCCCATTTGGGGCACCCAAAACGAGTCACTGTTTAGTGCGGATTTTGGTCCAGATGCATAATTGGGGCTGTACTGTGTACTGTGATATACAGCAAACTTGTAAAATAGACTTTAATTTGACAAATACTGCAATAAACCTTAATACAGTGAATATTAATACTTAATACTGGAATATTTTTAATTATCGTTAAAACATAAAATTCAACATGCAATGTTCTAAGTGTATACGAGTCTATTAGGGAACTTTATCGTACTTTTTTGTTTTCTAACTGGTACTTTTTGAATATTGGACAGTATTGGACCTAGAAACATACAATTAAACATCTAATGTCCTAAGTGGATAAGAATCTATAAGAGGAAAGTTGAAACCTAAAAAATTAAACTCATCATACAAATAAGTCCACGAAGAAAAGGGAGACGCTAACGAAGTAGCGGGTTAAATGCTAATATATAATAAATGCTACCCACGGCCCTATGCTCCCCAGAGGAGTAAAAGAAACATATATATATTTATATATAACATGAGAAATAAATTCCCAGATTCTATTTGATAAAAATTTATTCATAATTTTTGGGTCCCATATAAAGCCTACTCCAAAAATATTCTAACGCTCGTTGGAGCGTATCAAAGATTTGGCATAGTGGAATATATAACTTTCACTTGTTCTTTAAAAAATAAACCTGATATTGTTTTAGAGTTTCCAGATTGAAGATTAAGAGCTTTTAATACTGTTAAATAGTATGATAAATTCTCAGTTATTCATTCATCCATTCATCTTACATTCTTAGTATTAGCATGTGCAATATACATAATCATTTTTTTTTTCAAATACAAGTACAAATATCTCCAGTGTTAAAAAGAAAAATATGTTTCAAAATAAATGTAAATTTTTCCATAAATTGAATTTTCAACGTGAAAACATACAAAGTGTTTTAAATACCTAAAGGGAAGCAAAAAAAAATATAAAAGTAAAAGGCATCCTGCCTGTTATACTACAAAGATACCTGAATGGAACTAGAATTACTGGCAGTTTTTACAAACAAAGTTCAGTGATATTGGGGATTTATATATGCATGTACAAATGTGTGTTAAAATGTGAATAGAAATAAAGTGCAACTCAAATATCAAGGACACAAATTCAAACACACAAGTTGACATTCAGAGCGACACAATGTCAAGGGGTGTTTCGCTGTGTGAGTTCGTGGCTGGCTGTAATTTTGCTTTATTTAATAACCATACATGAAGATATTTAAAAATTTAGAAAAGCTTAAAATTCTTAATATTTTTATTTTCGTGATGTATGATGTATTCTGGTTCCTTGAGTTATTTTTAGTTGATTTAGGCATGTCCGTCTCTCCGTGTGTCCATCTATCTATCTGTTGTAATTACGCTCACTTTCGAAAAACTCAAAAAATAAAACAGCGTTGGTGTCAAATTGCTTCTAGTTATCATTAACAGTTTGCGATTGAAACTTTGCAAAATCGGTTCAGTCCAAATGTGGAACCACCACCATAAAAATTGATAATTTTGTTACAAAAACTTACATAAATAGTAGAATAATGCACGAGTTGATAGAAGATTTGGCACAAATTATATATCATATTGTTTAATTTCGTGAAGATGGGTCCATAATTTACTACAGCCCCTATAAAAAGCCTACCCTGCACGTAGGGAAAAAACATGGTTGAAGAATGGTTAAAAAAACAAATTATGGTCCCTGCAATGGCAACAAACAAACTTTTGTTGTTTTTAAAAAAACTTTTTTACGATTGGTAATATTTGGTTTCTATTTAACAATAAAGTGTTTACATCCCTTGAAACTTAAAATATGGTTGATTTTAACAATATAATGTTTAAATAAAATAAAACTACAACCACACACTTAAACATATTATGGTTACCTTAACCATATTATTATCGCGGTAACCATATTATGGTTAGATTCATCTATCCAAAAGCTATAACCATATTATGGTTGCCTCCAAACATATTATGTTTAATATTTAATTACAATAATATGTTCGAAATTATAATATTTTAAAACATTGAATGATTAATTTTAAATTTAAAATAATGTGTTTAAAAAGCAACAACATTCTGGTCGTTTGCATTTTACTTGGTTTACTTAAAATTCTCATTCATTTTATTTAAATTATTGATTAAAACACATAAATTTACGTAGAAAAAACTAGTAGAACAGAAAAAATGGTAATAAGAATATCGTCACAGGCTGGAATATGAACCAAAGGGGATTTTTTATAAAAGTGGAACGTAACACCTATCAAGAATATAAAATGAAATAAAATTATTATTTGGCACTTAACAAACAAATTCAATAAATTGATTAACCATAATATGATTAGCATTCACCATATTATTGTTAATCCTGACCATAATATGGTTACTTTTCTCAATATTCTGGGAAATTAAGACCATATTATGGTTCATTTTGAACATAATATTTTTAGTTTTGACCATTATTATGGTTAGAATTGACTAAAATATGGTTAATTTTGACCATATTATGGTTGATTTAGGGAAAAATTTTGTTGATTTTAAGCATACTATGGTCATATTTAAAAATAATATTGTAGCCGGCAAACATAAACATTGTTAAAAACCAACCATAGTATATTGCTCTTAGAATATGGTTACCTCCAACCATATTTTTTTTCTACGTGTGGTTATCACAAAATTGCAAATACAGTGCACTCGGGAAAACGTCAACACTCGTTTACGTCAACATCCCAAAACGTCAACCCTTTTTTTTTTACATTGCCTACTCTAAAACGTCAACCCAACTATATACTCTAAAACGTAAACTCTGAATAAAATAAAATTTCGAATTTAGCAGCAGTTAAAATACACACATTTGTACAGACACACATTTATTTTATGAAATCAATTCAGAAATTGGGGATCCACCTTGTAAGTAGAGTAAAAAAAATTACAACTGTATGTCTGTATTGTCTTTTTATTTATGTTCAGTTGCTTTTTTGTGCAGACAATAAAACCAAGCGAAGCCGTCGAAATATTTAACAGGGCTTTGGATTGGGCTCAATGCGAGAATGTTGAGCAAAATGACTTAAATGTATTAAGACGTTTAAGAGAGAAGGCTCTCTTCCAAGTGTTGGATAGAAAAAAACAGCAGAAAAAAATAACAGATTTTTTTAAATGCATATGTGTGCATGTAAAATTAAAAATATGATCTCATTTAAAATGTATTCTTTTAGTTCCAGTTGTCTTCTATGGTTTTAGTCAGGTTGAATGCCTTTTATATTTCCTTTTTGAATTTGTTTATGTTTGGATTTAGTTTATAATTAATAAAAACGTTTAAAAGCACATTATCGATATGTTTTTTATATAAAAATTTTACATTCGTAAACGTCAACAATTTGTTAAACGTCAACACCCGCGGTTTTAATTAGTTGACGTTTTCCAGAGTGCACTGTAATCACATAGTTTTAGAGGACTAAAAATTACATTGTAAAATTGGTAAAGCTCGGTCCATAACTTACCATAGGCCCAATATAAAGCATACTCTCGAAAAATAATTTAGTACGCCTAAATCCGCAACGGATAATGTTTTAAAGCTGAATTTGGTCTTTCGTAATTTCATGAGGCTTCAAATCACAGTAGAAAATGTCGTGGAAATCGGTCTATGGATCCTGAAATAAAATGATCCTGAAAATATTTTTAAGCTAAGTTGGGGTTGCTGATCACGAATATGGCATTCATTTATATTTCTCAAGATCGTTTTCGAGATATACGCGATAACACCGTGTTTCGCAGTTCATAAAGCTGTTTCCAAAAATCTTGAGAACTAATTATTTTAATCACAAAAATTTTACACTTTAACAAAGATATCTATTGCCTCTTTCAGCCGATATCCATACTGTGTTTATCCGACAACAATTTACTGAGTTAGAAGCCTTAAGATTAAAAAAAAATTATGAACTTGCATCAAGCACTATTTACCAGCCATCATAGTCTAATCCCAATGGCGCTGACAATACTTTTCCATCTCTGCAAGACCCCGGTTGACCTTGTTCTTCACAATTAAACAAGTCTAAAAAGTGTTAAAGAAAACGCACTTTCAATGACATGTGTGCTGCTGTAATTACAGGACACCCATTTAGACTTCAAATAATACTGTTGTTTTTATTAATTTGATTTTCACCTAAGGCATAAAAGTTCCATTATATTTAGAATATCGTTATGGCTTATCTCTATGTCTAAAAATCCTCTATCTTCCAAACATTAAGCGAGTAATGTCAAGTTCTTTTTTGACAAAATAAAGTCACGATGAAAATCATTAAGTGCAATTTTACTAATAGCTTAATATTCGTCTCACCTATGGAATTAAAACTCAGATTTAAATCTACTTCTTCATAATCTGATGTAGCTTTAAATGCTGGAAGTTTTCGCTTTAGGAATGGAGATAAATTGATTTATCTCCGGATAAATTCTATAGCCATATTTTCCGCTGTGTCCGCTGTGTTTATCTGCATGATCAATGGAGGGGAGCAACCATTCAACTAGCTCACCGAATGATAAATAATTTTAATTTCAGAATAATATACATTTCGGGTGCATGGCTTATTACAAATCTGGCTTAGTACCGAAAATAAAATTTATAAGATTCCAAAAATTTTTTGGTCAACTTTTCTCGGACACTTTTTTAATAATGTAGACAGAACACAAACAAACTAAGAGTTAGCATGTGAATATTTGCATATTTTAATACACAATGTAATTTAGAAATTTTAAAAGTTATTAAAACAACAACAGCGGGACAGTGGCTGACTTCATAAAAAGACAACTTTTCTAAAAGCAATTGCTTGAGTTCATTATGGAATGGTCTTTACTGCACAACGATTGCAAATTTGTGCATTGTTTTTTTTTTTTGTTATGCTTTGTCAGCGCATTCGTTTTTAGTGATGCTTTACAAATTGCATTTATGAAGTCATCCGGTATCAGGCTTGCTAGAAGAATTAAAATTAAAAGTGCTAAATCAACAAAAAGAAAAGTGCTAGATTGTTCTACAGCAAAAAACAAAAGTGCTAGTTTTGTAACATTGATTTTTTGAATATAATAAAAGATTTACAATTGAAATTTTTACATAATATTTTTGTTTAATTCATTTGACTTTTTATATGATTTGATTTTTTTACAATATCATCCGATATGTTTAAAGTGTGGCAACAAATGTTGGCTAAACGCAAATCACAATCCTAAGCCGATCTAATTTGACGATGCAAGTGATTTGTTGCAAAAATTGTTAGTCGCAGGTTAAATTCGGATGTTAGCCGGATTAAATTATACCATCAACGTCGACGGCTTACTTAAACAGGTGCGCCTCGATTCAGCCGCTCAGTGCTAACTTATTATGACAGCACAATAAACATAGCAAGCAAAGTTCTATTAATTTATTTTTGTGTACAAAGTACCAACAATATTTTTAAACCATTGTAAAATGTTAGAACATAATATTATGACAACATAACATGATAACTAGCACACCTTGTGAATACCTCAAGTGTATTTACATCATTTTGGTATTTTCAATAATTGTTATTCTAAATCATATATTCAGGATAGCAGTTTATATTATATTGCTTTACAATGCAGCACTATCTGCCGTCAATAAAGGCCTATCGCAAGGCTATTAATCCCCTAGAAGATGGTTCTTATGCTTACTAACTATTCAGTACAGAAGCAAAACGTATCTGTGTACATTCACTCTTGTACAATGTACATTGTTATATTTACACACATTCTCGTAGATAAACTAATATAAGGGCTTATGTAAAGGGAGGTGGCTTTTACCTTTCTTAAGCATTTCCTTATTTTCTTTTTAGTTATTTTTTGTTTTATCACTGAAAGTGGTGACCTTTAAAAATAAATATTTGTTTTTTTTTCATTTGTGTAGAAATATATTTTGTACTTGGCAATGATATTTACATATGATAAAAAAAATTAAAAAAAAATATGCATCGTATATTTTGCATATTAAAGTAAACAATTAATTTTCAATTCATTTTATGATATGAAATTTTGTACTTAAGGGGTTTTTGTGCAAAGAAATAATTATTTGGACCATATAAAGCATATGATATTGGCAGATTTATGAATGAATGAAGGTAGGATAGACAAGCATTAATATTTCGTACATATCATACCGACATGCCAACTGTGATCGAATTCATACATATATATACATATATATATTTCTTTTCGTAGATATAGATATTCATGAGGAATAGGAAAATACACATGGGATAAGTAGGGATACAAGCATTTCCATTAAGATTGTGTGTGCGCTTGATGGCATTGGGTCAACTTAGTCTTTTTTAATGTCAAGACTTTTATGTATATATGAACAAGTGCGAACACACAGAAAAGAAAAATACCATGTTAATTGTTGATTGAGAATCATAGTTAATTTCTGCAAAATTATGCCCTTTATTTTAATTTATCATTATTTCATATTAATTTTAAATGAAAAATATTAAATAACCTTAAATCACGTTTATTTAATATTATTCACTGTTTAAATAACATTGTTCAATATTGAATCCATAAAAACCTGTTTTATATTAAAAGTTTATCTTGTTTAATTAACATGCATACATAGTTAAGTATGTTAATTTTTTTATTTTCATTCTTAAAATATGTTATAAAAAGAAGACAATTCCCGTATTATTTTAATTAAAATTATTAAGTTAAATAGTACATCAAGTTTTCAAAGTAGAATGATGACGAAAACCATATCGGGCCATTCCGCTGATTGATCTGTTAACAAAGGCGACTACAAAATAAGTGTAACATGTATTACAGGGGTAAGTGTTTTGAATTATTCTTAAATAAATGCACATGTTGTCTCTGAAGCTTATTCACACTGTTATATCACACTCAAACCAATTTGGTTCTATAAGAAATTCACGTTGTTTCATTTTGAAATAACTTTCATTCAACGTGATTCGGATTGTTATTTCAATATAAAAGACATTTTGCTCTTACTTTACTGCAATGTTAAATTAACATGAATTATAGTTATTTTAAAAGAAAAAAATGTTGTTCGCAAGTTATTGTAAAATCATTTTAAATTAACATGAAGGACCGAAAACGGTAAAATCAACCTTGTTTTGGACGATTTTATATTGCTTTTCTGTGTGTGAATGTGTCTTCATGAGGGTCGTTACTGTTTTATACGTAATACGAAAAATGTGCTAAACTATGGACCGACACTAACAGAAAGTAACCGTAAAAATTGTTTAAATGCCTGCAATGACATTTGTTGTTATTTTTGAGCTATTGAGCTTTTGTCATTTATAAAATAGAATATACATATTTTGTTTTAAATTTGCAAAATTCTTAGCATTCACTAAAAATAATCTTGATTTTGAAAATAATTGTTGACAATTTAAAATTTCCTTATTTCAAGTTTTTACGATGTAATTCTTATTGCTAAACATCACATTTTATTAATTTCAGTTTTATTGGCATTCACATAATGCGAGTCTCATTGCTGAAATATTCCCTTTTTTGTACGAAGCCCACCCATATGTGTGCGTTCTTTACGTATTTGAAGAGTACATCAAGACGAGAACTCGTTTTCCCCTTGTCTCTCTCGCCCTAAGTTAGCAATCTTAAAAATAAGACTTGCATCGTGAGCACTGAGATTACTGCCAACAATGGGCTTTAGGATTTTTACCTAAAGATTCAATTCTTACACTAGAATAAAACAATTAAATATTTTTTGCTTTTTACACAGCTTTGTTTAAGCAAAACTGTTAACAAATAAAAAAAATAATAACCTGTTATCTGGTTGGGCTTTAAAAATAAGAAACAATTATATTTTTTCTTGACGAACATTGAAAACCCTTGTAAATCAAGAATAATCAAAACCTTCTGGCAAGCCTACATATGCCCCATATAAAAATTGTATTTTTTATTATAAAAATATCTAAATGGGCAACTAATTATAATAATGTGAGGATAGTTTTTAAAAAGATAGGTTGATTATTAATTACATATATAAAGCCCACTGCTGAAATATTCTTGTTCTCGGTGGAGGGTGTACAAGATTCGACGTATCTGTAATTTTTTACAAAATTGTTGCAGGGGCACTAATATCAGGTGGATGTAAGCAGGTATTCTAGATTTTAGGTAAACTTTTTTTATTTTTTTATCATTCTAGTTTTTGTACCAGCATAATCTGACTTAAGTTTCAATACTCTTTTATACAGTTTAAGTTTGTTAAGGAAGGACAAATAGAGTTATTGCTTGATATGTACATTGACAAGGTTAATTTAAAATTATAAGGCTGCTACGAGGAAGTCCATAAATAAAGCATACATAAATTTAAGGAAAAATGGTAAGAACTCTTTTAATAAAAAATTTTAAAACATTAAATCTTCCATATCTTCTATTTCTACAGAATCGTCCCTGAATAGAAGTTTAAAGCAATACAGCATACAAAAGAAATATAATAAAGACATTCGAATAAAACTTTTTCCAATCATATGTATACAACTAAGACTGGATTTTTATGGTGGCGAGGGGTATAAGCATGGGTGAATGCATGCGGGGTAGATAAATCCTTACAATCTATCCTCATATGAATTAAACATTTAATTCTATCTCATTGTCATTTCCTCTAATATCATGTTTTTGAATGGCACTTTTTGTAATTTATTATTAACATATAAACAATAAAAATTAAGATGTCGTATTTTAGTTTTCCAATTATTTTGCCATTAATATTTGTTAGTGTCAAATAAACAGAACTAATTAAATAACAGAGCGGAAAAATATTTTGTGATCGAGGCGACTCAATCACTTCAGCTAAAAATTCAGTATAAATCAAAAAAGTATTCTACAGTTTTGTTCTTGTTCAAACGTCAATACGAACCAAAAAATTCAGTAAGATGTATGAATCGATAGCAAAATTATGCTTGTATTTGTTTATTTAAAAGCGATGCATCTGTTTATGAACAACAGCTTACTTGTACTCCGGTTTCGGCTCGGTGATTTGAACATGATTTTATTGTAATCAATTGCAACCACCACTCGAACTTTATGATTCAATCGTTTTTGTTCAACAACAACATGGTGAAATTACTAGAAGGTGGCAGCACTAGGAGTTGTTGTACAACAAAACAACAAAAACAGGCATATTTGTTTGTGTAAAATAGTTCATTATGTCAAAAATATGGATTTTCACCACACCAAAATATTATTGTTAATGAAACGTCATTCCTTAAAAAATAAACGTGATATACGTAATTGTCAATAAATTTCATTTTATGGATTCAAATTAATATAAGTTTTATTTAAAGAATGTACAGATAGGTATTACATTAGCTTTCGCCACAAAAACGCCAATCACTATAAGAGTGATTAACTTAATATGTAAAATATTATGTTACCAAAAAGCTGAATTAAGATAGGAAGCATCCGGTTGTATTTGTATAAGTCTTGTACATAGGGCACCGCCATTTGAACGTAAGTGGAAAAACTCTACCGCTGCCTTACCATCTGAAGTCTTAGCTATATCCTTTCGCTTGCCAGTATGCATTACCGTTTGAAATGTGCTAAGAACTTTTAATTCTCCTGTTGTTGACAGATGCGTACAACTTCCAGTTCTTCGCCAAACATTGTATTAAATTTCTTTTGTAATGTGAAGGTAAATGCTAGCCATCCCATATTGCCTGCATTACGACCCTGCCAAAAGTTCACAATACTTTGTATTTCATCATCTGGTTGCGGTTTACTGTCATCTACTTCTACACCATCATCATTATTGGCGGATATGCAATAGCGACAAAAAAACCCATAACATTCACCCGTAAAAGTGTCCCACTTCCTCCTCTGGCAAACGCACAAATTTCTTGCTCTCCAATACAAAAGCTTCCATTGCCTCTAACTCATAATTCCAATCTTCTTCTAACTGTTCGGCTTCAATGAGAGGCAAAGAATTTTGTATTGGCATGAAGAGAGCCGCCAAATCAGGTCGAGTTTTCTGTTGTTTAGCCCATTTTGCAAAATCTGCGCCCGTCTTCGCTACAGGCTGTACAAGTAAAATCTACTGCAATCACTTCGTCCCATCCAATAAATTTCGATTTGAAAATTTGAGTTTCAGTACCCTCCTGCAAACGCGTAAATAAAGCGCATGAGACCCTTACTAACATGTCAATTTTTTACCAAACCAAACAAATAGATAAGTAAAACACTCAAGAATATAAACATAGCAAAGTGATGGCCAGTTTTTGTTCAGGTATTTCAACCTGAGATAATTCTAAATAGCCCATACCTAATTGTAGTTGGTATAATCTAGGCACATGAGGGACGAAATTCTCTTGGACAATCTTTTGTTTGGGAGCTTCTTCTGAATTGCACTCCAAACGTAACCAAAATTTTTAACTTTCTTTGCCTAGAAAAATTTTGACATTACCTAAAAAAAAAAACAAATAATTTTGACATAATAAAAGTTCACCATGAATTGAGCAAAAAATAATAGATTCCGTAGTGCTGCCACCTTCTAATTATTTCACCATGAACAACAAGAAATTACTTAAATGCAAAAAGCTCGTTTCAAACAGTCAGTTTGAATTCTTGTACTCGCACTGAACATGAATGTATATATTTCTTTGGTATGATATAAGTAAAATTCATGTTATAAGCTCGAGCCACTTGTTTGAATACAGATTGTGATTTATTTATATAAGCTATATAAAGCTCATGTTATTGTGAGCGTTGCGTGTTGTTCTTAGTAGTACTGATCCTTTTATAGTTATAAATTATATTTTTTTATATAATACTACTTGTATTGAAAACCCATGTTCCTTTTTACATTTTGATATTAAAATATGCTTAAAAAAATTTTTTTTTATTATTTACTTTTTTTAATATCTCCAAAAATTTCTTTGAATTTGATTATATGCCTAAAAAATAATAATACATGTATGTAAATACATACAGACAACTTTTTTGCAAATTTAATTTTCAAATAAATTTAGCTTTGGTTACGATTTTTTAACATTTTTTTCACTATATTCATATTTCCTAAAAATGTATGCACACAATATAAAAAAACAATATGGGCTTACATACATTCATTCAAACATTTGTATTTTTTTAACCAATAATGTTGCGACTGATACATACATATGTATAATGCTCAAACGAGAACGAAACTGTAGAATACATGAAAGGTTTGTACTTAAATTTTCAGTTAATGATTGAAACGACTCCATCATACATGCTGCAGTTAAATGAACATTATCTGCCTGTTTTTAGAAAACGTAAGCAAGTGAGTGAGTGAGAAATTATATTGAAAACAAAAACAAATTTTCGTTTTTTATTGTTGTTTTTAATATAATTTCTCACTCACTCACTTGCTTACGTTTTCTAAAAACAGGCAGTATATCGCATTTGATAACGAATATTGCAAGAATGATGCGAACACCGCTTCGTTTCCTTGCAGTGATCTGCAGTCATACCAAAAAAAAAAAAAATTAAAAACGTTCATGTTCGATGCGAGTACAAGAATTCAAACTGATTGTTTGAAATGAGCTCGTTACTCCAAAATCATTTTTGTTGTTAAACAAAAACGGTTTGAATTATTACAATTCAGAGTAAATGATTGAATATACTCCAAATTTTAGTATTCGTTGCAGTTCTCTGAACCTTATTACTTCAATGCGAATAAATTTTGTAAATTCATACCAATGACGTACAATTTTTTTCATGACAGAATTAAAAATTTAAGTACACAATTCATCAACTCGGTATTGATAGATTGTGAACACACTTTTAGGAAAACGGCCAATTTTACAAGACGATGAAAATGTTGTTTTGTTTTATTTTTACTTGCGAGGCAAAATATTTCCTCCCAGAACCTGTTAAACGTATTAACTCAATACTTAAATGTAATACACTTATCAATACACTTAAGAGGTACTAAATGAAAAGAGATATTTATTAAAAAAATTACAATTAAACAAATTAGATGCGTTGGATAACAAAAACAAGAAAAAACCCTTTTTTACAGTTTACAGTGGAGGGCACCAAAGTAAAACAATTTTTTTGTTGAATAAAAAACAACTTTAACTTGTTTTAGTTAAAGCAAATTGGCAAAACTTTATTTCTTAATGTATTGTTTTCAAAGTTTTGTTATCTACTTTACTTGCAAAAAACAAAAATTATTATCTATAAATGAAATTTTTTGTTATATCGTAAACTTAAATATTGTTCATAATAGAGGGAAGCCAATTGACACCAAGAAGGTGTGAAACGAGTTCACTTAGTGAGAAGGGACATCTGTCATTTAAATTTAAGAAAAAAAATTTTCAAAACGTTTTTCTTTTCGCAAATATTGTATTGTGCTTCCTACCACAACTGTGTTTTTCTTCTGGCAAAAAGTCCCAGCGTTAAAAAAAGCAGGGTTTAAAAGCACCCATCAGCTGGATGCTTTTTATTTTTGCTTTTGCCACTGCTATTGAAATTTTTAATTTTTTTTCCAATAGCCAATGTTTCGTTTTTCGTTTGTGAAAAAAAGCAAATCTCCTTTTTTGTATATTTTTATTTCTTTACAATTGCTTTTAACCAGCTAGCGATAAGAAAGGCCAGCCACATAAAAACCAAAACCTCAAAATGATTCTTATGCCTTACTTTTTTCTAAAAGCAGAGCTTGTTAAAAAAGACAAAACTCAGAAATCTAAAAATGAAATTTTTCCCTGGCTGGTAAAAACACAGAGAACAAAAAAAGCCGCACTTATAAGTGCTAAAAGCGGCCGATTTATGTGTTAATAGGAAATGATCAGCATTTCTGATACATTCATACAGGGATGATAAATTGCATTTTCAAAATTGTACTTAATTCAGTAAAAAATTTTACTTTTTCAAATCTTGTAGAGTTGCATCAAGTTCCTTAAGATATTTTTCTAGAGAAGCCTTTTTCTGAGTCTGCAGTAACTTTGTAAGCCTTTTGTGCACTCTTTTATTAATTCTTAAGTTGCGGGGATCTGAGCAATTGGCACTCTCTTCGAACTCTTCTTTTTTCAGACAGGAGACGCTCGGCATCTGTGGAATATATTTTAATATTTTTTGTTTTTGTTGTTGTTATTTGGTATTTTGGATTTTACTTATATCATCCGTGTAAACATAAAATATACTTACAACAGACCTTTATTTTTTTCTTTAAAAAACGGTGAGAATTTCATAATATTTTCATTCAACAAAGTTGTACTACATTGTATTACCGTGTAAACTAGCCTTTATTAAGCATACCACCTGTACGTATTAGTAATATTTGAAAATTTGAATATTACTCATACACAGGTTTCAGCAGCATCTATCGTACAATAACAAGAATTACAGGAAATCTTTTGTATGAAAAATATGTAAAGTATAATAACTATTTGGCATACGGGATATGTATAACAAAATCTCGACTACCTCATTAACAATATTGTAAAAAGTTTTCATATCTGCACTTAGCATCGTCACACTAGTTTGTGTTTTGTGGCCCATATTGTGCCAAGGCAGCTCATAAAGTGTGGGCCCTTTAGTGTCAAAAGTCTTCTGCTTGGAATTAGGTCAAATATATTTCGCTTAAACTTAACTGCTTCCTATCAATAATGCTTTTTAGAGAATTGAAACCTATTTTTTTTTATATCAGTTTTAGAGAGAGTAAGGCTTAATTCACAATGGTAGCAACATTTTCACTAACTGTTCACAATAAGCCAACAATTTTTTTCACAAGCGCACACTGTTCCCATCAAGAAAACGTTTGCAAATTTTGCGCTAAACAATATTACTTATTTATTATTATATTTTAAAACATAACGTCTTATCATAAACAACTAAATAAAAATTATCTGGGAATTTATTTCTCATGTTGAAACATACAAACAAAAATTCTAAAAGTGCATACAAAATTTTCCTGGCAAAATATTTAAGGAATAAGACTATTAAAGTGTAACAGCATTTGAGGATTGTAATTTGATACATTCGAATAATATGAAAATTTATATAAAAAATGTTACTCACCATGAGAAATCAACTCCCATATTCTATTTATTTATTTATTTTATTTAGTAATCATTCCATTTGTTATTTGTACAATATTGATCTTAGACCCTATAAACAATATTTATTCTGGATCCTTATGATTAGCGTAGCTGATTTAACGATATCTGTCAATCCACGTATATATTTAAAATGGGTTTTACTTAGACCCCAGAAATAATGGAGACTAGGTTGTTATAGTTTTACATAACATGTACTTCGTTAAATTTTGCTATATAAAATCCTTTGAAAAGATCGTATATGATGTCTTAACCATGGCTTAGTTTATTACTTTGTGACTTATACCATCTCGAATCCTTCCCCCTAATACGAATACAGTTTTTGTGGAGGTGCTGGTAGTTCAGTTATAGACTATTGTATTTGTTCACACAGTCTTCTTAAGTATGTTGAGGATTTTACTATTAGTTACTAGCCATTTTCTGATCATATGCCTCTTGAACTAAATTTAACTTGTCCTACATATAACAATAATATAATCTTATCGGGCCAGCAAAGGCTTCGATGGAATGTCAATTCAGTCACCAAATATTGTGAAAATCTAAATCAACTCGCTTGTACTTATAATTCTGTTAATATTCACAATAGTTCGGTTGATGACATTGTATTGTCAATTAAAAATAAAATTAAAGAAGCTAATGTATTTACAAATAACAAGTTTAGTTTTGAACCAAAACAAAAATGGTTCAACTGGAAATGTGCTCGTTTCCGTAAAAATATGTTAAAAGCTCTAAAAGAGTATAGAAAAAGGCACACAGATGTAATAAAAGCAAGATATAATTCAGCAAGATATACGTATCTCAACATTTGCCAAAATAGAAAACTTGAGTTCTATAATGCAAATCTGAAACAACTTAATTTGGTCAGCTGTAGTAAAGCGTGGTGGAAACTCTCCAATAATATGAAATCAAGAAAACAAATAACAATAGGCAACCTAACTGCAGATGATTTTCGTTTACATTTTAGAAATTTATTGCAAAATACAAACAAAATAAATGAAATTCACTGGTGTATGCCATATTATATTGATGCTTTTCTCGATTCGCCAATAGAGATTGTTGAGCTTTCATCAGTATTAAGATCGCTAAAACTAAATAAATCTCCTGGAATCGACGGTATAAGCTATGAATTCTATAAATTTGCCCTCGCCTGTTTTATAATGGAAATACTTTCAGTTCTCAACTACATATTTTTACACGAAAATGTTCCAACAAGCTTTAAAACTGCCATATTAATACCACTTTTAAAAAAGGTGATCCCAATTGCGCTTCAAATTACCGTGGCTTATCACTTATTGATACCCTGTGCAAAATCTTTAACAACATAATTTTAAATCGCATAACAAATTGGATCGAAAAATATTCCATATTAAATGAATATCAAGCTGGATTCAGAAAAAATTACTCTACAGTTGATAACGTCTTCAATCTGACAAATATTATACACTTAAACAAAATAAATGGTAAAAACACATACGCATTTTTTGTGGACTTTTCCTGTGCTTTTGATTTGGTTCCCAGAAATTTGCTTTTTTATAAATTATCAACTATGGGATTATCATCAAAAATTGTTCGTATTCTGTATGGAAATACGTTTTCTGAACCTTTTAATGTTAACGTTGGCGTTAAACAAGGATGCATACTTAGTCCAATTTTGTTTGTTACTCCTGGCGGAGTAAAAGTTGCAGACATTGCTGTTAAAATTCTTCTGTACGCAGATGACATTGTTATTTTGGCCGATTTCCCAAGTGAACTGCAAACCATGATTGATGCTCTTCATTCTTACTGCTTGGTGTGGTGTCTTAAGGTAAATTTGGAAAAATCAAAGATAGTCGTTTTTCGTAGTGGTGTAAGACTATCCAATAATATTAAGTGGAATTTTGAAGAACGTAATATAGAAATTGTCAATAACTACAGATATCTGGGAATGGATATCAATTTTAACTTATCTTTTACAAAGCACTTAGGAAACAAATTAACAACAGCGAAAATGGCGATTGCATCAACAATAAACTTAAAATTTTCGTCGCTGCTTCCAGATCTTTAATGTTTTACGGTGCTCAAATTTGGGACTTTAAAAAATATGATGAAGTGGAAAAATTATTTCGATACTTCATAAAGAAAATGTGACTTTTACCATTAAATACGCCAAACTACATGCTTTATTTAGAAACTGGTCTAAACTCCCTGTATATTGATACCTTAAGGCTACATTTTTCTTACATTAATAGAGTTCTGCAACTGCCTGAGCATAGATTGCCTCGAATGTTAGCTGAAAAAATTATTTCAATGAAAACCTTTTGGGCTGAGGAGTGGGTAAACATATGTGAAAAAATTCAATATGTTCCTGAAAATGCTACTAAACCCCTGTGTGAATACTGGAAACCAATACTTGAACTTTTTAAAACAACGGAAAGAGAAGATCTTATATCTAATGCAAGAGGCTCACAATTTCATGATTTGTATCCGCAATTAACTTTTAGCACAAATCCTATTTTTACTTCAGCATTTTCGTCGCGTGCTACAAGTCTACTAATCAGAGTACGTGGAGGTCTTCTTGATTTAAATAGTAGAGCATTTAGACGTACTTCTGTTGGCCTATGTACCCTTTGTAATCTGGATGAATCCGAAAATACGTTTCACTTCCTAGGAGTTTGTCCTATTTTTAATGAGTTCCGGTTAAAATATTTTAGTAAAACATTTTTGGATATGAACGAAGTTTTAAATATACTTACGATAATAATCACTATAGTTTATATATATATGTGGAAATTTGTTTAAAGTACAGAAAACTTATCCTAAATGAATTCAATTAAATTCCTTTAAAATTTATTATTAATTTTTAATGTACAATTTATTCTTTTTTTTTATATAATCAATTTAAAATTTGGTAGAACCAAAGAAAATTTGCTTATAAATTAATTTAATTAAAATTTAATAAAAATCAGCTATAAAATGCCAATCTGGCTCACAACTATTATAGTAAAGCCAAATATAGATACATAAGACCTAAAAATTGTATTACTTACCTTTGTAAATATTAATAAAAATATCTATTAAATAAATAAAAAAAAAAAAATAATAAAATATCTAACTTTTCACACATGTCAAGAAAATCCTTCAGAAACTCAATATGCCTAGCTTTTCATAAACTCACTTCCATGACACGCCTCAAAATGAAGCACCCTTTTTTCTTTTTCACACACACGTTTCATTCAACCCTTGAATGAATGTCTGTCGTATCGGGGAAATATTAAATTATTTAAAACTAAAAACAAATCTTAAGAAAATCTAATAAAACAAAAAAAAAAGAATGCGTTTATTAAACTTAACATGCCAATCATTTCTCAAAATTTGTGGATTATTTTGCAATTTAAATTTTGATATTTTACGCATTATTAATTTGATACGATACAAAGGGAATAAATAAAAAGGTGATAAAACCATAAACGCAAAAAACTTAAGTTATAAAAAGAGAGAAACATGAAAAAATTAAGTTCAACAATGTGGAAATTAATAAAGTTTGTTTTAAAAAATAAATATAGAAAATCTACAACCCAGACAAAAGGAATAAGTAATTTCTAAGAAATAATTGGCCGTAAGGATTCTTATCCTTTTTTGTATTTTTTTTTAAAATGTTGTCTATTTTGTGGGTTTTATAGATTCGGGACACATTTTGTCAAAAAATAGGAGACTAATGGTGTTTTCTTTTCTACAAAAAAATGTGCCTTTTTTTAAAAAAATGCAATTTAGTGTCTGTTTCTTAAAAATTTTGCTTCCGAAAAGCATGAGTTTTTTAGAATAAAACAAGCCACCCTTTCGGGAGCAAAATTTTTAAGAAAAAGACACCAAATTGAATATTTTTTTAAAAAAGGCACATTTTTTTGTAGAAAAGAAAACACCAAAAGAAGCCAAGTCTTGACTTAAAATATTAAATTCATTGTTTTCTGTTTTATCTGCCATTTTTAAACTTTTAAAATTATTGTCAAAGAGAATTAGAGCATACTGCCATAAAGGCTTTTTTAGATTTTGTTTTAAGACCGTGATTTAAAATGAAGCGTAGTAAAATTGTATTAAGTGGGCAATTGAAAAAAATTAAAGATGTGAATCTAAGTAAAAATAAGTAAAAGTGCTTTTCTCAGCTGTGCCAAATCTTTGATGCCTTAGCAATAAGAATAATTCTGCAGTAAGCTGTATGTGGGATATACGTGTCTTATTTAAGCCTGACCGCACAGTAAACCAACTCTTTGGGTTTTAGAAGTATTAAAGTGATTCTTAAAAGAGCTTTTATGGTAGATTTGAGACCAATCAACTCAAAATTCTTTTGATTGACTTTTTAAAAGAGTTTTCTGAATAGTCCCTTTAGGGACCTAGCAGTGTGAAATATACTTTACTACCTATTCTCATACTTACCAAATATACATTAAATATCTGTTGAGGCTTTTCGGAGGAAGATTTGGCTGTAGGAAATATCGCCCAAAGAAAAATGGCCAAAAAAAAAAATGAAAAATCGCCCAAACGAAGAATCGCCCAACCAAACATGAAAAATGACCCAAAAAGGTAAATACGAAATTTTGCCCAAAAAAAAAACGAAAAAGGGCCCAAAAAGAAAATGAAAAATGACCCAAAAAGCAGAAACGAATTTTTTCCCAAAAAAAAAAAAAATATTGAAAATTACTCAATTTGCAAAAAAGTGTTTATTATTTATATAAATTTAGTTATATACAAATATAAGTTTTATGTAAAAATTTGCATTGTGCCTTCAACAGCTGTTCGGCAGTATGGACGCTATGACACTTTGCAAAGTGTCATAATGTCCACAACTTAACTTATAAGGATACCGGCTTCGCCAACTAAAGCTTCTCTGCACAGCCGGCCTTCGGCCGGGCGCAAGGATTTTCTACTCTATGGTATAACAAATACCGGCTTCGCTTACTAAAGCTTCTCTGCACAGCCGGCCTGCGGCCGGGCGCAAGGACTTTCTCCTCTATGGTATAACATACACCGGCTTCGCTAAGTTAAGCTTCTAAAATCTGCCTTGTTTCCGAACGAAGGCCGACTACGCAGAGAAGCTTAAGCTAGCGAAGCCGGTTTTTTTTATACCATAGAGTAGAAAATCCTTGCGCCCGGCCGAAGGCCGGCTGTGCAGAGAAGCTTTAGTTGGCGAAGCCGGTATCCTTATAAGTTAAGTTGTGGACATTATGACACTTTGCAATATGTCCCGTTATTTTTATAATGATAATGAATGATTTGGACAAATAGTATGTAACATTTTGGAAGAATTTTAAAAATGAAAAATGGCCCAAAAAAATGGGCTATTTTTCATATAACAATTTTTGGGCGATTTTTCATAATGAAAAATCACCCAATTTCAAAAACGAAAAATCACCCAACAATAACGAAAAATAGCCCAAAAATTTTGGGCCATTTTTCATATGAAATCAGGCCCAATTTTACATGCAATTTTTTTGGGCGATTTTTCATTTTTGTTTTTGGGCCATTTTTCTTTGGCGATATTTCCTACAGCCGAAGATTTTTATATATATTATTCGTTTTTCAATATCAAAAGGCATTCATGACAGACTGTAAATGAATTTATTTATGTCAGTGGCCAAAATAAAAAATTAGCTTCCTGCCGTTATTCCATTAAAATATAATGGCCCATAATCATGGCCAAATGCTAAAGTCGGTTCTTTTTAAAAACAACTTTAAAATAAAGGCATTCTTTTAATTATTTTGCTTCTACACGCAGAGAAAAAATATGGTTGGGCATGGTTACGGCAACCACACTGTGTTTATTGTAACAATATATTGTTGTTGTACACAAATAATTGTTATTTTTATTAAATATCAGCAATATTATAGTTACTGTAAACATATTAATGTTTATCGCAATTATAAATTTGAGTATTGTTGACCGAAAAATAATTATTTTTCTAACAACTAAATTAAGATAACTTTCAAAACATATTATATTACTCACAGCCATAACATGATATTTAATAGCCATAACATGATAACTTTATATACATTTATCATAATAAGTTTAAGATGCAATCAAAATATCGTTACTCTAATAATATTTTGGTATCGCCATTTGTAAAATAATTTTGTATCAGTTGTGTCGTGTTTTACATAAACATATCGAATTATTTGTTAGTGAGTGGCTAAATAATAAAAAAATAACCATTAAAATAAACAAGAAATTAAAAAAAAATATTAAAAAAGAAATAACAAAATAAACAAGAAATTAAAAAAAAAATAAAGAAAAAACATTAAAAAAGGTAAAATATCTTTGCTAAAAAAATTTTAATAATCTTAAAGTGGTGGAAAAATTTGTGAAATATTGGTGCAAAATATTAACCATTACTGGTAAGTTTTGTGTTATTTTAAGAGAAAAATAATGAAAACTCCATAAAATAATTTATAAATAATTGCGACCTACGACAAAAAGATTACAGTAACTATTTTATGTTTTTTATTTTATCATAAGTATTTTTTTCCAATAAAAATATTATGTTTAAAGTTGTATCATATTATGATGTAAAAAATTTATGTATAACAGTTCATATCACTTTGCATCATAATATGATTACTTCTTAACTTATTATGATTGTCATGACAATAATATGATTACTTCTTAACTTATTATGATTGCCATGACAATAATATGATTACTTCTTAACTTATTATGATTGTCATGACAATAATATGATTACTTCTTAACTTATTATGATTGCCATGACAATAATATGATTACTTCTTAACTTATTATGATTGTCATGACAATAATATGATTCCTTCTTAACTTATTATGGTTACCATGACAACAATATGATTACTTCTTATCTTATTATGATTACCATGACAGTAATATTATAACTTCTTAACGTTTTATGGTTAACAGGATAACAATATGATTAAGGGAAAAATATTATGATGTTATATTACGAACATATTTGGTCATAATATGATTTAATAACAATCGTTATATGGTGACTACAATCATGAATCTTATCATAATATGTTGCTCTTAGAATATGTTTACCACAACCATGTTTTTTCTTTGCGTGTATAGTTGAAATTAAGGTAAGTTTTTTTCATTTTGTAAGTTACATTTTACATAATTAGGGCATATACATACACTGAACCAAAAAACGCTATTTAAAACAAAATTTTGCGTATTTTTTTTAAAATTGCAGCAATTTTTTTGAAAAAATTTTAAAACAAAAATGTTTAATTTTACTTTAATTTGAAACGGTATGGTTTATAAAATTAGGCAATAAAAATCATATTTGAAACAAAAAATTACGTTTTTGTATCAAAAAATATTATTTTTTACTAAAAATTTTAAGAACAAAAAGGTTTTCGTTTTTGTTTTAAATAGTTTACCATTTTTTAAAAACGTATGAAAATCAAAACAGTTTTGTTATTGAAAATAAAATAAAGCATTTTAATTTTAAAAGTTGACAGCGACCTTGTTTATATACATATGTCAATTTTTCTTCCACAGTGTTAACGCTATTTTTTGCCAAGCGCCATTAAAGTGTCTTTAAAAAGTTTAAAAAGTTAAAAAATTAAAGTGTTAAAGTGATTGAAAAAGTGAAACCATTAAATATAAAAGCGAATTAATCGGGCATGTTCTAGAAATCGAAATGAAGTGAAATTTAAATCCAGCGAGATTTTAAGTTCAATTATTTACAAAATGACCGTAGTTTTTCCTGGTTTTAAGAGTAGATCTTGTAAAGTTAATTGGTACTCACAAAATTAAATTGATAAAATGGAGTATTTGTATGAACTTTCAGTACAGGGTCGTTTTTAAAATTTTCTCGATTTCAAATCCACTTCATTTCCATTTTCTTGAACATGCCCGAATTATTTAGACAAAAATTTTAATTATACCTTATTCAAAGAATGTTGTATTCCATAAAACAAGAAAACATTAAAAAATGGAAGACCACTCTAAAGAAAAGTATACCATATGAATTGTTGTATTTATTTAAGCACATAAAAAATAAGTTGTGTTATTTTATACTATTAAATACATCTTATCAATTTTTGTAAATATTTAAGAACACTATCAAAATAATTTTCGTGGGAATACAAAATTTAATTTATATGATTTTGTTATTCGTGCTTAATTCCCAATTTTTATAGTTTGATAAAAACACTAAAATTTATTGTTGATGGGATAAGCTATGCGCATTTCACTGGTTGCTTAGGCCAGATCATCAGGAAACGTCATCCATAAATATTTTAAAAAAAATTAAAGAATTTGGGAATTAAGCACGAATAACAAAATCATATAAATATTTTAGCTAAAGGTTTTTTTTTTATAAAATATTATATTTATTTATTTCCATCAATATTTCGCTAACCCTTGGTTAGCATCGTCAATAAATAACATTTAAGTTGTATATGTTGCATTACGCTGTATATTTTTATACTGTAATAAACCTTCAAAATTTTAAAATTCCTTTTTAGTTAATATATTTATAATTTAAAATTGCACATTTTTGATTTAAAAGTGATATAATCTTGGTAAATTTTCTTTTAAAATTGATTATCACTTAGAATCAAAAATTTTTATTTTTGATTAAAATTTTTTTTTATAAACATTTCAGTTTTTAAAATTAAAACAAAAATTTCATAGCGATTTTTTTTTAAAACAAAATATTTTTTTTAATTTTAAATTTTTTTTTCTTTGTATTTATTTTGTGCTTCTTTCCTTTAAAGTTTTCCTCCAAATCATTAATAATTGCAAAATATCGACCAATATCTTGTAACATAAACATTTTTTAATTTTTGCAAGAACTTTTTTACTTGACGAAAAACAGCTGCTGCTGTTGTTAAATGAGTTAAAAACAACTTCAGCTAGTTTTGAAATTAACACCGGTTTTAACGTGTACCGCACGTTTTTAGTATGCTTTGTTAAGGACTATAGTTATGGGCCAATGTGTTTAAAAAATACGTTTCCTTTACTTGATATTTCAAATGGATCGAATCGGTTTATTGTTTGGACTAAGTCCCATCTGAATGAATCCGATTTAAGGACGATTTTATCTGATTTAAAAGCGATTGTGGTCCCATACACAAAATTATGTAATGGGTCGATTTGTTTTATTATCTTATATTGCAGAAATTATATTTTTGTTTTATAAAAAATTGTTACAGAGAGATCCTGTTGTAGCCCCAACAACAACGTATGATGTTATGTACACATTAAAAGATTTACACACTCATATGAGTGTTTTTAAATTTCTTTAGCAAATTGATTGTGCTTGTTAGAAAAGTAAATATTTTGCCGCTCGCAATAAACGCAACCATGTAAAATTTGAATATTATATTTTTTAGAATGTGAGTTATTCAGTAACGAGCTGATTCTATTAATGAAGTGTAATGTAAATGTTATCCATAATGATGTTTGATGAAAAATACGTGTATTCTTAAAAAAATGTATTATAAAAAAAATCAAGCAATTGTTACATTTAAATTTTAAACTTATAATATTTGGTCACATATTTACCCACCACAATAAGCTGAAAAAAATAATTTAAAAATTTTAAACACAGAGAAAACAATCAATGGAAAAATTATTAGAAATTTTAACCATTAGTTTTACACAAAATTTTAGTCAACAGACTCTTATTCAGTTTACCTGTACGTATGAGAAATATTTGCTAATTGCAATATGGGACAGTGTTGTCAATACGTCATCGCTAAAAATGGTTAAATTTAAAAAAAAAAATGCCCAAATAATGGCTTAACAAGAAGTTTTACAAAAATTACATCAAAATTTATTAACTACAGTAAAGTTGCACTTAATTTATTTGAATTTTGTTTAAATTTATACATTTTGAGTAACAATAATACACAAGTAGACATAAGAAAAATAACAAAAAATTCAAATTATCGATTAAATTTGAGGTAAATAATAATAATAAAATTTTGTAAAAGTCGAATAAGAGTCAATTTATATTGAATTTTTTATTTTAAAAGTCATGTTCGTTAACTAATTTGGAAAAGTTTAACTTTAAAACACAACTAATTCAACATTTATAACAATTTTTGGGCTAAAATTAATATAAATTAAGGGAAATATGGCTAAATAAAAATGACTAATTGCTAAATTTGTACTTCTTGATTATTTTTATAGTTAATATTGGCAAATTTGGTGCAAATATTTTATTCTTTAATACACAATATCTGTCTAAAAGAGAGCCAGCTAAGATGAGTAGTCGTGGCACCACCTACACAACGACACTACCCAGTAAAAAAATTTTTGTTTTTTGAAGCACTTTAGAGAAAAAGCGCATAATCGAGCGCTTCAATAAGAGAGATTTTATATAGCAGTAGATGATAAAGAATAAAATATAGAAAAAAGCTGCTATTTTAGTGCTGACAACGATGAGGTTTTAAAGCGAAAAAAAATACAAATATATAATGGTTTACGAAAATTATTATAAAATCAAAAAATCAATGAATATGGAAATGTAGTTATCCCTTAAAAAAGCGCTTTAGGAGTGCTTTGTTTGCATGATAAAAAAAGCGCTTATTGTCAGCAGTAAATAGTCTTCCAAACCGGGAACACTCCAAACAAAAATCAGGCATCTTATCAGCAGGTTTGAAGCGATTTGAGGTATGCATTCATACATAAAACCTGCTCCTTTTGGAGCACATTTTTTACTGGATATAGATTTCAATATATGTATCTTGAGAACGGTAACACTAAAAGTATACAAAATTGTTACAACTACATATATTTGTTATCAATACACAAGATTTCTATTAAATAAAGTGGGCAAATTTAAAAGATTTTGTTAGTCGTGCTTAATTGCCAATTGTTATTCCTGTTAAAAATACTGAAATGTATAATTGCATTTAACTGGTTGCTTAGGTCAGATCGTCAGGAGACTTCATCCAAAGATTTTAGAAATAATTATTGCAATTAATGTTGAAAGAAATCGAACCAATTGTAGTAGGGAATGTAAGAAGAGATAAACTCACTGTTTATTGTTCTTGTTTTTGTTTAAGCTTTGATATTGTTGCAAGTAAAGCTGTTGCTTTTAATTCTTATTCGCTTAACAGTTTTGTTTGTTTAAAATCTTTGATTTTTCTAAGTTTAATTTCTTGAAATTTTGATTCTGTCACTCAGTGGAATGATTTAATGTAATTTTAATTCAATTTATAGACCTATAAAGAATTCATTTGTCCTTTAGGATGTAAGGAATTTTATGGCCATAATTACAAATTGACCTTAGTTAAGGGTATGACTCTATCGGAAGCCATTTAGTCCATTAACGAATGGAGAATATGAGAAATAAGTGATTAAGATGAAAACTAAAATAGGGTTGGTCATACATTTGACCCATTTTATGCTAGACACTGCAGAAGCCTATAGACGGGTTAAATGTATGACCAACTCCACATTTTTTCATCTTAAAAAACGCCAAAAAACGCTAAAAAAAAGTGTAAATTTCGAATACAGTGTTATTACTGCTTTTCTTTTAGCTAGAGTTATCGATAAGGTCAAAGGATGTTCATCCTTTCTGGTAGGTTAAAATAATAAAACATTATGCGTCCGATAAAATGCTACATTTACCTAACGCTAAATTTTAAGAATGGCATTTAATGCATAAAATTCTTACCAGAATTTTAATTTAATAATATCACCTTTAATAAGGCATGTAAATAAGAAAAAATACTCCATGTATTTAGTAAAGTAATAATTATTTTTTTTTTCAAAAAGAATCTTTAATTACATACAACTAAAGCAAATATTGTGTAGCAGAAATGGCATTAAAAGCACAAAATATTTCAAAGTCATGGTACATAAAGATGCACAGAGCACACAACCATAAATAAAAGTCTCTCATATGGAACACACATACATTCAGACATTTCAAGATATATGAGTTGTTTTAATTTAACTCCTTTTCAACATGCTTAATTCGTCTTCTTTGATAAAACAAACACCACGTACAAATATAAACTTTATGCAATAAGGTGGCCCAAAATTGAGGTCTTGGTTTTTAGGAGTTTGCATTAAAATTACTGGAAATTTTTGATAAATTAAACATTTTTTTCATAAAGAATTTTTTTAAAGTTTGCCTTTTCGTGTTATTAAATTATTCTCATGAGCCTTTTAGAGTTTAAGGGAAAATTTTGTATATGGTTCTTTTTTAGCAAAGCCATTGAGAATTTTAAGTAAACCAAGTAAAATGCAAACGGCCAGAATGTTGTTGCTTTTTAGACATATTATTTAAAATTTAAAAAAAAACGTACAATATTTTAAAATATTATAATTCCGAACGTATTATTGTTATTAAATATTAACCATAACATGTTTGGAGGCAACCATAATATGATTATAGCTTTTGGATATATGTATTTTACCTTAATATGGTTGCCGTGACAATAATATGGTTAAAGTAACCATAATATGTTTAAATGTATAGTTGTAGCTTTATATTATTAACACATTATATCGTTAAATTCAACCATATTTGAAGTTTCAATTGTTAAATAGAAACAAAATATTAAAAATCGTGACAAAAGTTTTGTTAAAAACAACAAAAGTTTACTTGTTGCCATTGCAGGGGACTATAATATGTTTTTCTTAACCATCCTTCAACCATGTTTTTTCTCTGCGTGTAGCTTTTTTTGCAAAAATGGCGGCTCTAAAATCTTCAGACATTTTCCACGGCTAAAATGTGTCGTAACTTGTCTTTTTACACATTGTTTTGTTGCTGAATAAAAATCTTGGAAAAAATGCACGCCACTTAAAGCACCTTCCATAGGAAAAATATTTTTTTTTAATTTAAGAGTAAGCGTAACGTGGAAAATGTGAAATGAGTCGAGAAAAATTTTGTTATGAGAAAGAAAGGGAACAATTAAAAGCTTGAAAGGATATACAACTATCGATTGCAGCAATATCCAAGAAAATCAACAGAGGTCTAAAAGATATTTCGCCATTTCTTTTAAATGATTCCAACTCTGGAAAAAAATTAAATTCGGAACAAAAAAGTGCGTTATCAAGCGCAGAAGAAATATTTTATATTTTATAAAAAGCTTTTAGTTTACTCGGCCCAATTGCCAAAATAAAGCAAAAACGGGAGTTGGTGCGAGTTTAACATATGCGAAGAGTTGTTTCGAAAGCTTATCTTATAAAGAACTAAGAAGAAACCCCCAGCTCTTAACATAGCCAAAAAGGAGAAAAGAATCAGATTCTGCCGAACACACATGACGAATACAGCTGATGAGAAAACAATTGAATAAAGTAAAACCGTGCATATATTTTATTTAAATAATATAACAAATAATAAAAAGAACCTTTAATAATTTCTTTTCTAGCATTACAGCTGTCAAAAATTGCTACTCTTCTTTAAAGCAGACAAAAGTGTACCCGCTTTGTTGACAGTGTCTCCAAAAAGTGGCGACTTGAAGTAGTTTGTTTCCAGGTTTCCTGCATTATAAAATCATTTTAATAGTAAATAAATTTACTAATTACACTATGCGACAGTCAAAATCGGGATGGGATGAAACCAACGGGAAATGTTATACACGCAGAGAAAAAATATGGTTGGGCATGGTTACGGCAACCACACTGTGTTTATTGTAACAATAAATTGTTGTTGTACACAAATAATTGTTATTTTTATTAAATATCAGCAATATTATAGTTACTGTAAACATATTAATGTTTATCGCAATTATAAATTTGAGTATTGTTGACCGAAAAATAATTATTTTTCTAACAACTAAATTATGATAACTGTCAAAACATATTATTATTACTCACAGCCATAACATGATATTTAATAGCCATAACATGATAACTTTATATACATTTATCATAATAAGTTTAAGATGCAATCAAAATATCGTTACTCTAATAATATTTTGGTATCGCCATTTGTAAAATAATTTTGTATCAGTTGTGTCGTGTTTTACATAAACATATCGAATTATTTGTTAGTGAGTGGCTAAATAATAAAAAAATAACCATTAAAATAAAAAGAAATTAAAAAAAAATAAAGAAAAATAATAAAAAAGAAATAACAAAATAACCATAAAATAAACAAGAAATTAAAAAAAAAATAAAGAAAAAACATTAAAAAAGGGTTGTAGTGTCACAAATTAAAATATCTTTGCTAAAAAATTTTAATAATCTTAAAGTGGTGGAAAAATTTGTGAAATATTGGTGCAAAATATTAACCATTACTGGTAAGTTTTGTGTTATTTTAAGAGAAAAATAATGAAAACTCAATAAAATAATTTATAAATAATTGCGACCTACGACAAAATGATTACAGTAACTATATTATGTTTTTTATTTTATCATACGTATTTTTTTCCAATAAAAATATTATGTTTAAAATTGTATCATATTATGATGTAAAAAATTTATGTATAACAGTTCATATCACTTTGCATCATAATATGATTACTTCTAAACTATTATGATTGCCATGACAATAATATGATTACTTCTAAACTTATCATGATTGTCATGACAATAATATGATTACTTCTAAACTTATTATGATTGCCATGACAATAATATGATTACTTCTTATCTTATATGATTACCATGACAGTAATATTATAACTTCTTTACGTTTTATGATTAACAGGATAATAATATGATTAAGGGAAAAATATTATGATGTAATATTACGAACATATTTGGTCATAATATGATTTAATAACAATCGTAATATGGTGACTACAATCATGAATCTTATCATAATATGTTGCTCTTAGAATATGTTTACCACAACCATGTTTTTTCTTTGCGTGTATCGGTAAAAAAGGAAGTTATACGTGCCCCGGCGTTTCGCTGGGTCACGTCTAAGAATCGAGATATAACGATTTGAAAAATGGGCTAAAAACATCAACATTTTTATAAAAACCTTATTTTAGGGCTGCCATACTTACATACCAAAATATCGGAAATTTTAGTAGAACATATTTTATAAAAAACTCGGAAAAATCGGTTCAGATACAAAAAAGTTATAACCAAAATTAAATTTTTTTTTCAAATCGATATATCTTGATTCCTAGACGTGACCCAGCGAAACGCCGGGACAAGTATAACTTCTTTTTTACCGATATAACTTTCCCCGGTAGTTTGAACCCTTCCCGATCACTGACCCCTACCATTTGTCACACAGTAATATAGATGTT
The DNA here is from genome assembly GCA_949318255.1 of Pollenia labialis. NCBI lineage: Eukaryota > Metazoa > Arthropoda > Insecta > Diptera > Polleniidae > Pollenia > Pollenia labialis. The sequence goes on along the minus strand of OX439141.1, from coordinate 76,691,526 downwards.
GTTGGTAACATTATTTTTCTTATTACAAATGCTGGAGCAACCCGTAACAACATTGTTGTCAGAAATTCTATAAAATATATTTTAATTTAAACAAAAACAAAAGTTCTGGATTTCCTTATTCTGTTTTAAATTCAGTTGATAAAGTCCGACAACAATTTTGGTTTCCTCCTAATAATGTGGGTATGTTAGTTCTTACAATGAATTAAAACACAAGATTAGATTGCAAATGATATAAAGAAAAGACTAGAACGAAATGGCACAAGCATATCATTTTTTTTAAATGGAGCATTTTTTAGGTATACAAATGAAAGATGTAAGCATTTCTGTCATAGCGCCGCATGTAATTTTTCAAATACTCTCGTCTTTTTAATATAAAATGCTATCTTATGAAATTATAAATTTTATTTTTCCAAAATGAAATAAGCGATACTAGGGCTGCCAGACGGACTGGAATGGCCTGAATTGCCTAGTTTTTTTGGGTGTTGTCCGGGTTCCAGCTAAAACAATTGTTCCAGTTAAAAAACTTTATTTAATTTTGAAAATTTTTTTTTTATTAATTATAATTTATTTTTGTTTAGAACAAATTCATATACTAAGAAAATGTTGTAAGGAAAAAATGTCTATTTGCCGATAGACATTCCAACTAATGAGATAGAGGAGAGGTCCAGTTTTTTCAAAATGCGATAAAAATAAAGTACAAAACTTATGTAAATCGATCTGGTTTGATAGTCATTGCCAACTAGCAATACTTTTTGTGCGATGTCTTAAGGTATTTCTGAAAATCTTTACTCACATGAATCCATTCATATGACCAAATAAAGGCTTCAGTTTTAATGAGACTAAATATTAATAAAAGTTGCAAAATGTTTTAAACATTTTTGCTTTCAACTAAAGTAATAGAGTTATTGAATTCTTCAAATAACAATACCAAAAAAATATATATGTATGTGGCTAGACAAAAAGTAACCATGTTCGGGAAATCGAATCGAGTGAAATCAAAATCGAACAAATTTTGGAAATGACCCAGTGTTTGAAGTTCATTAACAAATTTTGTTTTATATACTTCATAGTATGAGTACAGCTTACACAGAAAAAAATTACGACAAATCAACTGTCATATTGAATACCAAATTCGTCAATACAATTAATTTTTTAATTGAAAAGGCACCAACAACTGAATTTGTAAATACAAAAAACTATTTTGTTAATGAAAATTGTTAAAATTCAACAAATATTTTTAACAATGAGTTTGTAATATTGAATAAAATATTTGTTAACAATTAAACATAAATTTTTATTACTAAATTGTCATATTAACAAAATACTTTGTTACTTACTAAATTGAAATCAAAGATGCATTTAAAAGTTGTTTTTATTATCGTTTTAGTAAAATTCATAAAAAATTACATCACAAAAACCATTATAACGGATTAAGGAAAAAACATAGTCCTGCATGCGAATTTCTGCCATCAACACAAAACGGAATCTTGCCATCAATAATAGTATTATTTGGAAAGCTAGAATTTATAGAAAACCCGTTAAAATTTATTTATGAATAATTAAATAATAAGTTAACTGACTGTATAGACTGGTAGTATTTCAGAACAATAGCCACATCGTTCATTCTTTTAAAGATTTAAAATGGGAAAAAAGATGTTTTTTTATGGTTTTTGTTTTTGACACAAAATATTTTTTCTATGATATACACATTTATTTTCTAAAAAAAAACAAATTGTTAATATGACAATTTACAAACATGTTAATTAAAGAAATTGTTAAAATTATTAAAAAGATTTAACAAATTTTCTTTAATTACTTAATAACTTTTGTTATTTTTTTCTGTGTATCTACATTAGAACGTATCTTAAAAAAAAAACGATGGTAATTTAAACAAAAATTTAATTGAAAATCTCCATTGATTTCAATTTCACTCTATCCATAGCGTGGCTGTTTATGTGCTTTTTTATTTGATTTAATTAAATATAAACTAAGTTGAATTTATATATACGGTGGCAGCAATAAATACTACGACAAAACAAAAACAATAGAAACAGCAGATGCTTACGGGTCGATGTGTCAACACTTTATAAATAAAATATTATGAAACCAAACAAATTGGTTCGAACTGCCAAAGTCAGCAGGCTTTTCGCTGCCACTTGTAGTGAATTCGCCCTGATTATAATTATGTAATATGTGACCTTCTCTGAGAAAAGGGACCTAGTGTGTGAAAATGAAGTTTTGAGAAAAACGCATTTCATCTTATTCTAAATCCTTTTAGGTACCAGAATCCACTCTTAAGTCCAAACCCGTTTTTGACACACTAGCTCCCTTTTCTCGGAGAAGGTCACATATAAAATAACACTGAATTTTAAGTGATACGTTTCCTTGCTTTTTAAATATTTTTTTTTAATTGCAGAATAAAATCTGAAGTAAAATATTATTTTTCTTATAATTATGTGCTTTTTTAAATTGTCCAGTTATTTTTACATAATTCAGGTGAAATTTTTCTAGTGTCCCATATTTAGTTTTACCTGCTTTTCTCAGCAAATATTTACTAAGTAAATTGAAAAAATAATTACGTACTTATAACGAAATTAAAAAGAAATATAAGAAAGGTAAGGTTGCTGTTACTCCCGGCTAACTGAGCCTTTAGGCATATTGTAAATAAAAAGAGAAAGGATAAATAGTGCAATTTTACATGTGAACGCGATTAGTCAATGTGTGTTTAAATATTGTAACTCGTCTTTTTTGTGAGTTTTTTTTCGTTTTTGTTTGAAAAATTAAAAAAAAAGAATAAAATTTATTAAAAATCAATTGTGAGCCTCGAGCTTGTTTATTAACATAGGATATTGTATATATCTATTAATAAAGTGACACGTATTTACCGATACTCAGAAACAGCAAGGCGGAAAAAGTAAAAATTTTCGCCCTTAAATTTGTAAAAATATAATTACTGGAACATAAATATATCTGTGTTTTTTTTTCTTTAATGATTTTTAACATTTTTTTCCAAATTGTCTGATCAGATATCAGAAGCTTTTGTTTCAAAATATTTTCTAATATTTACGACAGATTTGTTTTAAAAATACAAAAATTAAAACCATCTGTTGACAAATAACAAGAACTTTTAAAATCGAATAAAAACAAATATTGCAGAATACTCTATAAGAAATAAGATTTTCGGTATTTGAAAATATTAATTCATATTCATTAAATCGACTTTGCAAATTAATATTTGTATACAAGTATGGCCAGCAGTTCACACAATCGACGGCAATCTATAAATTAAGAATTTTTTCGATATATTTGATATACAAACTAATTCTTAGCCGATCGCTATACTAAAAGCTGATTCTTCACCAGAGGTGGAAAGGGTATTATGCGATTGTAGTAAATAAAAGGCGAAAATCGATCCATAGTTTCACATAGCCCCCATTCAGAATTATTTCCGAAATAAAGTTTTGTTCCCATTAACATTCTAACTGACTTGGTGTTAATATTAAATTCCGCCCAAAAATATTTTGATGCAATCTAAATCATCTTAATATATCGACCCCGAAATTATCGTATGTTACAAAAACCAAATTTTACAGGACAGCCATTTTTATACTTTATTCTGCGTTCGCTTGCATATAAAAATGAAAATATACATTCAATTTTTGGAGCAACGAAGTGGGATTCGCCTACAATATTTTGTCAGGTGACGTCTCTTTGAATGTAGAACAAGATTGCATCAAAAACTCAATTTCAAAAAATTGGCATATACGATAATTTCGCGCAAAGGGGTCGATATTTTATTTGAATAAGTCCATATTTAAACGTAATTGATTTAACGATGTTCGTCCACCCATACACAGAAAAAATTATCTTTTTAATTCAAACAAAAAATTTGTAGAATTAAAATATTTTTGCCTGAAATCGGTCCGATAAAGAAATTTGCACATTCAAACGATTTATTTAGCATTTCGTCTATTGAAAAAAAACCTGATTTTTTCGAACAAATTATTGTGATTATTGGTTAAATTTGTTTTTGATATTTAAAAACATTTCCAAACAAATAATTTAACTGAATCAAAGAAAAAATTTGCTGAAATTCATATAAAGTTCAAACAAATAATTTTGCAGAATCAAACAAAAAAGTTATTTTATTTTGCACAAGCAATCCGCGCACCCAAGCAAGCACTGAAGGGAGAGCGGTGGTTGGGCTTCCGCGTTTTCGTGGTTCTAGATAAGATACACTCAAAAGAAAATTCAATCCATCCGTTTTCAAATCAAGCCGAAGCGGTATTAATAGTACGGTGAGTACGGAATTTTGAATCAAGTACATAAATATTGACTCAAGAACGGATTTTAATCCCAAAATACATAAATTATCCATATTCAATCCCGATTTCGTACTTGAAATAATCCAAAAATGAGATTGATTTAAGTAAATCTAAGATCTCTAAATGCGCTTGCTTCAAGAGTTATAAAATTGTTTTAATCCGAATTCATGCTTGAAAAAAACAAAAAAGTAATTAGAAAGAAACAATTATTATGATTGATTTACTTACCCGTATTACACCTTTCAGAATGATAAAACACCAACATCATGCCCGATGTGGTTTTTATTTGAGAAATCTTATGTACATATCTAACCAAAAATTTAAACTAAATAAGAAGCAAGAGCTCAAATTTACTTTTTAACCCTTCGCTGTACACATGAGTCTGGCCAGACATTGTTCAATGTGCAAAGAAAATCAAAACATGCGAGAGCCGGAGGGTTAAACATGAAAATAACATATATATGTATGTTTTTTCTACATACAATAAGCAAATCGTTTTTCCCAAACTTGTGTTGTGTTGTTGTAAATATACAAAAAACTTTAAAAAGCACGCACGTATGCACGCATTATAGAATGCAATGCTGAGAGATTAGACTAATTCGTTTTATGATATTAAAAACCTACTTTTGTAATTTTACTCTCAGAGTGGAACTACCAACGAAAAGTTTAATCTTTTTTTTACTTGATTTAGGAATTTTATACTTATTTCAAGAAATTCCGGGATTGATTTTCGAAAGTAATCCCATTTAGGATTGTTTTGAGTACGTTTTAGTGTTAGTCGTACTTAAATTTTTGAGTACGCGTCGTACTTAGAGTAATCATAAAAAACTCGATTTATCCCAAGTGTTTTTCTTTCTGTGTAGCTGGTTGGCTGCCATACATAAAAAGGAAGATCTCGCTGGATCCCCAATTTGATGACTAAGACTCGGCAAACACTAATATAACACGTTTTCTTTTTTTTAAATCTGTTTCCCCTTAAAGAGCATGAAGGGTGCTTATTACTAAATATGTATGTAAACAACATATAAAATCCTTAATAGAGTAATGTATTAATATTTATTTGGTAAAGTCTATATTATTTGCACACTTTAAAGAGAAAAAAAAAGAAAATAATTTCTAAATTTGTATTTTCTTACGTATTCGATAATCTTTATGTTTACTTTTAGGATTTTATTGAAATTTGCACACTTTTTATACATGACTTTTGTGTAGAAATCGTTATATATGCAAACATTATTTTTTTAGAAATTTTTAAACTTGAACCCTTAACCAAAAAAGGGGTTGGCAGGCTATTAACACACAAAACAATCGCTTGCAATGTACAGAAGTAGCTAAAAGTAAATATACTTTTTACACTTGCCAACAATCATTTTTTCGTAAATTTTTTTAAATCAATAAAAATTAATTAAGAATATCTGGTTTATATTTTGTTATATTTAAACTAAAAAAAATCTTTTGCTTAGATTATTTTAAAAAAACTAATTTTTTTCTCAAAACATTGACGTTGACTGTACTATTTTTCTTTTAACCGAAAATTGATGTGATGGCAGTTTTTGTACATTTTTGTCTTTGACAGTTTCATAATGGTTTAACAACAATCATTATAATGTCAATGACAAATGATTGATACAAGAAATGGTAGATGTTTTCAAGAGCACAATATAAAAAAAGGAAATTTTAAGTACGAAAACTATATGTGACCTTCTCCGAGAAAAGTGTGTCAATAAAACGGAGGTTGGATTTAAGAGTGGATTCTGGTACCTAAAAGGGTGTAGAATAAGATGAAATGCGTTTTTCTCAAAACGTCATTTTCACACACTAGGCCCCTTTTCACGGAGAATATGGCGTTTTACGCCTTAAAAGTTACTCTGATCTAGCTTAACATATACAATAATATATATATTTTCAACTACGCAATTAAAATATCATAATATAAGGCGCACAAAAAAAGTATGTTTAGTACCATAACTTTTGATTGCTTCAAAACACATTCTCCAATTGAGCAAACATTTATTGTCAAAACAAACGATGTGTATTTATAAAGAAAAAAAATTCTTTTCACATCATTTACGTCTGCGGGCATCAGTTAATCGGAAAACTATAATTTGAGTTTTCCGATTAACTACACAATTATTAAAACTTTTTTCTGGGAGAAAAACTTCAAAACTTATACGTTTATTAAAACAGGTAAGTTATTTAAATAAACGTTGTCTATCTTGCAGCCAAAAACACCTACAACGTTAGAGACGGGATAGAAATTTTGATACAAAATTTTGTTCGATACGGTGGATAGTTTGTGTATGACTTTGTTTTTACAAGTCTTAAAAGTATGTATTTAATTTAATTTTTAACATATGCTTTAGTGTATACATATACGTACATACATATGTATTTTTAATAAACAATAAATTTTAGAGAAATATAGAAACATGGTTGGATAGGTCGTTTGCGCTATTCATCTGAACATAATAATATGTTTGAGACAATAATTAGTTAAAAACATAGTGTCTGAACATATATTGTTACTTAAGACGTGTTTGACACAATCATAATCACGAACATTAATTATAGTTTGCGTTTGTTATTGTAACAACCATGTTTTTTCTTTGCGTGTGATTCTGTTGCCAATCAAACCACCTAGTGGCGTGAACACCGATTTTCGGTACACAATTTTGCGAAGAAAGTGAAAATAGATCGGATTTGAGCGATGCATGTATAAAACAAAAGGTAAGAAAAATTTCAATGTAAAATTTTTTGTAAACAAAAAAAATTAAAAAACAACTAACATACGCGACTATTCTGCTAATTCTGGACTTTTGCCGAAATTACTATGTTTAATATTTTTTTTCTGTTTACAATGCTTCCATAGAATATGGGGTCAATAGCGGAGTTTACTATTAGGCTTGCAGAACTCCGCTAATGTGTATATTTTACATTAGCAGACGTATGATTTATAACATGTTCTCATTTCATTTATCATACGTACTGTTGTTCGCCATGTTAAAGTACATAAAAGTGTTAGATTTGAAAACCTTGGGAGAAATCACTGCAAAGTAACATTTTGAAAAGTGAGCAAGAGCAGAAGCCAGTAATTGAGCTTAAAATAGTAAAATAGTAAACTACTGGTATATCTATGTATTTGTGAGTGTTTTATGTAAAACGTAAACAATGTTAAAACAAATCAAAACAAACCAATAAATTAAAAGCGCCTGCGTTGGCTTGCAATATGTTTACGAATGTTTTTGTTTGTATCAGACAAGATATTTCTGGAACTGACCATTCAGTCACACGTGTACTTTCAAACAGTTCAATACCCATAAAGAATAGATTGTAAGAAAGGCAAACAAAATTCTAATGCCAAACAAAATAAGAAAGAAAAAAATCATCCGAAACAAAAGAATTGCTGATGGCGAAGAAAATCTGTATAGAAAAGTATTTAGCTCCAAGTGAAAAAATAAGAAGAATGCAATAATGTGAGGAAAATTAAAACAAAAAATATATATTTGGGATGAAATTAAAAATAAAATTAATTATTTAAAAAAATTCTATGTAAGAAAATTTAAAAAAATAATTTAAATCAATTTTTTGTTAAAAGTTATTTAATTAAAATTTTTTTTTTATATCCAATGTAAAAAAAATATTTAGTTTATTTATAATCTTTTATATTTGAGTGTGCTGGTTAACAATCACAGTTATTAAAATCAAAATATAAAATTATTTGGATACAGATCACTGGGATAAAAAAGTGACATTTATTATTGCACAAGTTAATATATTTACCAAAAAAATCTACTTCATAATCGAGTTATTTATTTTCTTTGAAAGTGAAAGTAAAAATAATGTTAATGTAAACTTCCATAATTCCATAGAAAGTTATTAATAAAACCAACAACTGCAGCACTTAAAAAGTACTTCTGTGTAACAGTGTGTTGAAAGTGTAGTATCAAAATAAAAAAAAAGGAAAATAGAGCATAACTTAAGGTTTGAAATTTTTTATTTATATTGAAATTGTTTGCGAAAGTTTTGCTTCACATCCTTAAAAAATAAAAATCACACTCTGCTAGAATTTGACATTTATTTTTAGACAAGCTGGGCACCTGGCGTTTTAACAACAATAAATTTCAGTTTTTTATCAAGAATAAAAATTTAGAATCAATCACGACTAACTAAATCTTTTTAAAATATAATTTTGTATTCCCAAAAATTACTTTGAAAATAAACTGGCAAGTGCACGGCCTAAAAAAACTTAAAGGTAACATGCTTTTGCTTTTTTGATATTGTTACAAGTAAACTGCTGCTTATGATTCTTATTCGCTCAACAGTTTCATTTGTTAAATACATTTAGTTTTTCTAAAATCTTTGGATGAAGTTTCCTGGTAATCTGGCCTAAGCAACCAGTGAAATGCGCATGGGAATAGCTTATCCCTTCAACAAAAAATTTCAGTGTTTTTATCAAGAATAAAAAATGGGTATTAAGCACGACTAAAATAATCTTTTTAAATTATAATTCGGGTACGCTGAATCCGTTCGCTCTTGTTTTCGAGATGTACCGTTTTCGAAAATGGAGGAGGTTGCACAACATATATTCGCGTAACTCAAAAACGGTTTAGTTTATTGAAAATGCTAAAAAAAAAATCCGCAATAAAATTTTAATTAATTTAAGAATTTCATAGAATGCAGTATATGTATGCGAGCCCCCCTAAGAAGAGGAGATAAGGGACAAGTATATCTCGAGAAAACGGTAAGGACAAAATCACTCCTATCGTGAATAACAAGTGGATTTTTCGTTCGCATGAAATTTTCATTCCCCTCGAAGAAGAAAAAGCCATCGTGAATCTCATGGGAAACATTTTTCACGCTATCAGTTCCAGTGAATGTAAAAATAAGAAGAAAGATTAAAAATAATTAAAAATCAATGAAATTTTTGTTCAAAAGTATACACGTATATATTTTAAAGAAAAGTTAAAATAATAAAGCAAAATATTTAGTATTGGAAAGATAGTTTGATTACAACGTTCGTTTTTTGCACTTTTTAAATTTTATGTAGTAAACAATTTTCCAAAATTCTGCCACCACGTCTTTTAAAAGCTTCACAAATCGACCTGTTGTTTAGCATTTCGTTAAACAATATGTCGGTTTGTGCCTGTTAACGTATCTTGCCCTTAATATTCGATTCATAGGAGGACCTACTTACATACATGTTCTGTTCTCTAGCAAAAATAAATTGAGAAAATCTAAGGGAAATGTGAACAAATTACGAGGGAAAAGTTATTCACGATAGGGGAATTTTTTCCCGTGGACATTTTTTCACGTTATTATTCCCTTTTGAATTACCTTTTGTTCATGGGAGTTTTTCATGAACGCAAAAATGTGAAAAGTGAAGAAATTACGAGGGAAAAGTTATTCACGATAGGGGTGAATATATTATAAATATTTCTAGTCTTAGGGGGACGGGGTCTTTCACAGAGGTTGAAAGCTCTCTGTCTGCTATCCACTTGGGGATAGAAAGAAGCGATTCCTTTGTCTGAAATTCCCAAGCATCTCACAACTTCCGGTCTTAGACCAAGTATCCTGAGTGCAGGCTTACGCCGACGCGTTTCAGGAAAATAGGTGACAACTGATAACATTTATTCACTGAAACTCACCTGTATTAAACCGGCCTAGCGGTGCTGGCAGCCCCAACTCTAGGATCGGAGGCTTTGGCCTTATCAGTCAGAAACGTCAACAAATTTAAGACGCCCTATGTTCTTCGTGAACAATTTATTTAAGTATTTTTATATCGCTGTATCTATACTGTATTTAAATAAATAAAGGACATATATATATGTATATATATTTCTAGTCTGCATTGAACATTTTGTATGGGAGCCCCCTTAAGGAATGGAGATAGCGGGTAGGTATGGTGGAAATAAATGATTGGGATGAAAAATAAAGTGGGGTTGGTCATACATTTGACCCATCTAGGGGCATCCTAGGCGCTGCAGAGGTCATATTTAAGAATTTCATTACACGGCCAATTCGGAATTTCTGTTATTTCTGTAATTTCCATAAACTAAGCCGTTATTGGTTTTGCTGTTTTCAAGCTAATAACGCCTAAAATTTCTTTGTAATTAAAACAAAATTGTTTTTGATTACAATTTTTCCAATGTTTCGGCGGTATATGCCGAGATCTTCAGGGGTAGTATGTTTATTAACTACAAGCATTTATTGAACAAAAACTATTTTCAAAAGCATATATTACTAACAATATTTTACGTTATTTACATTAAAAAGATTTTTTATTGTTTTAATAAAAAAAAAATACATTTTTTTAAATTTAATTTCACAGATTTCTTAATTTATGACAACTACATATGTCGCTGGCATTAATATTATTGGTGTCTTCCTTTACGTTCATTGTTTTCGTAATGTTTTTTTTAATATGCAAGCTTTCTTTTATATAAATTTTTCTTTCTAACTTTTCAAAGTCTTAGATTTTAACATTCTCGAAATCAGCTGTATATCGTCGTCGTTCCAACAAAATCAGCTATGAGCAAAGTTTTGAAATTTGTTTTATTACACCCTCTGAAACCTTTGTTAATGATACATCTACCCACCAAACCGTTTAATGATATAATTTCTGGTTCAGAAGTTAACAAAAGTACCTATGTGCTACCCATATACAGAATGTTCGTACAAAAACAGCTCTGTGTAAAAATTCACTTAACTGTTTTTCACAACATATAGATTTTTACTAGTAATTCAGTTATTTTTTTGTTCGAAGAATAAAAAAAATAGCATTTATATGTTTTGGGCGGCTATTCGAACAGCCTGACGAAGGGCATTAGTCTGCAAGGCGTCAATTGTTGCTGGATTATAAGCATTAACCTGTGACTTCATGTAGATCCACAGAAAATAATCGAGAGTTATTAAATCGCACGACCTTGGAGGACAAACACGACCGCATCCCACTGGAATCATATCATCTGTATTTTCAAACAATAGAAATAGTTAATAATGGTGCGTTAACGAACTGTATTGACCGTTACGCCACCTCCGGCTTCGTTTTTAAAGAAATAAGGCCCGAAGACGCCACCGTCGGGTAAACCGCATCAACCGGTGCAGTTTTCTGTATGCAATTTAGTTTGTAAGCCAAAACTGAGCCTAATCGCTGTATAGTAATGCCAAAAAGTGAGCGTAGTATTTGACGTCTAACCTATTCTTCAGTCTAATTGGTCTTCAAACACATACTAAAATTATAAATATTTATTCCCAATTCACTTCCAAACAAAATCAATTTAAAACGTGTAAGTGTAAAAAAGCGTGAGTATATAAGAACTTTAAAGGCAAAAATTAACAAAAATTTATAAAAAAAACTAATGTTCATCATATCTAACAAAGTTTAAGTTTGTAATTTTCTTTTTTAATTTAGGAACAAAAGCTGTATGCAAATCTATTAAATTATGGAAGGCAGAGTAGGGTACTTAACACCCAAACTTGTAATTTTTGGACTTGTACTCTCTACATACAAGCTTCTGCTAGTTAAGTAAATGAACACATCTATAGACAAATTATTACCTTAACGCCAACGTAAAGCAACGGTCCTCAAAAGGGATTTGCAAACGAAAACCGTTGACTTTAAAAAATAATAAATTTTATGTTAAGGTAAAAAAATTCATCCCAATGGAGATCTTCGGTTTTAAGGCTCCTTCTTTAAAGTTAAATGTTTGTGGAAGATTTAAAAATATGCCAAAAAACTAAATAACAAAGAAAGTTATTTAATTTTTCTTAAAAGTTTCTCCACAAACATTTTTTACTTTATATGAAAACGGGGTCTTAGCTATAAAAAATTAACAGGTTTAAAAAAGGTAAAAGAAATGGGATTTTATGAAAATTGGTTTAGTAAACCTTTTGTAAACTTGTTTTGATTCTTATAATTTAGGCCGTAAATAAGTTATTAATTTAACCAAATAACCATATCGTTAAAAAAAATTCATGTTATTTATCCTGTGTCATTTTACATGAAAATATCTGAAATAATGCAAATTTGCAAAGAAAAATTGATATAAAAAAATGAACAAAAATGTATCTACGTAAAACCGAAAATAAAAGCTACATATAAGAAACGGCTTCGATAATTTTACTTTAGCAAGATTAATCCTTAAAACAAAATTTATCTCGAATATTTTTAACTTAGGGCAGGGATGATAAAGTAAGTACAATTGTACTTTTTTCAGTACTATTTGCATTGCAAAAGTACTGAAGTACTCCAATGACATATTTAGTACAATTTAAAAATTTTCAAATATCAGAAGAATTGCCAAAGGCATATTGTCTATACAAAAAAGATTTTTTCGTAGCAAAATATGAAGCGAAGAAGCCACTTTTTGTGAAAATTGCATCGAATTTAATTCAAAAACATTTACTTCAGTCTAATGCATCTTGTTACTATAAATAAACGAAAACTTTTAATCCTACATGTTGCGACTTGTTTTACAATTCGATCAAGTTGTACAATCATTTGTTACGTTAGAGGTGTGGTTTTCCAACGGTTGGTTATCGGTTGAATAAAAAATGAATTTGAGTTTAGCTTTCAAATTTGTACGTGTGATGGCGATTTTTTCTTTCGCTTTTCATTTTCCTCCTGACGTTTTAAAAGCAACAGCGTTCGAAGTAAGCAACATTTTAAAAAACTAATAAGAAATTCCAATGCGCAATTTTAGTTAAGAATATAAAAACTACTAGGACTAATATTTATTTTTCTTTTCTTGCTCCTCTTCTTACTCCATTAAAACTTAATTTATCGCCACTAGAGCTAAAAAAAATCGGTACTCATGTTGACTCCATAAAATTAATTTCTTAATAGAGCTTAATGAAAAGTTGGTTGAAAAATTGTAGCATGAGCTGCGAACGATCAACTGGTCTATTCAACACAATTGTACGACCAGCTAGAACGTGTAGGGGCTGCATAATGACCCTTAGACAATACCTTTTGGGCATATTACTGGGTTAAACGTATTTATAACCTGTTCCACTTTGGCGCCCTATGCTCTGTTGGGAGTTAGAGGAATATAAAAAAATAGACTGTTTCACTATCAATTCGAAAAAAACATCGTCTAAATTCCTTATTACGTATTAACTTAATGTTTCTTTTTGTAAATTACCAAAGGTGTATTTCAAATACGTATGTATAAAAGTATTTAGAGTACAAGCGAATTTTAATGTACATATCGCACCCTAAATACTAAAGGGTATTAACTCAAAATTTTAAAATTTTCAGTAGAAGCAAGACAATTTTTAATATTACATAACAGGCATATGAAAAAGGATTTTTAAACCATACTTCTCATTACCAAAATGTAGACAAAATAACATGATAGATAGTAGATATGGATATTATGTGTTGATTTCTTCCAAAAAGTGATAAAATAAAAATTTTGAGTTAATACCCTTTAGTATTTAGGGTGCGAAATGTTCGTATATTTTCTGTTATTTTAATAATAAAACTAGTAAAAAATTATTTTTTGGGTTTTAGTACAATTAGGGTCAAAAAAGTACAATTCTGTACAATTTAGAAAATAGCAGTTTTCATCCCTGACTTAGGGTAACCTACAACGAAAAGTTGTGTCAAAGCCTTCATGTTAGATTGCCTTTAGGTGCCATTTACGACAATTTAACCCGCATTGATCTTTCAAAAATGTCAGTATTAAGAAAAGGAATTTTTAATTTTTTAACGAAAATTATTCGTTACTCATGAATAAATATAGAAGTTACCTCCACAAATATAAAATACTAGCTGTTTGGTTCCGGCACTGCTCGGGAATTTCTAAGTAAAAATAAAAATTAAATGCTGAAAAACTTTGTTAATAACTTGACCCCAGCGCTATCTACAAGCTCCACCTATCGGGATTAAACTTAAGAGAAACCTGTCTCCCGACTAAAATAATTAACTGTCCAAGTTTGGTGTCAATCGTTTCAGCGGTTCTTGAGTTTTAGGAGTACATACACGGCACAAACTTTCTTATACATATTTATAGATATAGGAAATGGTTTGAAGTGTCCTTATTTGTAATTCTTTACGTTCAAAATCATCAATTTTTCTAAGTTTTTTGACAGTTTTGCTGTTTTGAGTAAGATGTTGTTGTTTTTTTCGATTTTATCTTATTGCAAAATTTTTAGATCTGATGAAGAGCTTAAAATTTACCGAAGAGAGACAAGCGATAACGCGAATAGTTCACGAGATATAGACTTAAGAATCAGTACATGTTTTTGACAATTGTACTAAAATAAACCCCCAGTCGAAAACTTCAAACATGAATTAAAAAAAACCTTAGCTAATAATTCAAAACCCATTTAGGGTTTTTCTACTACCATCATAAGCTTTCAGATTTTGGGGAACTCTATTGGTTCAAGATTATGAAGTTAAAAAATGCCATTGATACTGCGAAAAATATACACTAGAGCCGGTTTTATTGGCCCGCTTTTTTAAAATTAGTTAAATCCGCTTTGCGTTTTTATGATTACGATTTCTACATACAATTGCATTTTTCACTGAAGTCATAATCACATGTGAAGAATTTTTCTATTTGCGTGTAAAAAGGCCAATCCCCATTTAATTCTGTTAGGAAAGTTATTCTAAGTATAGCTGCTTGTTAATCCTGGTACTCTGTTCAACATTTCACGTGAAATGCTGTGAATTGCATATGAAAAAAACTTGTGCGAAATATCTATGAACAAATTATGATAGAGTTGTACTCTGCTCATTTTGTGAAAAAGTCCCGAAATGTTTAACTACTGCGAAATAATGTAACGTGGAATTTTAAGAAAAGAAAAAAATTATGAACTGATTATTCATCAGTCTTAGATTGCTCGTGATCATTAACAGACGTGTTGTGCAAAAATTTCTGTAAAAAGAAGTTATAACAATTTAAAATAAAAAAAAAACCCCAAAAACAATTATTGGGGGATTAGTTAATCCCTATTCTTACTTAATAAAAAAAAAAAAAAACAAAAAAAAAAAAAAAATTAAACGTGCACGTAGTGAAGATGCTAATGCTTCCAATAGGCATAACATAATGAGTAAAAAATACAAACAACAAAAGAATGTTGCTTCTACAGTAGACAATAACAACTTTTTTCAACCACTGCAAACGGTTGATGATGATAATGATGAAGAAACAGAAATGATAGTTAATAAACAAATTAAAATACATGTTCCACCAATAACAATACTAAAATGTAAAACTATTCAAATAGAGGATATTTGTAAAACTTTAAAAATAACTAAATTTGCTATTAGAAAAATATCAATTGGTCTCAAACTATTTTGTGATAGAATTGAAGATTTCGATCTGTTGCGCCAAAATTTAGAATCTAAATTTGAATATTTTACATATGGAACTAAAAATGAAAAGCCATATAAAGCAGTTATGCTCGGGTTCGATAAATTTGATCCACTCATAATCAAAAAGAAACTAACTGATATGAAATTGTCATGTTTAGATGTAAAACTGGTAACCAAATCAAACGGCCCTAATAATGAACAGGCTATATACATTGTGTACTTTAAACGAAAGTCTATTACTATTAAAGAATTGAGACAAAACTACTCCGTGATCGACTATGTTAAAGTTAAATGGGATTTTCAAAGAAAAAGAACATCAAACTTAACCCAATGCCATAATTGTCAAATGCTAGGTCATGGTTCAAGCCGTTGCAAAGTAAAAACTTTCTGTGCAAAGTGTGCTGGTAATCACAAAACTGCTGAGTGTAACTCCGAAATTATCAAGTGTGCAAACTGTCAGGGTCCACACAAATCGTTTTCTTTAGATTGTCCAAGCAGGCAACAATACCAACAAATAAGGCAACGATCTCAGCCTAGGGTTTTTAGACCAAGGCAACAACAAAATAATTTTCAAAATAACAGTCGCTACAGTACAAATTATACCAATGATTTTCCAAATAGTCTAAATCAATCTACTGCCAATACAAACCCCGGATGGAACCACCAAACTAACAACAAAAACGCCAACAACAACAATGGTAACAATAACCCCAATAATTTATTTTCTGTAGAAGAAATAAAAAACCTTACTTTTGAGCTTATTTCCAAATTGAAAAATTGTAAGTGTAAAGCCGATCAATTTGAAGTGATTACATCACTCGCTTGTAAATTTTTATATGAGTAGAGTCATAAATATAATATCATGGAATGCTAGAGGCATTCGAAACAAGAAAGACGAACTTTTTAATTTTCTACTAAGTAGAAATATCCATATTTGTCTCATTTCCGAAACAATGTTAAATAAAAATATTTCAATAAAACACACAGAGTTTTATTGTTACAGAAATGATAGGGAACAAGGCAGAGGCGGAGGAGTGGCTATTTTAGTCAGAAAAAATGTTGAACACACGTTCGTACCTCCTTTAAACACTTTTTTATTGAAAATATTGGCGTCAAAATACGAACTTCAAATGGATCCTACATAAATATATTTTCCTGCTATTTTCCTGGTGGATCCCCTGGAAGAGACAACGTAAAAAAAGTGCAGTTTAAGGCTGATCTTCGAAAACTTTACAATAATCATGATAATTTTATTCTTGGTGGCGATTTTAACTGCAGACATAGTCTATGGGGATGTCAACGAGCAAATTGTTGGGGAAATCTACTGTACGAAAAATTAGATTCCGATAGCTTTCAAATAATTTACCCAAGTGATCATACATATATCCCATCAGACCCAAGAAGACAATCATCTACCCTGGACTTCTTTTTAACCGATTTAGCTAACAGTCTTACGCCAGTTTCCGTCATCAATGATCTCGGTTCCGTCCACCTTCCTATTCATGTTTCCCTTAATAGTGATTTCAGATCTGTACAAAAAACATTTTATGAATTTAAGAAAGCGAATTGGTCACGATACGCTTCATTTATCAAAAGAAATTTAACAGTTTCAGATGAAAGCGACTACTACAACCATGAGCAAGTCGATTCTATGATAGAAACCCTTAGTAACACAATATCAAACGCTGTTAACTATAGTGTCCCAAAGAAAATTTTTACAGCCAAAACTCAACCACTTCCAATGTACATTAAACATTTGATACAAATAAGGAATGTGTATAGAAGAAACTGGAAACGTTTTAGAGACATAGATGATCATTTTCAAATGAAAATGTTTAATTTTCGCATTTCGGATGAAATTCAAAAATTTAAAAATAATTCTTGGAATAAAAAATTATCTACACTAGACAAAGGTTCAACACCATTCTGGAACATATCAAAAATTCTAAAAAAGAAATCTTCAAACATTCCAATTTTAAAATACAATAATACAAGATACAACACACAGCAAGAGAAGTGCGAAATACTATCTCAAACATTTCATCTAAATCACACAATTTCGGAAAATCTTAGTGATCAGACAACTATCACAGATGTAAATAACGCTCTTAGTAATCTCTTTTCCACCAGCGATGTTGCTCATAGTGATATATGTATATCAACAGATAAAATATCATCGATTTTGAAGAATCTTAAACCTAGAAAATCACCTGGTACAGATGGAATCACAAACAAATGTTTAAAAGCTCTACCTAAAAAAGGAATAAAATATTTAACACAAATTATTAATTATTGTTTAAAGCTACAATATTTTCCCAAAACATGGAAACACTCAAAAATTGTTCCAATACGGAAGCCAAGTAAACCACCTGACTGCCCTCTTTCTTATAGACCCATAAGTCTTCTTTCATCGTTAAGCAAGATACTTGAGAAAGTAATTAAGGAAAAAATCTTAAATTTTATTGATGCTGAAAGAATATTACCGTCTCAACAATTTGGGTTCCGAAAGGAACATAATACAGTTCAACCATTAGTTAGAATAAGAAACTTAGTGACATCAAACTTTAATACCGGGAAATCCACTGGTATGATTTTATTGGACATAAAAGCAGCTTTTGATTCTGTGTGGCATAATGGTCTTATTTACAAAATGATAAAATTAAATTTCCCAATACATATTATTAAAATAATACACAGCTTTCTTTCAGAACGATTTTTTAATGTTTATATTGGATCCAGCTACTCCACTCAAAAAGAAATAACTGCTGGTTGTCCCCAGGGTTCCTGCCTCTCCCCAATATTATATAATATTTACACAGCAGATTTTCCAAATCTTGATGGTTGTGTCACCTCTATTTTCGCCGACGACACCGCGTTGCTTAGCTCGGGTGTAATTGCGACAGATGTAGTATGTAATTTAGAAACTGCACTAATCGCTGTTCATTCCTATTTTACAAAATGGAAAATTTTAGTAAATCCAGAAAAAACTCAAGCAATTTACTTTTCCCGTAGACGTAAACAATGTTTTCTTCCTCAACAACCTATAACTTTCAACCAGAGACTTATAAACTGGGAGAATAAGGTCAAATATTTAGGGGTCATATTGGATCCTAAACTCAAATTTAAAGACCATATTCCCTATATAATCGACAAAATTCATAAGGTAACAAGATTGCTTTATCCATTAATAAACAGAAATTCTAAACTTAATATTGAAACAAGAGCCTAATATTGAAAGCTGTTTTTCATGCCATGATGTTTTACGCTGCTCCAGTTTGGTGCACATCAGCTCAGTGTCATACAAAGAAACTGCAGATAACGCAAAACAAACTATTAAAGATGATTCACAATTTGCCTTGGCATCACTCCACTCGAAGACTTCACACTCTAGCAAACGTTGAACTAGTAAATAACAAAATCCAAAGGCTTACATTAAACTTTAATAAATGATATTTTGAATTTTAATTAAAAAAATTTATTTTATTGATATTCTTTAATATGGCTTGGGTTCATCAAATTTAATATTCATTAAATTATTTTTCACTGAGGAAAGAATTTTTTTACAACCTGGAATTTTTTATTAAAATTTATTGATAATTTTTTTATCAAAAAAACTTTGCCGTTTCAAACAATGTATTGATTGATTTTGACAAACAGCATTCGTCGATCGCTGTGAGTGTTATGTAAGGGTAACCTGTCCGTAAAAACACCTGGTTCCGGGCCCAGCAGAAGTTAAGAATGAAAAATTATCAATAAATTTTAATTGATTTCATGTTGTAATATTCCTTTCTTCATAAGAATAATTTAATGAAAATTAAATTTGATGAACTTTAGCCTAATTAAAATATCAAAATTTCCAATAACAATTTCACAAGTTGAACTGCCAGTTCAACGATTTCGAACGTTATCGTTCGCATAGAAAAACACTCAGTTTTAAAAAATATATTCCATAAATAATAAATAAATTCTATGCGAACGTCTACGTTCGAAATCGTTGAACAGGCAGTAAATAATTTTATTTTAAAGAAAATTATTTTTTGTTATTTGATTATTTTTTAAATTAAAATTTATTTCAAAACAACTAAAATGGTAATTAAATCAAAATCATACTTTTAATTTTCATTCAACAAAATAAAAAAAAATTGATTCAATTATTACATTAATTAAGTTTAAATAATTTTTTTAATTGATAAAAAACTACTAATAATTTTTTCTGTATACACATCTTCAATCATGGAATACGGTTCGATTGTATGGGATCCACATTATATGGTTGATAATAATCATGTTGAATCTTTTCAAAAACAATTCATGCTTTTTTGACTGAGAGATACATTTTGAGGATGATAATCTCCCCTCATATTCTACAAGATTATCCCTAATACGTTTGCCAACACTGAAAAGTCGCAGAGTTATGCTAAATCTTATATTTGTACTTAACTTAATGAATGGTAAAGTATGCTCCAATTTTTTATTAAGTAGTTTATCATTTAACGTTACACGACGTACGATACGGTTCTATAATCCCTTATTTATAAAAACTTTCCGAACTAACTACGCTATGGCAGACCCATTTAGAAAACTGTTTTGTTGCTTTAATGAAATGTGTGAAACGTAATGTTATACTTAAGTTAAATACTCTTTGTATTAAGCTGTAAGGATTTTTCCCATATACCTTAAACATATCAAATAAATAACGTGTTATGAACAACTACGACTTTACCTTCACACTTCACCACAGGTGGAAAAAGTATACATATTAGTGTGTGATTCCGTCTGTATTTTCTACAATATCGATGAAAGTATATTTATTCAGGGTTCTTATCAATAGGGAAGTTGATTAAACTATGTCCGTGTGTGTGTTGAAATGGGTTTTCCGAAGACCGCAGAAATGAAGGGTACTAAGTTGTTTAATATTTATGTCACATATACTCCGGATTTGTTTGCTATTGAAATTCAGTCTGAGCGGTCCTAAAATGGCTCAGATACAAGCAAAAAACACGAGTGCTTCTCACTTTTTTTTTCATAAAATCCCATCTCCGAAAGTTACAAAAAACCAAAATTACTTTGTATAAGTTGTTTTTTTTTCATCAATGCACAACCTCTCTAAAACTATGGGGGCGTGGCATGACAGATTTATTTATATCTAAATACAGATATTTATATAATTATCTGTTCTTTTCGGATCATGGTAAAGGGTGTATAAGATTCGTTATAGCCAATTATAGCACCTTTTCTTGTTAATGCTAGTTTTTTTTTGTTTTTACTTAACTAAAAAAGACTATAATTTTAGAGATAAAGGCCTTTTTTCAAATAAAAATTATTATAAATTAATATTTTTGTTTCATTTTATGTGTTCGTATTCGCAAAATATTCGCTTGAATTTAGCGAATACGAATTAGATGTTTTAAAAACAATCGTTTTTACAACGACATAATCTAATGTTTTTTTACTCATAAACATCGAAGGAATATCGATCTTTTTTATTCAATGCATCGAAGCGACAAATTTAATACAAGAACGTTGTAGCATAATTTAAATGTCATTATCATCTACTATTTTTATACCCTGTGTTTTTCCATACAAAATTTTGAGAGCAAAACAAATCAGCAATGACTCTTCTTTGCTTTTTGTCCACAACTAATTAGAACAAACTAAAAATCAATGTTGCCAGAAGTTGATATTACTCTTATATATTTTGGCGATTATTTTTTTAATATTAATGAGTTTATGTCTTTTACTCCAAAATGCGTTTGTAAAAAACGCACACAGGGAACATTGTGCCCTATTTTATCCAATATTTTTTTGAAATTTTAAATTTTTAATGAATGTCAGAACTAAAATTTGGAGAAGACCCAAAGTTTCTAACTGAGCTACCTAAATAAGAGCGGCAAGCGTCTGTTTTATGTCAAAACTTTTAATTTTTGCACAGTTTATACGAAACATACCTTTAGAACACGAATTTAACACCACCCGGCTGGGAAATCTTATTTGAATAATCGCTTGGTCGTTTTATTTTATTGAAAATGTATTGGCAATAGAATTTCCATGCTTAAAAAACGTTTGCCGCTCTTGTTTAGGTAGCTCAGTAACTAAATTAAGTACAAGCGTCATGATTACACAGTGCATCAAATTTTACTAGGGGCTTCTAAGAACGAAAGTTCGTGCAATGTATGCAAAATGCATTTTCGAAATTTCGGGCATTGAAATTTTTGAATTTCTTGAAAAGGCGGCAAACTACACGAACTTTTGGTCTTAGACGACCCCCAGTAAAATTTGATGCAGAAAATATGAATGGAACATTTTAACCATCCAAAGTGCCGTTTTAGTATACTTTTGTGTGGAAGTTAAAAAAAGGACAAAAATTAACCCTTTAAATGAGAGTTAGAGGGTTTATATATACTAATAAAAGAATCGCTATACAAAACGCTTTACTACTGAAGAAATCTGAAATGGTATTTTAGCTCAGAAGTACATTTAGTATATATTTTTTTGAATTATGCCAAACGTCTTTTCAAAAAATTCAAAAACTTTAGTGGCCGATATTTCGGGAACCCGAACTTTCTTTTCAAAACTCTTTGCCAAATTTTCTCTACCAATAGTTGTTGCACAATGTTATCAATAGACAACAACCGACAATTTTTGTGTATGATTAGAGAAATGGGCGTGGCACAAAAGTGATATATTTATATCTAAGGGACGGTTACAGAAAAATTGTCCATATTTGGTACACATAGCTCTTTTATCAATGCACAACCTCCCTAAGCCTACGAGCAGGATTGCAGAAATTGCCGTATCAGAACTTATACAAAGAAATAATAGATTTCTGTATATCTGGAGAACGGCAAAAGTCAAAGTTTCCAATTTCGATACTAGAATCTTGGCTATAAAGACGCAACATCCGATACAATTTGGGTGGGATTAGAGAAGTGGGCTTGATTTATTTATAACTTAAGGACAATATTGATATAACTTTTAATTCTTATCGTATCATTGTGAAGGGTATATAAAGCACTCTTACTTGTTTCCGTTTGAGCTGCAGAAGTTATCATGAAAAGAAGGAGGAAACGGTGCTTCATTTCCTCTGCCAATGCCCCGGTAATGTGGGACTAAGATCAATTTTCTGCATGGAATCGAAATATTACGAGGCTGCAGTGATGTCTGGGGAATAATCTCGTGAACACTGGCTAGACTTTGGTCACTGGCTCAATGTATCACAAAAAGGACTGCCATTAAGATCCAAGTCAGCCATCCACGTGTCTCGGCTGCTTACTGAACTTAATTATTTCTGTGGGATAATCTGTGTGAGAAAGTGGGTAGTTTGAGACTCTGCATTATGTTAGGTGAAGGGTATTTAAGATTCGGCACAGTCATATATATTACTTTTTTTGGCTACAAATACGTTTAAATTAACTCAAATAATTTTTTGCACATGAAGTTAACCTATTGGCCAAATGGTCAACAAAAAGTAAATACGAAAATATGAATTTGAAGGCAAAGAAATTTAACAGTTTTGTTCTTCTTTCAAACAGGCTAACCAAACCTTAAAAAAAGTAGTTTTGTTTTATTTACAGAATATTTGCTTTCCGGCCAAAATATTTTTATGATAAACAAAAAAACAATTGTAATTTTGTGATGGTTTGATAACTTAACCGATCTAATTATTATTTATTCAAACAGCCAAAGTATTTATTGTGAAAAAGAAAAAACTTTACCGATCATATGATAATTAATTAAGCAACAGTGAATAAAACAAAATCCCTAAAAATTCTTTAGAACAATCCATTATAAATAAAAAAAACTTCTCCCCAAGTGATCTGATTTTAAGAATCTAGACATTACAACACTATGATCTTTGTATGATCACAGTCAGCTTGTTACATGCCATTGTAAAAGTTCTTCAGTTCAGCTGATCTTTTGTAGATGAACACCGATGAACTTTATAATCCCTTATGCAATAAATCACTTTCAGACAACGATTTCCCCTTAATTAAGATAATAAAACTTAAATAAATCCTAAACATAAAATTTTTACTTTTGAGTACGAAACACATGTAAATTTTAGCCAATAAAACTGAAATAAATAACAGAAATTTTAAAAGTCATAAATTTGCGAAAATAGTTTTAACTAGAAACGGGAAGGCATAAATTTATGCAAATTAATGTAAATTATCGTCGAACGTTTTGTATATTTTGATGTTAATATTTCTATTTATAAAAAGTAAAAGTTATTCTGTTTGGCTGGATAATTTAGAAAATACATAACGCAAATTAGACTTAATTAGTGGTTTTATAAGAGCTAAATGTTTCGTGTGTTTCTTTTTACACCCTACCGCAAATTGGTTGGACATTATGCGTTTGTGATAAAGTTTGTAATGCATACAAATATAAGAACAAGGCTTACAATTAAGCATAGCGCTCTACTGAGAATCACATTTAAAGTCGATTGGAGCATGTCCGTCCATCTCTTTATCTTGTCGGCTGGCTGACTATCTATCTGCCTGTCTGTCTGTCTATGCAACAATGTTATTTTTACGCAAAAAGGGCAGGTCGCATTTGAAAAATAATTAAAGTTTAATGAAATTAGCTGTCACCTTGCGTCTATACCAAACTTATCCCCAAATAGAGCATTTCTCTCCATTAATCTTTTGATGATGCAAGTATTTAAATTTAACTCAGCACAAATATTTTTTTTTTTTGCAACCTTAATCATTTGACTAAATTTTGGAGGAATCGGTGCATATTTTTCCATAGTTCCCATTAGAGTACGATTTCGGTATTGAGATAAAATCAAGGAAAAAAAGCTTAAATAGTAACTAGTAATCAGGAAAAGAAATGTGTGACGGTGGATTCGGAATTGACCATAAATCACATTAAAAACTAAAAAATCTGATACAAATTTTGGTACCTGAATAAATTTAAGTGCAAAAAAAATTTTTATATAAAGATCAATGCCATAACAAAATTTTGCGCAAGTAGTTCCACAATTGCTGAAAATGAACAACTCCATAGTATAGAGTATCATATGATTGTGGTTGGCCATCTACAAATTCTTGCTTGTTCGTAAGTATTAAAATGTAGGCAGATACACATTTACGCGTTATATATGTATGTAACATAATATTATTTAAATGCCCTTTGGTATGTCATATTTCTTAAGTATCAAAGCGCTTTTTAATTATAAAACTTATTTCTTTTTTTTATTTGTGTAAAATCAAAAATAAAAAAAATTATATTCATGTATATTTACGAAAAAAAATTTCAATATCTTGAGGCCTTAATGTAACACTATAAGCTAAAATTAAAATAACTCAAAACCATGTGATGAAGAGTTCTGCGAAAATTAATGTATTAACTTGACCAAACACTTTACAACAAATACGTTGAAAGTTAAACACGAACTTAAAATAATTAAATCATACGATTTAAATATTTAAAATTTAAATATTTTTAAGGCAATTAATGAGTTCTATTTTGTCGTTTTGAATGTCACATTTATAAAATTACTTTCTTAACCCGGTGCGCTTGGCTACACCCACCGAAATAAAATTGGTAAAATATTTTTAAAACAGATTTTGTGTATTAATAACAACGTATCTTGTACCAAATTTTAATTCTTTAACAGTAACCATTCTACAGATATATAGAAATATTAAGGTGCTATGCTTACTTTTTAAAGATTTTGTGTATTACTATCTAAGCAAAGCTATTTGTACAAAATTGTTATTGCATGAGACCCATTTGCGCCGGGTAATCAGAAAATTACTATGCAAATTTCAGGAAAACCGATTCAGTAGCTTTGGAGTCTATAGGAAATAAACAAAGATAAGCTTTTTCATTTACCCAATAAAAAATTGAGCTTCAAAAGAAGCAGGTTTGTAAGGGAGAAATTTAAGAGTTTCGCTTGCCATACCGCTTACGGAAGACATCAATTTTATATGGCGAGTTCCCACTTGGAAGCAAAACATTTTTGACACAAAATGCGATTTATTAAACGCATTTCAAAGCTGGTGAAAGTGGCGTTCAGCTTTGCACACTGAGTGTTTTTACAGTTATTTTTGATACTCTCCCTCACAAATTTGCTTCGTAGTAAGAGAAATCCGTGGCACTTTAAATGTTTTTTTTTATGAAACTTGTTTAGAGTTTCTTCATTTACTTTACTGCATCTCTGCATGTCTTATTGAGTAGCGCAAATTGTGCGCTTACATTTTTAAATGTACCGTTACTGCTTCGCAAAATGATGACATGTTTTATTGGGTATATATAACTTATTGCTCCCCCTGCACTTGGTCCCTTAATTTTTATTTTGAAAGATGTAGTTTACCTTAAGAGAGGGTCCTACAAAGCTTGAAGACTTTTGTCTTCAGATATTCGGCATTTAGTATTTTCGTCCGTCAATCCCGCCCATTTTTATTTTAAAATTTAAAATTTACCATAATAGTGGCTTTAACCAAGTTTGAAAACTCTAGCTATCATAGTTTTTCAGTAACGCGATATTTAATATATCCATACTATGGGCGATATTACTCCCCCTGCGCCTACCACCGTAATTTGTATTTTCAAAGGTGTAGTTTACTATAAAGGTAGAAGTACATAACACGCGTTAATTCGTCTGCGTGTGTCGTGTGTAAACTTTAGCGAATGAAAAATTGCAAGTTACACAACTCGCTAGATGTCTCAATTCGGAATTTGTTCATATCAATGAGCTAGGCTCAACTTAATTTTACCTTTAAACTTTTATCTTAATTTTAAATGTTCATAAAGGTTTTTTTGAAAATTTTTACCTTTTATCTTATATTAGCTGAAACCAAAAGCATTATAATAATTTGTTATTTATATTTAAGTAGAAAAGGAAATAAGAAATCCTAAACTCTTTATGAAAATTGTTAAGAAATTACATTGAATACCAAATAAAGAATAAATGAAATGAAAAAATGAACTGATTATTAAATAAGAAATAAAAAATAAATATAACACAACCGGTAACATTTTGTTGTCCACATTTACTTTATAAATAAATAATAAATAATTTTTAGTTAAATACATGTGGGGTTTGTTTACATACGCAAACTAATGTCGCATACTTTGCAGGAATAAAAACGTTAAATTGTACAAGCTCGCATAATATAAGAAATAAATAATGCTGCTCAACATTTTTCACAAATTTAAACAGAGTACTAGCTAGGCTCTAGGAAGTAAGAAGTAAATTCTTAATAACAAGTTGTGTAGAAAAATGAGTGCAAAGAGAAGACAATGCATTAGTTTGGAACTAAAATTGGACGTAATAAAACGATTAAAGTCGAGCAAAAAGACTGTTGGTATTGACAGTAAAAATTTTTTTCATTATTTAATGTTTTTGTGAATATGGATAAATGAAATAAATAACTTTTTGTTAAGTATTTATGAAAATAAATGTATTTCTTATGTATTTCTTTTCAAATGATAAATATATATCAGCCCACTTGCTGAAACAAACAGAATAAAACTTAGCCTTATCACTTTCTTCATCTTAAATAGAATTTGTTTGCTTAAAATTTATATTTTTGAAACAATCAATGCAATAAATTGTCTCTAATTTGTAAAATTTAAATATTTGACGATTTGTTGACGATTTGTTAAATGTTTGTGACGATTTTGACGAATTTTGGTAA
The DNA here is from genome assembly GCA_949318255.1 of Pollenia labialis. Taxonomy (NCBI): domain Eukaryota; kingdom Metazoa; phylum Arthropoda; class Insecta; order Diptera; family Polleniidae; genus Pollenia; species Pollenia labialis. The sequence goes on along the minus strand of OX439141.1, from coordinate 76,664,227 downwards.
AACTTTTGACGATTTCTGAAGAAAAACGCCTAACAACCCTGGATGAAGTGTATAAAAAATTAACAAAAAAGCTACAAACAAAAAAATGCAAGAAGAGATAAAACATAGCAACAGCTTCTAAAAAAACACAAACAACAACAACTACTAAAGCAATGCCTAAAGGCATTGCAATAAGAGATAAAAATAGAAACACTCTCCGTTTCTAAAACAAAGCCCAATAACAACAATTACGAAATCAATGCCTACATGCATAAATAACTTTTGCCCGTACATACATACACATGTAAATACATACGTATTTGCAATACATATGGATTTAATTAAATTACATACAACTATTTTATGTATGTACCTACGCATATGCTTGCCGAAATAAAATAAAACACTGTGTCATTGCCAATAAAATTAAAATATCGAAAAGCTTTATTGGTAATTTTAACATCGTTTTTAGTACATAAACTAACTCCCAATTCACATTATTCGATTTTTGTCGTTTCCTCTTTGAATTCGGTCTGATGTTTACATTGTACGATTTTTGTCGTTACGACTTTTTCTTTTGCAACTGAACGTCAATACATTTTTCGTCAAATCAAAGAACAATGAGAGAACGAATGAGCGAACAAAATGAATCCAAGGGTACAATCGCTTGTGTACCCCTTTTAATTCCTCTCTCCGCTCTCGTCCATAAGGTAAAAATCGCAACGACAAAAATTGTATAATGTGAATGGGCACAAATTAAATAAAAATCACCTGTGGTGAATGGTACAGTAAAAAAAAGTTTTTTTTTAATCTGGAGCAACCAGGACTCGAACTTGAAACCTCACGGATCTTATACCGTGTTTAGATATACCTCTTTTATGGAGTCAATATTCTTTTTTTTGACATAATTATCTTTCTGTTCACATAAACACAATTACTACAACATTTAATGTAAACAAAAATGTACATGTATAAGCAAAATGTAAACAACTTTTGACATATTTAAGGAATAAACATCTGACTTTTGTTTTGTTGTAATTTCAGTTACCAAATGTCAAAACACTTTGATTAGTAAGTTGTGTTTTGCTCACTAAACACACTTGTGACAGGGTCGCATTTGAATTTTACTCAATATTTATAACAATTTCGCATATCATGTACATATAAAAATGTTTATGGGTTTGTATAAATGCTTGTTTAATATAAAACAACAAAAAAACAATAACCACAAGGGATTTTTTTGGAAAAATTAAAGGCAGTCATGGTTTTTTTTTGTCATACCTCCGCCATTTGTGGACCGATCCTGCTTAATTAAAATAGCAAGCGATGGTAGACTACATGTGATATAAATGTAAAACAACCTAGCCGCTATCATGTCTGGAGTCTCCGGAAAACACATTTCAAACGTAAGACGGACAGACGGACTAACGGAAATCGTTACATCAACTTCTCTCCTCATAAGGACCTAGAATATATATACCTTATAGGGTCTAAGATCGATATTGTAGAAATTACAAATGGAATGACAAACTTATATATACCCTTTTCCACCTGTGGTGATGGGTATAAATAAAAAAAATCTTTATTAAAGTAAACGCCCAGCACATTTTCAGTAATATACTGAATTTTGTCCTTCAGATTTCGCGAAGAGGTGTCAAATTGCCTTTTACAAAGGTTTGTCAAATGATCGACAGGTGCAGTTGAACTGTGCACAGCACATAAACTTAATACCAACTCTGCTGAACGTTTTAACCAATTCTTTTAACCTTTAACTGTGGAGGTGGTGTTAATTTTACCCTTCAATAAATTTAATTCTCTTAGTATCTTCTAATATCGTGATCCTTGTTATTCACTTGTGTTTTGGCTGAGTTCGACTTAGCACGAGCGGAGCTACGCACATGCTGGTGTAAAAATTACCACTCGTTAACATTTACGTAATTGTTTCTTTGAAAATATTTTACCACCACGTCAGCGTTAGCGTACCCCACATCAAAATTAACGTAATATTTTCCTGGAATTATTTTTACCACTCGTCCTTTTTATTGTTGGTAAAACTTTTTTTTCCAAAAACGTTATTTTATATAATTGTATTATAATACAAGCCCTCATTAAAATAAGACATGTTATTTAATCTCGTGCATTGTTTAGGAAGCTGTTTGTACCAAGCTTGAATACTCTTACTGTTACCATTCTGCAGTTACACATAAATCTATGGGGTCTTTGTATTGAAGGTCTACTTTTTGAGAGATGTTCTCCTCCAATTCCGATAATTTTTGACAGATGATGGGTATTGTTAACCATTCTATTTTTACCAAATTTTTCAAATTTTTATGTTATCGTTATTTAGATATACAGAATTGTATTTTGTGCTATGCCTATTATCTAATCCCGCCCACATTTTGTTGGATGTTGTGTATTGCTTACCAATATGCTTGTACCTAAATTCGAAACTTAAACTCTTGGCATTCTTCAGATATTCAAAAATCGATAGGGTCTTTACTTGGAAGGTGCCACAAAATATTAGATAAAAGGTAGTACCCAACTTGAGTCGAGTTGAGTCGAGTTGGGAGTTCTTAAGGTGTTGTTTATAAGGCGGCTTTATACGAAAAAATGTCTTTAAGGAATGTTTTTTATTTAAAGACGAATTCGGTAGAGAAGAAAGTGGGGTAGAAAAAATATATTTTTTTTCTGTTCTTCATGTTTTTTTTTTAAATTTTCCTTTACTATCATTTTAAATTTTACCATTATGTTTTATTTTCCTTGTTTTTTTTCGATTTTTTAAAACAACAATAAAAAAAAGATATGTCTGTTATCATGTAAATTTAAAAAGATTTTGGCAGCAGCTTTAAGAGAAAACCTAATCAAGTTAGAGTGCTATTTCCGCTCTGCCGTATCTTTGAAACCCTTCAGCGAACGTTTAAATATTTTAGAAGTGGGCTTTATATGGGACCTATGGTTATCTATGGGCCGATCTTCACGAAAGTTCTCAGTGTGATTTATAGTATTACAGACCAAAATTTGTGCAAAATCTACTATCAATATGTTCCACATTTTGATATATAACTCTTATCCAACTGAACAGATTTTGCTCGAAATCAATCATAAAGTGCTTAGGGAAACTTTACAAAACTGTTCTTTTCTTTTGAGCCGTTTAAAAAAAAGAAATCGTAATTTCAACAGACGGACATAAAGACATATAAACATACGGACATATAGACAGACGGACATGGCTAAATCGACTTAGAATTACTCAATGATGCAGAATGTACTTATGGGTAATTCTAAAGTGTTGAACGTGACAGCCGTACGAATTTTAAGCAACAAATATTTTTCCGTTCTGTTAACCCTTGAATTATACACTCACAATATTCTGTACGTAAAATTAACTGAAATTGTAATATAAAATAAATGAAAGTTCAATTAAAAACCGGTCTACCTATTTTTCATTTATTTTTAACAAAAAGTTCATTTAATTTTTACTGTCAAAAATTCAACACCATATTCCGTAAAATCAAATAAATTTTCAGTTATTTTGTAAAATTTTACTGTCAAAAATTCAACACCATATTCAGTAAAAACGATTAAATATTCAGTTATTTATTAAAATTTTACTGTCAATTTTTTACTGTCAAATTGACCCCATATTCAGTAAAAACAATTAAATATTCAGTTATTTTATTAAATTTTCGTTTACTCCACAAAAGAGCCGAATTTCTAAAAATACCAGACAGACACCTGTCCGCTTGTTTTTCTTATAAGCGAGAGATGGAGAATATTTTTATTTACTTACCCAGTTACACACGTTTGTTTTACTTTTGTTGTACTGACCACGTTGTTTACAGAAGAACTCTCAATTATAAGACACCAGCAGCATGACCGATATGGCTTCGCAATTATTTTACTTTTAAAATTTGATGTAGGTATTTAACTAAATTATTTTAACAAATAGAAAATGGGTATTGCTTACACAAAACAAGCAATTCATTTTTTATAGATAAGTAAAAATTAATTTTTGGTAGTAAAATTATATAAAATAACTTAATATTTAATTGTTTTTACTGAATATGGTGTTGAATTTTTGACAGTAAAATTTTATAAAATAACTGCATATTTGTTTGTTTTTAAGGAATATGTAGTTAATTTTTTGACAATTAATTTATAAAAGATAACTGAATATTGATTTGTTTTTACGGAATTCGCGGTTGAATTTTTGACAGTAAAAATTAAATGAGCTTTTCGTTGCTTTAAATTAAATTTTCATTTAATTTTACATAAAGAAGAATTTAACTTAATCAACGGACAAAATTAACTGCAACTGAAAATCCGTATTAATATGCACTTAGTTTTTTGAATAACTGTTAGAATCAGTTAAAAATAAATTTGCTTGGAATTTTAAATGTTTATTTATTTAAAAATGACTGAACGGAATATTTCTTAAATAAACTACAGTCCGTTACTGTAATAATATTGTGAGTGTAGCACTAAGAGGGCATTGTTATCTACGCTAAAGTTCATGGAAGGCGGAATTCTAGGTCAAAGATAATGGCAAGAGAAGTAGCGGTTTGAACGTGAAAAAAGAAGTAGTTTTTGTGGCCATGTATAAAAAGGCGTAATTCAGCGAAACCTGGAACAATTTTTTAGTCAAACTACTTTCAGAATTTTACGTAGCAATGTAACATTAAAATGTCTTTGGTTTGATTCCAAAATCTTCTGTATTTTTTTAAGCCAAAATCTTGGTCGATACATGACATTTCGAACGTAAAATTTTTTCCATAATAATTTAGCTGAATAATGATTAATACAAAATAAAAATTTACCGTTAATTCGAATAAAATATTTCTCTTCGAACTCTTCCTTAGATTACAGACCATGTAAGAATATTTTTTTGGATGAAGATAATATTAAAGAAAAACATATAATAAAACATTATCACAAATAAGAAATTACGTTTGCACAACTTTGCAGTCTGATTGTTCATTTAATAAAATGAGTAAAATCTATGTATTTCTTTATAACCATATCGTAAAATAATCAGCTTTTGATAACTTTTAAAATTTCGGTCACGGTGGAATTATTGACGGAAATGCTCATATAAGTATACCTTATTTGGTATGAAAATAATAAAAAAGTTTCACACCGAATGTCAAAGTATACCCTGTTCACAAGTAGTTTTAAAAATCATCGTATAAATTACGCCATATTCCATTTTATATCCTTTTAACATAGTTCTTTACTTATTGTTATCCCTTTTGTAATTTTGCAGCGCTTGCATGTATTTAAAATCTTATCCGCACATGTGCCCAGCGGAAAAACTCAAAAGACCTTCTTACTTCAGGCCTTTTTTAATGGCCTGGTTAAAAAATTGTTTGATTCAATTACTATTCTTATCTAACTACTAAAGAATGCCTCAGAGAAGGCCTCGGCTCTTTCGTATAAATGATAAGACACACCTTCCACACTCGCTTCGATGAGAAGGGAGTAGAGAAAGAGTACAATTTTTTGTATTGTGTTTTTGCACAAACAAAATCAAAATTAATTTTTTTTGTTTGTCCCGTTAAAGAAGCGAGAGTCGAAGGCCTACTCCGCAATGACAACGTGTGTAAAAAAGATATGAGTATGGAATGGAGCAAGAAGGCCGTGTACATCTAAAAGAAGGGGTATAGAGGCCTTTTAGAAGGCCTCCGTACTCCATCGTTTTCCCGCTGGGTGTATTCACAGATATTGTATAAAGATGTTGTTGTTAACATTAGAGTAGGTTATGTTTTTGTTTGTTACAGCAATTTCCTTTTTGTAACTTATCGTTTGCTTATGTATGTGTGATTGTGTGTAAATTTTAATGACTTTTTAGAGAGTGCTTAAAGTGTTTATTCAAGTGTATCGAAATTAAGTGAAACCATTTTTCTGGTCTATACCCCCACAGAAATATTTCACAGCTACTGGTGTTAGTCACTATCGTCAGTTTTTCTATTTAGTGGTTTGATTAACCATTTTCATCTTGTTTAGCTAGAAGGAAACTTAACTAGTTAAGCCATTCGCCATTTTTAACCATCACATTTTTTGGTTCCTAAAAATATTAAAAGCGCCGTTTTAGTTAAAATTAAATTTATAGCTTCTTGTGATTGATTATTAAATGATAGAAACGTCAATTCCGTTGATGTTTTAAGTTCTTGCGGCTTGAGATATAAAAAAATCAAACCTTTAATAAGCTTGTTTTTTTTTAAATACGACGGTTGGACTTTTTAAATAATAATTTATGTTTGGCTTTCTTGGCACATGTACATAACACTTTTTTGCAAATATTTAATTGAGCATGCCATGGAAAAATGTCCAAAGAAAAATAGTAACAAACGCCATCTTTCCTTTTCGCGGCTTTAAAAAAAGTTCAAGCACCAAACGATTTGAAATTTGTTCTATATTAAATAAGCAATTTAGGAGAAATATATGTTTAATTTTTTTTAAAAATTATTTACCTAATTCAAAACTTGAAAAAAATTATCAGCTGTGACATTATCTTCTTTCAAGGCTAAATTATTGACATCCAATACGTCCCGCTCCCTTGTTTTTTTCAGGCTGTTAATTTTATAGTTTTCCAAGGTATGGTTTGATTTTCAATACATATCCTGACTTTGAGTCGACTGCCAGTCAAAATTTGAGACCAAACTTAGCATGTTTTGATGGCACTTTGTCACTGTCTTCGAGCAATTACACCGTCAAAGCGAATTGCACTTAAAATCATACCATTATTGCTTGGAAAATAGGCAGACAAAAACGTGTATCAAATATACCATGCAGATTTTCGTTTTTCCGCGGTAAACTCCTACAAGAATTAGTATAGAAATGAATGCACGCAAAGAAAAAGGTTCTAGATCTTTGCATTTCTTGTCGAATTTTACCTTGCCATACTTGTTTGTATTTTCAGTTATTATTTTTTCAGCTGTTGGGGGGAAAAATAATAAGAACGAATGCAATATATCATAGTGTATAAAATAGTGTTGGCCACGATTCAGTAGATACGATCTTTTCAGCTGAAGTTCTCATACCATTGTGTAATGGAGATGAACTTTATAGCATTCCATTTTTTGCGACATTCAATTCTTCTACGACAGCTGCAGCATTTTCTGAAGCAGAAAAAGTTCTTCCGGTAATTTCATTTCTAGAACAAGTTGAAATATCAGAGAAGCTACACTCACAATATTATTACAGTAACGGACTGTAGTTTATTTAAGAAATATTCCGTTCAGTCATTTTTAAATAAATATTCCATATTCCGTAAAATCAAATAAATATTCAGTTATTTATTAAAATTTTACTGTCAATTTTTTACTGTCAAATTGACCCCATATTCAGTAAAAACAATTAAATATTCAGTTATTTTATATAATTTTACTACCAAAAATTAATTTTTACTTATCTTTAAAAAATGAATTGCTTGTTTTGTGTAAGCAATACCCATTTTCTATTTGTTAAAATAATTTAGTTAAATACATCAAATTTTAAAAGTAAAATAATTGTAAAATGCTGCTGGTGTCTTATAATTGAGAGTTCTTCTGTACACAACGTGGTCAGTACAACAAAAGTAAAATAAACGTCTGTAACTGGGTAAGTAAATAAAAATATTCTCCCTCTCTCGCTTATAAGAAAAACAAGTGCACAGGTGTCTGTCTGGTATTTTTTAGAAATTCGGCTCTTTTGTGGAGTAAACGAAAATTTAGTAAAATAACTGAATATTTTATTGTTTTTACTGAATATGGGGTCAATTTGACAGTAAAAAATTGACAGTGAAATTTTAATAAATAACTGAATATTTAATCGTTTTTACTAAATATGGTGTTGAATTTTTGACAGTAAGATTTTACAAAATAACTGAATATTTATTTGATTTTACGGAATATGGTGTTGAAATTTTGACAGTAAAAATTAAATGAACTTTTTGTTAAAAATAATTGAAAAATGGTAGACCGGTTTTTAATTAAACTTTCATTTATTTTATATTACAATTTCAGTTAATTTTACGTACAGAATATTGTGAGAATTTTAAATGTTTATTTATTTAAAAATGACTGAACGGAATATTTCTTAAATAAACTACAGTCCGTTACTGTAATAATATTGTGAGTGTATGGACCAAAATGGTCCTATACCTAAGATTCGTAAGTTTTTCTTTACCTAACAGCAGGGTTAAAAAAAAAACAATTATGTATACGATTATTACAATTTTAAAGGGCTAAAGTATATCGTAGCAGCCGCATTCATAAAAATTTATTAATGGTTAATTAACCAAATATTAGGCAAAATTGCTAAAGTTGTATTCATAAACGAAAAATAGTCTATTAAACCTTTAGTAAACCATTCATAAAGTAAGAAAATTTATTGTTCGATTTACCCTTAAAAACAGCTTTATAAAATACATAACTGAAATTTAGCTCATAGAATAAATTCGAAAAATAAAAAATGTTGAATATAATATAAAGTAACCTTCGAAAGGAAATAATTCCCAATTTCTATTTGATGAAAGTAAATTATCTAAGAATTATTAATAATTCTAGTTATAAGTTATAGTTTTGTGTCATATTATTCAAGGAATTTGCATCTACTTCTCCAGAAAGGGGTAGGAAAACCAAGAAGGCCACAAAAATAAGCTCCAGAGCAGGCTCTGGCGCTTCTTATTTGTGCAAGCTTGTCTTCAAATCAGTACAACATTGTTCGAGATCAGGCAAAAAATCACCATTGCACTTTGTATCCACCTTATTATGTTGTAAAAGAGGCAAAGAGATTGTGCTATTTAATGAACATAATAATAACTGAAGTTTCAACTGCAGTACCGATTCAGTCACTTTAAAATCATACCGTACAAACACAAATATACACAAAAAATTTAAATTGGACGCCTTAATTTTTATTAAAAAAAAACCAACAAAAAGAACTGTTTTACTGGTTTAAATAATTAAGTTCCGCTCAACTCAAGAAATTTCGCACTGTGCGGTGGAGGGTACAAAAAGTCCAGCATATCCAAATTAAGCGCTCTAACTATTTTTTTTATTTTTGGACATAAAATAAATGAATCTTTTACATTTAAAATATTCATTACATTGCAAGAACCTTGCAACAATCTTGTTCTTTGTGGCCCTTGTTGTATATTTTTTAAATAATATTTAAGTTTGTTGAACGAATTAAATCGGTTTTTTGCATCCAGCATGTTGTTCTTTTGGAAAATATTAGTTTTTTGTTAATTCATTAAAAAGTTAAACGTATTTCATGTTAAATTGTGTAAAACGAAATTACTACAGGGACTTGACTTCTTCTTGCGTCAAAACACAAAAGAAAATTAAAATAAAAATTAAAACATTTTCCATTAAAACGATATCCGTATGACGTGATAAATTCTCAATTTTGCGTATTTGATAAATGCACTGAAATTTATTGTTAACTGTTTTACACTTTAATTATGAAATAATTATAATTTTAACAAGTAAATTTAAAATACTGTTAATTGTTATCAAATGACGGTTATGGAAGATCAAAATAAAAAGCAGGGAAACTATAAATAAATGAACTAAAATGTTAATTATTGTGTTACTATAACATTTTTTTATGAAACCTGCTGGCGAAATTTTAAAAATTTAACAAAATTTATGGCAAGAAGCCTTGAAATATTCATTTTATTCAGACTTGAATTTTTTTTGAACATTTTATAAACAAAAACTAATTTGCCCTTCAGATATCGAGGGGTTTCTTTGGATTTAATTTCCAATCTGAGGTTGAACTCCATTGTGGGCAATTTAAACCACATGGAGGTATACGTTTGTTGTTTTGTGTTGTTTTTTTTTTTAGGGCATTCACCAAATTGAATTTACTTTTTTTTGTTATTGTATATTTAAGTTTTTTTTTTATATTTCCTTTACTTTACAGATTTAAAACTTATCTGTTCAACCAGACAAAAACATATGAAGAACCATCCGGCTCTTTAAGAATATAACAGATGCCGAAATATATTCAATATTGTGTAATCAATGAAATAAATGATACTTTTGGGTAGTGTTATTATCCAAGATTTTTCTCAGAATTTTTTTTATTTCATTTGCTTGTTTTATTTTCCTTTTTCTGTGTTTTTTTCTTTTAAATTTTCTTTTTATTAATTTCAATTTTTTTTTTTTTTTTAAATTTTTTGTAATTTTATATGCATTTAATAGCTTAATATAACCGCTATGTAAAAAACCAATAATATTACATATATTTTTTTTTAAATTTTTTGGAAAAATTCGATACATAACATTCATATCTAACCGCTGCAAAAATATCGCTCTTTTTTTGTAGACGTTTTGGTAATGTAGCGGTTGGTTTAAAATTATTTTTCATGTGCTTTTAATACTTAATTCAAAAGTATTTGCTTATAAAGGGTGATTAACGAGTATGTTCAAGAATCCGAATCCACTCGAAAGTGGATTACTTCAGCATTTTTTGTGTTCTACATTTCACATCTACTTGATTTTATTCGTTTTCAATTGGAGTAGACTTTAAGTCTAATATGTGATAACATTTGTAACAAAAAAAAAAAGATTTCGTTTTAAGGTCTTGTTGAGTACATAAAAAATTTGTCAAAAAAATTCAGAAACACCCTCAAATTCAGAAGTTATTTAAAAAAACCCGTTTTCAGTGATGTTCGTCAACTTATCGACCTGTAACTCAGTCAGTTCTTGTCCGATTTTAATTTTTTAACGGGTTTGGAAAGAAAACTAATTACGCTTTAAAATGACGTACATTTTTTATACATCTGTAAGTTATAACAATTTTTTTTTTTAAGAATATCTAAAAAAACAAACGAAAATTATAAACTTTTTTGATTTTAGGTGCTTTTCATTGCTTATTTTAATATGAAAGCTTATACAAATTTATATTAACGTATGAAGAAAATTTAGTTCTTAACAAAACATGGTCTTAATTTTTCAAATCGGATAAAAATTGTATAAGTTATTCAACTTTCATTAACACCTGTTTTTAGTATTTTCTCCCCCCGCGCAAAACATATGAATAAAAAAAACAATTAACTATACAAGCAAATTTGTCAACTTAATAATTTGTTTGTTGTAATTTTACAGTTACGTTTTTGGTATTAACTAAAGGCTCAGTTAGGCGAACGTTGCTGTACCGTATCTGCACTGTATCATTCAGCTGTTCGCTTTTTGTTATATGAAACGCAATACAAAAGCTTACCGAAATGTAATGTACCGTAGTTGCAACGTACCATTCTGTATAAAATAGAATTTCATACCGTTGTTACGTGACATTTGTAAAACAGTGATGGGCGGCTTGTATGTTTCTTGGAATGCGGGTATTTTTGCTCTTTTTTTTTGGTACTTTTTTCAGTAAAGCTATGGAATTGTGACAAAACAACATTTTTTTTATATGTAAATACAAATATACATATGTTAAGATATGTATGTACACATACAATGGAAATGTGAAACGTATAAAAAGCTTTAAATGGTATCAAAATCTTGTTTGGTGTAAGCACATTTACAATAAATGTATGCTTAAAATATATATGCTAAAATACAAATTTGTTTATGGTAAATCAATAATATAAATATTATTAAAATACTGTTTTAAATACCATTTATATCACTTGGTACTTTTTCTGCACAGCGGTCACCATTTAAAAATGTTTGATTCCCATCACTGTGTGTATTGTTTTATGTATACTATTTCTTTTTGTTTATGTATGGGAAAAACATATGACACGCCCTGCATATAATAGGACCAGTCCAAACACGCGTGTAAAGAGTAGTCCACAAGGGACTAGGACTAGTCCAAAAGTAACCCAAACGTATGGAAAAACATGGTCTATTTAACATTACGATGTCCTATGGCAGGACCATATAACCCATCTTTGGACTACAAAGGAGTAGTTTTAAAACTACTCTATTGTGTACACAAGAGGATTAGTTTTAACTTCGTTTAAAAACGAAAACATGTCGTTAAAAAACGAAGACAGGTCGTCTCACTACAAACACTTTTTAACAATGACATGGTCCATGCTTGCATTACATCGGACCAGTCCATGGAGTAGTCCATTTCATGAAATTGGTTCAGGTGGTCCAATAATATTTGCAGGGCGTTTTTAAATGTTCTATCCCTTCAAACATTTTTGAAATTTTTTGGCGATTGCTTGTTTGGCGATGATTTCGCGATCCTTATCAGGGAATACGAATCGCTAACCATCGCCTACGGCGATGAATATGCGAGCGCACACAAGTAACGGCAATCATCAGTGTTTTTTTATAACTTTCGATAGAATTTGCTTGTTTGGCGATGATTACGCGATCCTTCTCAGGGAACACGAATCGCTTACCATCGCCTACGGCGATGAATATGCGAGCGCACACAAGTAACGGCAATCATCAGTGTTTTTTTATAACTTTCGATAGAATTTTTTTTTCTTGTTGTTTTGTAACGGGATGTGGTGTCAAGGGCAATTAGTAAAATTGTCATTCCAGTTGAGCAAGTGATTTGTGAAAGGTGTTTTATTGTAATTCATTTAAATAATATTTAATAATTAATTAATTAGTAGTGATCTGTGAAAGGTTTGGTTTTTAAAGGTCATAAATTAATAAAAATGTTGTCTAAAAAAGCACAGCGGTTAAAAAGTAAGAGAGAAGCTTCTTAAATAATAGCCAGAAATTTTAATTTAAATGAAGTTGAAAATATTATTGCGGAAAAAAGTGAAAATGTTAATATTTCAGAAAATAGTCATTCATTTCAGGCACGAATCATTAAAAGAGTTGGGGGCGCTGATGTTGTGAACTTCACCAGAAACGCAATAAAACGGGTCCTTACTGACGAGTTGACCATGAAATTTTCTTGGAAGGGCACAAAAACAAAGGAAACTGTTCAACATATGTTTTTTATAACATTGATTAGAGGTATGCGTTTTAAACGATTTTATTATTTAACATCTCCATTTAATACTAAAATTTCAATTTTGCATTGCATTATGTAGAAGTTTGCCAACAAAACTTTGCCGCTGCTGAGGGACACCAATTAAATCGTGTTCTCCAACAACATTTTGTCCACGCAGGGGATCGCCTCGCTAAGCAAAAGGAAAAGGAACAATCAAATAACAAATAAATAAATGTTAAACAACTTTATAAGTCATAAATAAAAATATAGTACAAAATGAATTAAAAAATAAATGAATAAATAAACAAAAATTGTATTAAGTATAAATAGCGTAGAATAACGAGCGAATCGCTACCCGTGGATCGCTCACAATTCGCGGTACGCGATGTTCTCGCGAATCGCGGTACGCGATGTTCTAGCGAATCGCGGTACGCGATGTTCCCGCAATTCGCGGTACGCGATGTTCTGACGAATCGCGGTACGCGATGTTCTGGCAAATCGCGATACGCGATTCGCGAGGTTGACACATGCGAACGTTTTAGCGATTCGCATTCAGCTCCCACGCGATGCATCGCGGCGATGTTAGACAACTTTCCGGCGATTCGCGGGCGATGATTCGGCGATGGAAATTGTTTGCAGGGATAAGTGCACCAACGTGCTTACAGTACGGTGCGGTGCATTACGGGTACAGCAACGTTCGCCTAACTGGGCCTTTATGTGTGGTTTACAGAACACGAATCCAAAATTTTGTAAGTTGAACGAACGAGTAAGGCGCTCGTGTTCTGTAAACCACATATTAATAAGTTATTGTTAATCTGTCTTTATTTAAAAAAAAAGAACTGGAAGATAATACAGATGAATAGGGTTTATTATGCCCTATTTTTTTGAAACATTAAAAAAGCTTAGAATGTTTTTATATGCAATTTTTAGTTATATATATTTGGATAAATACATAAACTAATCGAATTTATTACAAACACAATGGCAAAGTTTAAATACTTCCTTTTTCTGAAGGATATTGTTTTTAGATAAGAGTAAAAAAAGTGTAACTAGTTTAAAATTTGTGACAAGTGAAGTGAATTTTTTAAAACAAGTAAGTTTGTAATTTTTGTAATCCTTTAACAAATTTTAAATTGTGTGTAATTTTTTTCTGCAGTGTGTGATAAGCGTAATAATTTTTGTTATGTTTGCGGTTTATTCGCTGACAAAAAACTTCGCTTTGATCTGAAGAAAAATAAAGCCTTGGTAAATGCCTTCAATACAGTATTTAACTGCTCATACAGTTCTAGCAAATGTTATGAACCCGAAAGTATTTGTACAAGCTGTTGTTCCAGTATGCTTAAGAAAACTAAGTCCGAAAAGTTTATAAGCCAGCCATTACCATTATCTTTCCCAATGATTTAGCATCATAAAATATTCCATAAACCACAAGACTGTTATTTTTGCCAAACAAACATCACTGGTTATGAATATAAAAATATTGATAGCATTAAGTATGCTAATGTGTTAACTTTTACTAAGCCAGTATTAAGTGCAATTAAATGTAATGAAACTTTACATAAACAAAGTGATGATGAATCTGAAAACGAGGAATGTGATATGGAATATTTACCAAAATCGGCTGAGCCACATTTTGTGACAAATGCATATTTTTAAAACTTTAGTAACTTTTGCAAATATAAGCCGATTTTAACAAATGATATCTCGTTTTTTTCTACATAAAATTATCTTTAAAATACATTCCAAATAAAGATAGGTTTTCATAAAAAAAAATTAAAATAACTCTTGTTGAATTTGAAAAATTAGGAAAAAAAATAAAAAAAATTAGATAATTTTGAGAAAAACTCACCTAATTTTTAGGAATATATTTTTTATGAATACATTTCATAAAAGCTTAATTCTTTGCCTTTCCAAAACAGTTTAAAATTTTAAAATCGATGAAAAAATTTGTGAGTTAGAGGTACTAAAGTGCTACGACCTACCCTAAAACAGTTTTTTGAAAATAACTCAAAATTTTGAGGGTGTTTCAAAATGTTTGAAAACGGTTTTTGTATGTCCTCACCAAGGCCTACAACCCCCACTATGTCGGTTTTCAAGTTCTGACAAAAAGTGTTTTTTTGTAGCAGTGTGTTATCAATAACAATTTTAATTAGTTTTCATGTTGTAAAATTCCTTTCTTCATAAAAATAATTTAATGAAAATTTAATTTGATTAACTTAAGCCTGGTTAAAAATATTGAAAATTTTTTAACAAATTATTGTCATTTCTTTTTATTATGATAATATTGGTATGGTTTAATTTTGTATGGCCTCCGCGACCTGGACATGCAATGGTCCAAATATTCTATGGCGCTGAAGCAAAATTGAGGTTCAATGCCGTTAATGTGCCGAATTATCTCATCCTTTAGCTCTTGAATTGTTGCTGGCTTATCGACGTACACCTTTTCTTTCAAATAATTCCAAAGAAATGAGTACACCGGTGTCAAATCACATGATATTGGCAACCAATTGACATCGCCACCACGAGAGTTAACACGGCCATTGTTTCGTTAGCTGTATGGCAAGTGGCACCCTCCTCTTGAAACCACATATCGTCCACATCTACATCTTCTAATTCGGGCCATAAAAGTTCGTTTTCATCTCACGATAGCGAACACCTTTCCCAGTAACTGCCTGAGCGGCCTTATTTTGGAAAAAATACGGCCCGATGATGCCGCCAGCCCATAAACCGCACCAAACAGCCACTCTTTGTAGGTGCATTGGTTTTTGACAATCACTCTTGGATTATCATTCGCCCAAATTCGGCAATTCTGCTGATTGACGGATACACTGAGGCGAAAATGTGCCTCATCACTGAATCACGAAGTGCACGACATGCATTTTTATTTGAACGCCAATTTGCATAATAAGCATGAATAACATTAACGCGTTGCTCGATCTTTCAATGGTTCAAATTGAGTTAGTCTGAAATTGAGAAATGTCAAATGAAATACAGAAAAAAACTTGACGTTTAGGTGTGGTTCATACTCAACATCGGCCCTTAACCACCCCTTACTAAATATTTTTGAAAATTTGAGTTAATACAGTATGGCGTACAAGTGCGATATACTATTTTAATGTTTAAATTTTATCAATAAAGAGTTAGAAAACAAGTAAGAGCGTTATATTTGGATGTGCCAAATCATATTCTCCACCCACATAGACCAAAGACCAATTTAAATATTACGGGCAATTAAATTTCTTGCTTTTACTTTTCCGTTCTACGTGTGGTACTTTAAGAATTCTCTATAATATTGGAGTAATGGCTAATAAATCACTGATGGCTTAAACCAGGGTTGTGGAGTTGAAGCGTCGGAGTTCAGGGGTTTGTACCGGAGTCAGGGTTTTGAACCCACTCCGACTCCAAAATTTTTCGGCTTAAAAACAATTCTAATATTTTTCAAAATAAAAAATTTTAAGAGATTCTGCTTTAAAAATTTTGAAGTTTCAAAAATTGAGGTAGATAACAATTGATTTTGACAAATCTTTTAACAATTTATGGAGAACAGATATCCTTTTCTATGTTTTTATGAGTGCAGGTGGTAGCAAAACTGGTTCGATTCACTCGCCAGACATTTTCAAAACTATCTCTTTGCATTTTCTGTAACAAATCTCGCTGGTTCACTGTTTAAACCGTTCTGTTTGAAGTGCGCGAAGGTATTGTTGATGAAATAGAGTCGAATTAGGGAATTTAAAAATGCAAATTTGTAAACAAGTTCGCTTGGATGTATTTGAAAATGTTTTTGTTGCTATTTTCATATACATATACATTCATATACAACTTTTAAAGTGAAATAAGAGGAAAAGGCACTCGGAAAAATACATAAAATTGTTCTAGATATAATTCCCATCAATGTTAACCCGAAAAATTTTTAGATAATACTTTTATCAACTCACCAAAGTGAAAATCGGAGAGAAAATAAAGACGTGCAATATTATATTTTGGTCTTGGACAAAAATAATATTGATTAACTATGGGACGGAAAAAACTATGGCGAGCACACTGAAGAAAAAGATTTATATTTATTTGCTTAGAAATTCATATTTTTATTACTCTACAGGTGGGAGATAAACTACAACAAGGCACACTTTGAAAACTTTGGAGCAGACCGAAAAAACACGTTGAAAATCACAAATACTTTCTATTTCTGTATTAAAAATTTGCCTTTGTTCGAATTTTTTATATGACTCTTATATGTCTTTTTCATGTAGATGATATCCTTAATAAAATAACGTCATATAAGGTAACATACCTTTACTTATTAAATTGGAATTGGCGTTCTTTACCTCCCATGTTGGTATTTGTACTATTCAATCCCTTGAGACAAACAGTACCAAGTCGAACAACAAAAGATTTTCTATTTCCCAAAAATAACAAATTGCTCACAAAAATTTTACAGCCACACTTTTTCTGAAAATTGGCGATTAATTTCCTTACGTGACAAATATTTCTCGCCAAAATGGTTACAGACGCTTTTTGTTTCATTTCTCACAAGGCGAATTCAAACAGGTAAACTCATCTCTACAACTACAAAAAGCCCCATGTATTTTGTTTACACAATTTTCTGGTTGGTTGTCAAAATTTTTTTATTGCAAATTAAAATTATCACTTTTTTATAAAAGAAATTAATAAATTCACTTCAATCATTCGCAGTTTTGAAATTTTTTTATTATAAAAATAATATTTTTAACACTTTTCATTCAACTTCTTCTCAAAACAAAATCATATTTTGACGTTTGACCATATTTTTTAATTCGCCGTGGAAACAGCTGATGAACGGCTGACGAGATGAGTTTACCTGTTTGAATTCGCCTTGATTTCTCACATTCTAATCGAAAAGTTACTCGAAGCGAAAGTTAAAAAACATGGGCACTCTTAGAGAAAATAACCAAAATGGTTGATAAATTCCCGAGTTATAAACATATAGCTAAATGTTTCCCCTTAAATAATGGTTTTGGCAAAATAGTGCCCACACCATATTAACTAGGAGGACCAAATTTCCTCCCGAATTGAGGGTTTTGTTTGATAGTGTCCTTAGAAAATAACCTACATAAAGTTGTGAAATTGAGATCAAATTACATTAAAGAAATTTGTTTGCTTTTTAAAATCAGTGAAATCGGAATAAGGATTTTGCCACGATATCGCCAATACTAAAGAATAGAAAGAAAATTTGCTGTTGCATCAGTGTTCGAAAATAAAAAGAGCATTCTTTAGTGTATGGTAAATACACCCAGAAGCGATATACATATATTTTTTAGTGCTTAGGTTTTAGTACACAACTTTAGCGAGTCTGTAGACATAAATTATATTTTAATGCTCTTTGGTGTTTTTTTTACGTTGATGAAGGAACGATTAAACAAAAATATTAACAACGCTTCTCACTAGAATTGTTGTTGTTTTTGGTTGCCAATTTGCACGATTATCTTGTTCGTGAATTGTATACATGTTTTGTTTTTGTAAAAAATATATAATGGCTGTTTGTTTTTTTATCGTTGTGTTTTTTCTTTATTTTAAAAAATGTCCTGTTGGAAAATGAGTTAGCTTAAAGTTAACCCATGGTTAATCAGAAGTTAGTCACAGGTGACTCAAAAGCTAACTCATTTACATTGTTAAAGCTATTCAGTTTTAACACGCTATGCCCTCAGTACGAGTCAGTACTCACTCACACTACACAATCTTCAGATAACAACAAGTTAGCTCATGTTGAGTTAGTGCCGGTTCACACAAGTCAAGTTTGACTCGTCAAGTCTTGAGTTTTTAGGAGAGAGGGGAAAAGAAATGGCATTCTCTTTTCCCTCTTCTCCTAAAAACTCAAGACTTGGCTTGACTTGACTTGTGTGAACCGGCACTTAGTTGCTGGTCCAAAAATATTTTTTTTATTTTTTTGCCATGCCTAGAAATACCGCCCTTTTAGTTTTTTGTTCACTGTGTCGCCATTTTTAGTCCGATCATAACATTTTGTATATCGGTGTCCATGGCTCTGTAAGGGTTACATTTGTGTCTTTAATAGTTTTTTTATACCACGCAAATTCTAGTCATGTCTTTCAAAAGCTCGGTTTATACCCTCCCAAACGCTAAATATTTTTGAACTAAAATGAAGCTGTGTTATTTTGATACAACTTCTGTATTGAAGCTATTTATTTTTATTTATAAACAAAGAAGTTATAGGAGTTAAAAGAAATACTTTACGTGTTTTGAAATATGGCAACACTTTTGACAAAAAGTGATGCAGTTCACATAATTTTTAAGACACGATAGAAAAAATACATTTAAATTTATTTGTTAAGACAAATTTTGGCGTGAATTTAGGATGCTATACTTTTTCGAACCACTCTACCGGACGACACCTTTAAAAAAAAATAATTTTTTTTTTTAAATTTTCATTTAAATTAAAGATTTTATAAAATAAATTCTTATCGAGTACAAATTTGTATGGCTCATATTAACTGCGAAATCTAGAAAACGGCCGGTTGTTCCAAAAACCAGTTCTACTCCATTTTCTAAATTATTGCGTACATAAAAACGAGAACCAAGATTATCCGCGTTTTTTTTTATCTGTTGAGCCAATATTCTGCATGGGTCTGGATCTCGTTTTAGGATCTTCTTTATAAAAGTTCATGTCCTGTGGGTAAACGTATGTATTTGTGACCAATCAATTTTTCGTAGATCTTAAAAAGCCAATTTATTTTGTTAACATTTTTTGGCCAAAAAACCAAATACATATGTACATACCTACTTGAAAAGTCTTCAGGTGTTTCATTAACAGGTATTATTTGCTCCTTTATTGCCACCACCAAAACGTAAACGAGTATCCTGGCCAAATCCACCATGCCAATGACTGCAACCTGTTGGAAGACCACTCCTTTACACACGACCGCTTCGTACATTACTTCCGTTGTTTCCAGCGAGTCCACCACCCTGTTCTCTAGTTTATTTTTCATTACACCAATAGCAAATAATATTTTGCAGAATTAAATTTAAACAATTACCAAGTTTTCACAAATATTAGCCAGTAAATCGTATAACAAAAATTTTTTTAAAAAATTGGCATTTTTTGTGAAGGTTTTTTTAGGTGTTCTATCATATATGTTAAGCGGCCCATACACTTGTAATATTATTGTATATTATATTCGCCATATTATTTCCATTTTGTCCTATATTATGCAATAAGTAGCACAATTGTTTCATTCTTTCAATAAAAAGGAAAACATAACCTATAAATAACATAAACAGCATTGTACAATGTTGCCAACACATTTCACTTTCTTTTCGTTGTGCAATAAAAATCAAAAGTCGTTTGATTGTTGCCAATATATTGTGCCATCTTCGAATATCACAAACACACATTGGCGATATCATTGTACAATACGTAAAATTGAACAATTTTTTTGCCAGTGTATGAGCCGCTTTAGAGTGGTACAACTATTGTAAAATTGTTGCAAGTGTGTTAGTAAACAAATTTTTTTTTAGTTTTGGTCATCCATTTCTTTTAGGGAATATTTAAGATACATTTTAAGCGATTATTTCCAAACACTGTTTTGATTACTATAGATAAGGGTATATTAGAATCGGTAAAACTGTACATAGTACTTGTATTTGTTATATTCTGGAGTTTTTTCATCATACCTCCCTCTTCTTGCTGGGTAACAATGAGAACTTTTGCAACCACATCCGAGTAAGTCCCGCTTCCGTCTCGTTCCATCTCATTTCATTTCATTTGTTTTGAAATTAAAAAAATCCAATATCAATACATATCGATTTTAAATTGGATTTTACTTCGTTTTTCGAACCCAATGTAATATTCCTAATATGTTTTTTGGCATATTTTAACAATTGATTAACAATGATTTATATACTTGTACGTTTCCACAAATATATTTTTGTTTTACCAACAATTGAATTACTTATCAAAGTTATTTTCGGGAATACAAAATTTATTATTTATACGATTTCCGTATGACGTGCTAAATTCCCAGTTTTTCATATTTGATAAATACACTGAAATTTATTGTTGAGGGAAAGCTAGCTTCTTCACTGGTTGCTCAGGCCAGCTCATCAGGAAACCTTTTCCAAAGATTTTAGAAAGGCCAAAAATATTATACAAATAAAACCCTAAAGCGAATAAGAATTATAAACACTAAAAGTTTTACTTGTAACAATATCAAAGCCAAAACAAAACACCAACAATAAACAGTGAGTTTATCTTTTCTTACATTCCCCTACAATTGATTGGGTTCTTTCCGACTCGAATTGTAGTTGTAAGTGGGTAAAAAGAAAAAACAAAATTAAAAAACAAACTGCTTCATTCTACTGTCTTCGTAAGTAAACAACAAAAAAAAAACCAATTTGCCAATTCAGTTCTTTTGCACTGGCACATGCAAGTATGTATATTATCAAAGTTATTTTCGGGAATACAAAATTTATTATTTATACGATTTCCGTATGACGTGCTAAATTCCCAGTTTTTCATATTTGATAAATACACTGAAATTTATTGTTGAGGGAAAGCTAGCTTCTTTTGTTATTTTACTCGTGTCCGCTCGGAGAAATCAAAACCAAATTATGTGGTGTTGTTTTAGTGTTGACAAATTTGCGATTATTCATCATGTTTAGCAATACATTTGCATCTTAACAGTTAAAAATTAGGAGTTGTAAAAATAGTAGCACAGATTATTTTAATGAAAATATCCATTCGATGATGAGTTTAAAAAAATTTTACTTCAGAACAATTTTTTTTTCAAAAACTTTTATTTTAAATGTAAAAAAACTTGTTATTTGACTTTTTTTTATTATCAACGTTTATTAATTTTGATAAAAAATTCTCATTCAACTATTATTTAAACTAGCAACACTGGTTGCTATTCTTATATTTCATACTTTGGTACTTAATTCCCAGACACGAAAACCCCATTGTTCGCACCGCGCACTTGCAAGTTCGCACTAACGCACAACGCACATCGCATTATTGTGGAACATGGAGCATTGAACATGTCGTGTGTGTCCATCCTTGCCGGCGACGATGTGGCAACTTCGAGTGGAGAGTTTTTTGACAACTGTCACTCTAAATGATTATACTTTTTTTGTTCACTTTTACTTTGTATACTGAGCCATAAGCAGCAAATCATCCTTTTTTCTTTAAAAAAATCAATCAAAAAAAACAAAATTAATTAAAACTAGCTGGCTAAAAGTGACAAAACCCTAAAACAAAATCTGTACAGAAACACATATGAATAACCTTGTGCAAGTGCTGTGAAATTGTAAAACCTTGGCAAATAAACAGAGGTCACAACGTTGACCAACAAAACCAACCCCTAAAGTGTGTTTATTTTGTGAGTTGACCAACAGGTGTCTTAGGGTTTTTGTTTTTAGCCAACCTACTGGCGATAAACTCGTGTTTGGTCGCCCAAAGGAAGGAAAAAGTGTGCCACTATATCCCAGCGAGCGCCTGGTTTGCACCACCACCTAGCAGTGCGCCGCCAGAGCGCCTATCGTTTTCACCGGGTTCACCTCATCCATACCCTAGCAGCTGTCGAGGTAAACATTTGGTCCTTCGCCCGTTAAAATAGAAGAAATAAAGGTACGTACATTGGATTTAAATTATACATACTGTGTGTTTCAAAATCTTAAGCGTGTTTCGGTGAAAGTGAGGTTAGGTGGGCGCCATTTAATTTGGAAAAATTTTACATAAAGGCCATCTTTTATTTGTGCGGACAGTTACTCGCCCGTTTGTTGTTACGTTTAACAAGCATTTGTTTTTCGCAATTATTAAACTCGCTGGAAAACAGTAGTGGCGCGTTTTTGTAATTGTTACTCGTTTTTCATATTGGTTTATTTTTTTTGTGCGATTTTTAAAGTGTTTCCTTTTGTTGTTGTTGTTCGGCATTATTGCTTCTTGAATAAAAAACAATGACGAGCATTGAGAAATTTATTCGAGCGGGGGATGAAGTGACCGGGTTTGAGGTTATGTTTAAAAAAGAGGACTTTTCTAGTTATACGGCCGATGCCTTTGAATTTGAGAAAAGCGAATTAAATAAAAGTTGGGAAAAATATAAAAAATTGTACGATGAGTGTTCTGCTGAAAATGCAGATACTAAAAAAGAGGCGGCGGCGATTCAGGCAAAGTATTCGCAAGTTCGGAAAACTTATGTGAGGTGTATTAATATTCTGGCAAAAGCAAAACAGGCATTAGACGATGAAAATAAAAATAGTGAAGAAACAGTGGTTCCCAACCTTCATGGTTCTATACCTGTACCACCGTGTGATACTGGCGTGTTTTATGGGGATTATGTATCGTGGCCCACATTTAGGGACATGTTTACGGCAATTTACATAAACAATACGCGACTAAGCCCTGTTGAAAAATTATTTTATTTGTTTAGAAAAACGGACGGTGAGGCTAGAGACATCAATAGAAATATTGCTTTAACTGCCGAAAATTTTGAAATTGCATGGAGCAATCTTACATCCCAGTATGAAAATAAACGGGTGTTAATTAATAGTCAACTTAAAGTATTGTTTAATTTGGCACCATGCCAACAAGAGGTGGCCTCGGAAATCAAAAGATTGCAAAGAGAAATAAACAATTGCATATCGGTATTAAAGTTATACAATGTTGACATTAATTCGTGGGACCCAATTTTTGTGTTCCAGTGCTCATCGCGGCTTTCAGAATGCACTTTAAATCTTTGGGAGCAATCAGTAAAAAATAAAACAGAGGTTCCCAAGTGGGAAGAATTGAACAGTTTTTTGACAGACAGATTTCATGCCCTTGAGAGTGTTTCTGATATTAGATTGGCCGGTGGGGTAGCAGCCAGTGGTTCCCAATCAGGTTCTTCTAACACTAATCAAACGGCTACGAAAGTTAAGCCATTTAAGGCCCATCATACTAAAGTTGATTCAATTTCATGCAAATTATGCAAGGAAAATCACAAAATTAGCTCTTGCAATAAATTTCTTGGTATGGACTATAGAAATCGTGTTTCAACTTTGAAAAAATTTCGATTTTGTTTTAATTGCCTAACAATCGGTCATATGTATGGGGAGTGTAATAGTCCTAATAGTTGTTCAAAGTGCAAGAAAAAGCATCATACATTGATGCATAAGGAATTCGTAAGGAGTAGTACTAGCAATCAGCCCCGGTCGAGTAATAGTTCTCAAGGTGAAAGTCAGGTCGACAATAGTCAGCCACAGTTATCTGAGGTTGCGAGTACGTCTAGAGGGGTTCAATCGCATTATACTACAGTCACGAAAAAGGTTATGTTGGCCACGGCTTGGGTTAATGTTAGCAGTTTTGGTAATAGTTACAAGGTGCGAGCATTAATAGATCCCTGTTCAGATGAAAGTTTTGTTTCGGAGAGAATACAAAAATTGTTGAGGCTACCTACTAATCCTGTTTTTGCGGAGGTCACAGGGTTAGGAGGGGAAATAATCAGTAGATCTTCGAAAATGGCAATGTTTACAATTGTGTCGCTTTTTGATGAGAACGTGTCTCTCAATGTACAAGCGTTAGTGGTTTCTCGTGTAACGGGCAGTATCCCTACACATTCCTTTGTTCCCCCGGAAAATTTTGTACCACCGAAGTTAAGCTATGCCGATCCAAAATTTTTTGAAAGCAGTGAAGTAGATTTGTTGTTAGGAGGTGATCTTTATCCGTCAATTCTTCGTGGTGGAGTGAAACATGGTATTTTTGAATCATTGGTGGCTCAAGAGACCATTTTTGGCTGGATTGTCACGGGTCCAACGCCAAGGGGAGTTTCCACACGAATAGTTAGAATGGCTCATATGACAAACGTTTCTATTAACGACCAGTTGTCAAAGTTTTGGGAATTGGAGGAAGTGTCTCAAAACCATAGCTTATCAGATGAGGATAAAAAATGTGAGGAGACCTACAGCTCCACTACTGTGCGAAATTCTGAAGGAAGATACGTTGTGAGTCTTCCCTTTAAAGTTGACATCAAAACGCTAGGTCATAATAGACATATTGCGATTTGTCAATTTTTAAGAAATGAGAAATCATTATTGCGCATTTCTGAGCGCAAGGCTCAGTATGATGAGGTCCTTAAAGAATACATAACATTGGGGCATATGGAAAGGGTTGAATACACTTCAGGTAGTCCAAGTTATTATTTACCACATCATGGCGTTTTTAAGCCAGAAAGTACAACAACAAAGCTAAGGGTGGTTTTTAACGCATCAAGTGCTTCTTCAAGTGGGAAAAGTCTCAATGATTTGTTGTATACTGGCCCAGTTTTACAAGCTGATTTAGTGAGTTTAGTCCTTAAATGGAGATTGTTTCAGTTTGTTTTCAATGCGGATATATCAAAAATGTACCGCCAGATTTTGGTGAAACGTGAGCATAGGCACTGGCAGAAAATAGTTTTTCGTGTTTCTGAAGATAATGAGGTAGAAGATTATCAGCTGAACACAGTTACGTTTGGCGTAAATTGTGCTCCCTTTTTGGCCCTAAGAACCCTCATTCAGTTAGCTAGTGATGAAGAGAAGCGTTTCCCTATTGGTGCTCGAATTCTTCGTGAGTCCATGTACGTGGATGATGCTCTAGTGGGAGCTCATTCTATTTCAGATGCGTTAGAAGCACGTAGCCAATTAATTGGCATATTAGAAACAGCAGGGTTTGAGTTGAGAAAATGGACTTCAAACTCGAAGGAAATTTTAAAAAATTTGCCCAAAGACCATCTGTTCAATGAATCATTTTTGGCTCTTGATGACAAGAGCACCACAAAAACTCTAGGCATTCGGTGGAATGCGGCGGATGATACATTCTACTTTACCACTGAAAAAATCAAAGTAAAGCAGTGTTATACGAAAAGGGAAGTGCTGTCGATTATCGCTAGGCTTTTTGATCCAGCAGGGTGGCTAGCTCCAGTGGTAGTTACAGCGAAAATTTTGATGCAGCAAATGTGGCTCGATAAAGTAGAATGGGATGAGGCAATTAAGCCGTTAGCTTTGAAAAAATGGCAGTATTTTGTTTCAAGATACAATGAGATAGATTCGATTAAGCTTACGCGTTGGGTTCAATATTCGCCATCCTGCAATGTTGAGTTTCATGGGTTTTGCGATTCATCAGAATTGGCGTACGCAGCCACATTGTACATAAGAGTTAGCAAGGGAAACGAGGTTTTTACATGTTTGCTCATTAGCAAGACAAAAGTGGCTCCGGTGAAAAAACCGTCTTTACCACGATTAGAGTTGTGTGGGGCGGTCCTGTTAGCAAGCCTAGTAAAACATGTAGTTCCTACGATTAACATTGGTGCGCATTCACTCTATTTGTGGTCCGATTCAACGATAGTACTAGCATGGTTACGAAAACCGCCATGTAGTTGGAAGACTTTTGTAGCGAATAGAGTAGCGTCCATCTTAGAAAAGGTAGGAAACAAAAATTGGTTTCACGTGATTTCAGGTCAAAACCCTGCCGATCTAGCAACCCGGGGGCTGATACCTTCGGAGTTAAAAGAAAGCAAACTTTGGTGGCATGGGCCCGAGTGGCTCATACGAGAGAAATCGTTATGGCCCCTAGGTGACAAAGATTTCGACACAGCACAGGAGTCAAAAAAGGTACAGGTTCTTGTTGCTAGATCGACCGAAAACGAAGATATGCTTGAACGTTTCTCATGCTTGCCTAGAGCATATCATGTGTTAGCCTATGTGTTCCGATTCTGCCATCTTGCTAAGAAAAAGAGAAATCAAATGTTCGGCTCCAGAAAAATCTCGGCTCAAGAATTAGTTTTCGTTAGAAACCGCTTGTTTTTCTTGTCCCAACAACGGCATTTCACAAGTGAGTACCAGGCGTTGAAATCGGTAAGGAAATTGGAATCTCGTAGCCCTTTACTAGCACTCACGCCATTTCTAGACAAAGACGACATTATTAGAGCGAATGGTCGCCTGGGTTCCACATCTTGCCTGTCATATAATGAACGACATCCCATTATTCTTGCCTACGGCAGTAAATTAGCTCGCCTTTATGTCGAATTTGTTCATAAATTATCGTGTCACGGTGGCCCGCGTTTAGTATTAAATTTAATTCGTCACGAATGTTGGATATTGAAGGCGAAAAACCTAGTGAAAACCGTGCTTCATAATTGTAGAACTTGTGCTTTACATCGGAAGAAGTTGCAGGAGCAGATAATGGCCCCTTTACCGGAGGAAAGGACGTCCCTTAGCCGACCTTTTTCAAATACAGGTGTTGACTTTGCAGGCCCGTTTGAAATTAAAAGTTTTACGGGACGGTGCTGCAAAATCACTAAGGGTTACGTGTGCCTTTTTATTTGTTTCTCCACTAAGGCAATTCACCTCGAGGCAGTAAGCGACTTAAGCACTCCAGCCTTTTTAGCGGCTCTGGGCCGATTTATTGCTCGTCGAGGTTGTCCCAACAAAATGTTTTCCGATAATGGCCGCAATTTCGTGGGGGCGACTAAACAACTCGATGCGAATTTTGAAGCTAGGGTGAAACAGTTTAGAGATGACGCTATCACGAAATATGAGCACCAGAAACTGTCGTGGCACTTTATACCAGCCTCGGCCCCCCATATGGGCGGTCTCTGGGAGGCTGGCGTGAAAAGTTGTAAAACGCATCTTAAGAAAATCGCTGGCCAAATGAAACACACGTTTGAGGAATTCTCCACTTTTCTCGCAAATATAGAAGCCTGCCTTAATTCGCGTCCTTTAGGTGTGTTGCCGGATACTGTGGACGAACCGACAGCCCTAACGCCAGGTCACTTCCTCATCGGCTCAGCTATAATAACACCGGCCGAACCCGAAGAACTGTCACCTGTTAAAAACCATATAAACCGCTGGCGTAAGGTCAAAGCAATGCAGCAGGAGTTATGCCATCGTTGGAAACATGAGTACCTGAAGGAGCTACATAAGCGTAACAAATGGAAAACTCCTCAGCAAGATCTCAAGGATGGCGACATTGTGGTTCTGAAGAACGAGCCGGCGGGCCTCAATGAATGGCGATTAGGTCGTGTTTTAAAGGTCTACCGTGGTTCTGATAATAGGGTCCGAGTAGTAGATTTAAAAACCCAAAAGGGAAATATTACTAGGCCAATTCATAAACTTGTCCTACTGCCCCACTTTACATAATCACGTATTTCACGTAACCACCTAAACCTCACTCACGTCCTCGAAATAATTTACCCTTCTTGCTTCGTAAACAAGTCTAAAATACTCCATTCCATTTCAGTATTTCATCATGTGTGACGGGTTTTTCAACCCCAATTTTCCCTGCCCACTGTGCAACAGGTTCCATGCCATTCGCCAGTGCACCCGATTCATTTGTATGAGCGTGGAGAACAAATTGAGAGTCGTGGCCCACCACTCGTTATGCTCTAATTGCCTAGCACAAACTCACCACCGCAGCACATGCAAAAGCATAGACCGGTGTCGACGATGCGATCAGGACCACCACACGTGGCTGCACCCGTTAGGGGCCGGGCGGATCTGGGTACCGATGACGGCAGATGTCGCAATCAAGGCCGGTCTCGATGCGCCATATCAATGGACACGAGTTTTGATTAACCCCAATGTGGCTCGGTCCTCGATCATGGCCGATGAAGCCAGAGCTTTGTACTGCGATATACAGCGAGGCCGCACACGGGTGACCATTTGTCACAGCCAGTTGGAGGGGCGTAAACTTGACGTGCTCTGTGTGGTGGAGGATAAAGAGTATGGGCGTAGTCCGAGGAGAAAGGTAGATCCCACTGAGCTCTTAGGTGTGCGCGACGCTCGTTTGGCGAACAGGAATTGGTGCTGGAGCTTGGGGTACTACATTATCCTGGGAGCTGATGTAGCTCACCTGGTTTTTAATGGCATGGCGAATGGCAGGCCAGGCGGACTTTACCAGCAGCCTACTATTTTTGGTCTAGCCATCTTTGGGGAGGCTCGAGCGGTGGCGCAGTGATCAGCCGTAAGAAAGCAGATAAGGAAAAAAAAGGCTTATTTTTGATCTCATATTTTTTATATTTTTTATTTTTGTAACTTAGAGTACTAATTGAATTAATATTTGAAATCTTTGTAAATAATTGAATTCGCATTACATTTTTTTTTGTAAATTTTGATACATTAATACCCATGTTTCTCTTTATTTGCACAATAGGTGCAAGGTGGGCGGCATGTTCGCACCGCGCACTTGCAAGTTCGCACTAACGCACAACGCACATCGCATTATTGTGGAACATGGAGCATTGAACATGTCGTGTGTGTCCATCCTTGCCGGCGACGATGTGGCAACTTCGAGTGGAGAGTTTTTTGACAACTGTCACTCTAAATGATTATACTTTTTTTGTTCACTTTTACTTTGTATACTGAGCCATAAGCAGCAAATCATCCTTTTTTCTTTAAAAAAATCAATCAAAAAAAACAAAATTAATTAAAACTAGCTGGCTAAAAGTGACAAAACCCTAAAACAAAATCTGTACAGAAACACATATGAATAACCTTGTGCAAGTGCTGTGAAATTGTAAAACCTTGGCAAATAATCAGAGGTCACAACGTTGACCAACAAAACCAACCCCTAAAGTGTGTTTATTTTGTGAGTTGACCAACAGGTGTCTTAGGGTTTTTGTTTTTAGCCAACCTACTGGCGATAAACTCGTGTTTGGTCGCCCAAAGGAAGGAAAAAGTGTGCCACTATATCCCAGCGAGCGCCTGGTTTGCACCACCACCTAGCAGTGCGCCGCCAGAGCGCCTATCGTTTTCACCGGGTTCACCTCATCCATACCCTAGCAGCTGTCGAGGTAAACACCCATTTTCACTTTGGATTCAATGAATTCAATTCATAGAAATACTTGATAAACAAATATACCTCTTTTTCTTGATTGTATTAGCTGCATAAAAATTTTATTCCCTTAATTGAAAAGAAGAAGAAAATAGCCAATAAAAAACTGAAACTGGTATGTGACTTGAAATAAATTTTATTTTGCATACCATCAAAAGAATGAATTCTACTTGGAATTAGTACACTGAAAAGGTTAATTTCTCTAAAAATACTTAGTATTGTGGTGATTTTATTAAATTGTTTGTGGGTTTTTAATCCACACTTTATATATTTCAATCAAGCTAAAGTTCATTAAATTTAATTTTCATTAAATTATTTTTTTAAAGAAAAGACTTTTACAACATTAAATGAATTATGCAAAACAACGCAACCCCAAAAATTACATTAAAAGCAACAACAAAGTCAAACATATTTCAAAACTTTGTTGTTGCTTTCTACGGCAATTCACATCGAATTTTTAAATTTTAAAAGCTGCATATCTTGTGGCGTCGAACATTTTGTTTCATATTGTAAAATTTCTTTCTTCATAAAATAGTTTATTGATCAAATTTAAAAATTAACTTAAAATATTGTAATTAAATGCTTCATTCTTATTGTTTAACATTTTGTGGAATTACATGCAAAAAAATATTTTGGGGTCAAATTTAATCTAAAAACCAACATAATACGCTTGTTTATAGGCAAAAACTCTATTTCGGAAAGAAATTTTTATAGCGACTATTTGAAATTACGGACCGAATCCCACCACTTTCAATGACAGTCGTCCTTATGACAATTCTAAATTGAGTACAAACGTTAAGTCTTTTCCTGCATTTCATTTGACATTTCTCAATTTCAGACTAACTCAATTTAAACCATGGAAAGATACACAATCGAGCAAAACGTTAAAGTTATTCAGGCTTATTATGAAAATTGGCGTTCAAATCAAAATGCATGTCGTGCACTTCGTGATTCAGTGATGAGACACATTTTCGCCTCAGTGGATCCGTCAATAAGCAGAATTGCCGCATTTGGGCAAATGATAGTCCAAGAGTGATTGTCGAAAAACCAATGCACCCACAAAGAGTGACTGTTTGGTGCTGTTGATGGGCTGGCGGCATCATCAGGTCGTATTTTTTTTCGAAGTGAGGCCGGTCAGGCAGTTACTGTGAATGGTGTAGCTATCGTGAGATGAAAACTAACTTTTTATTTCCCATGGCCCGAATTGAAAGATATGGATGTGGACGATATGTGGTTTCAACAGGACGGTGCCACTTGACACACAGCTAACGAAACAATTGCTATTATTCGCGAAAAATTCAATGGCCGTGTAACCTCACGTGGTGGCGATAATAATTGGCCGCCAAGATCACGTGATTTTATAATTCCTTTTCGCTTAACACTTTAATTTGAATAATATATTTGGCTTTTCTAAAATTTTGGATAAAGTTTCCTGATGAGCTGGCCTAAGCAAGTGGTGAAATGCGCATAGGAATAGCTTATCCCACCAACAATTAATTTCAGTTTATCAATAGTATGATTTGGGAATTTAGCAAATTAAATTGTATTAATAAAAAAATGTTTGACTCCCAAGAAAACCTTTGACGGACTCTTTATTTGTGAGTGGTTTGGTGTTAAGAACCATTTATTTATTTTTTTTTTTTTGTGGTAAACACTATGGTGGAGTGGTATAAAAAGTAAAGCACTCTAAACGAGTTTTATGGTTTAAAGAGAATAAAATACAAACTATTTGAAATCAATTTGAAAATGATTGAACTTAGAAAAATGTTATTCAATAAAAGGAATTCAGCATTCTATAGGAATTAGTTGATCAAATTATTTTGAAAGTGCAGCTTAAATAAGAACACAAGACAATCTAAATATGAGCAAAACAATGTATACATGAACTTGATTGTTTTGATGGTGTACGAATTTTCTGTTTTCATTAGAATTGTTTTCATTTCGATATTGACAGGGGTAGTTGTGAATTTGCAACCAGTATCCATCCGTAACTGATGCAGAAAATATGAAAGATGCCTACGAAAACATGACGTTCTCAATAGAATTCAGTACGATCGCTATTTGTGAAATGTAAATGTAATGGTAAAATTACAGGACCACAAGGAAGAAACATAAAATGCGTGTAATTTCGTACAACAAAATTGGCCCTTTAGACCATGTGCAGTTCCAGAAAGTAAAAACATATCAAATGAGCCTTTAGTTGACTAGCAAACAATTTTCTTGTCACCACTTCAGATCAAGTAAGACCTTTTAAAAATTTGGCTAAAGCTCTAAACAGAGAAGAGAAGGGCATTTAAGCAAATGAAGGAAGACATATTTATTAGATCAATTGTGCAAGTCTAAGGTGGTAAACAAAGAAGGAAGAGCATGGGCAGCTTCTGAAAATATAAGTCAACATTTTCTTGGAGAATACTTGGGCGTATGGTGTTGTTTGATTGCCGCACAAGAACACAATAAATATTTTTGTTATTTTTATTGACGCGCGGTTGCATAGCAAACAGTCAAGGTTCAGTTAGCCGGGAGTTACAATAACGTTGCAAATCAGCTGATTCATTTTTTTGTATGTAAAGCAATTAGAACGATTATAGTGAGCAGTAAGATGTAACGTCTCAATCTGTAAGAAATAGATTGGTCTTACTTTTTTACGGTAAGGTTACTGTTACTGTTACTCCCGACTAACTGAGTCTTCACACGATTGCCGCACCAGGGTTGATTGGTAAAAGTAAGCACAATATTGTCCTCGATTTATACATTAGCCATTTGGTTGTGCAGTCACACGTTTGGGGCATTAAAAAGTTTTTCAATTGGTACATTGCGGCAATTGTGTGTTTCCAGCTTTTGTTTCCAAATTCTAGTCGACAATTGTGTCAAGATTTCCCTTTATGTGGATGTTAA
This sequence comes from Pollenia labialis, assembly GCA_949318255.1. Taxonomy (NCBI): domain Eukaryota; kingdom Metazoa; phylum Arthropoda; class Insecta; order Diptera; family Polleniidae; genus Pollenia; species Pollenia labialis. The sequence goes on along the minus strand of OX439141.1, from coordinate 76,631,625 downwards.
AACACTATTGTGCATCCAGTTCTAAGCATGAATAAGTATGCCAGAATAAATATTTATGGTGTTTGTTATGCATTAAATAATACATTTCAATAAAAATTTAATTCTTTCAAAAGGCAAAAAAAAACAAACTGTTAACAAATAATTCTGTTAATATAACAAAGTTTTATTTAAAATTTTTACACAATTGTTAACAAAAATTTTATTCAATATTACAACTTTGTGGTTAAAAATATTTGTTTCAAAAATTTGAATTAACAAAATGGTTTTTTTTTTTATTTACAAATTCGGTTGATTGTGCATTTTCAATTAATAAATGAATTGAATTGACGAATATGGAATTCAATACGACAATTGGTTTGTCGTAATTTTTTGCCTGCAATGAACTGGTTCAAAAACTTCTTTTTTCCTATTAACAACTTAGATGCAACACGTTATTAAAAATAAAATTTTTGCATTCGAATTTAGATTTTTATCCAGAAAATCATTGTGCCGTTTCCTGATAAGAGAACCCACCAAGACATTGCGCTAATGTAAAAAAACTGTTGTTAATTTTGATGCCCACACCACAGTAGTGGAGATTAAATCGTTTTCTAAAACGCAAAAGGACCCATCTAACATTTTGCGAAAAATATTTAAAATAATAAATTGCCTTAAACTGTTTATAATTCAATTTTCTTCTGTTTTTCTTGTAAAACTGGTTGGCGGTTCGTAAAGGTCAAGGCTTAAATTTTGACACATTTGGAACTTCTAAAGAAAATATAGCGAAATCTTGTGCATATGTTTCTGTGTCGATTTTTTATAAGAAGACAAACAAAATGCAAAAATGGAGGGAGATAAACCCTTAAATGCACATGGGGTTAAAATGTGTCCAACCTTTTCAAGCCAGAAAATTTGTTCATAAATACTGTGGTGTTTGGTAGGGCTGACGACTATTCTTTCTTATATTAGTTTTTAAATTACTTTAAGATCTTAATTCATATTCATATTTAGAAGCAATTAATGTGTGAGATTTAATACACGAACTGAATTGTGGTATTATGAGTTAAGCAATATTTAATTCCATTTTGTAAATACAAGTCGGGAATTTATTCTTTCGAAGGTCAATACACTTAATTAAAATATTTTCAATAATAAGAACAAAAAATACTGTTGAATTTTAAATGAGTTATTAGACAAAGAAAAAAATCTAATCAAAACAATCGAATGTTTTGTAGAAATTTTAATAAATTTTAAATTTTGGTGACTGTATAAATTAAATTAATAACGTTAAAGTATATTTATAATGTTAAGATTTTAATAGAATAGAAAAAAAATTTTTTTTAATAAAATCCATAATTTTCTGTAAAATTTATAATCATTTATAAAACAATTACTGCCGTATTCATAAAAAATTAAATAAGTTTGAAATGTGTTTTAAGGCAAAATTTTCATACAAATTTTTCTTAAAATACATTTCAAATCCATTTTAATTTTTTATGAATACGGCAGTTAACCTTTAACTAAAATTAAAATTCTCTTTGTTGCTACTAAAAAATGCAAAACAAAACTATTTATAAGAAAAAAAATTACTTATTTCAATGACCGTCAACAACAGTGCACACATGTCTTTAATAAAATTGCATCCTGAATTGTTATTATTATTTTTTTTGTTGTGCTAAACATGTCAAAATGAAATTATTACAAGTGTCAGTTGCAAACGTTGCACTTGTTGAGCCGGCATTACTGTCGAGATGCATTAGAAAAAATACTCATACGCGTACAAATAAAACAACGAGCACATTCTAAATGTATGTTTTTTTATATTTTTGCATGTACACTTTGCAAAACATTGCACAGTGAGGCTAATACAAGATCTTAAGAATAAAAATTGTTTCACGAATTTAGCAATATTTACGAAGAAATTTAAAATCAAACTTTTTCTTTTATAATGCCCGTATTAGAAGTTGAGGAAGAAACAAACAATATTCGTAAATTTGTTAAAAAAAATAAACTGTCCGTTAACGATTCCGATTTTCTCAATATACCGATAAAACATTGTTTTCAGTTGGTAACACATCTCAATAGAAATGAAAAACTTGGGAGTCAGCTGATTGAATTTATCTGTACGGCAAACAAATAATTGGCAGATGAATGCCGGTTAGATGACGGTAAGATAGCCAAATTCCTTTAACATGCAGTTTTTCGTTGGGAAAAAGACAATCGCCTAATGACAAAACGGAAATTAAAGTTCTCCTGGACTCTTAGTCCATATTATTACAAAATTCAAAGGTAACTTTTTAAAAACATATTTAGTAATACAAATTTTACATAAACTTATTTGTCTATTTACAAAATACCAAAGGTTGATTTTTCGGTATGATTCGATGTAATTATTACAAAATCATATTTTAAATTATTTTAATTTACTTATAAAAGATTATGAAATTAAACAAACGTTTATTAAGGAACATTTTTATAGAAAATCTGTTTTGAAAACCTTTATTAAATTTAAAATAGTTATCAACTGTATATGAATTGTTTAACAAATCAAAAAAAAATTAATAAAAATTGTAGAATTGAAAACCTTAAAATGTGTTTGCATTGTCCGGGGATATACATACATATATTTAAAGGTGCAACAAAACCCGGAAGTTTGCCAAACATTTGAACTTGGAAGATCCCCATTGATTACGGCTGACTAGAGTCCCGACACTATGTCAGCAAGTTTCACCCAAGGCAGGACCTTCAGGCATCATACAACACAATAAATGCACACAGAAAAAACACTCGGGATAAATCAAGTGTTTTATGATTACTTTAAGTACGAGTCGTACTCAAATATTCAAGTACGAATAACACTAAAACGTCCTCAAGACAATCCTAAATGGGATAACTTTCGAAAATCAATCCCGAAATTTCTTGAAATAAGTATACAATTCTTAAATCAAGTAAAAAATAAGATTAAACTTTCCGTTAAGTTTGACCCTCCGGCTTACGCATGTTTTGGTATTCTATACACATTGAAAAAAGGTCTGGCCAGACTCATGTGTACCACGAAGAGATAAAAAGTATAATTGAACTCTTGCTTCTCATTTAGTTTATATTTTTAAATTAAAAACCATATCGGGCATGATGTTGGAGCTTTATCATTCTGTAAGGTGTAAAACGGGTAAGTAAATCAATCGTTATGATTTTTCCTCTTTAATTTCTTTTCTGTTTTTTTCAAGCACGAATTCAGGATGAATCAACTTTATAATATAACGAATCAAGCGCATTTTTAGATTGATTCAATCTTAGTTTTACTTAAATCAATCTCATTTTCGGATTACTTTAAGTACGAATTCGGATTAAAACAATTTTATAATTCTTGAATCAAGCCCGTTTTGAGATTGATTTAATCTTAGTTTAATTTAAATAAATATAATTTTCGGATTATTTCAAGTACGCAATCGGGATTAAATATGGATAGTTTAAGTGTTTTGCGATTGAAAATCCGTACTTGAATCAATCTTTCTGCACTTGATTCAAGAAAATCCGTACTCATCATACTTTTAATAACGCTTCGGATTGATTTGAGTACGGATGGATTGACTTTTCTTTTGAGTGTGGAAATCTGTTTAATAAACCTCTAATTAATCAAAAATATTTATATGAATATGGGGGTAAGTCTCGACAATAAATGTGTCGACAATGTTTTCTTCGATTGTGTCTATTAATTCAGTATCTGTGCTACCTTCTTCATCATGGTCAGAGTGTGGAGACTGAATACGCAATTCGTCTTGAAATTCTTTTAATATACTGTTGCCTTCATTTTCCGGCCACTCACGAAGTAATTCGAGGACTTTCTCCATATCTGCCTCGTTTTGAAACTCATACATTTTTGCCGCGATGACAATAACATACACATATTAATCTTACAAAAACACAACCATTTTTTGCCTATTTAAGTATGTTTGCACAAAATTTAAACAATTTATAATTATTTTAATTTAAACATAACAATAGTACTAACATTTGTTTTATCCCGTACTGCGAAACACGATCTTCTTTCGTACACGCGTACACACAGATAGTAAACTAAACCACACAAAAACTTATTTCAGAACAGTAAATAGACCACATATTAAATTCGAACATTGAAAGCAGAAAGAAAAAAAAAAGACAATAATAGTAGTATTCACGGTTTGCTATTGTACAACTTGTTGGTCTGGTTAATCTCTTTTTTAAAACACTACAACAAAACAATGCATGCATTTTAAATTTAGTTTTGTAGATGCGTGAACATAGTAAATTTTAAATGTATGGATTTTGTTGTTGTCGTGTTTGAGATCAAGATTTACAAGACCTACAAGATGTCCAAAGTCGACAATTTCAAGCCGTGAATTCTGAGCATATATAAAGTTGTCTTCTAAATACCTTATATTTACCTACACATTAGTGTAGGGTTGGAAGGAATGCTGCTAACAAGCGGATATTGTAATATTCGCATTTTTATTGGCTTTTTACTCTGATCAGCATTTAACATCAACTATCAAAGATGTAGAAAATTGAAACACTCGTTTACATTAGGTTAGGTTAGGTTAGCTAAGGTAAGCTTAGGTTAGAGTGGCCGGTCTCAAAGACCCCGCAAATACCAAATAGGTCCCTAGCGTTACCACGTTCTACGATAACCCGCAGAAGAAAGATAGTAAAAAGGTCATTCAGATGTGGTGGTACCCAGAGTACCCAACACTCTTTTGACGATTGCCAGAAGCCTCATTAACTCAATTCCAGAGATTTCCCCGAGGTCTTGGAAGTAATGATCTAACAGACGAGTTCGCCCTGGAGCACACGAGTACCGGACAGTAGCAAAGCAAGTGCTCTACGGTCTCCTTTTCCCCTGGAACTCCACAGAATCTAAAATTGTCACTATTCAGCCGTCCTACCCTCCGGGCGTATACCGCACTCGTTTACATTGCTCACATCTAACATCTACCATCCAAGATAATTTTTGAAAAAAAAAATTCTAAAAGAAAACACAAAAATATATCGAAGTTCCATATGTATTTATATATTATTTGAATGTGTATTCAAAGTCAAATTACAATACTCAAAACCATAAATTCCCAGATTCTATTTGTAAAAATACGGACTGGATGAATATAAAATTGCAATTTTGATACAGAATTTGTATAACGAACATGTACGATATTATTTGTTCTTTCAGAACGTGTAAACAATAATCTCTCAAACAAGTAAGTTGGGTGTCGAGAGTGTATGATTTTATGCAAAAGAATCAATGTTCTGATATTTAGAAGATCTACAAAAGTAACTCCATATAGTTTCGTTGTGTAATAGGAAATATGGTCATATTTCCCTAGACTAAATACATATCTCAATATTGAGTTAAAGGTAGATGTAAGCTTTCTACGACTTGCAGCATCACAATTTGCGTATATCTCGCATCCATATAGCAAATGAAGTTCTTTATCGATTTATGTAAAAATATCCAAAGTCATGGAAACATTTTTAAGTTATAGCAAATGTCACGTCCGAAAAATTATTCAAATGTTGTCGTATATGCCGCTTTTTGCGAAATATTTTTTAGTTTGTGGGATATAAATAAGTCAAAAAAGGTATTAAAAACTACAATATTAAAACTTAAATTATAATAATTTGCGAATCGAAAATTTATCCTAGTGACAAATATATTTACGTAAAGTTATAGTTTTTATATTATATTTTCGAATTTTCTTAAGTATAATTAATTTTAAGGTTAGTTATTATTTAAGGGCGGTCCATTGGACCACTGGTCCAACCATAATACACGATGTAATGTGTGAGTCACACCGTAACGTCAAATTGTTGTCCAACATAATTTGTAATTTCTTTGTCTCACTGTCAAATTCAACCATTGAGAGGTAAAGAATTATGTTTTTTAAAAGTTTGGTCGTGAAAAAGAAAACTACTTCTCGATTTTAGGTTTGGATAAATACTGCCCAGTAAAAACTTCGCCTACAAAATAATGTGTTAAGTAATCAGAAAAACTTAAAAGCACTACTTACAATTCTACTTAAAGAACCAATGAATTTTACAAGGGATGTCCCAAAAAGAACGCATTCAAAAGTCAGTCATTTTTTTTTTAATAGCATACATCCAGAAATAAGTAGTTATAGAAGTTGTTATAGAAGCAGTTAAAGAAGAAACCTACTAAATAATGTGTGAGAGAAGATATTCATTTTGAAAAAGTAAGTTTTTACTGAGTGTTTATTAAAAATGTTTGTCAATCATTAAATAGTAAAAGAATCTGGAAAAGTACAATCTTAATAAATTTTCATTACTCTTGCTTAAATTGTAAATATCGGTTTAAGCAAGAGTTTGTTGTTCCACATAAAATTCTTTAGAATCAATAAAAGAATTATAATGTTGGAGTTTGTTGCTCCACTTTAAATTCTATGGAATCAATAAAAGAATAACAATGTTGCTGTTTGTTGTTCCACTTAAAATCAAAAGAATTAAAATGTTGCTTAAATTGTATCTAGAGTTTATTGTTCTATATATAAAAATTTCTTTGTAATATTTTATATACCTTCTTATGATTTTGCTTTTGTTAAGTGAAAATGTATGTACATATGTTTGTGTGTAATGTTTGAAGACAAACTGTCACACAAACAAAGAAAAAATATGTTTTTTATATGACGAATGGTCTAGAGGTAATAACTGTAAAGCATTGAGCAGCGCGTTAAGATTGTTGAAACCTTTTACGAAAATGGGCGTTCAAAACAAAAATACATTTCGTGCACATCTAGATTTTTTTTGGTCAGCATAATCGATTAAAAGTGTCCACAGTCGGAAAAATTGTGCGCAAATTTCAGCAAACCGGCTCTATAGAAAATGTGAAAACGCCTATACAATGTACAATGTAAAGTGTACATGCATGGCATCATCGGGCCGTACTTTTTCGAAAATAAGGTATGCCAAGCAGTAACTGTGAATGGTGTTCGGTTTCGCGAGCCGATAACGGATTTCTGGTTGCCAGAAATCGAGTATATGGACCTGGACGATAAGTAGTTCCAATAGAATGTGTCACATGGCCAACGAAACAATGGCTCTTTTGCGCGAAAAATTCAATGGCCATGTTAATTGGCCGTCAAGATCATGTGATTTGACACCGTTGGACTTCTGTCTTTTGTAATATTTAAAATAAAAAGTGTACGTCAATAAACCAAGACCAATTCAAGAGCTAAAGGATTAGATAACTAGGCACATTAAGGACATTGAACCTCAATTATGTCTCAGAGCCATTGAAATGTGGACCATCGGATAGAGGTATGCTACCGAAGCCGTGGCGAGCATTGGCCCGATATTTTGTATCACACATAATTCTCATAGATACTTCTATAACAATAAAAAATATTAAGATAATTCTTTTCTTTCTTATTTTGTTTTATCTACAATTCACATCGTGCATTGTGGTTGTATCACCCTGAATAATTAACCTTTAATTGCCAAACAATAAAATTAATTTAAGCAATATAGCAATAATTCCATCAATATAAATAACAGTTGTGTACTACATCCGAAAAAACTCTTTACATATAAAACGAAATATGTTAAAATAACAGTTGTATTAACAAGATTATCTATTTTTGTAGCATGCCTGATATACTTGTTCACATACAACAAGATAGCGCAAGATTTTTTTTAGTTGAAAGTTTTCATACGATTTTTGTCGTGTATATCCACAATTATTCTACATACGATATTGCACACAGAAAAACAACAAAGTAAAATTAACATGGAAAAATGTTGATTGAGAATCATAGTAAATTTCTTCAAAAGTATGCCCATTATTTTAATTTATAATTTTTTCATATTAATTTTAAATGAAAAATATTAAAATAATCTTAAATCACACTTATTTAATATTATTCACTGTTAAAATACATAAAAAAAATATAAAAATCCATGAATCCATAAAAACCTGTTTTATATTAAAATCAAAAGTTTATCTTGTTAAATTAACTTGCATACATAGTTAAGTATGAAAATTTTCTTATTTCCATTCTTAAAATATGTTATAAAACGAAGACAATTCCCGTATTCTTTTAATTAAAATTATTTAGTTAAATAGCACATCAAGTTTTCAAAGTAGAATGATGACGGGCCATTCTGCTGATTGAACTGCTAACAAAGACGACTACAAAATACGTGAAACATGTGTTACATGGCTAAATGTTTTGAATTATTCTTAAATAAATGCATTTGTTTTCTCTGAAGCTTCTTCACACTGTTATATCACACTGAAATCAATTTGATTCTACATGAAATTCACGTTGTTTCAACTTGAAAAAACTTTCATTCAACGTGATTCGGATTGTTATTTCAATATAAATGACATTTTGCTCTAACTTTACTGCAATGTTAAATTAACATGAATTATAGTTATTTTAAAAGAAAAAAATGTTGTTCGCAAGTAATTATGAAATCAGGTTGAATTAACATGAAAAACGCATAAAGCAAAATCACCACCGAAAAATTTTAAATCAACCTTGTTTTCGACGTTTTTAACTTGATTTTTTCTGTGTGTATAACGCATTAAATTAACAAATTAAATTAAATTAAATTAAATTAACAAAATGGCTTCGTAATAGCTCATTAGCCATAAGATATAGAGCCATCAGGATTGCGCAGATCGATAGATATATTAAATTTACCAAAGGTAACGGTCTTATCTCATTTTTTTGATTTTGTGATATACGACAAGATAACTGCGGCACGACGATATGTATGTCTGGGATCACACTATCAAAGTTTTCTTTCAGAAAGTCTGAGTTTATTGGTGAGAGGGGAAGAGAACATGCTATTATTATTCCCAGCCATCTCACCAATAAACTCCGACTTTCAGAGAGAAAACTTTCATATTGGGAACCCAGACAATTTCTTATGGGAAAATTGTAACATCTTCGCAAACTAATGTTAGATGTTTAATGTTGACAAGTGTGAAAGGGCTATTCGGAAATTGTGGCAAATTGGTGGTAGATGTTATATACTGTATTTAACACAAAAAAGTAGTGATTTTTACTGTCGGCATTAGAATTCAAAAAATGTCGCTTATTACGCTATTATCACTTAAATTAATACCCTGTACCCTGCAACAACTTTATATTGATGCCTCAATATCATGCTCTGCACGGCATAAGAATTCATTTGATTTAAATGTCAATGTGAAAATAAAATTCAAGAAAAGTTGAAGAACATAAACAAACAACCTATAAAAGCTGTCTATGCACATTTATCCCATATAGACTAACGTTTGTTTCTTGTGGCAAAGTTGTAACAAAGAAAAGTTCAAGTTTTTACAGAGATACAATTTATATGAACATAAAAACAAAATAAGTAGTTCAGTTTTGAGGAAGGGTTGCCAACGTTTATTGTTTTACAGACTTCAAAATACTATTTTAGCTTTAAAATTTCAGCAACTTTACTTTTAGTAGTTATTTTGCGGACAACTTGGAAAGTCGACACGAAACCCAAGGTTTCCACGGTCCCAATTAGGCAACAGTTTGTTAAGACGATACCGGGGAAATGAACATACTTGTGACCTCTACAAAGTTGTATCCTTTTAAATTGAATTATTTATTATTGCAAACCATTCGAATTTATCCAAACATTTTTTTAGTTTGCTAAAATTCCATTTAACAGTGAATGCCCCCTATCAAACAAAACATGCTAATGCTGAGTGGTTTTAATATTTTATAGAAGATTTTGGGACGGTAAAACATGAAAATATTACAGTGCAAATGTTCGTGATATATAAACATGTTAATTTTCTTTTCTTAATTGTGACATGTGGTTTATTTTGCCAGCAATCAACCACAACCAAAAACGACTTGACATATGCATTAAAAAGGACAAGTTTAATTATATGAATACTTTTAATACATTCTTTATTTTAATTAGTATTTAATTTTTTTAAATTTCTGTTATGTTCAAATCGCCTGTTTTTTTTCTAATTTCAGTTTAAATTCTGTGATTTTTGCAAGAACCTCTAAATTAAGACTGAACATAGACTTTTAGGAAAAAAAGTTAACCACACATCATTTACCACAGCTGCATCATCACGGCAGAACGGCTGTCGAGTAGGACAAACTAACAATGTTAAATACGGTAAGTTTTTAAATAAATTTTTTATTTTATTTGAATGTGTATTCTTAGTCAAATTACAATCATCAAAAGCTTTTATACTTTAATAGTCTTATTCCTTCAATACTTTCCAGGAATGTTTTCTATGCACTATCAGAATTTTCGTTTGAATATTTCTGTTTCGATTTACTTCATTTTCTGTACAATTTACTTCATTGCTAGCCAAAGGATAGCTAAAGTAAGTCTCGAAACGGAAATATACAAACGAAAATTCTGATAGTGCATAGAGACTATTGAAGGAATAAGACTATTAAAATATAAAAACTGTTAAGGATTGTAATTTGACTTAAAATACACATTCGAATAGTATGAAAATTTATATAATTAATGTTACTCACCATTAGAAATACATTCCCAGATTCTATTTGTTAGTTTTTAAATAATTTATTTTTTCTGCATAAGAAGATAAAAATGATCCAATATTTTAACTGTCGATTATTCAACACAAATTTAAACGTACCCTCTAAAGAAACGTCAATCCATCCGTACTTAAATCAAGCCAAAGAGGTGTCAATAGTACGTTAAGTACGGATTTTCTTTAATCAAATACAGAATGATTGAACCAAGTACGCTTTATTCTGTTGCCAAATACTTAACTTTAGCAGTATTTAAACCCTATTCCGTACTTAAAATAGTCCGAAAATGGAATAAATTTAAGTAAAAGTGAGATAAATTAATCCCAAGGTGTGTTTGATTTACGAATTTCTAAGTTGATTTCATTCCGAAATCTTGAAATAACCTGAAAGTGATGTTGGTTCTATATACTTACCCTTGGGAACCTGATCGAGAATATTATTATTTGTTTTTCCGTTACTCCTATTTCGCTATTGTTGTATTCCGGATTTACTTACAGAAGATCTATTTCATGACACCAGCAGAATGGCCTATATGGTCTTCGTCATTATTATTCTACTCTGAAAATTATGTGCATTAAACTAAATAATTTTAAAAATTAGCAATCGGGAATTATTATTTAAATAATTTTATTTTTTAAACATGAAAATAATGTATGTTTTTCTTCTTGTAGTGCTGTTGTTGTTTTGACAACAAACAGGTAAATCGTTTATATCAGCTTTTGTTGTTTTGTAGTTGTTAATACAGCAAACTTTGTTACGTATAAAGAAGAGAGTAATAAGATATCAGATAATAATACGATCCTTTTATAATATTACTCTCAGAGCGGCATGGCAGACAAAAGGCTTAGCAGTGGGGTAACAATGTCTACAAGGGCAAAATAAGTATTTCTTTACTTAGTACAAGAATTTTTGGATTGTTTGAAGTACTTTTTGTGTTTTCGTACTTAAATTCTTAAATGCGATTCGCGCTAAATGTAAGTGGAAATCACTTAAATTTAGTACAGGTTTTTGTTTCTGTTTTGGTCAACTGTCCATCAAGTGAGCCTTCGATCATAAGAAAACAGTCGTCTTTAAGAGCTCTCTCAATTTGAATCTCTGTTTGATCCCAGGTATGACTGCACCTGTTTATACCACGGAAAAACAACACCTAATGGTAAAATATTATCCTTCACTCCCATGGAGGAGATGAAAAAACAAAACGAATTGCAATTGCCAAGTTATTCCCGACATCTGGCTTAAACCACATCTTCTTTGCATATTTGATTTGCAATTTAAAAGAAATACATTTTAGATAATCGATTCGAATGCTTTTGTAAATAGCTCAGGTCGGTCCATTATTTAACGTAGCCCGTATACAATTTTAAATTTGAAAATATTACTGATACGTATACAGGGGTTTTTTTTGGTGTGATACAACTTTGAGTTGGCATCACTGCTTTATTTGACCACTCATTTAACAGCTGATAGTTGCCTTTTACTTACACCAGAGCAACGCGTGCAAATTGTGGAAATTTGAATCAAAATAATGGTTCTGTTCGTCAAACTTATCGTGCACTTCGTCCATTTTATAGCGTACATCATCGTCCTTCAGAGCTGCTAATTCGAAGAATAATAAATCATTTTCGGACCACATTTACTGTTATTGATAATGTGCATCCCGTGAGACGCCGAACAGTGCGCACTGAAGAATCTATAGGCGCTGTACAGGAAAGCATTGAAGATGATCCTAATCAATTAATTCATCACCGTTCTCAGCAGCTGGGATTGTGTCCTTCCACTCTATGGAAGATTTCGTTTGCGCTGCCAATTCGGCGAAAGTGCTGAAGCACAAATAGATATTGATTCTGAATTTCCATTCAAATTTTTATTTTCCGATGAAGCCCAATTTTGGTTGAATGGGTACGAAAATAAACAGAATTGTCGCATTTGGAGTGAGGAGAATCCACAAGCTTTTGTCGAAACACCATTCCATGCACAGAAAATAACTGTTTGGTGCGCTTTATGGGCTGGCGGAGTCATTGGCCCATATGTCTTCAAAAACGATGATGGTCAGAATGTTACTGTCAATGGTGAACGAAGTTTATTCGTACTTCACTTAGCTGTCATTTTTCTTGCTGATATGTGGTTCCAACAAGACGGAGCCATACGCCACACAGCGGGCGCAACAATTGATTTACTCAAATAAACTTTTAACGAAAAAATAATTTCACGAAATGGCGCAATTAATTGGCCCCCAAGATCGTGTCATTTAATCCCATTGGATTATTTTATTTGGGGTTATGTGTAGTCACTTATGTACGTCGATAAACCACAAACAATTGAAGACCTGGAAATCAACATTCGAAGAGTTATCGGCGAGATACGCCCGCAAATGCTGCAAAAAGTTTGTGAAAATTGGTGTTCCAGATTGCGCTTTCTACGCGCCAGTCGTGGCGGCCACATGGCCCAAATCATATTTAAACAATTAAACGTTTCATTGATATCAAAAATATAAATCTATGTTTTATTATGATTTAAACTTGTATCACTCTATAAAAAACACCATTTATAAACTTAACAAGCACCAGTTTACAAAAAATTTTCAACAGCTCAATATTTTTCTAAATATATTTCAAACTGAAATTTTCCATTCGGTTTTATAATTGTATGTCGTTTGCTTTGAACTTTGTAGTATTGAAGGGTTTCACATATTCGGCACGACCGAATAAAGTCTTATTACTTGTTTATTATGTTAAGAGTTAATTGTATTTTTTACGTGATAACCTCATACCTTTAAAACGTGCAGACATAAATTTTATCTTAGTCAACAATACTCTTGGTATGAATATTAATTTGAAGCTAAAACATTTGTTAAATATTTAATAATTTAATTTAATCATTGCAGAAATTTCATTGGTCATGCTTAACAATGTTTCTGTATAACTTAACCGCAGGAACACAATTGTACCGTATGAACGTATTAAAGTACGACTTAGATAAGTTTTCAAATAAAAACGTATAATATTTATTTGACACAAAGGCACACAATAGCTGCAGCGTGGGTAAAAGCTTATCTACGTTGTACGATGATTTAGATATAATTCCATTCCTTCGCCGGTTGCTACCATCATGGAAGAAGGAAAATTAAAAATCTAAAATGAATATGAGAAAAAACTAAACAAAGATTAGTAGTTACACAAAAAAACAAAACATGTTTACGACGAAATTGCGGGTTAATAAAACATTTGTATGCAAATTGACGGCATTACGTCCTTCAGTCGCACGGCCCAATTGTGTTCGCAGCATCAAAAAGGAAAATCAAATTTACTAAAACGTAATAATAAAAACAATATTTGAATTTTTTATGAGTTTGTTTATTTATATCTCTAAGGAAATTTATCAAATTCTTTATTTATTCATAAATTAAGATTTGGTTTATTTTATGCTTAAACTATCAAACGTACAGAAGCAAACTAGAGAAAGAAAATATAATCATAAAATAAATCTTTACGTTCATTTTAAATGATGAGGGGATTCGAGTTACATATTTTTTTACACAGGTAAATTTTTCATTTTTTGAAAGTTTAAAAAAGAGTTGAAGAAAAATCATATCGCAACGAGGACATCTGTATGTTTTATATCTGTGGTTTTCAAGGGCAACAGCGTATGTCTTGAAAAAAATTTTTCAGGAAAGCCGAAAACCCATTCTAGATCAAACTATGGGCTAGGTATTGCACTTTTTAAACTTTGTCATTTCGTTTAAAAATCGGAAGTGATCCATATTTTTTCAAAAATTTTTAGAAACATGTAACGAGCATTTAAAATTAGGCAATATGGCATCAACATCTCTAAACACAAAAATGGACATACGCGGTTGCCTAGAAAACCACAGATATAACAGTTTCATTAAAATTATAGAAGTATAGTTATTATTGGGCAACCACTTTTTTATATGAAACAAGCAAATTTAGCATCCCGGACACAAGAAATCCGAAATCTGAAAACTCCAAGATCGCTGTCATTTCGGATTTTTGTCATATCATAGGTATACCTAACACCTAATGCGTTCATTAATTTCCAATATCCAGGGAGAGAATATTGACGCAGCAGGAAACTGTCATGCACCTTTAACCCTATACCATATCTTCATATAAAAAAAAACTCCATGGAAGTTCGACTTTAAAACCGATAAGATAAATCTTCCGATTCCTATCGACGGCTTTTCTTTGATACGCATACTAGTTGCCGGCAGATATGACCTACCACTGCTTCGCACGGGAGAATGTAACACAAAAACGTCATATCACAATTTTTTTTTTTAATTTTAAGTTAACTAAGCAAAGTGTTCCTTCATACTTTCTCGTAACAAAAAATCGGTATTTTATCTCAAACTGAACCGAAGTTATAGCGAAATCTATCTTTAAATCGGTTCATTTTGAAAACTTTTATCGCATTTAGCCAAGCTCGATTTTTTTTTTGTAGATATGACTTTGCTACAATAAAGGAGCGATATTTTTGGATATCTCCTATTTTTAAGAGTTGTCCATGGACAATTAAAATTTACTGCCTGCATCTTATTTTTAATTTATGTTCTTTATTAACTCTTCACTTCACTAAATTTATTAATTATCAACTGTTGCACGGAACATTCTGCTTTTGGTAGATTTATTGCGACAGTAGACATTGATTTACGAACGTACTCACTTCTTGTTATTGATCTAATCGACAACCCATCAACAGATGCTAATTTTTAGAGAATAGAAAACTGAATTCCAAAGTATAAGTAGCTTTTTTTCTGAAACTATGAGGAACTTTTATTTCCCGGGATCCCGCAACAAAAACCCCGGGAAAACGGGAAATAAAATAATTGAAATTCCCTGGGAAATTCCGGGAAAAAACCCTAGTTACTGTACATTCAAAGTAAAACAAGTTCTAAGTTTATCTTTTCAAAATTACCTATGGCGATGTTTTTAGTTTTTGGGTTCTTTTGGATTTAAAGGCAAGAAAAACACTAAAAATAAAGTATAGACGGTGAAGTCCGATACTTTAGCACAGTAAATACAGACAAATTATCGAAAGTGAACCATATTTGGGACTAAAAGGTTATCAAGAAAAATCATGTTCCCGAAAAAACAAAATTATGTTATGATGTTAAGATAAACTCGCTGTTTATTTTTGTTGTTTTTGTTAAAGCTTTGATATTGTTACATGTAAAACTGAGGTTTATAATTCTTAATCGCTTAACAGTTTTATTTGTATAATACCTTTAGCTTTTCTTAAATCTTTAGATGAAGGAATAGCTTATCCCTGCAACAATAAATTTCAGTTTCTCAATAGTATGAAATGGTATAGTATGTTTTATAAAAGGGTTAGTATTTCCATACATCCTATGGTCAATTCAGTTACTTAGAGCACAAAATTTTGCCAAGATTATAAAAGTTATCGTATCCAAATTTTATCTTAATACCAATACTAATAAGAAGTTATGGCATTAATAGCTATTTTCGGAAGTAGGTTTTGTAAAATATTTCCAAGTAAAGTGTTAATGAAGCTATTATTTTTGTTTTAATAGAAAGTTGTAAGTGTTTCATTGTAAGTGGTATTTACAAAATATTTATGAAATTCAATATTAAGTAAATAAAAAGTTCTAATGCAATCTTGCTTACTTGTTATCCCAAGGATACGAAAATCGTATCCTGCTGTCCTCGACAAAACTTAAACAAAAACTCATATTTGCAAAACGTGCAAATAAATATTTTTATTTCTTAGTAAATTCAATGTTTCTGTTAAATAAATGTGAAATAAAATTGCTATGAAATGAATAAAATCCAATTTGAATGAAATTTATTTCAAAGTAACAAAATGCAGACTACACGATTTTAATTATTTTTGTAAATAAATAAGTCTTGTATAACCTTTTCTTTTGTTGCAAGATATTTGCTTAAATATTAATTATTTGTTAGAAGAAGGAAACCTAGATACTGTTTGGTCTTTTATAAAAAAAAATGTTGTTAAATAGGATTTTTTTTTCAAGAGAAAAACTTTTTTGTAATTTATAATTTAGCTAAAAAAGTAACTAAAACTTGTTTTAGAATTCGTAATAAAGAAATGCATTTGTAAAAGAATTTTTTGTTACGCTTTCATTTATTCATCGTGTTTGTGAACATAATTCATTGAAATGCACGAATTGCTTTCATAACGAGAATGAGTTATTTAAGGATGGAAATCAAGGTACAATTGTACTTTTTTGTGGTACTTTTAAGACTTTCTTTGTAACTTGGTGCTACAATTTAAAAGCAGATAATTTTTTAGGATCGCCTAGGGCGATTTTTAATACGGAAAGCATTTGTATACCCTCCACCACTTGTGGCGAATGAGGGCCATATAAGTTTGTCATTCCTTGTGAAACTTTTTTATATATAATACCGCATAAACTGTTTATTTTCTGGGCCCTTGAGTAACTCGAAGTCGATTTAGCCATGGCTAAACTTGACAATGCGTATCTTCTATAACAAATTCATTTTTCTAAACTTAGTTTAAATTTTTTTTATTATTAAACATTCCTGCAAACTTCTTAAAAAAAACGCCCTTTTTCAGGCTAAAGTAAACAAATTTTGCTGATGTTCAATTTCTTTAAAACAAAAATACTCTTTTTAAACTTTTAAAACTTTAACAATTAAATATCTCAGCAAAAACACTTAAAATCCTTAACAAATACAAAAGTTGTAATGGGCACGTATTCGATTTCAAATTGTCTACAGGAAAATCTTTGATCATAAATTATAAGTGTTACCTAAAATATTGGCTTTTTTTCATTTAAAAACATAAAAGGCATCATTAAAAATTAAATTATAAATGAAAAGTTTATCAATACAGTAAAGTGTGCTTGTGTGTATGAGTGTAAGTGATAAAAGAAAATTAAATTTATGCACACAAGCTCAACTTTGCTAATAAAAAAATGACAAACACCGTTTCTTTTAACCAACAAACGAGCATCTTTCTAAATACAAAAGAATAATCTATAACCAAAAAGAAGAGGAGCAAAAATAATTGTATTTATTTTGCAGCCAACAAAAAATACTTGAAAAAGCTTTTAAAATAAAAATTGTCAAATCTTAATTTGCAAAAGCCTTTTCGAGTTTGTAGTATTTAATCATGCATAAGATTGACAACATAATTATATTTAAATAAGAATGAGGAAGCACTGGCTTTGAAACAATTTAGAAAATTTTTAAATGTTTGTATGTACACGGAAAGAAGTTTATATTCAAACGTAATCAATTTCGTTTCTTAAAACAAGAAAATTCAAAATACAAAAATTATTTCTTGCTTTAAACTTATTTTGTTCATATCTAGTAAAATTTTCTTAAATAAAGAAACATTTTCTCATGGTCAAAAATTTTCTTGTTTTTGGTATTTGATCACAAAATTTCTTAAAAAAAAGAAATTCAAAAGTTGTTAGTTCTTATTGCAATAAATATTAGTCAGGTTTTCATGCTTGGGATTTCTTTAAGGTTTTCAGAAAATGCTCAAGAAAACTTGGTTTAATTTACAAGGTTTCTTTCAAATGTGCTAAATTCCCATTTCATACTATTCAGAAACTGAAATTTATTTTTGAAGGGAACAGCTATTCCTATGCGCATTTCACTGGTTGCTTAGGCCAGATCGTTTAATTCAATTAATTTTTATTTGAATCGGCATATTCTCCGAGAAAAAGGACCTAGTGTGTGAAAATGAAGTTTTGTGAAAAACGCGTTTCATCCTAATCTACACCCTTTTAGGTACCAGAATCCACACTTTCTGGGAGAAGGTCACATATATTAAGGTTTCTTAAGCTAACTAAAGCGGCCCATACACTTGCGTTATTATTGTATATGCCATATTATTTCCATTTTGTCCTTTATTATGCAATAAGTCGCACAATGGTTTCATTTATTCAATAAAAATGTGAACATAACCTATAGGAATAACATAAACAGCATTGTACAAAGTTGCCAACACATTTCACTTTCTTTTCGTTGTGCAATAAAAATCAAAAGTCTTTTGATTGTTGCCAATATATGTTACAGCCGTAGGGACCAGTGAGGTTTCCGACTAGCCACGGCGAACAAATCCCAGAAGGTTCCAACCCTTCTCACTGGGTACGCTGCACATAAAAAAATAATCAGGTACTATCTAACCTATTCATTACACAAACACACATGCACCCTACAAATGATACCTTATTCCTTTATATTTTCAGGAAGCGGTTGTTATGCCCCCAGTTTGCCCACCCTGCCATGTCACAAGAAGATCCATCACACATTTATTTGTGACCCATTAAACCACCCGACTTCTCCAACTTACCTTACCTTCATGCCATTACCCTTTTAATTTAATCCAAACACTTCATATTGAATTACTATTTAACATTTTCAAATTACATATTTTATTATAAAAAAAAAACAAATTCAATTTCCTTAAAATAATTTTTAATATACCCTATACTAATATATTCAGTTTCACAAAAAAAAAACAAAATTTAAATAAAATAAAAACTACTACAAAATTTTTAATACTTATATATATAAGCCGCAAGTACAGCAAAAGATTCATAAACTAAATTCACCAATTATGTAAGTATTCTACCAACAAATAAACTTTTATCCACACCTATAAATAAAATTCTTCCTTTCTAGTTAAAACTTTTCTATTTCTAACAACTTTCTAATAAATTAAATATTTATATACCTAACCTGAAGGAGCTCCCTAAGGCTAACAATTTGTCCTTAAAACTCTCAGGAACAATAACAAAAAAAAACTAAACAAAAAGATTTAACTTTATAATTGAACAATTTTATTTTACTTCCGGCGTAATTATAAATAAAAGAATATTTTAAGGAACAAAAAAAAATCACATATTTTTAGGCGGTACTAGATTTTCATTAATATTAAACAAAACCGTTCACTGTACTGTCTAAAATTATAGCACTTAACGTTAAAAATTGATAATAAAAGAATTAAATTAAAATTAATAAAAACTACACTCTACACTATTACTATTAAATTCAATAATTTTTCATTTAATCTATAAAATTTCATATTATTTTCTTCTATTTCTTTTTCTATATTTTTTTAATGAGTACTAATTCTTTTTATTTTTTTTTACAATTTCAATACACTAATTTTTTTATATTTTTAATTTGCTAGCTTTTTTTTTCTTTTTAATTTTAAAATTATTCCAAATTTTAATGAGGATTTATGTTTTTTAGAAAGGATTAAAACTAAATTTCTCTTTTTTTATTTGTGAGCTATAACACTATCCTTCCGAAGACTTTTTATGCATACTTTAAAATATTTGTTACCTGGCTGTGGTAGCAGTATTTACCCTTCGGGATCACACAATTTAACTCCAGGGAAAACTATTAACTTTCCTGCCTCTCTCTGCACAGGTAATTTATTGTTTCTCTCCCCAGCCAGCTAAATAAACAAAACCATTTCTTTATTTTATTTTATTACAAATTTCCACAAACTTATCCTTACGTTTTATTTTTTTCTCAAACGCTAAATCTCTACTTTCACTTTATCGTTTTTCCCAGGATGTATTCCACAAGGACTTGAATAAAATTTAAAATTTGTCCTTACACGCAAAACTTTTTTAACTGGTATTTAAAACTTGTTTAAAAAAAACTTGTAAAAAAAACTTTATTTAAAAGAAAAACTTCACAAACTTTGTAGGTGTGATCTCTTTGACTGACTTTTTCCATCTGATCTGTAATGCAATTTCCTTCAAATCTCTTTCCTACAATTTTTCCAACCTTTCCATTTTTCCTTAGCCTTCCAAAGTTTTCCCTCGCATCGCCATATTTTTCTTTAATTTTCTTTATATCTTTACCGAATTTTCTAGACCCTTATAGTTGCCGCCAAATGTCCATCTTTTTCATTTAAATATACATTTTAATTTTCTATATAATCTCTTATCTAGATTTTCATCCTGATTACTTTTTCCTTACATTTTCTTTTCAATATGTCCATCTTGCTGACCTCCATCCATACATTCCTTGGTTAAATATCTAAGCTACAGTTTTTCCTCTACCAGGCTCTCATGCGTAATCAGAAAGTCTAACTTGCCCATTCATAAAAATTTTTAAATTTAAAATTAACATTTTTTCTCACAGCGTTCCACTTCAACTTGAATGAAAATGCCAACCCTGTTTTAACTATATGAGCATTGCCATACTCCCCTCACGTCTACTACTATGATTGACTACGCTGTAAAATGTGTAAATGAAAGAATCAAAACAAAACAGACAATTAAAAACTAGAATTAATAAAACCATGACGTGCAAAAAAAATATCCAAATAAATTAAACACTAAATACATAAATAACTAATAAATTTAAGGCAACGAAAAATTCCACCCACCAACTATAAAAAAAAACCTGGCAAACCAAAACGTAAACAACAAAATTACTGCCACCACCAACACAACCCGCAACATATATTGTGATACCTTCGAATATCACATACACATGGGCGATATAATTGTACAATACGTAAAATTGAACAATTTTATTGCAAGTGTATGAGCCGCTGAATACAACACGTTTTTATGAAAACAATTTTGACTTTTCTTTGTATTTTGTAAAAAATTAATAGCCGATTTCATGGCTGTCAGGTACTTTTCTTGTGCTCCCCAAATATAAAAAAATGTTTCCTCAAAAATCCCCCGATAAAAGAAAAAATCCGCAAAATAAGTCCCTGTACAAAATGGCTGTAGGAAAAATCTACCAAAGAAAAATGGCCCAAGGAAAAAAATGAAAAATCGACCAAATGAAGAATCGCCCAAAAGTACATGAAAAATTACCCAAAAAGTTATGTATGAAATTTAATTTAGAAAATTAAAAATTATCCAAAAACCAAAAACCAAAAACGAATTTTTTCCAAAAAAAAATTAAAATTACCCAATTTGCAAAAAAGTGTTTATTATTCATATAAATTTCGTTACAAACAATGTAAGTTCTATGTAAAAAATTGCTTTGCATCTTCAACAGCTGCTCGGCAGTATGGACAATAGTGGCAGCTTAATTTCAACTTTGGATTATCAACATCTCCCAGGCGGAATATTGTATCACATGGTCTAAAACTAATGTGGAAAAAATTTCAGCCAAATCGGATAACTTTAACCCGTGCCCCTTTGAGGTCAAAGTTCAAATGATAAAAAAAAATTCCATACAAGCAAAAAAATTTTTTTTCAATTTTTTATTTTTTTTATTTTTTAATATTAGTAGCTTTATTAGCTAATTAATAACAAACAATTTCATTTCGATCGGACAAGATTTTCAGTTTCAAAAGTGACTCTGAAAAAAAATTTGAGGCTTGTTAGGGGCTTACTCTAAACAATTTTCAAAAAAACTTTTTTTAGTTTTGTTAAGATAAAAAGAATAAATATTTAATATCAGCGTTATGTATAATAAAAAATTGGCAAGAAGTTAGCACAGAGTTGAATTATAATACACTTACAGACTGTGGATAGCAAACTGCTAAACTCTGACTAGTGAGTTGCCAAATATCTGCTAATTTGGAAAAAACAGCTGTATGAAAACAGTATGAAATGTCAAAATCAGGGATGATTTCAGCAAAAATAATGTTTTTTTTTTAATACAGTATGGCATCGTTATATATCAGAGTTGATTTATTAAAAATTTGCACCAGTGAAAAAGTATATTATACATGAACATTTTGCTAACAAGCTGCTAAGCTTAATCGGTATTCTAGTTGGCAGCTCGTTGTACGTAGTGTATATACTGTGGCTAACTTTTCATTATACATACCGCTGTATGTATTTAATTAGCAACATTTTAATATAAAATCCTTCCTTTTACTCAAAAATCACTAACTCAAAAATGTCACTTTAGAAAATATTATTATTTTTTATTTATTTATTTATAAAAAATTATAAATAAATGGATCAGAACTTAAAAGAAATCTATTAAACACGTCTTCTATGGTATTTGTCCTACTACATTTACGCGAAAAGTGTTCCCTATAACTTTTAGGGCCATTATTACAACTTGCCAATAGTTAAAAGTCGGATTTTGTCGGACCGATAAATAGCTTTGCATTATAAAACCTTCATTTATTATGTTTTCATCTTTTAAATATTATTATTATTGAAAATAACAGCAATAAAAAATGAAAGTTGTTATAATGCAAAGCTATTTATCGGTCCAACAAAATCCGACTTTTAACTATTTGCAAGTTGTAATAATGGCCCTTAAAGTCCTTGTTTCTAGCTTCTTGAGATTCTTCAGTTAGTTGGTCAATAAGCAATTGGGAAAGCGATATAATTTCTGGCCCGCGAATCAAGTATTTATGTAGAGTAGGAGGCATATAATACCATGGATAATTCTTAACAAATATCCTGGCAGTATCATTAGCGAAATTTAAAAATCGTTCGGTATTGACCTCAAAGCCACTGGAAACAACTATTAATATTTTTTATCAACTACAAATCAATTTTTGTAATTTTTGAAGATACTTTAGCATTCTTAAAAAAACCTCTTGCAGTATTTCCATGATTCGAGTTTCCAAAACCTGGTTTTGTTTGTTCAACAATCAATCCAATTTTCTCTCTAAATTTCCTCTGAATGCGTTTTTTTTTTGTATCAACAATAATTTTTTCCATCATCACATCTAGTTTGCCATTTTTTTATCGGGAGTTTATATGATAAGTGAATAAGACACTCAAAAGATCGTATCCATTCATGAAGGATAATTAACCAAACTCCATGTAATCTATATTAACATCTTTTGAAATAATGTTTTAAATATTGTTGAATTCTTTACTTGTGGCGCCACGTGTATAGCACTTTTATGTGGACTTTGTGTCTGTAATAGCGTTACAAACTTTACTGTTAATCATAACTAGAATTAGTTCGTGTTTGACTTTCACTAATCTCTATCCAACTAATACTACCGAATCGACAGGAGCAGCGCTGCCAGAAGTAAGATTTTACCTTATTTTTTAAGATTTTTTAACCGAAAAAAGATTTTAAGATTTTTTCCCCAAAAACAAGATTTTTGTTTTGTCTAGGTAAGGTTCAATTAAAAAAAAACCTTCTTTGTTCCCATTTAAAAATTTTTACAATTTTTTTACAATTTAGTATAAGAAATTAAATTTGTTGTTATGTTTTTTTGGTTTATTTTATGTATTAAATAAAATATGAATTGTTTTTATTATTTATAATAAAAAAACTACTTTTTTCCAAAAATAAGATTTTTTCTTCAAAAATAAGATTTTTTTTGGTGAAATTAAGATTTTTTGCTGAAAATTTCTGGCAGCCCTGGACAGGAGCCTTTTTTCAGTCTCCACTTTTTCTTTTTCGAGTTTATTATTTTCGATCGTCTCTTTTAAAAATTAAATTTTCAGGGACCTGCAAAAAATATATAAAGACTAAGCTTTAATTATTTATGCAATAAGCTTTAAGTAAATACAGTCAAATCCCGAAAATTCGTACCCCGGTAAATCGTAATTCCCGAAAATTCGTAATAAACTGTCGGTCCCTTTAAAAAATCTCGTTAGTTCGTAAAATTTCCATACATTTTGGTCCCCTCGCTAATTCGTATTTTTTTTTTTTTCAAATAAAATCTTCTTTACCTCTTATAAATCGTAACTGTTTGCTAACTACCACTTATAATTCGTAATAAAAACAAGAGAAACATGGAAAGAATGATTTCTTGTTTGCCACTATTTTTTTGCGTGGGTTTTTTTCTTTTGCTTGTGTGAGTGTTTATTCTCTTAAGATCTTAAGATGTTTTTTATGTCTTAATCGAAACCCTACTAAATCGAAACCAGTCCAAATACCCGTGTAAAGAGTAGCACACAAGGGACTAGGACTAGTCCAAAAGTAACCCAAACGTATGGAAAAAACATGTTCTATTTAACATTACGATGTCTTAGGGCAAGACCATATAACCCATCTTTGGACTACAAATGAGTAGTTTTAAAACTACTCCATTGTGTAAACAAGAGGATTAGGTTTAACTTCGTTTAAAAACGAAAACATGTCGTTAAAAAACGAAGACATGTCGTCTCACTACAAACACTTTTTAACAATGACATGGTCCATGCTTGCATTACATCGGACCAGTCCATGGAGTAGTTCATTTCATGAAATTGGATCAGGTGGTCCAATAATATTTACAGGAGTTTCTCACGCACCCACGTCTAATAAACATCACACTCATTAGCTGCAATAACAACAAAAGATAATAAAACAATTTGTTTTTTTTACATTGATTTTTAGCAACTGGAGTTCCCTCACAAAAACCTTCATAATTCAAATATCGCACAAATGCGCAAATAGGCATTTTGGGATTTATTAGCTAAAATCTTATATTTTAAGAGTATAAAAACATTTTTTCCTTTTTTATATCAAAAATACCACATTTTTAAAGCAATTTGTTTTTTTTTTTAATTTTTCTTAAACATTTATCTAAACAGAAAAGAATTTTTTATATGCTCATTTACTTGAAGTTTTAGGTTCCATTATAAACCGTTTACTTATAGAAGTTTTAATAAGAAATATATTCACTTGAAATATCAAAATTTTATCTTTTAATGAATGCGCGCAAAAATAACAAAAATTAATGGACTTTGAACACACACTGCAAAAAAAGTAAACAATTAAGGACTTTTATTTTTGCAGTTGGTGATGTAGAATTTTATATACTTTCATATGGTACCAAATACGGCTGAGAAAGTTAAAGTTCATCTTTTGAATTGATCGCCACTTTTGATGGGTTTCGCCCCTCTGTGAGCCGTAAAAAATATACCATTTTTAACGGATAATTTAATTATTTATTTGAGTTTTACTTGTTCTTTGTTCTATAAGAGATCATTTTTATCGTTAGAAAATATGTAGTTGTATTTTTAGAAAAGGTGTGTTTTTTTCGACTGCAGTTTTTCAAACCCTGGTTTTTGCTCTTAATATTTTAATAAATATACAATAGAAGCACTGCATTTTTGTAAGGTATTTTTTTTAAGTTAAATAATATAACTATAAACAAAAACTAATGGTGTTTTATTTTCTACAAAAAAATACCCCATTTTAAAAGGTGCATGTATAAAATGTGTTGCCGAACATGTAATACTGTAATTTGTTATTTGACGAGAACAGAACACAAAATTGGATCGCCCTGTTTTTAACAGCTGACAAAAAGTTTGCTCTTCAATATATACAAAATATGTACATAAATCAAAAAGTGAGGTCTTCAAAATGTACATAACCCAAATTTATTAATAGATTTTTATTAAATAAATAAATAAATTAAAAAAATGAATGACAAAATTACAATTTCTTTAGTTAATTTTTCATAAAATATGTAAACAAGAAAATATCTTTGCCTGGTTGCCGATTTATTAACACCAAGTTTTTACGATTTCTTGATTTGACGTTTTTTTCAAAAACAATAACGAATCCATTTAAATTTTTTATCACTGACAACCTGTTATTAACAATGTAATGCTTTGTTTTTACTATAAAATAATATAAAAAATAACTATTAAAACTTGAAATTTTGAATGTCCTGATTAGAGGCGATTTTTTCCAACTTTGTCTGTTAACCTCATTTATAAACAGAAGCCATCTTTTAACATTCATTCTGCCATCAGCTCTTGATGAGTGCGGATGTTTTTAAGTGATATCTTTTGTGGAAAAAAAAAAATAAAAAATACAAACAATATAAATTAAAGCCGAACCAAGTTTTATTATTCGTAATAGGTGCGGAGAATAATATTATTTTAAATAGTCACAGAAAATAGTGTTATTAAATTATAGGCACAGAAAATAAATAAATATCAACAAAAAGGGGGGCTCTAGCAATTTCGTGAATGAGCCTCACAAATACTCCCAACAAAGAGAGCAGGCCCAGCTCAACCAATAGAAATGCGTACATAGTTATTAACTCTCCAATCGTCAGCAATGAAAACACTCGTGACCCAGAGTATAATAGGAACTATCTAAGTGCAAAAATAACTGACAGAGCATCTGATCTCCTAAACACAAAGTTAAGCCCAAGTGTGCCCAACCTGAACAAGTGTGCTGAACAAGCCGCAAATACAGTTCAGAGCATGAAATCGTTTGATAAGAAAAAAACCAACGAAGAACCTTCTACACCCCGTTTGGCATTAATAAACACTGGAGCTGTGCCAAAAAATACAAAAGTCCAAATAGGTATGGATAGATATATCACTATAACCAAGAGAAAGGCTAGTCCTAGGTCCACGCAACAAGATCGCATGCCTAAACAATACAAAAGTTCTAACGTAGGCTCCTTGCCAACAAGCCAAAATAGATTTGCTGCACTCTCCATTCCTGACGACGAAGAAGCAGAATCAGTAATTAAAGAAGCCAAACCTCCACCCATCTACCTGCGAGAGCAAACATCCAATACTATAGTAAACATGTTGTCCGAACTTGTGGGCAAAAATAATTTTTATGTCGTTTCAATACGACGAGGACAAATCCAAGAGACCAAGATCCAAACCCATACTGAAATGAACTTTCGTATTATCTCAAAACACCTCGATGCAGCAAAGAAAAGTTACTATACGTATCAACTAAAAAGTGCTAAGGGTTTGACTGTCGTCATAAAAGGTATAGATAGTTTCGTTCCCACAGAGGAAATAAGATCTGCCTTAGAGTTGGAAGGGTACGAGGTGAGAACTGTTCACAATATTTTGAACAGGAACAAAGTTCCTCAACCAATGCACCGTATCGAGATAGCTTTCGATTCATCGCTCCTAAAATCAAAAAATTCGATTCATCCTATTTACAACTTGAGATACCTCCTAAGTAGGAGAATAACAGTAGAGGAGCCATTAAAACGCAAGGGTCCCACTCAGTGCACCAATTGTCAGGAATATGGGCATACAAAATCGTATTGCAAGCTACCTCACGTATGTGTGGTTTGTGGTGACGCTCATAAAACTTCGGAATGCAATCACTCCAAAGTTGACCCAAAGGTAAGGAAATGCAGTAACTGTGGCGAAAATCACACAGCTAACTATAGGGGTTGTAGAGTATTCTTGCACTTAAAAGAACCTCAGCAAATCCAGAAATATGCGCACTCCCAATATCGTCCACCTTATGCGTCCAGCTTTCCCGCGGGCTCTTATGCTAACTCTATACAAACCAACAAACAAAACTACTCATATGCCCAAGTTCTGAAAGAAAACTCCCACGGACATAATCCTGCGAAAGAAGCTAACGCAAACCAACCTTCATACGCTAATGTTCTTAAGGAATCTCCACAAATACCTTCTGCAGACATATCGGGCTCAATTAAAAATCTAGTTCAAATTATGAATAACTTCATGGCCACCATGCAGAACATGTTTCAGGAAATGATGCGAAACCAAAACATGCTCCTGCAAGTTCTACTAAATAAAAAATGAACCAGTTAAAAATATGTTTCTGGAACGCAAACGGGCTCTCCCAACATAAACACGAAGTAGCACATTTTCTTCAAATGCACGAAATCGACGTGCTTCTCGTCTCTGAAACCCACTTTACTCTAAAAAACTGCTTTAGGGTAAATGGGTACCTCACTTACGACACAAAATATCCGAGCGGACGGGCTTGTGGTGGCACAGCCATAATTGTGCACAAACAAGTCAGACACTTTCCAATGCCGGAGTACAAGGAAGATTGTATCCAGGCTACATCTATAAATCTTACAGATTTTAAAATCACGTTATCATCCGTAGGTATATTGTCCCCCTAGACATAAAATTGAACAGGATAAATTTCTAAACTTCTTCTCCACATTGGGACAAAAATTCATTGCAGCAGGCGACTACAACGCTAAGCATACGTATTGGGGCTCCAGACTTATAAGTCCTAGAGGTAACCAGCTATATAACACCGTCACTGCAAAAAATCTTGATGTCGTATCGAGTGGAGAACCTACCTATTGGCCCACTGACTTCAACAAGCTACCAGACCTTATCGACTTTGCCGTAATTAAAAACATCAAGCGCGATCAATTACTAATTAGTCCCTCATACGATTTATCGTCTGATCATTCACCTTCAATCCTTATTCTAAAAGGCAACTTTGATAACGCAGTTGAAAATTTTATTTCCTATCCAAACAAAAACACAAATTGGTTGAAGTATAAAATGTATGTGAGCTCTCATCTATCTCAGAGCATTTCCCTAAAAAATTCATCTGACATCCAAACAGCTGTCGACCGACTTACGGATGTCTTGGATTCTGCTGCAAGAAATGCAACCCCAATCAAGCGTACAATAAAGCGTGGTCCGCAATTCACATCTGTGGATATAGAGACCCTTGTCAGGGAAAAAAGGAAGTTGAGAAGACAATGGCAAAATAATCGTTCCCCAACCATCAAGGCCCAACTGCGGTTATGCCAGGCAACTCTACGCAACAAACTGAGACAGAAACACGACTCTGCAGTAGAAGGCTATCTTAACAGCCTAGATGCCACAAAAAACTCCAATTACAGCTTATGGAAGGCTGTAAGACATATGCAATGTCCTATAAGCCACGAATGAAAACACAAATGAAAAAATAAATGCCTTTGCAAGCCACTTGGAGAAAGTTTTCAAGCCCCATGATGCTGATACTTGTTCCTGTCGTCCAATTATTCCTGATACAGTTAACGATCCAATAAAATTTAAATTACCCCAAGTAAAATCAGCGATAGAAAATGTCAACATTAAAAAATCTCCCGGTCCTGACCGCATCACAGGCTCAATGATAAGAAACTTACCTACGTCTGCTTCAAGAATCTTGCTGCTCATCTTTAATGCGATATTACGAGTTGGCTACTTCCCCTCCTCTTGGAAGACCTCTACAATTGTTATGATTCCTAAGCCAGGAAAAGACGCCAGTCAAATGACGTCGTACAGACCAATCAGCCTACTATCAATATTATCAAAGCTATTCGAAAAAATATTCCTTTTAAGTATAACTCCCTATCTTAATGAACACGCAATCATTCCGGATCATCAGTTCGGATTCCGAGCAAGGCATGGTACAATCGAACAAGTGCATAGAATTGTTACCCAAATTAGGTCAGCGTTTGAGAGAAAATAATATTGCTCAGCACTGTTCATAGACATTTCCCAAGCATTCGACAAAGTTTGGCATGATGGGCTGATCATTAAAATAACACGAATGCTTCCACAAAACACTCACAAACTCCTTGAGAGCTATTTAACTGGCAGAACTTTCATGGTTAGATCAAAAAACCAATACTCCCCCACCAAGAAAATATCTGCTGGTGTCCCTCAAGGCAGCACATTAGGGCCGTTACTGTATATAATATATACAGCTGATATGCCAACTAGCCCGAGCACACACACTTCTACGTTTGCAGACGACACAGCATTTATTAGTGTTAATCAGGACCCAAAAGTTGCATCGCAGCATTTACAGTCCCACATCAATGAACTAGAAGCCTGGCTAGAAAAATGGAAAATAAAGGTTAACCCGGCTAAATGTGCTCACTTAACTTTCACGCTCAGAAGACAAACGTGCCCAGCAGTAAAAATAAATAACATCACTGTTCCGGTAGAAAACCATGTTAAGTACTTGGGAATTCATATAGATAGACGCTTGACCTGGTCTCGTCATATTGAAGCGAAAATAACGGCTATGAAACTTAAAGCAGCTCAACTACATTGGCTTCTCGGTAGAAACTCAAACTTGTCTTTAGACAACAAAATTCTTTTATACAAGTCCATCATAAAACCAACATGGACATATGGCATCCAATTATGGGGTACTGCATGCGCATCTAACATCCAAAAGCTTCAAAGAAGACAGTCAAGAATATTACGACAAATTGTCTGCGCCCCATGGTATATACGTAATGACATGATCCACAGAGATCTTAACATCGCTACCATCCAGGAAGAAATTAAAAAGTATTCAGACAAATACATTGATAAACTAATGGTCCATCCCAACTACCTCGCTCGGGATCTAATAAAGTTCGAAGGTCACCGGAGGCTGAAAAGATCCGACACTTTGAGCCTTGCAGGCTTTTTTGGCACTTGAATGCTATTAATTAGCGGTTACATTGGTAACGGCTAACAAATACAAATAAGAATTAGGATTAAGCTTTGAATACATATTGTAATTTTCGACAAGAAAGATTCAATAAAACAAAAAAAAAAAAAAAAAAAAAAAATCTTTTAACAGGGCATTACCAACACTCTGGATTTACACGGGGCGTAAAGTGCAATGCCTTATGACATTTAAGGGTGAATTTTTTTACAGTAAAACACGCTGACCTTTTAGAGAGCAAAGCATTTTTATGAAACGAACACCAAATTGCATTTTTTTGAATAAAAATGTGACATTTTGTGTAGAAAAGAAAACAGCATAAGTGTTGTTGGATTTTACAAAACAAAGTTTCATAACTTTAAAAAAATATAGAAAACAATGATGCATTAACAAGGTAAGCTGATGACGAAAGTTTTAAAAAATAATTAATTTGAAAACACAAAAAGTGCTAAAATTCGTATCAAATTTTGCGAAAGATGAAGAGCTTTTATTTTGTATGTTTTTGTGCTGTTTTCACAACACAAGTGACTCAACGTGTAGTAAAATTTATATGGAAAACACTCAAAAAACTGAGTGCTTTTCATATAAATTTTACTACACGTTCAGTCACTTGTGTTGTGAAAACAGCACATTTATATTAGTTTTATTTCTTTTGTACACCAATCAACTCAGAATAACTTTCTGTGTCAATCAAACGATGTATGTCCACCTGGAGGCTGGCTGGTTGGCTAATTGTATGTCTATGTAAACTTTGTGCGCAAAGTACAGATCGCAATTTTAAAAATAGTTTAATGAAAAATAATAATCAAGTTCTGATTGCCGTAAGATCGAATCCTATTTGGAATGGTAAGAGGCGATCCATAATTTCACATTTTTTCTACACAAACATCTTTCCAGAATCGAGTCTATGTGCCTATTATATTGTTGCTTAGAATAAACTTGGTCCAAATATCTCTCATTGTTGCCTTATTCACCTAATTAGTATACAATTTGTCGAATATAGCTTTTTGGCATGTCAAAACTTGGTGTAGGCAGGTTTAATTGCTGTTTCCTTATGTTAAATTTATTTTGGTTCCATATACATATGTAGATTTCTGGTAATTTATTTGTCATGGTGAGTAACATTTATAATCAGTGTTGCCAATTTAGCCATTTAGTTGCTAGATTTAGCCCTTTTCACCCTGTTTAGCCATTAAAAAATGAGTTTAGCCATTAGCCATTTTTCAACTAATTTAGCCATAATTTTTTTTTGCCGTTTTTCTTTTAAAAGAATAAATTTTATGTTGTTGTTTTTTGTTTGGCTTAAGGTCATATATTAAAATTAAAAATAAAAAATCCACAAATTTTTGTATTTTTAATTTTGTTTTTTATTTTTAATCCGACATTTCGACCATGCATCGATGGTCATCTTCAGGGGATTTAAAACACTGTCAAATTAAAACTACAAAAAAGTTGACACGTCCTCACTGTTCGTCAAATTTTCATCAAGTTGACAGTGTTTTAAATTCCCTGAAGATGACCATCGATGTATGGTCGAAATATCGGATTAAAAATAAAAAACAAAATTAAAAAAACAAAAATTTGTGGATTTTTTATTTATAATTTTAATATATGACCTTAAGCCAAACAAAAAACAACAACATAGATAATCGACACAGGTCAACAATAAATATTGAACAATGAATTTTATTTTATTAAAAAAAGTTTAAACAAGTAAAATAAACATAACAAGAGTGATTTCTATGAGATTAACAATAACGACATCGAATTTATCGATAAATTAATTTTTAATATCTATAAAAATTTTAAATTACGTTTATTCTTACTAAACAAATTGATCTTAGCTTATAATTTCATCGCAAAAACTTTATATGGATTATTTATGTTTTGTTATTGAATTATAATGAGTTATTATTCTAAAGAAATTTCAGGCATTTTTTAGCCCATTTGTAGCCATTTTTTTCCATAAATTTAGCCATTTTTGGTCACCAAGTTTTGGCAACACTGTTTATAATATAATTTTCATATTAATTCGAATGTGTATTCTAAGTCAAATTAACAATTTATAATGAGTTCATACTTTAAAAGTCTTACAGCCATATTCATAAAAAGTTCTTATTTTAAGCTTATAGCATGTAAAAACTATCAAACGCTTTTGACTAATAAACCTCCTATTTAAATTTGTATACATAAGCGTTCATTTACAGTTTTATTACTATAAACTGTTTGTGGCGATTTTGTGTTTAAGTATGACAACTTTCTTTTTATTTTGCTGCAATTTTATTGCTAGTGATGCATGAAACTTCTATCCGGTTCACATGATTTTCTATATATAATGTTTTTATAGTTTTATTTTAATTGTTGAGCTTAAAAATTATTCTTATCAAACAAAACTACATTTTATTTAAGTTTCTGAACAAAATCTTGCCGAAAGGTATCATAAACACTTTTGTTTAAACCTTTTTTAAATATACGATAAGAAAGTATTCGAATAAGAAGTTTGTTTACTTTTTATTAACTTCACTATTATTATGATTTGTTTATTCTATATTTTTGACAATAATTCGTTATTTTAAACAAAAAACCACTAGTTATTAATACGATTTTCGTATGACGTGCTAAATTTCCAGTTTTTCATAATTGATAAATACACTGAAATTTATTGTTGAGGGAAAGCTAGCTTCTATGCGCATTTCACTGGTTGCTTAGGCCAGCTCATCAGGAAACCTTTTCCAAAGATTTTAGAAAGGCCAAAAATATAATACAAATAAAACCCTAAAGCGAATAAGAATTATAAACACTCAAAGTCTTACTTGTAACAATATCAAAGCCAAAACGAAACACCAACAATAAACAGTGAGTTTATCTTTTCTTACATTCCCCTACAATTGGTCGGGTTCTTTCCGACTCGAATTGTAGTTGTGACTAGTTTCAGTAATTTAATAAGTTATTAACGATAATATCTGAATTTGCCCCTGAACATATTCTTTTAAATCTAAAAATGTTTTAAATAATTAACCATATAACTTTTAATTGGTTGTCTTAAATTAAAAAAAAATTTAGTTAAATGTATTTAACATGTCCATATTAATAAATAAATCACTTTTTTCATTAT
Organism: Pollenia labialis; assembly: GCA_949318255.1. NCBI lineage: Eukaryota > Metazoa > Arthropoda > Insecta > Diptera > Polleniidae > Pollenia > Pollenia labialis. The sequence goes on along the minus strand of OX439141.1, from coordinate 76,597,930 downwards.
TGTTCAACATATTTCACAAAAATAATATCATAAAATGAAGACACTTATCAAAATGTCATTTTATTTTTGGTTTAAAGAAGGGTAAATCGAACAATAAATTTTCTTACTTTATGAATGGTTTATTAAAGTTTAAATAGACTATTTTTCGTTTATGAATACAACTTTAGCAATTTTGCCTTATATATGGTTAATTAACCATTAATAAATTTTTATGAATACGGCTGTTATTCTTTAGAATACACATTCGAATTTATATGCTAATTTATATAACGCGTTTTTTTTTGCTTCGCTGGGTCCATGATTGCCTATGGGTTCCAAATAGGGTACACTCTCGCAAATTTACTTATATGGGTTAGAATATCAAATAATCGGAGAATTTTTGGAATAAAATCTCCTCATTTTGAGCCTGTGCTTTAAATTAAATCTTTTGAAAATTTTTATAGTTGGCATTTGAGTTTAAAAACATCGTTTCAAATTGATAACTTTTCATAAATAAAATTGATTAGTTATTTGAATATTTTTTTGTACAAGTTTTGTAGGGTTCCATATAGAAAAAAAACTTTAATGGCGTGTTTGCGTAGATATTTACTAAAAAATCTGACAACACTGGTTAAAACACTACATATTTTTCATTCAATTTCCAAAGGTGTCTTCACTTTCCTAATATTCGTGGAAAAGTTGGTTTAACTATTTTGGCTCGATATTTAATTAAGAACCTTTAAAAAAAATGAGTTTGACACAAATGTCAGCGCATATGCCACTGTTAAATTCGGCCTTTAGTACATCCTATTTGAAATGTATCGTTAAATTTGTAATTGCATATTGAACTTTCGTAATCGTTTTTGTCTTATACAGTGATAATTGTGATATTTAAAGCTCATTAATTTTCATTGTAATTGACTAAATGGTTGGGTGTAATTCACACCCAAATTTAAATAACATGCTGTTAAAAAAAATATTTATGTTTCTATTAAAATAATGTTTATACCTTTTAAGGAATTTTATATTTCTTTTCTTTTTGTTCATAACAGCAGCAGTGGCAAAAGCAATCATGTTTTATGTTGTAGATAATATTTTATTTATTTCAATTCTGTTTGAATGACATCACAAGACACCAACTTTAAAGCATAAACTTTTAACGATCCTGCATTAAAAGCAAGTAAGAAAGTAAAGTCAGCCATTAGCAACCATGTTATACCCTAAACTACAGTACTAATAGACATATTTGCGAGAACGTTCCCTTTTTAAAACCCATAGGAAATAATAGACTATCACTCAATCAATGGCAAGTTGTAAGCTTAAGATGAACATAAGAGTTAGCCAGTAAAACGTTTTGATTTTTAGTAATAGGTGTTTTTTCATACGTTACGTGGTAAGTAGCTGTCATTACAATTGCCATTATTCTGAAAACTTCAATTAATACTTACTAGTAATGACTTCAGCAACTACTTATTACTTCTATTATGTTCACTACTGAACATTTGCTTTGTAATAATCAGCTCAATAACTACTTATTAGTTGTGTTGTTTTCAGTACTTCATATTTTCTTACTGGCAACGTACTCAACTACTTATTAGGTATATTAACAAGTGATTTTTTGGCTTCTGGAAAGTATATTGTAAGCACTTACAATTCAACATACTCGTTGTTAAATAATAAATAGATATTTTTTGACTTCTAGTAACCCAATAAAAAAATTGGGCGAAGCAGGTTTGAAAGGGAGAAATGTAAGAGTTTTGCTTACCATACCGCTTACGGAAGACATGAATTTTATATGGCAAGTTTCCACTTTTAAGCAATACATTTTTGACACAAAAAACCCTTTATTTCTGCATATAAAAACTGGTGAACGTAGCTATCAGCTTTACACACTGAATGATTTTTTTACAGTTATTTTTGATGCTCTCCCTAACAAACCTGCTTTGTAGTAAGGGAATGCCGTGGCACTTGATGAATTACACAGTGTAACACCAAAAAAAACCGTATACGGACAAAAAATAACCAAAAAGGACGCGTGTCTCCCAGTTTTGCCCAAAGTCATGCACTTTTTTTTTTATTTTTTTTTTTAGCGATAAACCAACACTCAGGGGATGCCCCCTATATATGCAGTCCATTGTGTTGATCAGGATAATAAGGTTTGGGAAGGAGGAAAGAGGGAATAGTGTTTGTGGACATTTGACTTGAATCTTAATAAATTATAAGTACCGGGGAAGACCTCTGCGGGAAGTTTATTCCACATACGGATAGTTCGACTGAAAAACGAATTTTCTCTATAATGCGTTGTGCGAACCACAGGACAATCGACTACAAACGGATGTGATCCACTGGATGAGCGAGTATTACGAAGAAATACTCGGGCGGGTGGAATAAGTTCACTTATCTCAGTGCAACACCACCCATGGTAATATCGATAGAAAAGTGTCACACAACCCACTTTCCGACGATGCTCCAATGAGTCAATAGAGTTGGATACACTATTGTCATTGATGAGCTTCACCGCCCTCCTTTGTACAGATGACATAGTTGGTCCCACGGCCCGTCTGTGGGTCAACATACAACATTGGGTCTTGCGTGCATTAAATGGGTCCTTAAAGATTTGGGGCATCGGTATCATTTTTGCAAAAAAGTGAAAATTTTCTTAGGCTCATACACCTTGAGAAAAAGTTGTAGCTCATGCCATAGACAACAAAAGTTGTGAACATGAAATCTAAATAAAATCATCTTCCAGATCAAAATCGCAAAAAACTTTAAAAAATTCACTTGTTTACCTTTTTCCCCCTGTTCAGGCCCATCGGTAGCAAACCGTTCAACATTCAAATAAACAATCAGCTACAAAAATGTAACTAAGGTCTTTTTAGATTATATATGTTCACAACTTTTGTTTCTTATATCAAGAGCTATAACTTTGTCTCAAAGTGAAAATCAAAATTCCGAACGGTTTGCAAGATATGAGCCTGAGAAAATGTTCACTTTTTTGCAAAAATGACACCGAGGCCCCAAATCTTTAAGGGCCCATAAAAAAAGTGCATGACTTTGGGCAAAACTGGGAGAAACGGGTATTTTTTTGGTCCCTTATGGTTATTTTTTATCCGTATATTGTTATTTTTCCATGACTTAAAAAATTACACACAGTGTTATTTTGCTTTAATGAAACTTGTTTAGAGCTACTTCACTTACTTTGCTGCATCTTATTGCGTAGCGCATAATTGGGCGCTTATATTTTTAAATGTACCATAAGCTTCGCAAAATTATAAAAAAATGCATTGGGAAGGGTATTGTAAGTACTGAATTCTGTGGACACCTCGAACAAAGATAAGTAGTTAATCAGCCGCAAAATAAGAAATGTTTATTTATCTTTACAGGTAAGTAAAGTTTTTGCTGGGTAGTTATGCCAAATCTTATCTCAATATTACCATCTTTATTAGATATTTTCGCCTTAAAGTGAACCTAAGGACATGTGGTCAAATCTAATGCTACCAGCACAAAATTTTGCCATGACATATTTATTCTCTTGTATTTATATAAAATGTTGGCATTGAAAACTTTTTTCTGGAGTAGTACTTCTATGAAAATTATGATCAAACACAACCGATTAAAAAACAATTTGGTAAGGTTATTAAGGTTTCAATGCAATAGTTTTTGGGCTGAATTAAATTTATTTTATTTACTTTGAACAGACTTCATCGCTCCAATAATTAAAACGTACGACCAAAATTCCACTACAGTATCTCTAAGATTGCGAATTGTTGTCTGTTCATGTAAACTTTGTGCGCAAAGCAAATTCCACATGAACATTAATTAATTTAGAAATACAATATAATCTGATTCTATCAGGGGTGTCATGGAAATCGAAAACGTAAAACGAAAAAATTTTAAGAGTCGTTTTTCAATTAGGTTTCTGTAATAAAAAAAATTATATGGCAATAATTGTACAAAAAATGCGCTATTAAACAGAATTCTTTAACAAAAATTGTAAAAATTAGATTAAAAGTTTAATAAAGAGGACGGCCAAATTCTTTCGTTTTACGATTTCGATTCCCACGAAACCCCTGTATATGTTGTAGACATCAGCACAAACCCATTATACCCTCTCCACCAATGGTAGAGTAGGGTTTAAAAACGAGAAATATAAAGAAGGGAAATAAGAATGTTGTTAAATATTTTTATCCATTTTTTATTTAAGGCAATTTTTTCCTACATGTAAGAAATACATGTGCTTTTTTATTAATATAAAGAGAGTTATCGACATTTTATTATAACATTTCTTTTAAATTCACATGGTCTGAAGTGCAAAGGGTTGCTTTTTTATTTTATGTGTTAATATTTATACAAATTATTCATTACTTTGAGGATAAAACAGTGCCAAAGTTCTACATGGAAATTTTTCTGGAAAGTTGCCTTTTTCTTTATAACTGTAGTTTACTTTAATGATAAGGAATTTTAAATAATTTATATATTTTCACCATATTTTAAGAGATAAAAATTAAGATACTACCGAGAATTAGATTTTTTAAGGCGTAATACTGGCTGAGTCGGATCATTTATACCCACTAGCGAGAATTTAATTTTTTGAGGAGTAAAGGTACTCCATATGAGCTCTGTGATAAATAATGAACAAACCCTCATAAAATCTATTACCTTTATTTATAGCCTTATAAGACAAATAGGCAGCATTGACATAATGTTTTTTTTTTAATTAAGGAAAAAGATGATTTTTAATTAAAAAAGTTGTAAATAACAAAAAACAAATTATTTGCTTGTTTTTAATTTAATTTTTTTGGGAGTTAAAATTTAATAAAAATTTTACAGGTGATTTTTCTTAATGGAGAATAACACCAAATTTAGAGTCACATTTAATTTTATTTTAAGTGCCATTTTAAATTTTGTTTGGGTAAATTTTCATTAAAAATATCGAATCATATTACATTATGAAAATAGCCCCAAAATTGGAGAAAATTAATTTTTTTGTTGCTGAAAAACTAATAAGCGTTGCTCCTCCGTAAATTTTTAGTTTTTAAAAGTTAAGTTCAATACTTTTTCTTTAAAATTTTACCAATTTGTCATGTAAACTATTACCGAGTCAAGTGTGAATGAAGCTATTTTTTTGTTATAAGTATTTCATCGTAAGTTGTATTTACAAAATATTTATGAAATTCAATATTAAGTAAATAAAAAGTTCTAATGCAATCTTGCTAACTTAGTATCTCAAGGATACGAAAGTCATATCCTGCTGTGATAAATACAAATAAAAGCACACTCATTCTTAAAAAAACTTAGACAAAAATGCAAATAAATATTTTTATTTCTAGGTAAATGTAATTAAATTAATAAGATCTAATTTAAAAGAAATTTATTTCAAAGTAATGAAATGCAGACCGCAAAATTTTAATAATTTTTGTACATAAATTATAGGACTAATAATCTTTTTTTTTTGTTGCAAGATATTTGCTTAAAGAATTATCAAAATAATTTTCTTGGGAATACAAAATCATTTAAATTTTCTTTAATAATAATTATTTGTTAGAAGAAGGAAAATTAGATACTGTTTTTTGTTAAAAAAAATGTTGTTAAATTGGGTTTTTTTTGTTTAAGAAAAAAAAACTTGTTATAGAATGCGTAACAAAGAAATGCATTTGTAAAATAATTTTTCGATACGCTTTCATTAATTTATCGTGTTTGGGAACATAATTTATTGAAATACTCGAGTTGCTTTCATAACGGGAATGAATTACATAAATCAAACTTGGTTAAAAGAAAGGATTGGAATTAAGGTACAGTTATACACTCACAATATTATTACAGTAACGAACTGTATTTAATTTATGAAGTATTCCATTCAGTCATTTTTAAATAAATAAACATTTAAAATTCCAAGCAAATTTATTTTTAACTGATGCTAACAGTTATTCAAAAACCTAAGTGCATATTAATTCGGATTTTCCGTTGCAGTTCTTCTTCTTTATGTAAAATTAAATTATAACATTTAACAAGTAACGAAAAGTTCGTTTAATTTTTACTGTCAAACATTTAAATACGAATTCCTAAAAACAATTGAATTATCAATTATTTTATATAAATTAACTGTCAAACAATTAACTAAATATTCCGTAAAAAAAACAAAGGAAGATTCAGTAATTTGTATAAACTAGTTTGCCTAATGGTCGAAATTCGGCCAAAAATTTTTTTTTATTTAATATGAAGAAAATATAGTGGATCGATTTGGCGACGGACCAACCTCCGGTTAATATGCCATGTTCCACGTGAGCGGTGGACAAGCAAAGAAAGATATCATTCTTAACTGGTTTGACTGTGCCGATTTATATATAAGATTTATAATGTCGAATTATAGACCAATATATTTTTTTTTATTATTTGATAATTGAAAAAAAAACAAAATTTTTATTTATGTGTTTTGCAAATGTATTAGTATCAAATTTGAGCGCTTATAAAGGCTCAGTTAGTCTTTACATTCTGTTTCTGTTGCTGTCACTTACAATTACTTAACAAGTTTTTAATATTACAGATTGGACCGTAACAGAACAGAAAAACTAATCAATTTCACAGGTTTTTTAATAACAAAAAAAAAACAGCTGATTCGTAACAGAACAGAAATTAAGGCAAAATTCTGCCTTAACTCTGAAAATATTGAACAGATTTTAGTAAAATATATTAAATATAAATACCTTTCAAATGCTGTATTTTTTTATTCTAGTCCCTTGCCAAACAGAGGAGAAAGGTGTTCTTAACTGTTTTGCCTTTGCCGTTTTACTAGATTAACTATCAAAAAATTAACTACATATTCCGTAAAAACAAATAAACATGCAGTTATCTTTTTAGAGGACCTTAAGGTAATAAGAAAAAGGCGCAGAACGGAACAAGGAGTTCTCTAGCATATCTGGATAAGATGGCCAAGAGAGATACTTCAATATTCTACGCTAGGGATAGGTACCTTCTGAGAAGGTACCGACAAAGCGTCGCTAAATTTGAGAGAATTTACGGCCCTGTTAGTACCGTGCTTGGATGGCCCTATTCTTGGGGGAAACAGAGGGATGAAGCCGCCGACCCGGACACTGCTCAAAAGAGTATAGGGCCAGTGGCGACGTCAACCTGCCGTGGAGGTAGAGGAAGGAGGGGTTGCCCCGATGACCAAGGCGATCACGTCTTCGGAACGAGCTGCGGAGGACAAGGGGGCGATACCCAGGACAGAAAGCAAAGTGGCTAAGGCAGCGGACACGGGGAAGAAGACTGGCAATCCGCCGTCCGATTCCACTAGTGGCTCTCGTAAGGGGGCCAAAAGGGGAAAAGGCGCGGGCTGGAACAAGCCTTCTAAACCAATCGTGCCGAAGTCACCGAGCTCATTGATGAGGGTTGGTACATCTCCGGCTGAAGCTCTTCATGGCTCTAATAAGGAGACCATTAAGAGGGTCAGTTCTGGGGATGATCAGCCTCCTTCATCGACTAAAAGAGTGAAGAAGTCGACGAGCATGGAGGGTCATCTGCAGGTGGTTATCATCGATCGGAATGATCCGGATGGGAGGATCAGTGCAGAGCTATTGAACTTAAAAAAAGGTTACTTTTTGTTTGACCTCTAATGGGTTCAAAAGCCCACTATTTTTTTTGCTGACGTTCAATATCTTAAAAAAACTACTCTTCTTAAACTTTAAAAGCTTAAATAAATAAATATCTCAGCAAAAACACTTAAAAATCCATAATAAATATACAAGTTTTTATACGCAAATATTCGATTTAAAAATGTCTAGAAGAAAATCTTTTATCACAAATTATAAAACTTAATATATTGACTTTTTTCCTTGTAAAAATATAAAAGCCATCAGTTAAAAATGAAATCATAAATAAAAACTTTATCAATGAAGTAATAAAGTGTGTGTGTGTTTTAGTGATAAAAGAAATTCAAATTTATTCACACAAGCTGAACTTTTCTATTAAGACAATGGCAAAAACAAGTTTCTTTTAGATCCCCTTAACCAACAAACCAGCATCTTCCTTAATATTTACGAAAGAACTATCTATATCCAAGAAAAAAGGAGCAATAATATTTGTAACTTATTTTTGCAGCCAACAAAAAATACACAAAAAAGCTTTTAAAATAAAAATGTCAGATTTTAAGTTGCAAAAGCCTTATTGAATTTCTAGTATTTAATCATCCATAAGATTGACAACATAATTATATTTAAATAATGTATGTGAAAGCAATGGCCTTGAAACAATTTAGAAAATTTTAAATTTTTTCTTTTAGATTTAAACAAAGAGAATATATGTATGTATGTATTTCATTTATGTAAAAACATCAAAAATATTATCCTTGATAGCTAAATGTTTGAAGACAGCTTACATTTTTGTACTTCACTTCACTAGAACGAAGATACGAATTTTCTACAGCAATGTAAAATCTGTGCTCTAGTACGGATGCGAATTCTTGACCGCCACGCCGCTTCGTAGAATATTAATGGCCATACCCTTAGGAAGCCACCAGGCGACATTAGTAGAAATGCTTTAGACTGGATCTCCCAATGGGCCATTCGAATAAAGAGACGATTTGAAATAAATTTCATCTCCTTTCTCTTTCTCCTTTCTCCTTTCTCTTTAGACTGGAACTCCCAATTGGCCATTCGAATAAAGAGACGATTTGAAATAAATTTCTTCTCCTTTCTCTTTCTTTGTGAGGTATAATTTGCGAATAACCTTACAAAAAATGTACAGCAGGGCCGGAATGTAATAAATAAATGGCTGGATGCCTAATTTTTATGCCTTATCCCACTTAAAGTATGGAGGTAATTATAAAACGACACAGGAAACAGTTAGCGCAAAATAGTTTTAACCTTTAAATCACCGTCAAAAAAACTTACATTAGTTCCCATCGGGTGTGGGTTTTCACACATATGCAATGTCTTTGTATTTTACTGTAGCAACATAGTTCTTTTACAATAAAACAAATGATTTACGTAGTATTAATACATTTTTATTTTGTTTTGTATTACATTATTTTATCTCCAATACATTTTTCACAAACATTGCGGTTATGGGCACGCTCACAAACACCATTTTTGCAAAAACAGCATATCGAGCCCTAACCGCGAAAATAACGTAAGCGACATAATTTTCAATTTTCGTTTGTTTGAATAAATAACTATATTGGCAACACTTGCATCATCTCCTAAAATGTCATGGTCACAAAGGGTACCGTTACGATTTTATAGCAGAAACAATTTTATTGTAAGAGACAAATTTCATACAAAATTTATATGAAATAAAATAAATTTTTGGGGCTTACGTTATTTTCGCGGTTAGGACTCGATATCGTTTGGTGAACGTTTTTTTTATATTTTGATTTCTCGCTATAACAAATATGACATCAAGATTTTCCTTTGACTATAGAAGGAATAGTTTTAAGGGGTTTTAAAGGAATTTCGAAAGATCGTAGTGAGCTTTGTAGAGCTCCAGAAGGTTTGCGGATTAGTGCAAGGTGGGACTGAATTATTGAGCCGCTGGGTTAATCCACTGAGTCTTTATGGCTGAAAGCAGAAAGAAAAGATACTGCTGATTTAGTTCTTGGTAAGCCCTTTCGTATTGCCATGTAAGGCTTTGCAAGAGATATTCCCAGCTCGCGCAGAAAAACTTGACGTATAATGGCTTATTTCTTTTCCAATTTGGATTTATATCTCTAAATGTAATGAACGCATTAAAACTGAAATGTCAATCATATTTAAAAAAACAGCAGCATACCATTGATTTGTTCTTCTTTTCGAACTATAAAAAGATAACATTTTGTCTACTGTATCCACGCCACCTAAAGAATGAAGTTTAAAAGCTGAAGATCAATAGCAACAAAACAAACCTTTGAATTTGTTATAGAATGATTTTTGGCAATTTTTTCACATCAGATTCCACGTTTAATAATTGGCTCCACGTTTTGTCTTTGCATATATGTTTGACCACCTATGGATTATCTTTTCAATAGGCGGTTGAAAAAACAACGTAAAATATCTAGTTGTATTTGTGTTCAAATTTATAACATTTTCATTCCCAATATCCCGATGCTATCATGAACTGGTTGGGGATTCCAAACTGTACCGTCTTTTAAAACGATTAATGGATCCACTCCTGTATCAGGGGGTGGAACTTCTATTGCGTCGATGGCCTGATTTTGACCACAAAGCTCAAAATCAGCTTCAGATATTTCCGAAAAATCTTCATCGTCAAAAACGTTCAAAATTGCTTCTAGTTCTTCGTCGGTTAGATATTTTAGCCTAGCCGTTTTATAATTATGAATTAAAAAGAAAATTTATTACACTGAATGAACTTTTGCACTTAACTCAAAAACCTTTCACTCTAAAAGCAAACAATAAACTGACTTCTTCGTTTATTTGTCTACAAACGGCACTCATTGCTATTCATACTCAAAACAAAAAAGTATCGTTACTGATAAACCACAAACAAACAATAAAGATTTTATGTGTATTTTATATTAACATTTACTTTATAGAGCACACATACATACATATATATGTACATACAATATCAAAATATTCGCACTTGGCGATAGAAAATGTTGTCTCTGGTGCAAATTACAAGGAAAGTATGTATGTGTAGAAAATCACACACGAGGGTAACTTACGTAAGTTTTGAAATATTTCGTTACTAAAAAAATAATTTTTAATCAAAAAATGCGTTCTCTGTGCTTAATTGATATTGTTAACAAAGTCAAGAAGTTTAATTAGTGTTTATATCTCCAAAATTTGTTTGTCTATTGTAAAAAAATTATTCTTTTTGTGTGTTTTTTTACACAAGGGTGACTTAAAGATGAGGGATATTTTTTATTATATTTATATTATATTATATTTATTACTTTATTTTGATTTTATTAGTTTAATTTTTATGTATGTTATTGTAGATATAAAATATTTTTTATGTTTTTTGATAAACAGGCATGTTCTGAAAATCACTTTTTGTGAAAGTGATTTGAAATCACAAGAAAGGTGTTCTGGAAAAAAAACTTTTTTCATAATTGTGATTTTAAACTGGTAGGTTAAGTGTTCGCCGACCAAAGATTTCTTGCTATGTTTTTCCACCATTTCAAACCAAGTTAAAACTTTTGTGGTTTCCAAAACAACCTTAAATCACAAATGTGATTTTAAAATCACATGTGATTAGAAATTTTGTGATTTTCAGAACATGCCTGAACGTATTTTATACCATTTCATCACAGTAATAAATATATTACAAAATTAAGCTTGTTTTTTGGCATCATTTCAAACAAGCCAACGTAAAACGCCATTAAAATAATTTTTGCAATTTTTTTTTTCATTATGTATAAATACATGCTTTGTGTGCTTGTGCTCTCTTTGTCTTTGATATTTTAGAGATGGGACTAATAAAAAATATTTTTAATAAACTTAAAATAAGACAGCATATAACGGGTTTTTAACAAGGACATATTGGAATAAAATAACAAATTTGCATTGTATTTGCTGCCATATAAGTAGTTAAAGATTTGGCAAATTTATTCGAAAGTCATACAAAAAATTAAAAAACAAGGAAATAAATCGACTAAGCGATTCTGTTTTTAAGACTGATGTTAAATATTTAGTCAATAAATTCGAGTCGATAGGCTCGTTGAGAACAGTTCGTTTAAGTAAGAACAGCTCAGCTGTGAGCCGCAGGGTTATTTTAAATTGGGACTATCTACAACCCCCACATGACGGATTTTGCGTAAGGATTTGATTTTAAGGCGATGCAACTTGCAACGGGTGAGGCCGGCTGACTAATCAATTCGACGAAGATTCCCTGAGTTCCTTCGAGTATAAGTAGATGATTTTTCTGGAATCTATTTTTTTCAGGCAAAGACTATTTTTATTTATCTAATTACGACTACAAGGATATATGAAATTATAATAACAGAGAGTTACACCGTATCCAAATAACTTAAACCCAAATCAGTAAACCTGCAATAGATGTAAGCCAAAAGCATCCTTATGAAACCTGTTTCTTTGAAATTGTAGATAACAGATTGACTACAACTTACTGCCGCGAAGTTAACGTCATGACTAGGGAAGCCATAAATATGCAATTACATGTTTTACCTTGTGCGACCAATGAAGGCAGAAACAATATATTTATCCGTTTTAGAGCTTTTTATGAATTTTGGCATCGACTTGTTAATGAATATTTTTGCATATTTCACCGTTTGCAGCATTTTTTGCATAATTGAAATAGTTCAAATAGCTTTTTGGCAGCATTTTTAAGTTTAAAGCGCATATTTTGCCCTTTTGAGGCATATTCTGATGCATATTAAATTTTTTTAATACCTACAAGAGCTTCGCAGCATTTAAAAAAAATTTTGTTTTTGAGAAATTTTGGATTTTTTGTTTTTAATATTTTTCTGTACACAGAAAAAATAGAAAATCGACTTTAATTAAACAATTCGTTCAGACAATTAAATATTTTACTAATTTTGCCCCTGCAAAGGAATTGATTATATCAATTAACGGAATTGTATTTTCGAGTCATGGGACACAAATTTAGTCAATTAAAAAATTAATTGCATAAACATAAAACTACACCACATATACACAAACATTTAATTTTATGTGTTTTAATTAAAAAAATTAATTGCTGCAAACAAAAAAATTAATTGAATAATTAATGTACACCAATTAATTATTTAATTGAATAATTTTTTGCAAACATTTTTTCTGTGTATACCCAATGTGTTGCTTAAATTTAAACATTTACCCCGTATTTATAAACGATCATTTAATTTAACAAACGTTTATTAAGGCAAATTTTCATACAAAAGTTGTTTTGTAATCCTTTATTAAAATTAAACATTTTTTATAAATACGGGCTTTAGTTTTTACTCGAAAATTGTAAGACAACGCAGGTTGTCATCAACGATAAATGCTATTTAAAACTTTATAATTTTATATACAAACAAAAATTAAGGAAAAATCAATTACCCAGTAAAAACTTCGGCTTCAAAATAATGTGTTAATTAGGGATGCCAAACGGGAAATCCCGAAATCCTGGGATTTTTCGGGACTGACAATTTTTTTTTATTTTAACAACTTTTATGTATGAAAAATGTTTATATGTATAAAAATGTTCGTTTATATTGAATTTTTATACTTTCTAATTATTCATTGTCTTATGGCCGTTTTCATATTACGCGATTATCTTTTTCCCCGAAGAAAAACTGCACATTAAAGAAATTTGGTTTTCTCAATGTCTCATTTGTTTTCTATTCTATAGCAAAGCTAATAGCCTATTTACACTTGAGCATATCTTAGAGGAATGCGTGGAAGATGTGGAAAATGAAAAAAAATTGTTTACATTTGTAACATCTTTCATCTTTCATCATAAAAATATTTATTTTCACGTGTAAGAGCGAATAAAAACTAAATTAATGATATTACTGTCCTGCTCTTTTCTATTTTTATCTAGTGATGGTAAAAAATTATTTGTTTTTTCTAGTTATGACACTAAAATAATCGAAAGATGTTGAATGAAACAACATGAGATAGGAACATCTTTTAAAGATGAAGCAAAATGTTGATTTTTAGCCCTGTATAATTCTTATGGGAAGATGTTATCATCTTTGCGATAAGATGAAAGATGTAAGATGTGAGCAAGTGTAAAAAGCCTAACCAGCACTCATCTACCAATTATTTATTTTTCTTTTATGTATTTGCCATACAGATAAATTCAATCAGCTGACTCCCACCTTTTATATGTATTTTGAGTGGTGTTGCCAACTGAAAACAATGTATTTTATCGCTATATTGAGAAACCCAAAATCGTTAACGGACACTTTATCAGTCTAATAAATTTATGTTGACATTAAGTACGTCTGAGTTCATGCTGCTCATGACTTATTGACATGATTCTTCATTTTTCTTCTTTAAAGGATTCATGTCATGTTGACGACATGCTTTTTATTTTGTATAGTCATATGTTTTATTTTGTGGTCGATAAAGTAGTTATTAACAAATATTGCTGATTTATGACAGTATTCATTAAAATTTTTAAAACCTAATAAAGGTTTACAAAACAAATTATTTATGAAAATTGTCAAGGCATAATTTGTGGTCATAAAAGTAAAGATGCCAATAATGAATTTAGCACACAGAGAATAAAGTTCGTATAACAATTTTCTAAAGATTTAAACAGATTTAGTAACGCAAATATTTGTTTGGTAAAAAATCCATCGACTGATTGAATTTTCTTTTAAGAAGAAGATATTGAAAAAAGAAAAATATTTATAATTACAGGATGAAATTGCCCTCTGCATTAATTCCGTACTGCAAAATCGTATTATTTTAAATGATATAAAAAACAACAACTACACAAGGACATGTTGAAATTTTTTGCATGCATTTCTTTTAATGTCATTCAAAAGTATAATTTTTTTTATTTTAAGGTTAAAGTCCCAACTATAATATGCTTAAGTTGGCATAAGAGATTGTGCGAATACATGAAAATCATGTGTCAAACCATATTGAACTTAAGGAAACTTTTTGTTAAGTTTTTTGAATCCGTCATTTGCTTAAGCAAAATACGAAACTTTCCGTACGGAATCAAATGTTTTTTAAATTTTTTTTGAATGCATTTGAGAGGCTTTCTGTTAATTATTGACAAAACCTAAAGCAAGCTAATACACATTATATTTGTCTTAAGGTACGTTTTGTTTTGTTTGTTGAAACAGTTGGCAAATAGTGTCAAATAAAATAAATTAATTCATGTTTTCCATGCGTTCAGACTTAAACAAATATTTGCATCAAAAAATTATTTAATGAAAGTGTTAAAAAATAAAAATATATTTCACAAATAGTAAAAATTCGCGCAGAAGCCTAATTATTTGTTTTTTTCTGTGGAACAGCATCTATTATATTGTTAGAACAGGAGTATGTAAAAGAAAAACAAAACTGGAAGACGAATGGTTAACGGAAACATGGCTAAAATTTGCGAAAAATTGGTAACAACCCCTAAAATATATAATTCGGTTAAAAACAAAATGTCGGGAAAAGAACAACAAAAAAATGTTGCAAAAACAGCGAAAATTCGCGAAAAATTTTGATATTTCAAACAAGCCATAAAATTGATTAAAAGTCCCTAAAAGTATAAGGAATGGCAAAAATTCAGTGAAAATTGCTAAATTAGCAAAAATTCGCAAAAATTGGCTAATAGCAAACCCTAAAATTTATTTGAAATCGCTAAATCGGCTAAAAAAAACAAAATATGTATCGGGGAAAAACCAAATAAAAAAATGTTGCAAAAATAGCGAAAATTCGCGAACAATTTTAAAATTTCATACAAGCCATAAAGTTGACTAAAAGTCCCCAAAAGTACAAGGAATGGCAAAAATTCGGTGAAAATTGCTAAATTAGCAAAAATTCGCAAAAGTTGGGTAATAGCGGCATGATAGCAAAGTCGAATAATTACACGGTGCTACAGTGTAAAAAAACTTGGAAAACGACATAGCGTGGGTTATTGGTCTTGTTGAGTACATAAAAAATTGTGTCAAAAAAATTCAGAAACACCCTCAAATTCAGAAGTTATTTTAAAAAAACCGTTTTCAGTGATGTTCTTCAACTTATCGACCTGTAACTGAGTCAGTTCTTGTCCGATTTTAATTTTTTTTAACGGGTTTGGAAAGAAAACTAAATACTCTTTAAAATGACGTGCATTTTTTATACATTTGTAAGTTATAACAATTGTTTTTGTTAAGAGTATCTACAAAAACAAACGAAAATTATAAACTTTTTTGATTTTAGGTGCTTTTCATTGCTTATTTTAATATGAAAGCTTATAAAAATTTATATTAACGTATGAAGAAAATTTAGTTCTTAACAAAACATGGTTTTAATTTTTCAAATCGGATAAAAATTGTATAAGTTATTCAACTTTTCATTAACACCTGTTTTTAGTATTTTCTCCCACCGCGCAAAACATATGAATTTAAAAAACAATTAACTATACAAGCAAATTTGTCAACTTAATAATTTGTTTGTTGTAATTTTACAGTTACGTTTTTGGTATTAACTAATGTGTGGTTTACAGAACACGAATTCAAAATTTTGTTTTTGTTTTAAATGTAAGTTGAACGGACGAATAAGGCGCTCGTGTTCTCTAAACCACATATTAATAAGTTATTGTTAATCTGTCTTTATAAAAAAAAGAACTGGAAGATAATACAGATGAATAGGTTTTAGTATGCCCTATTTTTTTAAATCATTAACAAAGTTTAGAATGTTTTTATATTCAATTTTTAGTTATATATATTTGGATAAATACACAAACTAATCGAATTTATTACCAACACAATGGCAAAGTTTAAATACTACCTTTTGGTGAAGGATATTGTTTTTAGATAAGAGTAAAAAAAGTGTAACTAGTTTAAAATGTGTGACAAGTGAAGTGATATTAATATTTAATTTTATTAAAATAAGAAAGTTTGTAATTTTTGTAATCCTTTAACAAAATTTAAATTTTAATTGTGCAAATGTTATGAACCCGAAAGTATTTGTACAAGCTGTTCCAGTATGCTTAAGAAAACTAAGTCCGAAAAGTTTATAAGCAAGCCTTTACCATTATCTTTCCCAATAATTTGGCATCATCAAATATTCCATAAACCATAAGACTGTTATTTTTGCCAAACAAACATCACTGGTTATCAATATAAAAATCGTGATAGCATTAAGTATGCTAATGTGTTAATTGTTACTAAGCCAGTATTAAGTGCAATTAAATGTTATGAAACTTTACATAAACAAAGTGATGATGAATCTGAAAACGAGGAATGTGATATGGAATATTTACCAAAATCGGCTGAGCCACATTTTGTGCAAATGCATATTTTTGCGATCTTGTGCGAAATTTAAAACTTTAGTAACTTTTGCAAATATAAACCGATTTTAACAAATGATATCTCGTTTTTTTCTACATAAAATTATCTTTAAAATACAGTGCAAATAAAGACAGGTTTTCATGGAAAAAAATTAAAACAACTCTTGTTGAATTTGAAAAATTAGGAAAAAAATAAAAAAAATTAGATAATTTTGAGAAAAACTCACCTAATTTTTTGGAATATATTTTTTATGAATACATTTCATAAAAGCTTAATTCTTTGCCTTTCCAAAACAGTTTGAAATTTTAAAATCGATCAAAAAATTTGTGAGTTAGAGGTACTAAAGTGCTACGACCTACCCTAAAACAGTTTTTTGAAAATAACTCAAAATTTTGAGGGTGTTTCAAAATGTTTGAAAACGGTTTTTGTATGTCCTCACCTAGGCCTACAACCTCCACTAGGTCGCTTTTCAAGTTCTGACAAAAAGTGTTTTTTTGTAGCAGTGTGTTATTAAAAATCTTTAAAACTGTAAAAAATCCGAAAACTTACTGGAAAAATTGCTTCTATCCGGTACATGGCTAAAATTATTTGTCGTTGTTTGCTCTTACAATTTTTTTGTAATATCAAATAAATGTTTGCTCAAAAATTACTAAAATATTTGATTTTTTGTGTTCACACTATGTTCACATTGGACAAATATTTGTTTGCCGGAAAATACTTTTATTTGCTCAAAATCAACTGTTATTTTATTTGACACTCAAAAATATTTTGTGTTCAGACTACGTTAATGAAATATTTGTTGTTTGCTATCAAATATTTCATCAGTCTGAACAGTCTTAAAAATAAACTTAAAAATAATAAACAAAAGTACATAAAATTATAAAACTAATTCATTTCGTTAAGATGCTAAAAATATATTCATTTTTGATATAAACTTTTATCTAAATGCATATTTATGTATTTAAATACAATCTATTTGCTTATGATTTAATATAACCCAGCTTCTGATGATTATCTGACTAGTAACAAAAACATCTACATAATTGTTAATCTTGGAATGAACCTTTTGCGACTCTCTGTAAGTGTCGTATAGCAATTACTGAGCTACCGAAATAAGAGCGTTTTGGAAATATGACAGTTCTATTTCCAATACAATTTCAATAAAACAAACCTGTAAAAAAGAAATTTCCGACAGGATGGTATTAATTTCGCGACGTTAAGGTTTATTTATATAAATTGTATGAAAATAAGAAATTTTGGCATGATAAATACGCTTGATGCCCATCTTTAGGTAGCTCAGTTATACGGCTAAGCATTTCGTAGGTTGTATAATAAAACCTACCTACCCTTATTTCTGGGAAATCCGCCAACAACGAAATTGGGAATTGATTTTTTAAATGTATGACAAAAATAAAAAATACAACTTTGTGTCAATGTTTAAAATTTTAGTTCCAATAAATTTAAGACGTTTATTTTTATGTCCGCTTTCAAAGTTATTTAAATTAAAAAATACGTTAGCGGTTTGCATTGCTCCCAAAATCTTTCAACCACAGAATAACGTGAACATCTGTTCTAAAATAGTCTTGAACATTTTGAAGTTCTTCTTTTAGGCTTGAGCTACTTTAATAGTAAATACTTAATTCCTTCATAGATTTATCAATTTCTTTAGGTAGACATAAATAAGCTGCAGACGATGCTAACAGTCTGTTCATCGGTTTCGAACGTTAACGTTCGCATAGAAAATTACATTTAAAACAAAAAGGCTGTAAGTTTAAATTATGGCATATACAACCATTTAAGAACAAATTTGGTAACAATTCTTTTAATCTGTCCCGAATACCACTAAATTGCCCCATCATAACATTGAAATTATCAGCCCTAAGCACAATCCTTTTTTCCAAAGGAATATTGTTTTTCCTCAAAATGACTACAACTTTGTCTGTCATTCCATAACATAACAAGAAAAGAGTCCTAAAAGTGACGTTGCGGAACCGTGTTATTTTTGAAATGAAAAAGTACACAGAAAAAATTATTGCCGAATTATTTTCAAGCAAACGATTGTTTGAAATTTTTTTTAATTCCTACAAATTTTTTTACTGATTCAATTAATATTTTTGTTTGATTTTTATTTAACCAACAAAAATGTTGACAACTTTTCAATAATATAATATACGCGCTATTGGTTTCAATTTTTCATAATTTTGTATTAAATATTTAACGCTCTTTAATGTTGTCGTTTTTTGCATTTTTTATTTGATCGTAAGCAACACTTCTTTATGTGAAATATAAGAACAAAAAAGAACAAAACACATACAGTTTATTTTTGGACGCTTTAAAAAAGTACAACAAGAAGAAAGATGATAAAATAGCGCGACGAGGTTATTAGTAAAAAAACAAAAAAATAGCAGGTAAAAAAAAGGTTTCATTCTTTTTTAAACAACAGAAACAACAACAACATTATAAGAAACAAAATAAATTTTTGGTTGGTTTCAAAGTTGGAAAAAAAAGAATGAAAAACAAAATCCCGTATTCAATTTTTGAAAACTGTTTACTTAAATACATCAAATACAAAAATAAAATGATGACGAAAAACATATCGAGTCGGTCTGCTGCCGTTGTTTGTTACATTTCTTCTTCTTTAGCCAAGGAAAGGATACAGCAACAGTGAGTGATGAAGAAAAACATTGTGTGTATAAACAAGACTTCGTTCAAAAATAATTCCAACAAAACATGTGTCTCAAAGCCAGCCGCCGCTCTGCTTCTGCCTTCATCTTCTCCTTCAGTGATAGCCTGGGTGCGCGTCATTGCTTGTGCAAAAAATTTTTGTTTGATTCAGCAAAATTATTTGTTTGAAATTTATATGAATTTCAGTAAACTTTTTGTTTGATTCTGTAAATTATTTGTTTGAAAAAATCAGTGTTTTTTTTAGTAAACAAAATGCAAATAAATTGTTTGAATATGCTAATTTGTTTGTAGGACCGATTTCAGACAAAAAATGTTTTGATACTACAAATTTTTTGTTTGAATTCGAAAAATAATTTTTTCTGTGTACTGAAAAAAATACCATAGTACAGAATTTTCCATCACTGATCAATATATTAAAATTAAACATAATACGAAAATCGAAATCTGAAATTTATTTTAGCATTTGTTTCCGAATATAAGAAAATTTGCTTATGTTCCCGGGAACAAAAGCCTGTAATTTAAAAACCCCATTCTGTATACCCTACTTCTATCAATTTGCAATCTGTTTTTACAGGTTGGCCAAAAATTACCGAAGGGGTTTGAATTTCAGTATTTTGCAAAGAAGACTTGGCAAATTTAAAATGGAGCAGTACTCAATTAAAAAACGTGCCCAAATTGTTGAGCTTTATTTTTTAAATCAACGATCCATTGTCTTGACTCGGCGTGCATATCGTCGTTATTTTAATGTGTGGGTTGGACCCTCAGAGTCAACAATAAACGTTCACCGGATTTAACCACCCCAGTCTGTTTTCTTTGGGGTTAATTGAAAGGAAAAGTCTACATTAATAAGCCAAGAACCATTCAGCAATTAAAAAGCAATATCCGCGACGAAATAAACAACATAACACCTGAAGTTTTGCGAAAGGTTGTGGAAAATGTGTTGGAAAGAGTACGAATGTGCGAAGCAGAAAATGGCCACCACTTGCGAGGTATTATTTTTCAAAACTAATCTTAAATTATTCCCCATTTATATACTGTATTAAAAAAAAATATTAATTATTTTTTTAATCCAAATTTTTAATATTTTAATTCGGCTCAAGTTCATCAAATTTAATTTTCATTAAATTATTTTTATGAAGAAAGGAATTTTACAACAAGAAAATTAATTAAAATTGTCATTGATAATCTTTCATTCTTGAACGTGGCCGTGGCTCGAACCCAGGCCGACAGGTTACCATGACATATATCGATCGCAACCACTCGATCTCCTCAGATGGATTTGCCGTCTAACACTCGCAGCCATCGACGACTGCTGACGTCAATAGTCAAACATCAATCCTTAAACCAAAATGTATTTTAACCTGTGGTAGATCGAAATTTGCTTTTTTGAATGATTATCCATTTTAATTGATTTTATATGTTTTTCCTTACTTCTGTTTTTTCCGTACTTATGTCAAGAATTCTTCTTGAAGTCTAACGTACATTTTTTGTTTTTTCATTTTGTCTTTCTTTTTCTTGTTGACCTTTTTCAGCTCAACTTGAAGGACAAATGTACACATAGAGCTCGTGCCTTAGCTTTAACAATAATTAGAATTGTGGTTATTTTGTTGAACTATTTATGGTTTCTTATCCAAATTTTTAATATTTTGATTCGGCTCAAGTTCATCAAATTTAATTTTCATTAAATTATTTTTATGAAGAAAGGAAGACGGCAAATCCATCTGAGGAGATCGAGTGGTTGCGATCGAAACATTTCATGGTAACCTGTCGGCCTGGGTTCTATCCCCGAACACGGTCAAGAATGAAAGATTATCAATAACAATTTTAATTAATTTTCAAGTTATAAAATTCCTTTCTTCATAAAAATAATTTAATGAAAATTAAATTTGATGAACTTGAGCCGAATTAAAATATTAAAAATTTGGATTAAAACCCATAAATAGTTCAACAAAATAACCACAATTCTAATTAATAATTATTTCTTAAATAAAAAGTTATAACGAATTATCGTTAATTTTGGACCACCCTGTACATATCCAGATGTATCAAAATAAGAAAATAAATTGCCAATAAATAGTCGGGTGTTAAAAGTCAATTCTATATAATAATTTTTTGTTTTAATTAATTTATTCGGTTTTTCGATATCTTTAATATATTAAAAGATATCGAGCCTTAACATTTTATACAATCCACAAGTTTAGAGCTCTATTAACAATGTTTTGATTCTTTCGTCAACTATGAAGAAAATTTTTAATGTAAAAGACAAATATTTTTCTGGGTAATTGTTTTGTTGAATGGTCCGTTCAAATAATCTAGTTTAAAACATTTTTGTTTCGTTCGGCAGCTCCGTAACCCAATGATATAACGACTGTCTATGCAAAACTTCCTAAAAGCATTACTTTTCAAACCGGATATATGGAAGCA
This sequence comes from Pollenia labialis, assembly GCA_949318255.1. NCBI lineage: Eukaryota > Metazoa > Arthropoda > Insecta > Diptera > Polleniidae > Pollenia > Pollenia labialis. Next base: position 76,575,957 of record OX439141.1, on the reverse strand, counting down.
TTACATTACACTTATTAAAAAAGCAAACCTGTCTTGCTATATGGTGCAGAATTCTGATCGTAGGCAGACGAAACAGGATTTGTAGTATTCGAGAGAAATCTACTTCGCAAAATATTTGGTGTTATAGTGAACAACCCTACATATATCCCGACATTGACATAGTTAAGCAGGTCCATGAATCAAAAAACAAGATTGCGTACTCAGCCAAACAAAAAAATTTTCAAATGCGCATATGGGCATTTCCAGCGAAAAGTCTACTTTTTGTCACGTAACGCCAAAAGTATTTTAAATTGTTTCTCAAAAAATTTTATATGTATCGTTTACTTTTTTATATTTTGGTGTAAAGCGCAACAAGCTCTACATTAAGTAACAAAAGGGATAACGATTGAACAACATGGTCCGAAAATACAACCTTATTTGCAATCTGGCGTTACATTAAAAAAAGTAGACTTTTAGCTGAAAATTCCCATATTTACCTTAAAACGAGCAAAGATTTTTAAATTTGATAGCTTGAAAAATAAATCTATATAAGTTCTAAGTTTACTAAAAAAGGTTTTGTACAAAACTTCTTGCTCAATTCGCAGTATTTTTCAGTTTTGTAATGCAATCAAAACCCACTTCCGTTTTTTTAACGTCACGCCAGGGCAGATTTTTGCTTATATCTGCAAATCCTTAGCGTCGATTACTGTAATTTTTTTTCTGAATGTAGAGCTACTTCATTACTTTGTATATATAAAACCCTTTTTACAAATTTGACTTCGTCATTTAATTTTTTTACATTTTGTGCTACAAATATCACAACACGTCAAAATGGAAATGCCCATATACGTCATCATAGAATGCAAATGAGTGTTTGTTGTAAAAAACGAGAGAAATTTGTTTACAGCACAAATTTTATGTCTCACAACAAAATACCGAACGTGCGCAATGCTTTATCTTGTTTTTTGATTCATGAAGCAGATCAACATAAACAGATGACGCATGTCAGCAGAATGTTTTGAAAGACGTACTCGAAGGAAGACGAATATCAGGTGGACGAATCCATGAGGAAGCTTGGCATTGTCAAGTTGGGAAATAAGGAATGATCTGACCTCCCGGGTTGTCAGCGACCAGCTATGTAAGTATTTAACGATAGTATAATTACCTGCAAACATAATCATTGTTTTAGAATATAATTACTTCCAACCATATTTTTTTCGTGTTCTTTTTCATGATATACACTGTGGTTTACAAATTATCCGGTGAACATTGTGACACAAATAATTTTTTTCACGAGAACATTTCTACACATAATATATTACGACATCACTTGTAAGAATTATCAGTTGTGGTACTAAAAAGTATGTTGTTATTACAGAAATTACTTTTTTCAAACATTAGTGAGTACGAAAAGTCTTGCTGAAAAAAAAACAATATTAAATAATTATCTATTATAACACAAGATACGAAAAAAAACGAAACCAGTGCACTGTACGGGACGGGGATAAATTACCAGCTGGTTGCTGTTTACACAATAACCCGTGTAATGTGGCCAGACTGTCGTCGGTGCTGGTATGCTGGCGTATCGCGCGGCTAAAGCTCGCCGGATGGAGGTGGTTCTTGCCGACATGCTGGCAATAATCCCGGGCACAACAAATTTAACTCATACCACCAAACAAAATTATTAATGAGAATCAAGACAAAAAGATATTTGGAAATCGACGCAGTTAGATTGTCACGACCCTATGAGACACACACACACATACAAATATAATTAGTCAGGTGACTGGCCTAATATTTACCCTCCTTGCGGGATCCTTAGTCCCACCGTACATCCTCCATGGAGGTTTACCCGGATGCCCCTAAACAGCCTTACTCACCGCTTTTGTTTAAATATACTCCATTATAACTATTTGAAAGACAAAACATCTCAAAAATTTCGTTTAAACTTTACAAAATTCATTATTAATTGGGGAAAACACAAGGTTCTTTAAAACAAATTCATCCAAAATTTTTGTAATTAACCTTTTAGGTAAAAATTTCACAAAAACAAATACTTTTAAGTTCTAGGAAAAGGTACATATTGATTACGTATTTAGATTGGGGGTTTTAATTCGAGTTTAAAAGGAAAACCTTCTTCTCTCTAGCTAATTTTCAACAATTTGTTACTTTAATTTTTTTTCTTTTGCTTTTTACATTACAATTTAATATACACCTTTTTTCCAGCTTCCGCAATAACTAATATTTCCCCTCTTGGTGACTACCTGCTTATTCTTTTCCTTTTCTACGGGTTACGGCTGCCGGCTCGTGGAGCTTCTTCCAAGATGTAGGTCGTTCGTCTAGGTCCGAAGTCCAGGAGTTTTCCGGTAAGTATCGAATTTCTTTTATACTTTTTTTAGGGGGTTTTTCTTTCTTTTTTCAGATTTTTTTGCTTTTTGTTTTTAATATTCAATTTTAGGGAATTTAATTAATAATCTTATTCAACCACTAATCTTGGTTTTTTTCCTTTTTTTTCTTCTACCCGACGATTTCTAGGCCGGAGCTCAACCCTACTCTTCGCGCACGTTTGGCTCCAAAATCCCCAAAACGGACTGGCTACTAGGGTGATCGATTATTCGACTTTTTTCAATAACCGGTTTTCGAATATTCCGAATAGTTGCTATTTTAAAAAAACCGGTTTTTGGTTAAGCATTTTAAAAATAACCGGTTAACCGGTTTTTATTCGAATACATAAAAATACAAAAATCAAATAAGTTTTTGTTATAAAAAGTTAATTAGAATAAATACAAAACAATTCACGAAGGTAAGGAACCAACAAAATACATACATATGACTTAAGGTATGTTCAGACCACAAATATTTGACGATAAAATCAAAAAAAAGCGTAAATTGATTAAACTTAAGCTTTATTTTTAACAATTTCTATTTATTTGCTAAACTTTATGTCTAAGATGATAATTGTATTTATGTAAAATGTAGTTAAGAAACCGTTAAATAATGTTTGCTCTAGCCCAACGTCTTGCAAAAGCAAACAATTCTTTAAGAAAATTAGTGTTTACGTTAGGAGTCAAATATTTAATAGGTGTGAACATAGCTTTAGAATTTTTGAAAAACTTTGGTTTTAAAAATATAGGAATTTAATAAATTTATTATATGACCTATTTTCCTAAATTTATGTTAAATGAGTTTTAATTTGTTGCTGGTTAAGCATGTCTATATGAATCAGTAAACTTCAGCCATATTTTTGAAAAGTGGTAAACAAAACCTATTATCCAGGATTATATATTTCAATTTTTTTTGTTTCAGCATTATAGAAACAATAGTAATATGAACATGCTTTTTGTATGAAATATCTGTCAATTCGTCGATCACACAATTTAAACCCTTCCAGGACATTTTTGATTCCTTCAATTTTGTTTTAATTCCTTGGTGTTTTAATAAATAAAACTGATGAATTTTCCCATAACGTTGATTCCGCCGGTATGTTCTTGTTCTAAGCATAAATATATGCTAGAAATACTTAAGAGTTTTTCATTCTTTATTGACAGCATATTTTACTAAAGTGTTATTTGCAGTCTCTTAAAAACTACTTGACCCTGTTAAGTATATTTATGTCAAGCTTGTAGACTAATTAAAAGTGATTAATAAGTCGTGACGTTAGAGAACCTTTGCAACTTATCATTTTAGGGCCGATTAAGCACAATTTTCTTTTAAGTCAGTTCGAAATATCACCAGAGATGACATCTTTATAAAGATATATATAGTATTTATAATACTGTCAAATTGTTAATTACTTTTTAAGCTAAACTTTTTTTGTAGTATTTTGAATTGTTTGTGGTTTTTATTACAAGAACACACGCTTATATAAGCGATTTGTATTTACATTGCTCATAATGTTTTTTGACTTTTGTTTCATTTTGTTTTGACATTTTTTATAAAAAATTTAAGTTTGCAAATATTCAATTAGAAAAATTCTTAAAATACGGAAAATGTATATAAATTACACATTACTAAAATAACCGGGTAATTTTACTAAAATAACCGGTTTATTCGATATTCGAAAAATGGACATTTTAAAATATTCGACTTGGTGAAAACTAAAATAACCGGTTAAAACCGGTCGAATACTATTCGATCGATCACCCTACTGGCTACCCGCGGTAAGTTAAAACTTCAAATAAAATTTACTAAAACATTTCCTTTTTCTAATTTTTCTTTAATTTTATTTTTAGATTTCTGTCGTGTCCGTTGAGTCGTCCAGGCTTACAGTTTCTTAAGTCAAAATACCTTTTACCAAGCACCCTAGCGTGGTGGTGCTGATGCAGCTGCTCCAGCGATGGATGAGTCGGAGTAGTTGCCAGTGACAAATGGCAGTGATTTGGTGGTACAACTCCTTTTTATATACTTTATTTATATTTCTTTGATTTGGATTTCACTTTTACGTTTTATTTTATTCAAAAATTTAACTTTTCAATCTAGTTTTAGATACTTCAATAAAATTTATATTTTAAAACAAACCACTTTGTTTAATTATCTTTCACTCCGGCCACTGGACTGACCATTCGTCACACCAAAAAAAAAAGAACGACATTTTGGTTTTCGGCGGCCAAGAAGCCTCGGTCATGCAATATGACGTCCTACCAAATTTCCAATAAAATTTTTTTTCAGCAATTTGTTTATATGTTTATATATTTATATATTTATTACATCTATCTTTCTCTTAACAAATACTTTTACCGTCCCTTTTCTTTCGTGGTAGGTGCTGCCAATCATTTTCGCAGCACCACAGGTTGCACATGACACCAGCAATAATAATGCCGATCATCCTAGATTGGCATGGAAATTCAATGAACACGATACAAAACAAGGCATATAAAATACAGTTTAGTTGTTTGAATTGTCTGGATACAAAATAATCACCTAAACAATCGAAAGAGGTTACATAAACCGGGGAATGTTTAAAACATAATTGATATTTTTAAGGGAAAATATGTAAAATTATGCAGTGTAAATGAAGTATTTCACTAACAAAAAAAGGGCAAAAAGTTGGAAAAAGTTGCAAAACTAGTCGATTTTGAAAAAGTTGCATTAAAAGTGTCAGATCGTCAAAAAGTATGCAAATTGCAACTAAAGTCGCACAACGGTAACGCTGTCAGGATTACCGGTAAACATTTTAGGAAAGGGTCACAAAAAGGGGTTTTTCCAGAAAAATGGGGAAAAAGGGTATTTAAATAAAAAAAGGTTCAAGTTTTGAAAAGGCTAAAAGACTAAAGTCGCACAACGGTAACGCTGTCAGGATTACCGGTAAAAATTTTAGGAGAGGGTCACAAAAAGGAGATTTTCCAGAAAAAGGGGGAAAAAGGTTATTTGAATAAAAAAAGGTTCAAGTTTTGAAAAGGCAGTATTTCCCATTTTAAAGAAAATAATATGACTAACGACCAATTTCACCAAGTTCAGTTATAATTAACTATGAGTTATAACTGTCAAATCGTATCGTTAACTGGAAGTTAAAGAGATAGTTAGTTTGAACTGAACTTGGTGAAATTGGCCGTAAGCAAACAAAAAACATTTTTTTAGGTGCACAAACAACTTTACTTTTTTTATGAAATGCCCTCCTGTTTTTAACACCTGATAAAAGGTTTGTTCTTTGAAGCTCATATTTTAATGCTTTTTATGTTATTTTTCGACATTTTCCTTTTTTTCGATATAGCGATATCAATAAATTTTAATTAATTGCATGGTGTAAAATTCCTTTCTTCATAAAAATAATTTAATGAAAATCAAATTTGATTAACTTTATTAAGCCTAATTAAAATAACAAAATTTGGATTAAAAAGATTTCAAAAAAATTTAAGGGTTCGTTTCTATTTTGCAATTGTTCGCGAATTTTAATTCTTAAAGCTTTTAAGATTTTTAATAATTAGACTTTGCTATCATACCGCTGATACCAAATTTTTGGTAATTTTCTCTAATTTGGCAACTTTTACCGAATTTTCGCCAATGCTTTTAGTTTTAAGGACTTTTACTCACTTTATGGCTTGTTTGAAGTTTCAAAAATGTTCGCTAATTTTTGCTAGTTTTGCAACTTTTCCGAATTTTTTAATTTTGACGTAGGTTTGTTGCTCTTTGAGACAATCGTTTAAACAATAGCCCCGTATATAAACCGAAGTAATTTTTTTTACTGGGCACTATCAACACATCGATTTATAAGGGGCGAAAAGTTAAATGCCATTATTAAATTTTTTAGAATAAAACATGCTACCCTTTTGATAAGCAAAACATTTTTAAGAAACGAACACCAAATTGCATTTTTTGTAAGTTCAATGTCACATTTTTTGTTAAACATAAAAAAAACCATGTTATTCAATAAATAAAAAATATATAATTAGAATTGTGGTTATTTTGTTGAACTATTTATGGATTTTAATCCAAATTTTTAATATTTTTTAATCAGGCTTAAGTTCATCAAATTTAATTTTCATTAAATTATTTTTATGAAGAAAGGAATTTTACAACATGAAAATTAATTAAAATTGTTAATGATAATCATTCATTCTTGACTCACCTGAGATTCGAACCCAGGCGGCTGGTTACCATGACATGTTTCGATCACAACCACTTGATCTCCTCAGATGGATTTGCCGTTTTACACTCGCAGCCATCGACGACTGCTGACGTCAATAGTCAAACATCAATCCTTAAACCAAATTGTATTTTAACCTTTGGTAGATCGAAATTTGCCTTTTTGAATTATTATCCATTTTAATTGATTTTACATGTTTTTCGTAACTTCTGTTTTTTCCCGTACTTATGTCAAGAATTGTTCTTGAAGTCCAAAGTACGTTTTTTTTCACTTTGTCTTTCTTTTTCTTGTTGACCTTTTTCAGCTCAACTTGAAGGACAAATGTACACATAGAGCTCGTGCCTTAGCTTTAACAATAATTAGAATTGTGGTTGGACTTCAAGAATGTTTTGTTTAATTCGATATAAGAATACAACTTATTACAATCATCACAGACTTTACGAAATAATTAAAAGTTGGCATAGTTTTTAGCACAATTTTTTTAAACTCATTATGTTATAATATCCTTATAAACGAACAGTTACAATTAAGTTATTCATAATGCTGTTCCAAGAGAAGCTTACTACGAAATCGCGGGAAGGGATACACGGAAAATCCCACTGATAACAAAAACTATTTTTTTAAAATTGCTGTAGTAAATTTAATAGTTGTTAGAGTTTTAAACAGTTGAATACAAGCCTTTTCGCCAAAATGTTTGGTGGTAACCAGTTTAAAATCGTACCAGTTCTGTTTTGGCAGGATTTACATCCAGTCCACGACCCTGGCACCATTTTGTTAGGACGTCCAATGCGGACTCCATTAGTTTAGACAATAGTCTGGGATCTTTACCCATAGCCGCAACTGCAACGTCATCCGCATACGCAACCGTTCTGCAGCACGTCCTTTCCATGGCTCTGAGTAGGGTATTTATATTCAGATTCCAAAGTAAAGGTGACATTACACCACCTTGTGGGGTGCCCCTAGTCACAACCTTGGAAATGTTCGAGGTGCCCAAGTTGGATTCAATACGCCTGAAGTGCAAGATACTGCTGACAAATTGAATGATCGCTGTGTCGATTTCCAAATGTCTCATAGCGTTTATAATCGATTCAGGTCTAACGTTGTTGAAAGCACCCTCAATATCTAGGAATGCAACTAAAGCAAATTCCTTGTAGTGCAGGGATCTTTCTATGTGGCCCACCAATGAGTGAAGCGCAGTTTCAATGGACCTTCCCTTCGTGTAGGCGTGCTGAGCAAGTGACAAGGAATTATGTCCTAACGAAGATCTAATATGAATATCCAAAATCCTCTCCAGTGTTTTCAGTAGAAAGGAGAAAGTCTTTAGCCATAGTGTGAGATGTCTTCCCGCTCTTGGGGATGAAGATGATCTTATGTGTTGTCCAAGTTGATTGGGCATGTGAGAGACTCAGGCAGGCTCTAAATATTGCCAAAAGCCATGGCATCAATATTCCCAGGTTCTTCTGGAGATCCGCTGGGATAATACCATCCGGGCCTGGAGATTTAAAGGGATGGAAGCTTTTGACCGCCCATTCCACACGATGGCGAGTTATCGGAATATTAGATATATCCCGGGCGCCACTACATGTTCCCTCCCTAGGCACATCATCAGTGCAACCTGGAAAGTGTGTATTCATCAGGACCTCAAGGGTGTCCCGACTGTTTGTGGTCCAGGATCCATCCATGTTTCGTATACACGATGAAATAGCTGCTTTAGAGGATAAAATCTTACGTAGCCGACTTGTCTCCGAGGAGTTTTCAACGTCGCTGCAGAATTTCCTCCATGACTGTCTCAGGCCTTCCTGATAAGATTTTTGAATCCGTTTACTGAGGACTTGTAATTGTTCTAAACACCATTACGTTTTGCCTCATTAAAGAGTTTCCTGCTTTCTTCCTCACCTCACCTTCCCTTCCCTTCCTGGCGATTCTCTTACAGGATTCGTTTGTTGCCTCAATTAAGACACCAGTCAATGACTCCACTTACACTCTAGCCCAGACGTGTAGATGATAGTAGTAACGTCTAGATGGCTCAAGAAAGTTCGCCTCTATAGTTATTAACATTGCGCATTATCTATATTGCTGAATTAAAATTGAATTATTATGCATTATAAACTAACGTATACTTTTAGGTGTTACAATAAATTAAGATAACTTAATAACGATTATTCTAGTATTTATTGGAATGATGTCGCAACCTGTCATGTCAAAAAACTTCAAATAAGTCAAAATAAACTACTCAAGATGATTTACAATCTTCCACGGCATTATTCGACTCAACGATTGCACTCCATAAACAGTATCGAAATGGTCAATGATAGAATTCACATTTATGATCTCACAATTATGATATCAGATGTCAATTTTCTGAATATTTACACAATAACGAATTGTCAGTTAGCTCGTAGTTTTAAGTTTTATCTTAACATTAAAAACTTTCTTTTTTTTTATAATTTAAAAAGTTTTGTGTTACTTTTTTCATAAACATGAAAAAAAATTGTAAAATATAATATTATTATACCTTTTGTAATTAATTTTCTAAGTAGAAAAGGCTAATTATCGCCAGAACTCTTTAAATTTGTATTATTACTTTGTAAATATGTATCCATGTTATGTAAATAAATAAATTGAATTGAATTGAATTGAAATTCTAGTATTTACAGTGTGGTTGAAGTACAATTATGCACAACAATTTTAACATTACATATGTACATTAATTTTTACACTAGAAGTGTGCATAACTAATAAAATAACTAACAAATACTAAATAACTAATCAATACCATATAACTAATAAATTAATATAATTCTTAACTAAAGCTATTTTCGTAACAATATAATTGTACAGCCTTCTGTTTAGCCAAAACAACAACAATACAAAAGTTAAATGTTTTCTGGGTAGTATCTGTTGGAAAATAAATTTAGAATTCGATTAATACATATTTACTGGCGCTAAATAGATTTTTATATACTCCTAACGTAATAAGGACGATATTAATGGGAAAATAATACAGATGTAAACACATGCCCACATGTGCCTAGAAAATCCCGTTAACACCAAACTTACATAGATATTTGATTAAGTTTATTAATAATTACAACAAAAACACTTTATTATGGTTTTGTTTTATGATTGTTTTTGTTCGTTTGTTTCTCCAATGTGTTCAAAAATCCAATAGAAACACGTGTGGTATTTTCCTAAAAATTACCTTCTTTTAAAAGATCCCTTAACATCTATGTATGTATTTACAGGGTCCTTTACATTTTGTCTCAATATGTTTGGTATTATTGCATGTACGTGTCTGTTTATGTAGGTGTATGTGAACATATGTATATACATACGTATTTGTGCTGTTTTTCATCTGGTACTTCAAAGTAGAATTTTCACGTAAATCTCAATGACCTTCTATTTTGTTGAAAATAAAACGTGAACATCTATAGTAGTTTATGCCTAAGCTTCTGTTCTATCTCGTTTTATGACAGCTTATATTTGATTTTTTGTTTGTTTGTTTATCTATAAGTATCTGCTGTTTATATGTGAGTAGACAAGTGTAAGTATTTGTTTTCCAATAACCTCAAATATGTACGTGATTCTTTTAATGTTCCTATTTGTACTGGTTGTTTCATCTTTTGATTGTTTCTCTTTTTTGTTGATGTTTTTTCTTTGCTAAAAAAATTTCGAAGTCTGACAATGTATGCAAGAATGTATCCAATTCGATTCAATGATGTCTGGCGAACCGTATAAATGAATAAACAACTTAATTTAGGAATACAAAGCTTATGTAAGCATTGTAAAGAAAATGTAACAAAATGTGGCCAAGGAGTGTTAGAAAAACAAAATTCTTACGAAACTTGAAGAAATTAATTTTTTTTCAAGCAAATTTACATTAATGGACTGTGTGTTTGGGAATGTAAAAAATTTAATGGAAAATATTTTTAAACTAAGTTTTTTTCATAGAAGTTTACTTAACTTTCGGAATTGTTGTCTTTAAGTTATTCAAAGTTTTGGATTTCAGTAAACTTTAATTGTATTCTAATGGATAATAAATCACTGATGGTTTAAACGCTGGTTTAGTTAAACTAAGCTTGAATTTATATGTAGTTTAAACTCAACAACTATAATTCAGTGTCCCATGTATTATATGTTGTTAAAAAATAATTTGTGGCAGCACTACGATAAATCTTATCAAATTCAAAAAAAAATCTGTATTGGCAGTTTAAACGCCCAATTTTATGTGTTTAAATATGGTTTATATGTTTGGTGATTTATAGATTTGTTGGTTTAAACACATTTTGAACAAAAAGAGTGTCTTACTTGCTCTGATTTTTTAGCCCTAAGAAACATAAATATCAAAGACGTCGCACAGTGCAAAATTTCTTGAGTTTAGCGGAACTTAATTATTTAAACCATGTAAACCAGTTCTATTTGTGATTTTTTTAAATTTTTAATAAAAATGAATGTGTTTTTCTTAAGTCTTTGAGTTGCATTTTTTTTTTTTTTAGAAATGATGCTAAATTTCGACTGGATTCCCACCACCTTTTTTGTATTTTACAAACTAGCGCACGAACTGGTGCCTTAAAACTGCACAGAGCGTCAGAAGTTAGCACTGGTAAGCCTATTTTTTCCAAAACAAAACCAATGATGGCGTCCGATGTCGGTTCTTCCTTCCACTTTTACAAAATGCAGTTATATGAAATTTGCAAAGTCATTCTGGAAAAAGTTTAATTTAAAAGAAGATCGCAAAATATCGCAGAAGATATTTTGTGTTCCCAATAGAGGAAAAACATACCTTTAAAATGTTGTGGGTTTTAAGATGGTATTATGCGGTATCACCTTTTAAAGTCTCCAACGAAGTTAAAAAACTAAATTTACTTACTTCTTAAAAATCACTTTTTTAACGAACAAATCACACACGAGTACGAAACGATTTTGCAATTATTTAAATGCCAATAATTGACAATTTTCTCATAAAATAAATTATGTAAAAATCATGGTCTACTGCACTGCCGTTTGACTGCACCACTCTATTAACTGAAACAAATCGAAAATCTTTCTGTATGCAAAAAGTATAATTAAATAAGAAATGCAACTTGCAGGTGTATTTTGGAGTTGTTTCGCAGGGTAAATACCCAAACTGAGTATGAGGTTTTTGAGGTGGGATATTAAGCAACCGCAATAATGAGTAATCTTATGCATTTTATGTATTTAAAAAATTTAATAAAGTTCCGCTAAACTTCCTGAATTTCGCACTGTGCGGCGGCATGAAATAACCCCCCAAAAAAATATTGAAATAACCCCCCAAAAGTTTGTATAGAGCACAACAACAACGGTTTTTTGTGGATTATTTCTTTTTGTTTATGGTGCTATTTCATTTTCTTAATTGGCGGATTATTTCATGTGATATAATTCCCCAAAAAATCATTATGAAATAAAGCTCCAATATATTTTTTGGGGATTATTTCATTTTTAAATTTATTACGAAAACTTTTTTGGCGCCAGTAATTTTTCATATATGGTATAAGAAACACCGCCTTCATTAACAAAAGCTTCACTGTATAACCGGCATTCGGCCGGGCGCTAGAATTTTCTCCTCTATGTAATACCAAACACCGTCTTCGCTAAGTGAACTCCTTAATTTGGGCTTGCGCTAGGCCTAAGGTCGCCTATGCAGGAAAGCTTTAATTAGCGAAGCCGGTATTTGTTATAGCATAGAGGAGGAAATCCTTGCGTCCGGTCGAAGGCTGGCTATGCCGAGAATATTTAGTTAGCGAAGCCAGTGTTTGTTATACCGTGGAGGAGAAAATCCTTGCGTCCAGTCCAAGGCCGCCTATTCAGAAGAGCTTTAGTTATCGAAGCCGATGATTGTCATATTATAGAGGAAAAAATCCTTGCGCTGGGCGTAAGTCTCAACCATGCTATCTATCATCGCATGATTCCTTAAACCAAAACTGTACAATTAATTGTATTATCCATATTGGGGTCTTATTTCATTCCAGAAATCGGGGTCTTATTTCATTTCTGTTTGGGGTGTTATTTCATTTTCAAAATTGGGGGTTTTTAGCATATAAAATACGTATCACACTTTGGCAGGTTATTTCATTATTTTCTTGGTTAAGGGGGTAGATCTAGATTATATTAGAAACGCCTAAATAAATATTTTATAAAAATTAATCAAAAATATCTTGCAGCAATTGAAATCATCTTAATAAATTTTAATACACTATCTGTCCATATTTTGCTTTAGCTCACCTTGATTGAAAAAACTTGTGTTTTATAGAAATGGACTTAATTGGAAAGAAAATTTTAGGCAATTAATGTTAAAATATGATTTATGCCATGTGGCTGCCCCGGCTAGCGCGTAGAAGGCGCAATCTGGAACACTTTTGGCATTTCCGGTTTTGAAGACATATAAGCCAATGACTCCGCCAGCCTATAAAGCGCACCAAACTGTAATTTTCTCTGGATGCAATGGTGTTTCGAAAAAAAGCTTGTGGATTCGCTTCACTCCAAATGCGACAATTCTGCTTATGACGTACACATTCAACCAGAAATGGGCTTCATCGGAAAATAAAATTTTGAATGGAATTTCAAAATCAATATCAAAAACACCCTTTATATTGTTCACCTAACATTTGCTATAAATAAAACAACTCTCACAAACAGACACTACAAAACATCTGCACTCAGTAAACAAAATCAAACTCAAAAGTAAATTATATGTGTCACTTGTATAAAGAGTATTTTGCCAACACGAGACACTAAATTTCTTTTTTGTATCAGATGTTTGTTTTTCTGTCACAAGAAACACTTTTTACAATTTTGCCAACACGAGACACTAAATTTCTTTTTTGTATCAGATGTTTGTTTTCTGTCACATGAAACACTTTTTACAATTTCCAAATAAAAAAATAATAAAAAAAACTTTATTTTGTTTTGTTGAGCATTTCCTGTATAACAAATTGGAAAAGTATACTTTTTGGAACAGGATTTACAGGGCTTACGATACATGTACTCATTCTTACACAAGAAAAAGGAAGGAAAGACACACGTAGATTAATCTGGAAGAAAAACAATATCTTTTCCCTATTATTACTTTAATAAATAATGTGGCTGGATATTTTAGGCTTTTTTGGTAAATATTAATACTTTTTTTTTGCTTATGAGTACACAGAAAAAAAAATTTTTAAATCAAAAAGAAACAATCTTGTTTAAAAAAAACCGCTTGAAATCGAGCCAAGCTGGTTTTTTTATATTAAAAATTTTTATTTTTATTTTAAAAACTGCAATGTTTTTAAAAAAAAATGATAATCAATTTCAATAGAAAATTTACCATTTTTGTATTAAAAATTAAAGATTTGAAAACAAGAATATATCACTTTTAAATCAAGAATGTAATATTTTAAAATTTAAAAATGTGTAATTTTAAATTAAATAAATTAAAAATTTTGAAGGTGCGTTGCTTCTTACTTATCTTTATACCAGGCAATAAGTAAATATATCAACTAAGAAGGAATTATTAAATTTTTAAGGTTTATTACAGTATAAAAATATACAGCTTATGCACGTAATTGCTCCAAATATAGATCTAGCTGTGTATAGATATCTATGGTGCAATGAACTTTTCATAATTTTAACACGTATGTTTTACCCATTGGTCAACCTGTAGTGTATTTTACACCATCGATTCTTGAAAGTTAATTTAAAAAATTAATAAAAATACAAATGCTGTCATATTTTAAAAGCAAACTTAAAGGATAAATAACGTAGGCAAAATTAACGTTGAAATTACCAAAACAGTTTTATCGGATAGGTAAGGTACGAACACGACCAGGGGCCTGATTCTGGCAGTCGTGATCGAGTAATTTCTCGATTCGAAAGCAATTTATTATCTAATTATTTCAGTCAATACTGAACGAATCGGAATTATTTTTTCAGTGTTATAAAGTATTAATTTGAGTTTTACAATACTGGAAAAATAATTTCGATTCGTTAAGTATCGACTGAAATAAAATTGCTTTCGAATCGAAGAAGTACTCGATCACGAATGCCAGAATTAGGCCCTAGATATCTGTTTATAGAAATTGCGGGCGTTAATGCAACTTATACAACTTAGATATTATTTACTGACGTGGCTGAAAATCGTTTTCATTGGCCAAAAATCTGTAACTTTTGAACCGAAGGAGATATTTAAGTTAAATTCGACAGATAGATTCTTAAACTTATCTCCATTTTAAATTTTAGTAAAATCGGTTGAGTAGTTATTGGGGAATTAAAGGGCAAAGTGGAACTGAAGATTTTTTTAACTTTAGTGTGAAATATGGTTTGTTTATTTTTTTTTTTTTTTTTTTAATTATTTAAAAATGTTATTTTTGGATTTAAACAATATTCATTAACATTTTTGTAATAATTGGACACGTAAAAAAATTAAATGTTTACACTATAAAGAACATTTTAACATTAAAAGCAAATAGTTAAATCAACTGGAGATTTTGCTATTATTACTGAAAAATTAACAATTGTTTGCTTTCAAATTTGTTTAAACTGAAAAAAACTTTAGAAATATTATCTAAAATCTTGCTTTTACTGCAGAAGGATTATTTATTTTTGCTTGTTAATCTATATCCGCGGAATTATGATTATTTTTAATTTAATTTAATTTTGATACGAAAATATAGGTATTTATTAATCGAATATTTCTTATTTATTAAAAAATTTCATACATATGTGGATAAAAACAACCTTTTATAAATAAAAGCAGCAATATATTTGAATAGCTTTTGTAACAATTTGAGTTTCTGTTTATTCCCTGTCGGACTTTGATGAGCTAACTCGTAGTAAGGCTGACTTTTAACTAACTCATTTTTAACTTACTTCAGAAATAACTTAAATCTGATACAGAAATAAACAAAAATTAAAAAACATGAACAATACAGTTGAAACTCTTTTTTTTAAATATTTTCGTTTTCAATTAGCATAGAAAAATTTGTCAAGTTATTTCATAAAATTAAAAAAATTAATAAGTAATAAATTAATAATAATAATAAGAATATGAAGGGTGGAGAGAGTGTCGACTTGTTCTTAGTCAATTTATACCTAACTCATAGTGTCCTCTTAATTTATGCACTACAAGGTAACTCATCATCAGCTAGCCTGTGGTTAGCTGGAACTTTGGGGGGTTACTGACTCGCTCTGATGACACTACGTGTAAAAACTTGAATAGAGTTTAACAAGGGAAATGAGCTAGCTTTTTAGTCACCTGTGACTCATTTCTGGTTGGAAGTAAGTTAGTTTTAAGTTTACTCAAAGTCCGACAGGGTTATTATTTTTTACTAATACAATGTCTGTCTAAGATCTAATGAATTACAAATATTGTTCATTTAATTGAAAGATTGATTCCAAATATTCCATATGTGACGCGCAAAACAGAAAGGGCCCTAAGGGGTTTGTTCAGGAGAGCCATTTTAAAGATTTAAATACGTGTATCTTTGGTGTACCATCACTGAGCGTGTTGATATTGTTCTCATTTGAAAGCGACACATCTCATGACGTCAGGACGTGTTGGTCAACCTTGAAAACACACGTAGCTCGTCCCTACCTCATGTTTTGTGTAGTTAGGTTTTACTGTACCCTTAACCTTACTGGTCCCTTTCTCTATGCGCTCAGGGTTGCCGTTGACAATTTCGAAAAAGTGTCATAAAAAGGGTATTTAAGAAAATAAAGGGTCAAAAAAGGGTTATTTTAAAGTAAAATAGGGTCAAATTTATTAGTATGTATTAAATAAACACATTAGACTTAATTAAAAGTAATTATACATCCTTCAATTATAAATCAATCTTAAAACTAAGGAACAATTCACTGGTACATTTCTTTGATAATACGCAAGAATTTGGAAGTTGTTTTTAATGCACTTTAAATTTAATTTTTATAATTTTTGTTATAAAATTCGGTTTAATAGAGAAATAATTGTTTAATATTTGTCATAAAATTATTGTACTACAGAAATCTTATTAATAAACAACGTTTATAATTCTTGCGCTTACGTTTTCGATTTTCAGAACACCCCTGAATGTTTATAATTTTTTAGAATTACTTATTCTTTATTTTGTAATTTGTTCTTCACTTGGAGTCCATTCTTCCAGCTCCGATCAGGGTTGTCAGATAGATTTTAACCTTTTTCGAATGGATTACATAAATAACTAAAAAAATAATGTATTATTTTCGAAAGATTAATAAGGCATTCATTGGAAGGGAGAAAGTGATTTTATTGACACAAAAATTATGCATTGATTGCCACGTATATTCCCACATTTGTAGCACAAGGAATGAATTGTTTCTGTTCGTAACAATTATTCGTATTTATTAGAATTTTACTTTTTTGTCTATCCTTTTGCATACATTGTGAGGGTATTCTACTTCGAATGCGAGTTTAAGTGGAGTTATTTGTTTCAACATAGGCAATACTTGTTGTAATTGCCAGCATATAAACAACAGACAAAGAAAGTTCCTTAAAATGGGTACATACCTGACGTATCCTTGTAGCTTTAGAATTTTGACCGAACCTGATTTAAATTAAATGGAATATCATCATTAAAATACTCCTTACAATTAACAAACTGTAAATTTTTCCATTGTGTTTCATAAACATCCAAAGGTACGTTAGGATTCATAAAAATCTTTAAAATATCTTAAAACAACGAATTTTATATGTGATAACGAATTGCCACATTTTATAATGGAAAAATGTTCATAAACTTCAAATATATTCATGTTTCAAGGAATTTTATTTATTGATTCTTTCAAGAGCATTTTTAAATATGAAAAACTATTTTCCCGAAGATTTTCATTATCTTCATCAGCCATTTCAGCATAATTAAGTTTCAAATTCTGATACATATGAGTGCCTCACATTTAATTCATAAAAATAATATTATTACTTCGTAAGTATTGAATTTAACAAATTTTAAAATAAATTCATGGCTCATCAGAAATAGCCAACAAAATCGCCAACTTTTTTATAAATCGCCAAAAAAATCGCCATGGCGCCAAATTGAAAATTTGGTCGCCAAACAAGTTTTAAAACCGCCACGTTTGGCGAGAAATTGCCACATCTGACAACCCTGGCTCCGATTCGAGCAAATTGAGAGAGAAAAACATGGACTCACAAGTTTCTATATTTTAAGTTTGTTTGTCAATAGTGTCCGTGGACACTATGACGCTGGACGTTATGACATGCTACCAATTTGTATATGTATTTTCACAAAACTCGTGACAACTTTCGTAAGGAATGTGGAAAGTTGTACTTAATTTCAAAAAGGTTCAAAAAGTGTCATAAATTTTGTTAAAATGATACAAAGGGATAAATTAAAAATAGGGTCACAAAAAGTGTCATTGGCATAAAAAGGGGTCAAAAGTGATACTTTAGTGTCACAACGGCAACGCTGTATGCGCTATCACATATTCTGTTCTGCGTTATTTCTGTTCTTTAGTAGTTTTTTGAATTTTTCATCTTAATCCATTGATTTATAATACTGGAGATGAAGGGATCAGACGTTACCAATAATATATTAAAAAGACCTTCATTAGTGGAATTTCGTGAAATTTTCTTGTATTGTGCTCACTATAAAATCTGTAATCCTTATTCCTTTTTTCCTGAGCTTCCTCTGATAAATCTCCAAGTGGCACCAACTGATATTTAATGACATCTTCTCCATGAAAACGGATTTTATGAACTGTAGCAGACATGTTTCTCCATTGGTACTTGGTTGTATATATTTTTGCAGTTTCCTTAGCAAAATCTCCAAATTTTCTAGAGTCAATTTCTTCATTGCACGCAAGTCCTTCTAGGATTATATTAAATCTAAAATGAGGTTAAAATCAACACCTGTCATTTCAGATGCTGTTTCTGGATCTGAAAAGAATCTTCTTGTGGTATTGCCATCATTTGTATTGCCTGACCCTTGTTTCGGCTGATCTATAATCAACCCAAATTTGCGATATTCATCTTGAACATTTTTCCTTTATGAATTTCTTAACTCCTTGTTGGTTTCGTTTTTTCCTATTGATCCTGACGTTCCGAAATCCAAATCATAACTGATTTTAAGTATGTGTTCCATAAGTCGTATTCTTGCATGTAGTGGTGATAATCCAAATTCATATGCAGGCTTCGTGTAAGTCAAAGCCTGGCATACTTTTCCATCTATCATTGTTAGCACTAATTGGTGGCTAACTTCTATTTGCCGCCCATTTAAATCTAATTGTAATGGCTGTAGTATTGCAATTTGGGC
Organism: Pollenia labialis; assembly: GCA_949318255.1. NCBI lineage: Eukaryota > Metazoa > Arthropoda > Insecta > Diptera > Polleniidae > Pollenia > Pollenia labialis. Next base: position 76,557,117 of record OX439141.1, on the reverse strand, counting down.
TTTGATATCACTAACTTCTTTGTTAATGGCATCATGAGTTCCTTTTTTGAATTCAAATTTAATAGGCCTTAAGTATTTCGTAGAAGATGGTGTCTCATTTTTCCAAATATGCTTTGTTTGCGTTGTACTAGTTGAAGACTCTGTATCTTCTAAAATCTTTTTTAATCGCAATGAATACAAATGATACCATGAACATATCTGAGTCCGAAATATTTTCACATACTACTTGATTGTATTGTTTTTGTCCGGAAGAACCATCACATCACCATTTACAAAAAAGAATTAACTTTTTGATTCAATATTTCTTTAACTTATTTTATTTTATTGATTGTAGCAAGCGTTCGGCTGTGTAATCAAGTAGAGATTGTATTTGTATCTCTGCCGAAATTGATGTGATTGAAATAGTGCCTTTTAATGGCAAACAGTCCATTTTAGCAGCTGCTATGTGATGATATGCTGGATACATATTAGAGCCTTTTGCAATCGCACGCAATCTGCGCTGAATATATTGCTGTTTTGTTAATTTCAAATCCAGAAATGATGCTTATTCCTCCTCATTTGTGAATTGTTTTGCATCGATTTGAGTTGGTATACTTTTAAGAATCCGTTTGGTCTCAATGGATTAGCTTTAACAATTTTTTCAATGATATCCACTTTTGTCAATTGTTTCTGTGATCGTAATTGATGTATGAAAGTATCTTGAATATTTTCATATCCGATTTCTTCATTGATATCCTTAAGCTTTCGCCTCTTAGATCTATCGCTACACTTGTCCAGCGATTTTTGTGGTTTGAAGTTTCTGAAGCGATCTGGACAGAAAGTTCGTTCTCTAACCAGTAGCTCGTTTCTGTATTTCTCGCATCGTAAATTTTTTCACATGAAGTGTGAAACAAAAAATTCCATCGTTTCTCGATTTGCGAGAAAAAAGTCTTTCTGTATTTAAATGCGAAAACAGACAACACAGATTCAGTTTTAACTGGAATATTTCCAGTAATTAAGTGTCAAATGAAAGCAAACGTCAATAAAAGATATAAATATAATAAAATAGTGCTGCCAGATTTGACGATTAATCTTAATTTTCACGATTTTTGCTCCGAAAATAGCAAAGTGCCGATTTGCTGATTTTTTTCTAAAAAGTGACGAAGCAAAAACAAAATCAACAATATTTTATAACTTTATTGTAGCTTTCTATAAAAATTCATATTGAATTTTTTAATTTCAAACACTTCATATATTGTGGCTTTGAAAATTTAAAAAAACAATAAGAATTTCTGATGAAAGCAACAACAAATTTATATATTTGATATTTGATCTTCTTAGCTTATGTGGACACTTTTGTGCCAAACCAATATTTCGGCAAGAAAAAAAGTTGATTGTCTATAACCCGTTTTTTTATGAACCGATATTTTCAATTTTAATTACCTAAGTCTATTTCAGGAGGAAAAGAAAAAGTAAAGTTAATATTTATAAGAATAGGTTAATTATTGATTTATGGGTAAAAATTAGAGGCAAACGTGTTTTTCACTCATATCTCAGCCATTTGTGAACCGATATTTTTAAATTTCAATAATATCTTATTTGGACTACATACGATACAAATTAAATACAACGTCGTCACTATCAATTCTAGGGCTTTCGAAAAAATAAAAAACCCTAAATATTTATTATAGTGTAATCTAAGCGGATTTATTTTAAAAATTTTTTGTTTCTTGGTATTTGTATTTATCTATTTCAAATAAGATTGTATGTTTATTTTATTAAGCTTGACTTCTTTTTGTTTTTATAAAAATATTTATTTTATTTTTTGTTAATATTTATTTTTAATGTGATATTTTGTCGAGCCTTTGTGTGACTTCTTCAGGGGAAAAAACAATTTTAAATTGTTATCGGATCAAAGAAAATAAATAATTTTATAAAAAATAGACTTAATAAAATAAATATAAATTAAAACAAATTAAGTTTGAAAAATAGACAATTTATATGTACATATGAATATATAAAATACCTATGAACTTTGACAATGTTTTTGTTTGATTCAAAAATCGAACAAAATTTTAATATAATTAATATTAAATTGTCCGATTTTGTAAAACAAAAAGACTGGTTTCATGCGGAAAATTTGACGATGCGAGAAATACAGAAACGGGCTACAGTTTGCAGAGCTCTTATAAAATTTACCTTTGCTGCAATCAACTTTCCTGTATCGTTGTTTTAAACGTTTGATGAAAACATATCATTTATTTTCTAAGTCCAATTGTGTTTCAGTTCTATAGGAATTTAAGTTTCCTTTTTTTCGAATGAAATTTTTAACATCTTCCTCGTTTTTGTTTCTTAAATACACCCCGGCCAATTCTTTATAGCAGAAGCTCTCCATGTTTTTATGAAAAACGTTGCTATTGCTCAGATTTTTTTATATCCACTGAGTTTGCATCCGAATGTCACTTGCTTTTAAACCTTTTCATACTTTTTTTCATACCAAATACAGGTAGAATAAAAAGGATTAAAAAACTTAAAATCCTTTTATCTATATGCTATAAAATACCTGCCACAAATTTGACAACGCATTGCAAAGCTAAAAACAGATAAAATAAAAATACCAAACAAAATTTAAAAATCCCTTCTTAGGTGGGATTCACAATATACCTGTTTAGCGTAAGCGCGTGTCTAAGCTCTTCATTCTACTATGAAATACGCTAGTGTGAACGTAGTGTAACGGATAAGGATGAACCAGAGCAGCTATACGTTTTTCTGATTGTGTAAAAAAAATTAAAAAATTGCTAAACAGGCGGGTCCAAGTGGGTACAAGAGTATATACAGGGTTAAAGAAAACACTTTCACCTTTCTATCAGTGGTTTTACTTTCTTGGTCCCTTTTGGTCCGCAAAAGTTCTATTCTACTAAAGTTGAAATTTGTCAAAAATATAGTAGTTTAGAAAATATGTCTTAACATCCCAAATATAAATAACACAATGGTCGCACATATTACTTTTTTTAAAGAAAACAAGACTACCAACCTAGCAAAAAAGCTAGCAGGGCATTATCCATGATAGTTTTTGAGCAATGATAAATTCTTCCGAATTAAATATTAAAAATATCACTTTTTTCTGAATTAAAAAAAAAGTTGTGTTTAACAAAATGGCACAACCACAATTACCAATATGTTTACCGAATTTTTTGGCTACCTTAGTTTTAAAATGTTAACTATTAAATAAAATTAAATTTCAAAAAGTAATTTCAATTTTTGGGATATCCCATCAACAATAAATTTCAAGTGTTTTTATCAATAATAAAAACTGGGAATTTAGCACGAATAACAAAATCTTTTGAAATTTAAAATTAAAATTTTTGAAATCGGTGACAAACAAACATTGGACTTTTGGCCAGGGACCGTAACTGTTATGACTTTTATCAAAAAAATCAAGAAATAAGAGTTATTTTTGATTTTTATATTTTTAGATAGAAAATAAGTGCTATTTTTGATTTTATATTTTTAAATGAAAAATAAAAGTTATTTTTGATTTTTATATTTTTATATCAATAATAAAAATCAATTCAAAACTCTTATTTATTTGTTGATGCCGTATGTATTATAATATGCTGCTTTATTCAAATTTCTATATGAATATAATATATAATGTGACTTATCCATTACCAGCTATAAAAACATGAATGCATAGAAATAGCTTATAAGTTTTGGCTACCACGCAAGTCTAAAAATCATGATGGTGTAATTAAAAGTTTTTTACGATGTTCATTTATGTGTGATTGAAAAATAACTCTTATTTCCGGTCCCTGCTTTTGGCCAATGAAATGAAATTTTCAGCCACTGTGCGGCGATGCTGGATGGAAAATCAAAAAATTTAGATAAGACAGCGAATATTACGTCCAGCACACGTACACGAGAGAATTTGCCTGCTGGATAAGCATTTGAAATGTGTATTTGGCCCTTAACAGACTATAAAATGATTTGAAAGCCAAAGTTTAGTACAGTTCTGTTTACCAGCAGGCGGGAACCAATAATTTATTTCGGTTTATAACTTAAAATTTTGTCCCGCCTGCTTCTTAAATATAGGCTTGAGCTCATATTTTTAAGACCTTTTTTTATTTACTCAAGTACACTAAAAATAGACTTTAAGCTGCTTCACAAAAAGTGTTCCATTGCTAAAACTTAACTTTAACCTAAAGTGAGCGATAAAGTAAATCAAGGTTCATCCTACCTGGTAGGTTAAAGTAAAGTTGTAATAATCGAACATTTTTTAAACGGCCAATAAAATCATATCTTTAGCTATCGGTAAGTTGTAAAAATGGGCCTAAAACTAATTTAGTATTCCTAGAAATAATAAGGGTCCTCATGATATCGCTTATAAGTCTCGTAATCTGTGCAAACTGTGCATTTTTACACCCTCGTAAATGAACTGTCAAGAACTGTATGAGAATTCATTTACACAAACTTGGTAAATTTGCCCAACAATTTTGTCTCGTAAACTTGCGCTGTTCAATTGTGCATTTATACAAACAGATCTTTTAATGATTTTAACGTCGTTTTCAATGAAAAATCCAAGTGTCTATAAATCACAAACAATAAATTCTAGCAATAATTTCAGTAAATTGGTCTTTTGGCTTTCTTTGAGCATTTTTAAAAGCAAATTTCTCATACATATTAATCACAAATTTAAACACAAATTTTTATATTTTTGAATTTTAATTTTTAATTTATTTTTGTATTGACGTTTCTTACAAACTGACATTAATTGTTTAAAATTACACAAAAGTAAAAAAAGGTGCTTCATGAAACAAGACTCGTAAGTTTGCGCATTTGCACAAATGGCAATTTTAAGCGACATCATGAGGACCCTTAATGTGAAATTGTATTCAATAAAGTCGTAATTTTTAAACATCACCTAATTTTTTATAATTTTTTTTTATACTCTTAAGTTTTTAAAATAACTTTGATTTCAATTTCACTGATAACTTATTCAATTTTTGCAATCTCCTTAAATTTACGCAACATTTTTTTACGATAAATGTTAAGCTACATAGGAAAAATGTGCTATTAAAGTAACAAATTTCTAACGTGTGGAATTTGTGGTTTATAATGACATACATCATTTGTCTCTCACACATAACATCTAAACAGGGGTCTGAAATATGCTCAAAACTTTGTGTGATAAAAATATATATAGAAGTTGAGAACATGTAATTTATTTTTAAATAATATTAAACAGTTAGAAATCTAAAAACCAATATTTTTATTTAAAAAAAATAGTTTTTTTAAAGATCATCTTAATCGATTAATTGACATAAATTGTTCGAGTTATTCGCTATTCGAAATTGGCTATTTTGATTATTCGATCAAATACGATTAATCGAGTGGATACTCCATTATATACCCTTTTCACTAGTAGTGAAGGGTATAACAATCTACCATTATGTGGCTTCTACCTGCTACAAAAATTGAAAAGAAACCCCAACAATGTTTATAATTATATGACAATACAGTGTCACTTTTACATCATAATTCACCCACGTGTATCTACTTAAAAATTTGACACCAGAACTTAAAGATTTAAGTTGGGTAATTAAAAATATAATAATGGTTATTCCATCGTGTTGGAAAATGTGGCTCCTCTAAGTTATTTTCTTGAAAAAGTGTCATTTCACATAAATTAATTGCATTTTAATACACGCAAAATTACGTTTTTCCAGCTATTCCCATATCGTGTTTCCCTTTTAGTTTGAAGTAATTTAAGACTCAAGTGTGATTAATTTTATGGATATTTAAGCACCACTTACCCATAAATGTTGGAATTAATTAAATGCATTACAATTTTTATAGAAAATTTGAGCGATTTTTTTTATGGGGGAGAAAGTGTATTTTTTTTTTTAACTAAATGAAAAAAAAACATTTAAATTTTATAACAAAGTGTCCACAATACTTGCAGCACATATGTACATCACAAAATTATAAAAGGAAAATTTTTTATATACATAAGTACTACTATTAGTTTTGAGTAAAATCGCTAATGTAAAATAATGTACGACACAACATTTAAATTAAGTTCATATTGGAAAATTTTGTTTAAGGAGATGAGTTTAATGGTTTCAATTCTATTACAGCGAAGTGTAATACAATTTTAAACATTCTTGTAACTAATAACCCCTACTTAGTTATATTGCCCTCTTGTCAGCCGCACTATTTTCTGAACACACGTGAAATGAATTGTAAACTGGGAAGCAAAAGGCATTCACACATATTGCAGATTTCTCTAAAGAGATTCAACTCTAAATATTTCAATTTAAATCGATGTTCAGTGGTAATATCTACTAGGGTATTTAAACGATTAACCGTTGTTTAAATAATCGATTAATTTTGGGCGATTAACAATTCGAATAATTTAAAATTGCTTATTTTCAATTAACGAATAATACGAATAAATTATTTCGATTAATCGAATATTTGCTTTTGTTCACAGTGTTAGTTTTTAATGTTTCTTAACTCAGGCACATTTCCGTCAAAGTATAGTGCAACAAAATAAACCAAAGAGTTTAAAAATAATTAATTTTTAAGAATGTGTAGAGCAGACTTTTACCACAATGATTCAGATGTGGAAGATGATTTTTTGAGACAAATGAAAACAACCTTCTACCAAACCTTAACAAGACTATTAAAATTGTTAAAAAAAATCCAAAAGAGATTCGAGGGGTATAATGGAAGTATTCAAAATTAAAAAAAAAAACAACAAGAAAAAACAGAGAAATTGGATATGCTTTAAAACGCTTTACTTTCAATCTCTCCAATATCAACAATAAATGTATAAGGCCTGGAACAGAATAAAGAAGTTGTAGTAGTATCTGAAACTGATGAATGCTTTGTAGCGCGACAAAGTTCAAAAATTTTAATTTTGTACTTCAACTTCAATTGCAACGAATACTACAACTACGTATTCTTCCGCTTTTAACTTTTGACAGCTTGCAGCGCTATTCGCAACGTTGTAATACAGCGACTATTCTGTTTCCCACTGAAATCTTTTCTAAAACAAAACAAAAAAAAAATTGTTTGAAACATAAACATTTACAGCCATATTCATAAAAAGTTATTATTTTAAGCTTATATCATGTAATAGCTATCAAACGCTTTTAGTCTAATAAACTTCCTATTAAAATTTGTATTCATGAACGTGCATTAACAGTTTTATTACTATTAACAATTTGTGGCGATTTTGTGTTTAAGTATGGCAACTTTCTTTATATTTTGCTGCCATTTTATTGCTAGTGATGCATGAAACTTCTATTCGGTTCACATGATATTCTATATTAAATTGATTTTTATAGTTTTTTTTAATTGTTGAGCTTATAAATTATTCTTATCAAATAAAACTACATTTTATTTTAGTTTCTAAACAAAATCTTGCCGAAAGGTATCATAAACACTTTTGTTTGAACCTTTTTTAAATATACGATAAGAAGTATTCGAATAAAAAGTTTGTTTACTTTTTATTCACATCACTATTATTATGATTTGTTTATGCTATATTTTTCGATATTTTTAAACAATAATTCGTTAGTTTAAACAAAAAAAAAACAACTAGTTTCAGTAATTTAATAGTTATTAATGAATATCTGCATTTGCCCCTGAACATATTCTTTTAAATCATATAAAAATGTTTTAAATAATTAACCATATAACTTTAAATTGGTTGTCTAAAATAAAAAAAAATTAGTTAAATGTATGTATTTAACATGTCCATATTAATAAATAAAACATTTTTTTCATTATTTTTGAACAAATTTCACAAAAATAATATCAAAAAATCTGACACTTATCAAGATTTAATTTTATTTTTGGTTTAAAGAAGGGTAAATCGAACAATAAATTTTCTAACTTTATGAATGGTTTATTAAAGGTTTAATAGACTTTTTTTCGTTTATGAATACAACTTTAGCAATTTTGCCTTATATTTGGTTAATTAACCATTAATAAATTTTTATGAATACGGCTGTTAAACTTTATACTCTTTTTGAATGCTTATTTAATAAGATTGGCATAAACTTTGAAGGTATTTTTATTAAAAAGGGTTTTCTCTTTTATTACATAAAGTACCTTTTGATAAATTGTTGTTACTTTTTAAAACAATTTTTGTGTTAAAAAAAATATAATTTTTGGTCTTCTTTTGTCGATTAACCGAATAATATTAGATTGTTCGGATATTATTTGATTACATTTTTACCTCGAATAATTATTCGCGCGATAAATCGATTAATACAAAACATCGATTCATTAAATACCCTAATATCTACACACTGTAAAAATTTAACATCATTTTCTCTTCTCTTCGCTAAAAAAAATGCTGTGGCCAAATTACGGAAAATTTATAGTAATTTCGATCGATATCGAATGCCGTTATTTGGCTCCAGTTGTATCCGTCTTCTTGATAAAAAAAAAGTTGCTTCTCCAGAGTCAACTAAAAAGAAATATTTTGAGTTGTTCCTAAATTTATGCTGAGTTCGTATGAGTTTTGTTTCAACTAAACAGAAATATTTTAAGTTGTGCCAGTGTGTATGTTACAACGGTATATTTTGATGATATTCTTTTTTATGTTATGATTTTTTTAGTTGTTATAGGTAAGTTTATTGTGATGTTTTATTTTAATGTTTATGAAATGACACCGCTATTTAATAAACAAATTTCACATTAAGGGGAACAACTCAAAAATCTTGTTAATTTTCGATAATCCCTGAAAAAATTACAAAAACAACTGCCGTTTTATACTTCTTACTCTTAACTTTTTACAATGCCATAATTGTTTTCAACTTTCATTATAAATATTAAAGAAAAAAAAACAGTTTTTGGAAATTTTGAGTTGACTCTCTTTAGAGGAACCTGTGCAATACCCTGCGGGAAATTTGTGTCAGTTGGTTTTGAGGCACTTATCCCGTGACAAGTGAAAACAGGTTTAAAATAAAAAGGAACGAATTGTGATAGGTTAAAACAGAACATGTAACTAAACTGGCGAAAATGTGTTAAAAGAGTAGTTTGTCCAGAAGGTAATTGACAAACAATTTGTCATGTAACTGGATTTTGTGTGGGTAATGACTGATGGATTCTACCTGGTGATATTACTTTAAATGAAGGGTATCCGCCCTAATAACATGGTTCATTTGGGACAATATCTGCGACAGACATTATTCAAACTGAAATTGAATGTGTTCATTTAGGTTGTTGCTGTGACCTGTTACAAAGCGTCAAAAAGGTGCCAATTAACCCCCTCGTAGGACATCGCCATGTTAAAGTAGCAAGTCCCCTTCATATTAAGTGTTAGAACTCGAACCGGTCCCAATCACTATTGAACTGTCACGTGACAAGTTTAGTGTTACTTCCCTTTCCTCTAGGGTATGTATACAACTTTAATTTAATACGTAAAAAGGAGGATCTCAGTTATAGATAAAAGAAACTAATCTATATGCATATATGTACATATTCTTTAATTTTCCAAAAGCTCTTAAATTACAATAACTTCAATTGAGTTTTTTTAATAATTAAAATTCTCCTTATTTTCCCAAAACCCATTTCATTATAATTGCTTTAATTGAGCTATAATTGCAGAAGCTACCCACCACAAAAACACACAAAATATCTTTACATTCGAGTTTATTAATTTTGTTGGGCGAAAGCGTTAAATATATTTGGATTCTACTAGAGGTTTGCTTTGAATAACTCACTTGTTTGCCTTTACTCAAAGTGCACAACATTTATTCAATTATAAAACATTCAAAAAGATAAGAAGAGAGTAAACCATATACAAAAATAAGAATGAATGAACTGAATAAAAAACTTGTTTACTGTAAATGAATATGAGAGTAATTCATAAATAACAAAACATTGGAATGACCCGTTAGAGAGAGCAAGTTTACAAAAAATATTCAAATAATTATTGAATGTGCATACATTTATTTGAATACCTTGCCATAATATGTGTGTAAGCTTGTGGCTTCTTTTGTTTATAAGAGTTAAGCTTACACATACATACATAATGTGTAGGTACACATATTTTACATTCAAATTATATTTGAATAATTTACTCATTTGACTTGAGTTGACTGAATAGAATGAGTTTTTGTTGTTTTGTCTCTGGTTATTTTTTCATTTGTTTCGTTATCATTGGGTGATCGACACATTGTAATTAAAAAACAAATGAGTGTGTTGAAATTGCTTTTTATTTATTCTTACAGACATCTAGGTTCTACATAAAATTCGAATATAAAATACATCATAAGAAAAGGGTGATTGTCCCTTCAAATTTTTCCAACTAGTAAATTGTATGCATAATATAAGATTGATTTTATTGGCACTTAACATTCTTAATAAAATTCTAGGACGAAACGGTTATCTATATATCTCGAAAATCACTGTCGAGCCATCAAGCAGAGTTAAGAAAAAAACCGCGAAAAAACCAGTTAAACTTAAAGATAGTTGAATGGATTTAAATTCAACAATGATCCCAAAAGTTTAAAAATTATGGTTTAATGGTGAATCACTAGGTGCGTTTGCTTAATTTTTCAGTAAAATCCAGTAGGTGAGTAAATTTTGGGCAGCATGCAAAATTTACTCTAAAAAAACTGGCTCTTTCACAAAAAAGTAAACCAACAGAAAAATTGCAAAAACTTGCAGGTTAATTCAAACATATGACCGCTAAAAGGCTTATGGCCGTTTTCTCAATTTACCGACAAACTGTCTGTTACATAATGTCAACATAAATTTATTAGACCGATGAACTGTCTGTTAACAATTTTGGGTTTCTCAATATACCGATAAAAAACCTTGTTTTCAGTTGGCAGCACCTCTCAAAATATATGTAAATGTTTAGAGTCAGCTGATTGAATTTATCTGTACGGCAAATAAAAGGAAAATAAATAATTGACAGATGAGTGCTGGTTAGCTTTGCGACAGAATAGAAGCAAATGAGACATTGCGAAAACCAAATTTCTTTGAGCAGTTTTTCGTTGGGAAAAAAGATAATCGTGTAATGAGAAAACGGCCATTAGTGTTGTAAAATATGTGTTATTTAGGCTACCTAGTATATATTGTTTTTGGTTCTTGATGCATTGCCTTTTAATAATTATAAATTCGTAGCATATGTATATATTAAATGAACTTCTGTGGAAGCTTTTAGACTTGTTAAGTTTGTACGTGACTTTTGTTTTCGGAAAAAACACAACGTCCCATCTTCGTTAACTTCGGTATTTATTAAAAGTTTCAGTCGGTCAAAAGAAACACTTCCGAACATGTCGAGTGCCGATGTTCTTTGTTGTTTTCAACTTTTCATTTTTTGGTTTTGCCTTCACTACGACTGTTTGCATTTAATGAATCAGAAGTAAAGGCAACGGTTTTTTTTCGTCCAATGAAAAATCGGAAAGTGGAAGAAAAAGCAATTTTTTTGATTTTGACTGCAGCTTTTTAAACCCTGGCCAAAACAATTTAATATTATTTTGTTAACGAATAATCCAATGTATAAACAATTTGATAATGAGCGATTAAGCCTATTTCCTACTATATGCAACGTTAACCAGTTAGACTTCAGAAGAATCCAAGAACAGTTAATTTTATAAAATATCGGGTTACACGCACCCTTGTAAACTGATAAATTTTTCTAAATTTCAATGTAACGGAATTAACATTTATGTGTATTTAGCGTGGCAAATATTGAATGCAAAGTTTATACCAGTAAAGGCCGTTTTACACTATCCTACAAAGTCTTAAGTAATTTACGAAAATGCAACCCTGTCATGATAAGTTGTTATTGTTAGAAAGATCCCTGCACTACAAGGAAGCATTTTTGAAAAATACTTTGTTGTAATAATGAATTAGTGTTTTAACTCATTTATACATCTGTATTATTTACCACCCTGTTACATATCATTATCTTTCATCACCAACTCTGTTAACAATACAACACTGTTTTTAGTACTTAGTTATAGATATTTTTATAAGTATATAATTGTAAAAGAGGTCATATAATAAAGAACCTTTCAACCTAAAACATGGTGTCAGATGTGGCGTGATTTTTTCTTGTACATAAAAAAAAAAAAAAGCTTTTGAGGTTAAAATCCCACGTGAAAAAAAAGACTTGTAAGATTAAAATATAAAATTATTTAAAAATCTTATTGTTAAATAAAAATCTTTTTGAGTAAAAATAAAAAGATTGTTGAAAAAAAAAATCCAATTGTTAAAAATTTTATTGGAAACCATCGTAAGTGAAAATGGCGCCGCCAGTAATTGATCCAATACAACCTGTTGATGTAAGGGAGACGTCGTTGGCCATTTCAACATCGATGGTGCCGCTAAACACAAATGCACAAAATTTGTGTTTGGAGTGGAAAAGTTGGAGCAGAAATTTTAAAATTTTTATGAGAGCCTCAGGGTTGGAGACACAACCAGACCAACGTAAGGTAGCACTGCTGCTACACCACATTGGATGTGGTGATATCGTAAATTCTTTCAACATAGACATTGACACAATAATGTATAAAGTGCTATGGGAAAAATTTGAAAAATATTTTGTTCCGAAAAAAAATACGGCCATGGAGCGCCACATGCTTTTACCCGTAAACAAGCAATCGGTGAAACCATCACTCAGTACTCTACGGTGCTGCAAAACCTGAGCATCACGTGTGAGTTTGGGGACATAAGAGAGTCCTTGGTTAAAGACATTTTTACGTGTGGGTTGTCACAGAATTTCCAGAAAATTAAAGAAAAGTTATTGAGTGAAGGTGAGATAACATGGGACAAAGCACTTCAAATAGCGAAGGGTATGGAGGCTGCACGTGAAAATGCTACGGCAATTGAGCAGGTGTCTCATAGCAGTTCCAACATATGTGGGTTAAATAAAAGCAGCTACAAATCAAAAAATAAAAATTTCAACAACAACAAAAAATCAAATTTAACAAATCATCAACAACAACAAGCCAAGTGCAACAAATGTGGCCAAAGCCATAATAATAAATGTCCGGCTGATGGCGTGAAATGCCATGTATGTGGCAAGTTAAATCATTTTGCAAAAATGTGTTTTGCAAAAAGTAACAACAACAACAAGAATAATCACAGCAACAACTATAAAAACAACAACAAACATAACAATAGATATGTAAAGGCCATAGAAAACGAGGATGAAAATTTGTTTATTGGATCCGTATTCGATAAGACAGGGGATGCCAATAAAGAGTGGAACGTTGAAGCAGTAATAAACAACAAGAAGGTCCAGTTTCAGGTGGATACCGGTGCGCAAGCCAATCTGTTATCGGAGCAAACCTTAAGTATTTTGAATATATGTAAGATTAATAACAAAATTTATAATAACATACTAACTTTTAGTGGAGAAAAGCTCCCTGTAGTAGGTTCTATAGATTTGAATTTAGATTACAAAAATGTTAAATATTTTACAAAATTTTATGTATTACAAATGCAGTGTAAGAACGTGATTGGGCTTGAGTTAGCGATTCAAATGAATCTAGTTAAAACTGTTAATGCTTTAAATATAGATTCAGTTTTTGAAAAATATGAAGAAGTTTTTAATGGTCTTGGTCAGCTTAAAAATGAATGTCATTTGAAAGTTTTAGAAAATAGTGAGCCTGTAGTGGAACCACCACGTCGTGTTCCAATAGGACTTTTCGAACCTTTGAAACAGGAGTTACGTAGAATGGAAAATTTAAATGTGATCGTTAAAGAAGTTGAGCCTACCGAATGGGTTAACTCTATAGTTTTGGTTACTAAATCAAATGGTAGCTTGCGGTTGTGCCTTGACCCAAGAAATCTAAACAGGGTCATTGTAAGACCAAGGTTTAGTTTTCCCAACATTGATGAGTGTAGGGCACAATTGACAAATTCAAGATATTTTAGTAGCCTTGATGCTAACTCCGGATTTTGGATGATACCTTTGGATAAGGCGTCATCGAAGTTATGTACCTTTAATACCCCTATGGGTCGGTATCGTTTTTTGCGTTTGCCATTTGGTATTAACGCTGCCCCGGAAATATTTCATTCTGAAATGGTGAGGTTATTTGGGGATATAGATGGTCTTATCATCTATATGGATGATTTTTTGATTCACGCTGAAAACTTAGAAAAACATAATCAAATTTTAGAAAAGGTTTTAAATAGAGCCAAAAACGTTGGGTTAAGGTTCAATAAATCAAAATCGAAAATCTTAAAATCGGAGATAAAGTTTATTGGACACATTTTTAATAGCGAGGGTGTTAAACCCGATACAGACAAGATAAAGGCAATTTCAGAGTTGCCAATACCGGTAAATGTTTCGGAACTTCAACGATTTTTGGGAATGGTCAACTATTTAGGTTCATTTATAGAGAATCTTTCAGCTAAATCTAAAAATTTAAGAAATCTTCTTAAAAAAGACGTTTTATGGCAATGGAATGCTGAACAAAATAATGAATTTTTAAATTTGAAAAAAGAAATAACTAATTCACCGGTTTTAGTGTATTTTGACCCTAAGAAACCAGTTAAACTGTCAGTGGACGCATCAAAATTTGCTGTGGGAGCCACAATTATGCATGACAATAATCCAATCGCTTATGCTTCGGCTTCATTGACTGATTGTCAGTCTAATTATGCTCAAATTGAGAAAGAGCTTTTTGCGATTTTGTTTGGTTGTACTAGGTTTCACCAATACGTATATGGTTTAAATGTGACAGTCGAAACTGATCATAAACCATTGGTAACTTTGTTTGAAAAACCACTTTATAAAATTCCGGCTCGTTTACAACGATTTATGTTACGTTTATTAACATACAATATAAAAGTTATTTACAAACCGGGTAAATATCTTTTTATTGCGGATACGCTATCTAGAGCTCCTCTTAAAGAAAATACATTATTAGATTTAAACGAAGAAATTGATTTACATTGTAACTTTATTATGTCTCAGAATAGCTTACCGGATATTACAATTGAAAGAATAAAGGAAGCATCTAAAACAGATGAAATTTTAGAAAATTTACTTAAATGTGTAAAGGATGGATGGCCAAAGGATAGGAAGAAAATTGATGCAAATTTGCTTCCGTATTATCCTGTTAGAGATGAAATATCACACTTAGATGGTATTATCCTAATGAACAATCGGATTTTAATACCGAGAGTTCTTAGGCGTGAAATGTTGTCATACTTACATGAGGGTCACATGGGTGTACAACGCTGTCAAAATTTGGCTAAAGAGTCAATTTATTGGCCAAACATTAATAATGATATCAACGTAATGGTATCAAATTGCGTAATTTGTAAAAAGTATCGGAATTCTAATCCGAAAGAGGAATTATTACCACATGATATTGTTACAATTCCATGGTACAAAATTGGTTGTGACCTATTTGAATTTAACAAATCAATGTATCTATTGGTAGTAGATTATTACTCTAAATACGCGGAAATAGATGTTCTTAGTTCAGGCTATAATAGTAACCAAGTTATAACTAAACTTAAGTCCATATATGCCCGACATGGTATACCGGCTATTTTTGTTTCAGACAATGGACCTCCATTCAACTCAAGTGAATTTTCAAATTTTTGTAAGAACTGGGGAATAGAACATGTAACCTCAAGTCCTTATTTGCCTAGGTCTAACGGTCTTGCAGAACGTACAATACAGACAATCAAGAAAATGTTATACAAATGTAAAGACGATTCTTCTGACCCTTATACGGCATTACTGCAATTAAGAACAACTAAAAAGGGAAATTTTCCAAGTCCATCGGAAATGCTAATGGGAAGGGTTTTGAGAACAAAAATACCGTGTCTTTTAGAAAATTTAAAACCGAAATTTATTAACGAAAGGGATATTTCTAAACAAATTGTTAAGCAAAAAGAGAAAATGGCAAATAATTTTAATAGATCAGCTGTTAATCTAAGGCCAGTAGATATAGGTGAACGCATAATGTTTAAAAGAACACCAACATCAATTTGGTATCCTGGTACTATAGTTGATAGGGCCAAAGAGCCTAGGTCTTATATTATACAGGATCAAGGAGGTTCAACCTATAGGAGAAACAGACAACACATAAAGAAAAATTTTGAAATTGAAGATGAAAATGTAAATGAAAATTTATATGAAAATAAAAATTTTAATGAAAATTTTAACGATACTAAAAATGTTAATGAAAATTTAAATGAAAATGTTAATGAAAATGTTAATGTAAAATTAAATGAAAATTTAAATAATAATGCAAATAATGGTAATGAAAATGTAACTAAAAGTGGTAGAGTAACTAGATTACCAATAAGATATCGTTAGATAATATTTTATATAAAAAAAGGAAGATGTTGTAATAATGAATTAGTGTTTTAACTCATTTATACATCTGTATTATTTACCACCCTGTTACATATCATTATCTTTCATCACCAACTCTGTTAACAATACAACACTGTTTTTAGTACTTAGTTATAGATATTTTTATAAGTATATAATTGTAAAAGAGGTCATATAATAAAGAACCTTTCAACCTAAAACATACTTAAGACTGTGGGATAGTGTGTAACGGCCTTGAGCGATATTCACTACACTTATAGCGATTTTATCCTCTAAACCAGCTTTTCCATCGTATATACGAAAGATGGATGGATGTTGGACCACAAACAGTCGGGACGCCCTTGAGGCCCTGATGAATACACACTTTCCAGGTTGCACTGATGATGTGCCTAGGGAGGGAACATTTAGTGGCACCCGGGATATCTCTAATATTCCGATAACTCGCCATCGTGTGGAATGGGCGGTCAAAAGCTTCCATCCTTTTAAATCTCCAGGCCCGGATGGTATTATCCCAGCGGATCTCTTGTCAATATTTAGAGCCTGCCTGAGTCTCTCACATGTCCCATCAACTTGGACAACATATAAGATCATCTTCATCCCCAAGAGTGGGAAGACATCTCACACTATGGCTAAAGACTTTAGACCAATTAGTCTATCCTCCTTTCTACTGAAAACATTGGAGAGGATTTTGAATATTCATATTATATCATCGTAAGGACATAATTCCTTGTCACTGGCTCAGCACGCCTACACGAAGGGAAGGTCCACTGAAACTGCGCTTCACTCATTGGTGGGCTACATAGAAAGATCCCTGCACTACAAGGAATTTGCTTTAGTTGCATTCCTGGATATTGAGGGTGCTTTCAACAACGTTAGACCTGAATCAGTTATTAACGCTATGAGACATTTGGAAATCGACACAGTGATCATTCAATTTGTCAGCAGTATATTGCACTTCAGGCGTATTGAATCCAACTTGGGCACCTCGAACATCCAAGGTTGCGACTGGGGCACCCCGCCAGGTGGTGTACTGTAACCTTTACTTTGGAATCTGAATATGAATACCCTACTCAGGGCCATGGAAAGGACGTGCTGCAAAACGGTTGCGTATGCGGATGACGTTGCAGTTGTGGGTATGGGTAAAGATCCCAGACTATTTTCTGAACAAATGGACTCCGCATTGGACGTCCTAACAAAATGGTGCCAGGGTTGTGGCCTGGATGTAAATCCTGCCAAAACAGAACTGGTACTTTTAACAAGGAGATACAAAGTACCCAAATTTGATACCCCGAGGATAAAAAGGTCTCACTAGAACTGTCTGATAGCGCCAAGTATCTTGGGCTAATATTGAACAGCAAACTGAACTGGAGGATGAACACCATTTCCAGAACTAATAAGGCGGCAACTGCATTATATTGCTGCAAAAGGGCCATTGGCCTAAACTGCCGAATTAACCCAAGGAACGTATACTGGCTATACGAATGTGTCATTAAACCCATTCTATTATACGGGGCAGCTGTTTGGTGGCCGGCGCTCAAGGTGAAGAGTCATCAACTAAGTTTTAACGTACAATTAGAATAGTGGCGAAAGCGGTAACAGGTGCCAGTAGAACAACCCCCTCTAAGGCATTGTTTACGATTTTAAACTGTGCCCCTGTTCTATAACTCTCGCGTCGAGAAACTTTTCGATTGAAATGTGTGAAATGAAACAAAAATGCCATATATTGAAACAAACAGCTGTTTTTCTCACTAAACTGTGTCTGTAATTTTATTGGCGAGTTCTAGCTGTCACGTAAGGAAATTACTCGCCAATTTACAGAAAAGTGTGTCTGTAACATTTTTGTGAGAAAAGTTCCCGCTTTAACCTGTCAAACAAACTCACGAATAAAAATGGGGCGGGAAAAAAATTTAACACAAAAAACAATTAAAAATGCAAAACACAAAGAATAATAATAATAATATTTTGTTCTCGGCACATTTTTTATTGTTAAGTTCTTTTACTTTTAACATTTTTATAAAATATACGAATATTTTCAAAGCTCGTTTGCAAACAACAAACATTAAAGTCGCACTTTACATTATTTGGTATAGCCGACGGTTGTATTTTCACCGCCGTCACATCGGCTTCGAGTGAAACGTTATGACATTTATAACGTAACGACGTAATCTCTTTTGATAGTTTTCGACATGAGTTACAGCCACACTTTTTTCTCACTTTTCGAGATACGATGGAATATTTTGTTTCACTTCTTTTCGATGCGGGAAGTTCTCACTATAGTTACAGAACATGGGTACTGGTTACCACCAGACATTTTGACGAGAAGGCTAGCTGCGAACGCGGCGGTAAGACTAAGGGCCACCGGAGCATGGAGGGATTACAATATCGAACATGTTAATATTCTGAATGAAATTAATTGGCACATGAATGTTGATTATGTCACACCCGAGCCAATCTTTGATCCTGGCTTTACGGTAAGCATTTTGGATAACGTGGTCCACTATGATGACCTACAAATTCACGCGGATGGAATTCGAATAATAACGGATGGGTCTAACACACTGTTAAGTATCGGTTCTGGCATATACTCCGAGTAGCCTAACTGGAGTATTGCTATAAGGCTGCCGGACCACTGCAGTGTCATCCAGGCCGAGATAATGTCCATCCACACAGCCGCGAGTCGCTTTATTACCGATAGCAAGGCGGCCATACGATCCCTGGAGAATGTGTTCATTACATCGAGAATTGTCCGAGAATGCCGGATGTCTCTGGAGGAGATAGCGAGACATTCACTGGTCATCCTTAATTGGGTCCCCGGATACGGGGACATACAGGGGAACTGCATGGCGGGATCGTTGGCGTATGCAGGCACCATCGAGACGGTTCAATATACATGGTAGGTGCTTCACTCCCAAGGAGTAAGCAACTTATAGCGCACAAGTTTCATCTTATTGCCAGTAAGAGGTGGCACGATAAAACTAGCTGTGGGGAAACCAGGAAAATCTGGCCCATCATAGATGAAACAAGGACACGGCGGGCTTTACAGATGTCCAGACATCATCTAAGAAACCTAATTGCGGTTATAACTGGCCACTGGCCTATTGGGAGGCACGCCCAGAGGCTGGGGCTCCCTTATAATGACTTGTGTAGAAGTTGTGGCGCCGAGGAGGAGGAAGAGTCAACGGAACATCTTCTCTGTAATTGCCCGGCATTCGGAGATTTAAGACTCAAAATGTTTGGTCGAAGAGCCCTTGGGTACAAAACTTGTCTCTCTTATATTGATGTAAACAGGATCCACTCCTTTATTGAATCGACCGAATAGCTACATGGTAATACTTGCAGCCAGATAACATAGGGCCCATGGGAGACGGTGTGACATGGTAACACAACGGGAACTAATTAATGGACCCACGTTAGCTGTGTTTGATCACGGCTGCCAATGGAACCTAACCTAACCTACAATGATTAGGATTACTTTACAAAAATTAAACGGAAAAGTGAAGAAATTAAAAGTTTGTTGTACACGCAGAGAAAAAATATGGTTGGGCATGGTTACAGCAACCACATTTGTAAAATAATTTTGTATCAGTTGTGTCGTGTTTTACATAAACATATCGAATTATTTGTTAGAGAGTGGCTAAATAATAAAAAAATAACCATTGAAATAAACAAGAAATTAAAAAAAAAAAAGAAAACTATTAAAAAAGAAATAACAAAATAACCATTTAAATAAACAAGAAATTAAAAAAAAATAAAGAAAAAACATTAAAAAAGGGTTGTAGTGTCACAAAATAAAATATCTTTGCTAAAAAATTTTAATAATCTTAAAGTGGTGGAAAGATTTGTGAAATATTGGTGCAAAATATTAACCATTACTGGTAAGTTTTGTGTTATTTTAAGAGAAAAATAATGAAAACTCCATAATATAATTTATAAATAATTGCGACCTACGACAAAAAGATTACAGTAACTATATTATGTTTTTTATTTTATCATAAGTATTTTTTCCAATAAAAATATTATGTTTAAAGTTGTATCATATTATGATGTAAAAAATTTATGTATAACAGTTCATATCAATTTGCATCATAATATGATTACTTCTAAACTTATTATGATTGCCATGACAATAATATGATTACTTCTAAACTTATTATGATTGTCATGACAATAATATGATAACTTCTAAACTTATTATGATTGCCATGACAATAATATGATTACTTCTAAACTAATTATGATTGCCATGACAATAATATGATTACTTCTTAACTTATTATGGTTACCGTGACAACAATATGATTACTTCTTATCTTATTATGATTACCATGACACACGCAAAGAAAAAACATGGTTGTGGTAAACATATTCTAAGAGCAACATATTATGATAAGATTCATGATTGTAGTCACCATATTACGATTGTTATTAAATCATATTATGACCAAATATGTTCGTAATATTACATCATAATATTTTTCCCTTAATCATATTGTTATCCTGTTAATCATAAAACGTTAAGAAGTTATAATATTACTGTCATGGCAATCATAATAAGTTTAGAAGTTATCATATTACTGTCACGGTAATCATAATAAGATAAGAAGTAATCATATTGTTGTCATGGTAACCATAATAAGTTAAGAAGTAATCATATTATTGTCATGGCAATCATAATTAGTTTAGAAGTAATCATATTATTGTCATGGCAATCATAATAAGTTTAGAAGTTATCATATTATTGTCATGACAATCATAATAAGTTTAGAAGTAATCATATTATTGTCATGGCAATCATAATAAGTTTAGAAGTAATCATATTATGATGCAAATTGATATGAACTGTTATACATAAATTTTTTACATCATAATATGATACAACTTTAAACATAATATTTTTATTGGAAAAAAATACTTATGATAAAATAAAAAACATAATATAGTTACTGTAATCTTTTTGTCGTAGGTCGCAATTATTTATAAATTATTTTATGGAGTTTTCATTATTTTTCTCTTAAAATAACACAAAACTTACCAGTAATGGTTAATATTTTGCACCAATATTTCACAAATTTTTCCACCACTTTAAGATTATTAAAATTGTTTAGCAAAGATATTTTATTTTGTGACACTACAACCCTTTTTTAATGTTTTTTCTGTATTTTTTTTAATTTCTTGTTTATTTAAATGGTTATTTTGTTATTTCTTTTTTAATATTTTTCTTTTTTTTTTTAATATTTTTCTTTTTTTTTTTTTAATTTCTTGTTTATTTTAATGGTTATTTTTTTATTATTTAGCCACTTACTAACAAATAATTCGATATGTTTATGTAAAACACGACACAACTGATACAAAATTATTTTACAAATGGCGATACCAAAATATTATTAGAGTAACGATATTTTGATTGCATCTTAAACTTATTATGATAAATGTATATAAAGTAATCATGTTATGGCTATTAAATATCATGTTATGGTTGTGAGTAATATAATATGTTTTGAAAGTTATCATAATTTAGTTGTTAGAAAAATAATTATTTTTCGGTCAACAATACTCAAATTTATAATTGCGATAAACATTAATATGTTTACAGTAACTATAATATTGCTGATATTTAATAAAAATAACAATTATTTGTGTACAACAACAATATATTGTTACAATAAACACAGTGTGGTTGCCGTAACCATGCCCAACCATATTTTTTCTCTGCGTGCAGTAAAATGATTACTTCTAAACTTATTATGATTGCCATGACAGTAATATTATAACTTCTTAATTTTTTATGATTAACAGAATAACAATATGATTAAGGGAAAAATATTATGATGAAATATTACGAACATATTTGGTCATAATATGATTTAATAACAATCGTAATATGGTGACTACAATCATGAATCTTATCATAATATGTTGCTCTTAGAATATGTTTACCACAACCATGTTTTTTCTTTGCGTGTATGATCGCGGTCCTATAATCCTCAAAATAAGTGTCTCCTTATTACGTCGTAGCAAGAATAAGAGGACGAAATGAACATTATTTCATCTTTTAGCTATGTTGCCGAATGTTTATCTTACAGTTTGTTTAAATAAATAATAAATTTAAAATAAAAAAAAATAAAATAATTTAGTTTATGTTCCACATTGAATTATAAACCTCATTTGAAAAACCTTTGAGAATTACGTTTACAAGCAAGTGGAAAATAAAAAATTTTTTCAATTTGAAAATAAATTCCCCTGTTTGTTGAGAATGCTATGATTTAAATCATTATCAAACGTTTGTCGTTTGAAAAAACGTTTGATTTCAAATCATTTTTAGGCGAACGACGAACAAATCAGTACCAGGTTTGATTTTTGTTTTCAAGTATTTTAGTATATAAAGTTACTGTTTTACTTTAATAATTGTTTTTTTTCATTATTTTATCGCATTTAATAAAAATATGCAAACTAGGTAACTATAAGAATACTTTTTAATTCTGATTTTGTTAATGTTTGTGTTTTTTAAGTATTTTTTTTTATTTATATGGTCACACTATTTCTCTCTCTGCACAAGCAACAAACAACTTTCTCAATTAGTAAAGCTGTTAGTTATTCGTCGTATTATACGACGATTTTACGCAGCGAATTTTTACTAAAAAATTCGTCGTGCAGGGCGAAATTCGTCGTTCTTCCCAGTTGTGTTCCTAGCATCAGTCGTTGATTATTAAGCGACGAGTGCACATGTGGCGGATGCTACATATTTTGTATATTTTACTTAAGAAAACTGCCCCAGTAAACAATGCATACATTAATAGAGAAGTGTTATGAATCATTTAAAAATAAGAGGGAAGAAGTTTTAAAAAGCAATTTTGATAACTTTCACAGTTATATAAATTAATTTAATGTAAAAGAAAAATAAGACCTTTTTAAATTTTTAATATGAATGTTATCAAAATACCTTTTTAAAACATCTTCTCTCTTATTTAGACCACATAAAATTAAAGTCTGTTGATTCCTCTACGAGCTAAGAATAAAAAACTTCTATTAATTATTATCCATAACGAAGTAGTTTCCTTTCTGCAGTTAGCGATTCACATGCCATTAAGGTAAAACTAAAAATGTATTTGCTTCTTCTGAAAATATTTAAATTTTTAGTTAATACAGTATTGTTAAACAAGTGCGATATGTATATTTTTTAAATAAATATTTAACTGTATGATAAACTTTAAATGCTTGCAAGCAAACGCTAATTATTTTTACTTGTACGTATGAGTAATATTTGCTAATTGCAATATTACTCATGCACAACTTCTTGGTAGCAGCTACTTGCGGCCGCAGCCAAAAACATAATGGCAAATCTGCTGTTTGGGAAACAAACAAAATAAAATTTATTTTCAATTTTCGTCTGAAAAATAGTCAGGTAAGATCTAATTTAATTTATTAATTCATGGATTAGAATCCAAAAATATCTTTATTTTTGGTAAATATTCATTTTTTATATATGTTTTAAATCAGCTGATTAAAATTCAATATATCACACTGAATTATTAGGGGTTGTCGTGGATTTTCATGTTATTATTTTAAGACATATGAGTTTATGACACCTTGTGAATCCCCCAATTATGTGCCTGCTATTATGGCGGACATTCAATAAAACAAGTACTATTGTGATTTAGTTTATTGGCAGTCGTACATACATTTTCTATCAGCTAGTGATGGGAAACTATCGATACTTTCGGTAGTCTTAAAATATTGATAATATTAAGGGAATAAGAAAATTTAAATAATACATGCTACTCACAATGAGAAATAAATTCCCAGATTCTGTTTGTTAAAATAATTAAGTTAAATACATAAAATTTACAATATGCACTAGCACGTTATAAGATACAAAGATACAAAATGCATTACATTCTGCTGGCATCTGATAGTTGTATACATTTTCAAAGGATAGATAAAGTAAGCCTCGTAACAGAAATATACAAGCAAAAAATCTGATAGTGCATAGAAAATATTCCTGGAAAATATTGAAGGAATAAGACTTATAAAGTGTGAAAGCTTTTGAGGATTGTATTTTGACTTAGAATACACATTCGAATAATATGAAAATTTATATTTAAAATATCGATAGAAAAAATATCAATATCAACATCGATATTTGTTGGGCGAAGCAGCCCAAGCTCCCGGTACCAATAAAGATTGTTAACACCAAACTAAGTTTTGGAACGATCAATTACATATATTTTTTTTTTCACAAATTTTTATAAATGGCGTTGAAATTCCTAGATACATACAACACAAAATTAAAGTTTACAAATAAGGTTATTTAAATTCAAATTACAAACTTTTTTAGTTTGGCCTCGGAGTAAGCTTCTTAACTTCCTTTTCTTATTAAAATAGGTTGTACCTACAATATGCAGTACAAAAATATAAATTGAAATTGAAACTACAGAAAAAATATGTCCTCTTCGAATCGATAAAGTGCTCGATCACGACTGCCACAATTAGGCCCCTGATAAACAACTAGTTTAAGTTTGCTACTCAAGTACAAACATTCAGTCAATAGTAATATCGATAGTGAAATCAAAACTATCGATACTACCAGCTGTCACTTTATATAAAAAATGTTTGTTTACAAACTTAAACAAATTAAATTAAACATGACTACGATGTGGCGTTTTATCCCACTTTTTTACATGCCGTATTCATAAAAACTTATTTATGATTAATTAACCATAATTAAAGAAAAATTGCTAAAGTTGTATTCATAAACGAAATAAATTCTATCAAACCTTTGATAAACTATCCTAAAGTAAGAAAATTAGTGTTGGATTTACCCTTCTTTAAACCAAAAATAAAATTACATTTTGATAAGTGTTTGCATTTTATGATATTATTTTTTTGAAAAATGTTTAAAAATAATTAATAAGGATATGTTTAATACATTTTATTTATTTTTTTTTTTTATTTTAGACAACCAATTTAAAGGTTTATTGTTAAATATTTTAAAAATTAATTAGTATTGTG
The DNA here is from genome assembly GCA_949318255.1 of Pollenia labialis. NCBI lineage: Eukaryota > Metazoa > Arthropoda > Insecta > Diptera > Polleniidae > Pollenia > Pollenia labialis. The sequence goes on along the minus strand of OX439141.1, from coordinate 76,531,793 downwards.
GTTATTTTGTTGAACTATTTATGGTTTTTAATCCAAATTTTTAATATTTTATTCAGGCTTAAGTTCATCAAATATAATTTTCATTAAATTATTTTTATGAAGAAAGGAATTTTACAACATGGAAATTAATTAAAATTGTTATTGATAATCATTCATTATTGACTGACCTGAGATTCGAACCCAGGCGGCTGGTTACCATGACATGTTGCGATCGCAGTCAGCAGTCGTCGATGGCTGCGAGTGTAAGACGGCAAATCCATCTGAGGAGATCGAGTGGTTGCGATCGAAACTTGTCATGGTAACCAGCCGCCTGGGTTTGAATCTCAGGTCAGTCAAGAATGAATGATTATCAATAACAATTTTAATTAATTTTCATGTTGTAAAATTCCTTTCTTCATAAAAATAATTTAATGAAAATTAAATTTGATGAACTTAAGCCTGAATAAAATATTAAAAATTTTTATTTTAAAAATTGTTTATTTGATTTAAATGAATACGTTCAGAGGCAAATGCAGATATTATCTTTAATTATTTTTATAATTATTATTTCAATTATTTTTTTTTAATGTTTTGAAGAACGAATTGTTGTTTAAAAATATAAAAAAATAAGGAAAATAAGCAATCAAAATAATAGTGATGCTAATAAAAAGTAAGAAAACTTTTTATTCGAACGCTTTCTAATCGTATATTTAAAAATAGGTTCAAACAAACATCTTTGTAATACCTTTCGACAAAATATTGTTCAGAAACTAAAATAATATGCATTTTTATATTATAAGAATAATTTGTAAGATCTTTAAATTTAAAAAAATATATTAATTATAGAATATCATATGAACCGAACAGGAGCTTCATGGATCACTAGCATTAAAATGGCAACAAAACGAAAAAAAAATGTCCAAACTTAAACATGAAATCGCCACAAACAATTAATAGTTAAAAAGCGGTTGTTGTACGTTTATGAATACGCATTTTTAAAGGAGGTTTATAGTTGTAACATAATTAAAACTTAAAATAAGAACTTTTTATGAATGTGGCCGTGAATCTTAATGCAAATCTTTTTCGCAAGAATAGAATTTTGTGTCATAAGGAAAACAAACAATTTCAATAGCTATTCAATATAATTCAGAACGTCAGCCCCTAACTGCGAATCAAGTATTAAAGGGAAAATATAAAAGAATGGTTGCAACAACAAACAATTTAGTGTGCAATGCTTATTGTTACACTCGTCAGTTTTATATGCTTTAAATATCTTTTTAGCTTTTGCACCTCCAGTTTTATTCGGGTCATTGGCATAACAACATTTGTTTAGTCATCTTTAAAAATTATTAAATAAAATATGAGTTAAAAAAAATTTTCATAACCCATAAAATAATTTTTCTATTAAACAATAAAATTTAACCTTAAATTTAATTATATTTTAAAAATATTTTTCGCACGCTAATAAAAATGTTTATGGCTTGCAATTACGAAAAATAAAATACAAAACACTTAAAAATAACTGTGACAATAAAACAATCTGATAAAAGTGTTTTTTTTTAATTTAAAGCTTATTTTTATAGTCAACAAATGTATTGGTATTTCATTTTACTGTCATAGAAAATTTGGGTAAGATTAAGAGGTAAAATACCCTGATTTAACCCTTCAAAGGATGTAAAACGACATCCTTAAAACTTTCTAAATTAAGTTTAGTTTATGTTAACCATTCGATGTGTCACTATGTTCACCACATGGTCTGGCCAGACAACGATTGAAAAACCCGACCAAATAAGTAAACTTAACAAAATGTTGTACTTATTTTGTGTTTATTTATAATAAATGTACTGTACGGGACGGGACGGGGGAAAAATACGAGCTGGTTGCTGTCTACACACCAACCAGGGTATGTGGCCAAACTGTCGGCGGCGCTGGTATGCTGGTGGCGGTAATCCCGAGTACTAAAAAAATTCATACCAGCTAAAAAAAAAAAGTTAAAAGTGATAACACAAACAAAATATTTGGGACCCGAAGCAGTTAGATTTTCACGACCCTATGAGACATACATATTATAAGGCAGGTGGCTGACCTAATATTTTCCCTCCCTTGTTGATCTTTAGTCCCATCGTACATCCTACTCTCGGTTCTATCTTGATGTCCCTTTTTTTTATTAAACTTTTTCCTTTTCAGGGTTCTTTTTTCTATTTGTGTTTTTTCTATATTTTTTTCTCTTTTTTTTCTATTTAATTTAAGGGAATTCTATAAAGTTTTAAATTTTTCAACCACTAATTCTGGTTCCTCTCTTTCCTTTCTACTCGACGATTTCTAGGCCTGAGCTCAACCCTATTCTTCGCGCACGTTTGGCGCAAAATTCCTTAAACGGATTCCTCACGCGATAAGCAAAAGAGCTTTAAATAAAATTTCCTAAAATATTTTGTATATTATTTATTCTCTAAAAATTCTTTTATTTATATTTTTTTTTTAGATTTCGGTCCTGTCCGTCAAGTCGTTCAGGTTTACACTTTCTTACGTCTAAAAAAAAAACTTGTTGCCAAGCACCCCTCGGCGTGGCAGTCCTGATGCAGCTACTCCAGGGTTGGATGAGTCGGACTAGTTGGCAGTGGCAAGTGACAGTGGTACGATGGTGTAATTTAATTATTTGCTGTTATATGTATATTTAGCTTTACTTTTACTTTTCGTTTTAGTTTTTAAAGTTTAAATTTCAAACTATGTTTAAGTTTAAATACCAGCTTAAGGTTTCTCTTTAATAAAATATTTACTCCATGAACAAAAACTACTTTCCTCCAGTTTTATTTTGCTCCGGCCACTGGACTTACCATTCGTCAAAAGCAAAAAGAAAAAGGAGCGTCGTTTTGGTTTTCGGCGGCCAAGAAACCTCGGCCAACCAAAATGTCGTCCTACTATATTTTCAATAAAATTTGTTTTCAGCAATTTGTTTACATGTTTATTTGTTTTTTATTCTTCTATCTATATATTTATTTACATCTATCTTTCTCTTAACAAATACTATTACCGTCCCTTTTCTTCGTGAGTGGTGCTGCCAACCATTTTCGCAGCACCACAGGGTGCGTATGACATAAATCAGTCTTGTTATATAATTATTATTGCAAATATACGTTTTTGGGTCTCTGGCATACTGAAGGCATATAGCTTTGTTGCATTTACCGCAGCAAAAACCAGTTTTTCTGTGTGTTCTGGTTGTGGTTTTACATGTTACGCACAATGGACGGTAATAAGCTGAACTTTACAGTTACGGTACCGCTTGCACATGCTCGGATTACGAGTAACGAATTAATATGACCTCACAGAAAAACTTAAAAATTGTCTCTAATCACCAATTTTATACTGAATTCATAGAATCAAGCAACACATTTGTTGATTTTGCTCCTATTACCAAAAATGATTATATTGATTACTAAAAATTGTAAAAATTTAATATTTTGAATATTTTTTTTTCAATAAATGATATATTGAATTTTAATATAAAAAATGATCAAAAAACTTTGCCGTTTCAAACAATATGTTGATTGATTTTGAAAATTTCCAACAACAATTTCACAAGTTTAAATTATTTTATCTTAAATGAAATAATTTTTGTTATTAGATTATTATTTTAATTAAAAATTTATTTCAAAACAACTAAAATGTTAATTAAATCAAAATTATATTTTTAATTTTCATTCAACAAAAAAAAAACAATTGATTCAATTATAACATTTATTAAGTTTAAATACTTTTTAAATAATTTTTTTAATTGATTAAAAACTACTAATAATTTTTTCTGTGCTAAAAGTAAAACCCTGAATTAAAACATGCACAATTTATGTTTTGTAAATAAAGTTAGTTCTATTAAAATTTTTACTCTAAAAATGTATATTTGCGTAAATGCGATGTAAAATTTTTTTAATACTAAAACAACCCTCTTATACTAAAATTTCCAAATTATAACCGCTTAGCTCCTTCGTTAAAACAGTCAACGATTATTTTTTAGTCAAGGTTTACATTATAAAAGTTTTCTTTTAGAAAGTTTTAGTTAATTGGTCAGAGGGGAGGCAAAAATAGCATTGGTAGCAGACTTTTTGTAATTGTAAATTCTCTTTGGATTCGTCAATTTCATCCTTGGTTTTAAGAAGTGATATTTGCACTTTTTCTTTACTTTTTATAATTTTTTTGTTTAGAAATATTAAAAACAGAAAATAGAATAGAATTTTATTAAAACAAATTCGTTGTGTATACGGGAATAAAAGAGAATTAAAGAACATTGCAGAAAAAAACATAAATAATGTAATAAAAGTTTTTCTTGGTTTAGTAATGTAAACCGTGAATATTTTTTGTTTTTCGGCTAATTTGATATATTTTTCATCATATCATATCATCCACAAAAAAAAAACAAACAAAACCAAACAAACAAAAAAGCAAGCCACAAAATTAGTTAACTGTAAGAATGTGGCTTATTTAAGAAAGAAAAACAAAGAAAAGCGAAGTTTTATTTGCAGACACATGCCGAACCACACACATTCATAATCAAATTTTTTATTATGTTCAGCCAGGATCTTAGGGACATTGTTTGGCATTATCTAGATTAAGTAAATAAAACCTGCACCACAATTAAGCAGAGACTATTAAATGTAAGGAGTGAAATGAATAAAACATGTTACATATTAAAACACAAAAAGTTAAATCGCTAATAAGTAAATCCAAAATTGTTATGCTTTAAGCAAAAATTTGAGTTAATAAATTTATCTTAGATTTAAGTATTTTTAAAATGTACTTTTTTGAGAATTTGTTTCTTAATATAAAAAAAATACTAAATTTTTAAGCAGATCCTATTTTGCTTGGTTTTAACAATTTATCCATTATCTTGTTTTTATATATTTCAGTTTTTCTTTTACACTTTTTTTATTATTTACATTGTTTGTAGAAAAAATAAAAAAGCTAAATTTAAACAAACAGTAATAAAATGCGACGCAAAGCACACGACCATTAAGAAACTTTGATAGACGCAACAAAGCGCAAGAGTCAACCTTTCATAATGGCTTCAGTGACATTGAAACACAAAATGTTGTCAACATTAACGCTAACACTTCGTGGCTTTAAAGCTGGAAAGGCATTAAATTAGTTTACCAAAAAGAATGAACCTTTTTAAGATATGTACGTATGTAATCTTTCCAAAATATATGGACATAAAATGTCCCAGTTCAACCTTCCGCCATGAAAAGAGGATAATATCATGTAAAAGGTAAAGGGAAAAAGGTGGAAATCAAAGATTAACAAGGTTCCCCACCACTACAGATGGAGGGAGTTGTTTCAAGGCAGCGACAGATGGCAGCCAGCACCATTAGGCTGGGACCTGATAGCTGGCACAACAACCGATTATCTAAACTGATACAAGGCAAAACAACAACACTTAATGGATCGTTACTCCAAGAACAAGGACAGAGAAATCTTACATGGGAAGATACCAAAACAACTGCAACAAATTGTGTAAAATGGAGATGATTTGTGAGGCGGCATGAAATAAACCCCCACGAAATAAGTCCCCAAAAAAATTATGAAATAATTCCCCAATTTTTGGGGTCATATTTCATATGAAATAAATCCCCAATTCCTGAAATGAAATAAATCCCAAAAAAGTATTCAGACCATCCAATCAATTCATATATAGATTTTTTGAATATTTAGGAATAAATTTTAAAATTAAATAAGTCCTCAAAATATTTTTAGGGACTTATTTCATATGAAATAACTTCCCAATATAAAAATGAAATAAGTCCTCCAAAAAATTAAATAAATCCCCAAAAAACGTTATTGTTGCCTCTCATATATTTTTTGGGGAGTTATTTCATTTTCGTGTTGGGGACTTATTTCGTGGGGAGTTATTTCATGCCGCCGATTTGTGAAAGCCATAAGCTTACAAAGCGGGCTATGGAGAAAAAAAAATTAATTCAAACAGATAAGAGTGATTTATTAGGCTGTGCCGACTCCATGATACCTTCCAATATGGGTTTGTATAAAGGAGTGGACTTTTAAATTATAAACCGATGATCACGAAATTCTGCTGTGTAAGTTCCACTTTAAGGAGACTAAGTAAATGCAAGCGACCGATAACGTTACAGTTTTCATTTAAATTTGCGGCCCACTAAGAAATATTATGCGACCACAAATGTCATAATCAGTCACTTGTGTTGTAGTTGTCGAAAGAGGCATTTTTTTTTTAATATTTAACAAAGTTTTTCTATACACACTTGCTTGTATTCATAAAAATATTTAAAATTATATAATGGCTTACAAAACAAATTTTGTATGAAAATTTGAATTAATAAACGTTTGTTAAATTTAATAATCATTTATGAATACGGGGGACAAACACTAAATATATTTTTATTATTATTATATATTTTTAAAACATCACCTCCTTTAAATTTATGTAGGTTTTTAAAATATTTTTAATAATATTCTATTCTTAATTTTTTGTTGACCGCTTTGCTTGCGTTTTATTTACTCCTTTGTTTTCTATTCTGCTTTGTGTGTAGCCAGAGTTCTATTTATATGGCTTAATTTATGTTTTGTCTATTTTTATTTCGAAGCTAGCGTTTTATTTGTATAATTGCTGATGTGGCAATAAATAAATGAGTAACATTAGAAACGTAAAACCAGTCGACCAACAAGTCGATAGGTAGTGGGCCGGTAAAGAGAACGATAATGAGTCACTTGTCGTTGCTCGCTTAAGTTGACCTCTGGGACCGTATGTTAACTGATATTGCCATAAATAAGACGTATGCTGCGAAGGGTAACTTAAGTAAACAAATTCATATCAAGCTTTATAAAGTTTAAAAAAATTAAGGATTTTAAACAATAAAACAAACTGCTGTCATATTTAATTTGAACTTTTACAGCGTAGTGCAAATGAATCTTCCACAAAGAAACTATATGCCTTTTATCATGCACCTATCACTTCCGTTTTATTTTCTTTTGAAAATCAGGCAGTAAACTTTACTTTTGAAAATAGAATAAAATGATGTTCTTAATTCATTTTATATGTATGTATGTTCAAATATTCCCACCGGTAAGCTCTTGGAGGCCTTTATTTATAAGGCCTTCTGTAAGTCCTTACTAGAACTTTTTTTAAGGTCCAGTATTCTTTCTCGCTTACCTTCTCAGGTCTTATGGAAGGCCTACCTACTGTTATTTGTATGTATACATACATTTTGTGGGCCTACTACGTTTATAGCAACAAAACCGTCAAATCGTTACCAAAAATAAAACATTGTTATTTTTATGATGAAAAAAATTTATTTGCATTTTTTAAATTATTAACGCATAAATTTCTATTTTTAATGAATTTTTATGCGCATAAAACGCGATTTTAACTGCATAAAAGTCCGGGCCGTAGTTATAAGCAGTGTTGCCAATTAGCCATTTATTGGCTACATTTAGCCATTTTTCACCCTGTTTAGCCATTAAAAAATGCATTTGGCCATTAGCAATTTTTTTAGCCATTTTTCAACTGGTTTAGCCATAAAATTTTTCTTGCCGTTTTTCTTTTGAAAGAATAATTTTTATTATAAAAATATATAAAAGCAAAATAAACATTTTAAATAATTAAAACGGCTTTAATTTAAATCACAACTTTTACAAATGTTGAAAAGCGCTAAAAACGATGATGATGAAACATCTTTCAAAATAAAGGAACAGTATTCCAATATTAAATTTATAAAACGGATCAACACACAAATCGGTGTTTCTTTCTGGTTGCAAGTATTTCAATAAAGAGATGCTGGCGGCAACAATTTTTTTTTTGAAATTTCAGAATTTACTATACAGTTGCTCTCTCTTCCATGGTCTAATGCTGAAGTAAACATCGTTAAAAGTAATTTCAGAAATAGGTTACATTTAGCAACCGCTAATTCGATTTTATCAATGAAATATTTATACCAGCACCACAATAGTGGAGAGGGTACTATGCGTTTGTGCTGATGTTTGTAACACCTTAAAATATTGGTCCTAAGCCCACCTTTTCGTAAACCGATTGACTCAGAACCACTTTTTAAGTCGAATTAACGATGTTTGTCCGGCTGGCTGGCCGTCCATGTAAACCTTGTGCGTAAAGTACGTATCGCAAATTTGCAAATAATTTAATAAAATTTGGTACACAGGTTCTAATGAGGCGTAGGGTATCACATAGTCGGGGTTGACCGACTATATTTTCTTACTTGTTTTTTATTGTAGATCTGGAATCAAAAGGTTGGGTAAATGTTGTCTTGTTTACTATTTACCTTCAAATTATTTAAAACTAATAGGCACGAGTGATTCCTATGAGATGAACAATAACGACATAAAATTTATCGATGATTTTATTTTTTAAACATCTTTCAGAATATTAAATAACGTTTATTCTTATTAAAGAAATTGATCTTAACTAACAATTTCATCGTAAACAACTTTAAATGAATTATTTCTGTTGTGTTATTGAATTTTAATGTGTTTTTATTTAAAAAAGCTTTTAGCCATTTTTTAGCCCATTTCTAGCCATTTTTTAGCCATTTGTCCCCGTAAATTTAGCCATTTTTGGTCTCCAAGTTTTGGCAACACTGGTTATAAGGCATATGCCAATAAAGTATGAAAATTTGTTTGACGTAGCAAACATAAAAGTTACACGTGCAGAAATTTATTACCATACCAACAATTTAATTTATTTTGTTTCCTAAGCAGACTATTATTTTATATCATGTTCGGATGTAGTTTAATAAGTTATGCAATTTATTTTAAAAGTCCAAATCATAATTTTCGCGCCATTTATTTTGTAATGTGAAATTCTGTTTCGGGTTATAGTAACTGTTGTATAAAGTAATGAGTGCAAATATATTTTAAGAAGTAAAAAAGGAAATTTATGCTAAAATAACAAGGCCAGTTTTAATATAAACATTTACGTTACAACTTGTACGTTTGGTTTGTACTCTTTTCAGTTAAAGTTCGCTGTTTTAATGTAAGTATATAAGTTTAGTTAAGTATGCCTGGCGCAACAACCCAGCAAATATATAAAGATAAAGGCGATAGTTACCGATGAACTAATATATGATTCAAATCGAATAATAGTATCAAAAAATGATCAGTCTATGCCTGATGGACCGCAAAAAAACCGATGTCACGTCTCAAAACAAAAATTTACCAAACTAAATAAAAAGAATTATACCAAAACAAAATTTGAGAGCTAAAATAAGTTTTCAAGTAAGTTATACAAAAAAAATTAAGCAAAGTCTTTCACTGTTTACCGACTTGTTCTAGTAAACTGTGCCATTTACTTGAGAATCTAAAATAAAACATAAGAAACAATTTTTGGATTTTCCTTTACTTCTTAGGAAAATAAAAAAAAAAATATTATTGTTTTCTGTGACCTTTTTTGGTTAGCTGTTTTCACGTTTGCTGGGAAATTTGTAGTACAATGTACTTAGCAGTATAGAATGTTTTGTTTTCAAACTAACAAAAACAATGCTCTTAAAAAAATGGTGAGTTAAAATGCCCAGCAAACAAATCAAATTCAATTTAAATTACAAGTCTTCGGCAAACGTTAATAAATAGTTTGATATTAATTGGAGGATAATAACACTAAAAATAACATTATTTTTAACAAATAGTTTGTCTGCGCCCACACTTGCAATTTTTGTTCACGAAAATTTTGAGTTTGAAGGAAAGAGGGGTCAGAAAATTTAAGAAATACGCAGTTTCGTGTACTCTGCTATTCTGTTTTGTTATGTTATTTGCACTTTGCGATTTGAAGTTGACTGTAGGGGTATTTGGCGTTTTACGTTTAGAGCATTTAGAGAAAAAATCAAGTAAAAGTGGTTAATTTAATATTCCCTTTTACCATTGTTAGAAAACAACAGAAAGTTATATTAGAGCTCAATTTTAACCACCTAATTTGTTTTGTATTGACCCCGTCATACCAAAACCCTTTCTTAGGAAGGACGCTTGTATGGAGGCCAGGTAAAATAACAGACCAATTTGTCTCATTTTTTATATTAAATAGATGTTATATTTAAGAAATATATGAGCCAAATTTGGTCCATTAAGCTCATACGGTATGGGCACTATCCTGCGAAAATTCTTATTCCGGGAGCATATTTGTATGGGCGCTAGTGAAATTTCATACACTAATGGTGTTTTCTTTCCTACAAAAAAATGTGCCTTTTTTAAAAAAAAAATGCAATTTGGTGTCTGTTTCTTAAAAATTTTGCTCCCGAAAAGCATGAGTTTTTTAGAATAAAACAAGCCACCCTTTTCGGGAGCAAAATTTTTAAGAAAAAGACACCAAATTGATTTTTTTTTAAAAAAATTCACATTTTTTTGTAGAAAAGAAAACACCATAAGAATATTTGAGCTCAGTTTTACCAAAACCATTAACTCGGTGGTACACTTTTATGGCTTGAATTTCTTTTATATTAATTTTAATATTTAAAAAATATTTGAGCCAAATTTGATCCCTCTGTGCTCAGAGGTCAGTAACACACCATTTTGCTTAGTATGTGTAAGATGAAAATAGAAAAAACTAAGTTCATAAATTATAAAAGTCCTTCAAATAGTTAAGGGTTTCGAGTAAAAATTTGGGATGTATGGGTAAAACTTAAAGGCTGTCGTTGCATTTTGCTCATATATATCAGTCATTTATTAACTGATCTAGCTGAATTTGAACATCAAATTTTAACGGAGTATAAGTATGTAGCAATCCCCATCCCCATCGTATCTAGTGTTTTCGGAAATCCATTTTAACCCACAAACGGACATTAATAACGGACGGTTAATAAACTTCTCTTCTCATAAGGACCGAAAATGTATACAACACAAAAAAAAATTTCAAAAATGTTTCACCAATTAAAGCATTAATCAAAAATAAAATCAGTTTTAATTAAAAATTTATTTAAGTAAATAAAATGTATAATCATGTAAATAAAACGTTTAATTGATACTATTAATATGCTTCCTGGCGCAAATTTATTTATTTTTTAAATTAATATCACAATTTTTGATATTTTAATTAGGCTTATGTTCATCAGATTTAATTTTCATTAAATTATTCGTATGAAGCAAGGAATTTTAGAACCTGAAATTAATTAAAATTTATTGATAATTTGTCACTCTTGACTGACCTGAGGGTCGAACCCAGGCGTTTTTACGGACAGCTTACCTCTACATGTTTCGATTGCAACCACTTAATCTCTTCAGAGGACAGTTCAACAAAATACCCACAATACTAATAATATCACAAACTTTTTAATTTAAATCAATTTTGATTTTTTCTGTGTACTTTATAGCGTCCTACATCAATATTGTAAAAATTACGAACGGAATGACAAACTTATATACACCCTATCCAACCTTGATGAAGGGCATACTAATTGCAAAATTAGAATTTTATGGTATCAAAACTAAGTGGCAAGTCTGGACGAGAATTTTTGTGCAACATTTCATATCAAAGAAAGTAGCACCGTTATTCTTTAACGTTTATTTTTTTGTTTACTGGGATCTTCCATGTCCTGTGTGTATGAAGGCCATTGAAATTAAGGATGTTCTGGAGAATCGGAGACAAAACAACAAAATGGCAAACATTTTTTAGGCTTTTCTCTTTAATAATTTAATTAACCTAACAAATTTTAAAACCTAAAACTTTTGGGTAACTTCATCCTCATAAAAGAAACAGTTTTTATTAAGTTATTCTTCAATTTTGCCTGTAGAGCTTCTGCTGTAGAGGTTTGGCTGAGCAGTTTTGTTTTAAATTAAACTAAAAAAGAAGTTTCCCAATAAATAATTCCGCTTTAATGTATGCCGTATTTTCAAGTAAAATTCCAGTTCATACAAAAACGTTTGAAACTATTTTTTTACTTTTCAATATATTTAAAAAAACATTTCTGTGATACCAGCAAAATTGATTATTGGGTTGTATTTGTAAACTTTATACTTTAATCACATTAAATAATTATAACATCGTATATTTTTCAAGGATTAAAGTTCGTTGTTTTTATTTTAATTATTTTAATAAAGTTCAATGTTTGCATAACGTTATTTAAAATTTAATTGCTGACATTGCTAAGGGTTACCTAATTTAACTTCATTTGGTTAATAATGTTTCCAAACAGCTGGGAAAAATTATACAAGTTGTAATTGAAAAGCAAATAATTTAGAAATTATTTTTTGATTAAACTTATGTAAACCACTAAACTTATTAACAAGAGTTATTGGGCAACGTTAATTAATATAATTTTAATATTTTAATGTTAGTATTTTCTTAAAATTTATATAAACAGGCTTTCAATGTTATTTGTATTTAAATCAGATATTATTTATTTATATTTTCATCCTACGTTTCGTTGGTATTTTCCAACTTCATCTGGGATTTTCAGTTTATTTAATATTCAATCTTTGTTAGATTTACATTTAAAATAAAAAACACGAAGTTGTTTAAAATTAATTGAAAAATAAATGTAAAAAAGTAATTAAATATCACAGGTCATTATTGCTAATGTATCAGAGTTAAACACAGTTGTTTAACATAAAAAGTCTTTCATTTAGCGCTTGCACTCTTTAAATTTTAAAAAACAAAACATGTGCGAGATATCATCCAAATTATTTACTAGCTAAAAAAGACCTATTGATGCTATTATGTAGGGAATGTATTATTAGGCAAATGCCCAACGCGGATACGTAAGGTGAAACCCATATTGCGAATTATCCACTTTTTCTCATAAATAAAGCTGAATTTCATGGATGGCATGGACTATGTCGGCTTAAAGCACTACTTAAAACCCCCACTGGAAATAGTCAAAACCAAATTTTACAATCTCGGTGGCCATTTCATATCACGTCCACATGAGCTGTGCATTCCTTCAAATCACCTACACAGAATGTCCAATGAGGCATTAGTTGTGTGTCATCTAGCGTCGTTCTGTTAAAACATTATTTCGTTTATGTCCATGGCACCTAATGCGTTTCGTCGAATTTTATCATTTACACGTATTTTTCTACGCTTTATGATGGATGATTTGGCAAGCAAATTGAATAAATAACAGCTGATATGAAAGATGTATCTTTATCAATATCGGCGCTAACAACTGTCAAAGTTAGGAATTCAATATTGAAAGACCGTTTACTTTAAAGCAGAGGTTTGCAAAACACCGCACATGTGCGAATGCTCTCATATTAATAAAGAGAGCATGAGAAAATAGTTTATATTTTTACTAGAAAACACTGAACAAACAAAAACATTTACGCTCAAAAATAAACAACCAAGAGAAAATATAAATGCTTAAGAAAATATTCAGATGATTATTTGTATTGAACTATCTTTGTACTTGCGATCACTTTCTTGATCGAAAGCTTTTCACGAATGAAGCGATACACATTGTTAATCGACTTAGAAAATGCTTTTGCGCGTTACGAACACCGACACAAACGTCCGAAAACAGGTTTATGGCAATTAAATTTGATCTCGGAATATGTATTAAACGTTTTATAAGAATTGTTATTTATTGTGACTTTATATTGTTAGTGTTTTTTTTTTTTTGCCGAAATCTGTAGTGCGATTATGTAATTAATTTGAACAATAGTTGTCATTGTTAAAAAATTTAACAATCAAGTTAACGATATTGCTATTCTGTAACATTTTAAACAACACTTGTTATCGTTAAGTCAGCTGTTTGTGTTAAGTAAACGACAACTTTTTTAGTGTTGTTTATTTTTAGTTAAATGTCGAAAAAATAAAAAAAATTTAGTTTAAAGAAATAATATAACTTGTAAATGGCAATTAAATAATTTGCATTTAATTTAATAGTAAAATGTTTGGCTTATCTTCTTAAAAAAAAACAAAAAAAATTCTGTTTAATTTTAATTTTATTTGTTTTTCTTATTCCTCTTTGTGTTTTTCGTTATTTTGAAATTTTTTTGACAGTGATGCCACTTGACGTCAATTTTTATCTATGTTGTTAACAACAATTTACAGAATCACATAATCGTTACTGCAAACAACAAAACAGGTTGACAATTATAACAACTGTTGTTATTGTTTAAAGTTACAGAATCCCACTACTGATCTTTTATAGACAAAGTGTTATTTTCCTTAATTAATCATTATATACGCGAAAAAGCGTTTCGACTTTATTTGATTCTTCATTTTTATTTCAAGTTTTATAAGAGTTATTACTACCAAGGTTTTTTACTGTTATGTTTCCTAATACGATTTTATATGCGTAAATGACTTTTGGGAGTAAGATTTATATTAGAACTATCAGGAGTGTGCTGGAAATCGAAAACGCAAAACGCAAGAATTTTAAAGTTGTTTTTAGTACACTTTTAATCTAATTTTTATAATTTTTGTTAGAAAATTCTGTTCAATAGAAATAGAAATATTTGTATAATATTTGTCATAAAATTCTCTTAATACGCAAATCTTATTAAAGAACGACTTTTAAAATTCTTGCGTTTTACGTTTTCATTTTCCAGTACACCCCTGTATGACAAATTATGGGCCGTTCCAAATAAAATTCGGCATCATAATTCCTAGTTTTTCCAAATTTGTCTGTTATAAGTTATGGCACAAAAATGCTTCCTCGATTAAGTCTTAAATGGAGATATGGCCATGACATTTAACGTTATTCGTTATGTTTTTTGGGTCTTAAAACGTCAGACTGACCTTCATAAATTACCTTTAAACTTTATGTATGACCTATCGTCCGATAGTTGACCGTCATGATAAAAATATCCAAATTTTGAGGCATATAAAACTAGTTTTTATAAAACTTTATTTAAACTCAAGTAAATTAATAAATAATATAGTTATTTGTTATGATTTTATGTGTATTTATGGGTTAGTAGCACTGTTGTAAAGTCGTTAAAAACTGGTTCTAACTCCGACTCCATCCGCTAAAAATTTTTTTAATCCGACTCCGACACCTGCTCTAACCTTGATGCTAAATAAATGTGAGATTGGTCCTTATTAAACTTTAAACTCTTTTTTTAGTGCAGTACATTTAAAATAGATAACTAAAGAAAACATATTTCAAATGAATATTTTAATTCTAACACCGCATTGAGCTTCAATATAGTTATTTACGTATGTAAAGTAGACCTGTCCTTTTTTTCTGAATTCAGTATTTAATATATCATGTATGGGCATTTCCAGCGAAATGTTTACTTTTTGTAACGTAACGCCAGAAGTAATTTAAATTGTTTTTCAAAAAGTTTTTAATGTATAGTTTACTTTTTTATATTTATGTGTAAAGCGCAACTAGCTCAACATTTAGTAACAAAAGGGATAACGATTGAACAACATGGTCCGAAAATACAACCTTATTTGCAATCTGGCGTTACATTTAAAAAAGTAGACTTTTCGCTGAAAATTCCCATATTTACCTTAAAACGAGCAAAGATTTATAAATTTTATAGCTTGAAAAATAAATCTGTATTAGTCCAAAGTTTACTAAAAAAGCTTTTATACAAAACATCTTGCTTAATTCGCAGTCTTAGTCAGTTTTGTAATGCAATTCAAAACCCACTTCCGTTTTTTTAACGTCACGCCAGCGCAGATTTTTGCTTATATCTGCAAATCCTTAGCGCCGATTACTGTAATTTTTTTTCGGAATATAGTGATACTTCATTACTTTGTATATTTAAAAGCCCTTTTTACAAATTTGACTAAGTCATTTAATTTTTTTACATTTTGTGGTACAAATATCACGACACGTCAAAATGGAAATGCCCATATCAGTATATTTTACAAAATATTAGAAATTTTTTTGGTTAGTAGGAATTAATTCAGATAAAAGTTGGAGTTAATTTCAGTTTTATAAAGCTACAATATAGGAAAAAATGCATGTCATTATTTGTTATGGGTTTAGAGAGTTTAATTCTTGTTGGTATAAACCGGTCATCACAAAATTTCAAAAAGTGTTTTCTAATCATATTAAATTACAAATTTTACCAAAATATCCATACACAGTACGGGTTTAGACGTTAAGTTTTTTTTAAATATTAAAAATATTTTTTTAGTAGAAAGAAATTTGAAATGGTCGTCTGTACGACCTTATTTGCATCCATTATTCATTTTTACTAAAAATTATTATAAAAATACATATTATTATTTCTTTCATGCAAAAAAGTCACTATTCTTTTATTTTCTTCAACTACTTTAAAAATATAACGACATATAAGATATTGTGTGCTTATATCCCAGTAATTCCCAAATTAAAATAATATTTAATTCTAAATAAAACGATACGGCATTTAAACAATTTTATCATAACAAAATATTTTCGTATAACTTTGATTTTGCAAAGTTTTCCACAGAAGTAGTGCGGTCTGTAGTGAATATAATGAACATACACGTGAGACTGGAAATAAATTTCCATCAGAAACAAATATCAGCTGTTACAAACTATGAAATTTTTTATCATGGCAAACAAAGTTCAGATGCAATGCAAAAGCTTGTAAACACTTTCTCTAACAATGGTTAAATGAAATGAGTATGAAATGATGTAGCAGCAAATAAAATTTACAGCGTTCTGTTAGTTAAAATTCCTGTTTGAACAACAGTACGTATGATTTTTTTTTTTTTTTGTAATACATATATGCTAAGCACTCGTCTGCAGTGCAGTTGCCTGCCATTTTTGGATGCTTTAATATTTTATTTAATTTAAAAAACCCCATGTAAAGGAACTTTATATAGAGACCAAAAAAAAAAACACACACAATGATTTTGTACTTTTCTCTTGTTTGAAATTTCTTTTACTTTCTACAAATTTTTTACTGATGCAATTAATATTTTTGTTTGATTTTTATTTTTTTATTCATCCAACAAAAATGTTGACAACTATTCAAATATAAAAATATACGAGTTATTGGTTTCAAGTTTTCATAATTTTGTATGAAATATTTAACTCTCTTTAATGTTGTCGTTTTTTGCAATTTTTATTTGATTATAAGCAACACTTCTTTATGTAAAATATAAGAACAACAACAAAAACCACATACAGTCTATTTTTGAACGCTTTATAAAAGTGCCATAAGAAGAAAGATGATAAAATATAGTGACGAGGTTTGCAGTAAAAAAAACCAAAAGCGGATAAAAAGCGTTTCACTCTTTTTAAACAACAGAAACAACAACGTTATAAGAAAAATAATAAATTTTTGGTTGGTTTCAAAGTTGGTAAAAAAGAATGAAAAACAAAATCCCATATTCAATTTTTTTAAACTGTTTCGTTAAATTGGTACATCAAATACAAAAATAGAATTATGACGAAAACATATCGAGTCGGTCTGCTGCCATTTTTGGTTACATTTCTTCTTCTTTAGCCAAGGAACAACAGTGAGTGTTTAAGAAAAACATTGTGTGTATAAACAAGACTTCGTTCAAAAATTATTTCAACAAAAAATGTGTCTAAAAAGCCAGCCGCCGCTCTGCTCTGCCTTCACTTCTCCTTCAGTGATTGCTTGGGTCCGCGATGTGTATATTATAAACTTTTCTCTTATGAAGGTATGGGTGTAAAAGAAGAAAGATTTTAATAATTTTATATTGTTAACTTTCTATTTAGAGTTGTTGTTTTTATAGCCACACCTACATAGGAAGGTAGGTAGAAAGGCTGGTCTCCTTCACACCTTCACCCAGAGACCAATATGGCCCATTGTAACGCCTTATGTTAAGATGGAAAGTTGGTGAAATGAGGAGCAAAAGAGGCTATCTCCATTACGAATACAATCAGACCCTCAAGTCCACAATCAGAGACATCCCCTAATTCGCCCAGGAATCTACTGCCTACCCACCTCAGCCGCTGCCCTGTAGCTTGGGACAGTGGCACAGAATGTGCTCAACTGTTTCCAACTCCTCCGGACCCTCACACAACCCGCACATATCCGACAAGTCAGATCCCATCCTCACCTCCATCCTGTCTATCAAACAGTGACCCATGATAAATTCCTATCATGGTACTAAAGCAAACCCTACTCCTGCCCAGCAGCGACTCCGAATCGGACTTCCTAAGCACCGGCCGCAGATCGGTGATACTCGGCAGTCCGTTCGGTTCCCCCAGGCTCGATTGGTCGCGCCCAGAATCCATTTTCTGGTTCTTCCAAAATATAAGCCTATTGGAGGCCTAACCACCTCCATACAGCTAGGATCCTCCATCTCTTTTTTTTTTTTTTTTTTTTTAATTTTCCTAAGCAAATCCCGCGAAGCTTTATGCTTGTCTGCAGGAAAGAAACCAGAGTCTCTGGCGGGAATCGAACCCGCAACCCCGGCGCTGATAGACTAGCTCGCTACCAGCTAGCCTACCGGGGCACTCAACCACCTCATTGCCGCCTATGTCGCAGTGACCCGGCACCCAGCACAACCTCACCACATCATATTCCCCTAAGACTCTATCCAGAGCACTCCTGAAATCATCAACCAGCTTGGAGTTCACATAACAGCCCCTTACTGCTAAAAGAGCCGGCTGGCTATTCACATATATAGTGACCTCCGAGCCCCGATAAATGTTGTCCTTCTTCAGTTCCACGGCTCTCAAGATCCCCAGAACCTCTGCCTGGAAAACATAGCAGTCGTCAGGAAGCCTATATGACATTCTGATGTCTAGATCCTCAATTTAGACCCTTCATCTTCGATCCATCAGTGAAAATAGCAAATCCACCAAACTTTCTGCTTCTACCTGACCAGCTAATCCTAGAAGGCACTATTACCTCCGGCAACCGCCTAAAATCCACCCCAGTGCTCACATAATCAGCGAAGCCGGGTAATCCAATATAATAGCCACCAGCCTAAATCTCACTCAGGATCCGTGAGTGACCCTACGTGAGATTCCCAATCAATCCTAACTCCTTCAGTCAAAGAATGCTCCTGGCTGCCATTTCCATCACATTCTGCTCAATAGGCAGAATATGTAGAATGACATCCAGGGCTGCTTGAGAAGTACTTCTCATGGCATCTGTCATGCCGATTGAAGCACACCTCTGAGCCTAAGACAGAAGGCTCCTACGACTAGCCAATCTCAATGACTCCCACCAAACACAGCATCCATACGTAAGAAAGGTCTAACCATCGAAGTGTACATCTATCCCACTACTGACGGCCGAAGTCCCCAGCTCCTACCTATCGATGATCTGTAAGCATAGTAGGCATTGAGACCCCTCTTAAGTCTCTCCTGAGTATTCATTCCCCATGACAGCTTGCTGTCAATAAAAACTCCCAGATACTTAGCACTATCAGATAGTCTAAGCTCCACTCCTCCTAGTACCGGTAGCCTATAATTCTCCACCTTGTACCTCCTCGTCAAAAGAACTAACTCCGTCTTCTCCGGATTAACTCCCAGTCCCATAAATATTTGTATGTCAAATCTTGTGAGCTCAATCGTGCTTCCCAGAGAGAGATGGAATATGTAAGAAGGTCTCAGGTTTTTCGAAAATTATTCTTATTTTTTATAATGGATTGGAATACAAATAATACTTTTACTAATCAAACTCATTAGCGGTATTCAGTGTTTGGTGCGATTTAGTTTGCAACTGTTTGTTGTTGCAATAACTTTTTCATTATCAGTGAGCGGTATTTTAAGCAACTTTGCAATGCTCGATGTACTTTAGATTACAGCTTATATACAGAATAATTGGTCGTCAAAATTTAATTTTAAATTTCACGAAGCACAACAAGAGATTCTTAATTATTTTTTAATCCTCTTCCATATTATTAAATATTTACTGCAAAAACTCTCTTTGATTCTCTTTTAAAACTCCATTTGTGACAATACAATAAAATTTTTGTTTCGCACTATTTAGTTTTGTATGCCTTCACTCTTTCTTCTACTTCCTTTTAATAATAAACTTCCAATAACTGCTTGCACACGAAAGAAAGTACACTTTTTCATACGTCATTTCCTTTTCACAATCAAACTCAAATGTTTCGCAGCATATGTTTCATATTACATTTACACTTACGCAAGACCATTTACAACAAACACTGAACACCGCTATTAATATTTTAAATTTTTCCTTTCATCTGTTTTTTTAATAATTAATTATTCCGCGCAAACCAAAAAAAAAATGTTAGAACACATATTTTAAATTGAAATTGGCATCGCTGAAAATATTCTAAGCAATACACGAAAATGTCAGTTAAATTTTTTACACAAATATTCTAAAAAGCTTTTCCATAATTATTTTTTCATCTGTGGACAAAAAGCGTGTTTTTACAAGGTCAGCTGCAAAAAGTAGTTTAGTAATTTTTTTTTACTACAAGTATGTATAAATATTCCTACAATTGGCCTAACAATTTCAAAATACTTTTGCTTTTGTAGCATATTTGGGAATGTGCAACTTTGGCCTTTAAAGGTTTTTTTATGAAAAAATTATTTGTAATGTTGAATGAAGTTCAATATGTGTATTTACATGAAGGTCAACTATGTTTAAAAAATACACTTTCCCAAATATGTTTAAAAAAATGCAAATTAATTATTTTAATTTATTTTTAAATAGTAAATATGCTAAAAGAATAAAACATGCCAGCTAGCATAGGCTGTTTGTTAGACGAATTTGTTTAATATACAAATCCTAAAAGAATCTTCTGACGATTATCTGACATTTCAATTTTTTATTTACAATACTTTTTTATATATTTTCTGGCACGCTCGTCTTATAATCTTGGAAAAGTTACCATGCAAGTCCGAAAACAAAGTTTTAATGATTACTTTAAATGTACAAAAACGACATTATTACACTTCGTTTATCTTTCGTCAAACAATCATCGAATGAACCTCTTGCGACTCTCTGTATGTGTCGTATAACAATTACTCAGAAAAAATAGAAAATCGACTTTAATTAAACAATTCGTTCAGACAATTAAATATTTTACTAATTTTGCCCCTGCAAAGGAATTGATCATATCAATTAACGCAATTGTATTTTCGAGTCATGGGACACAAATTTAGTCAATTAAAAAATTAATTGCATAAACTAAAAAATACACCACATATACACAAACATTTAATTTTATGGGTTTTGATTAAAAAAATTAATTGCTGCAAAGAAAAAAATCAATTGAATAATTAATTATTTAAATGAATAATTTTTTGCAAACATTTTTTCTGTGTACTGAGCTTCCTAAATGCACTTTTATACGACAAATACAAATTGCTTCTGTAAATATCAGTTCGAGTACGCAGTGTACAATTGTTTTATCAGAGCGTGTTCTATTTTGAACTGACGAACCATTACCCAAAAAAAAATGGAGCTTCCAACGAAGCAGGCTGTAAGGGAGAAACTTTTACATATGTTTCGCTTACCATTGCGCTTACGGAAGACACGAATTTTATATGGCGAGTTCCCACTTTAAAGCAATACTTTTTGGACACATAAAGCGCATTATTCAGCGCATATAAAAATCGTTGGATGTAACGATCAGCTTTGCATACTGAATGTTTTGATACAGTAATGCTTGGACCATGAAAAGGGAAAGGAAAATTCAAGCTGCATATACGCTCAGAGGACTTGTATATATCAGAAAATTTAATACTTATAGCCCAATCCTTATAGAGTCTATGGATGCATTAGATCTGCTTTCTCGAGATTAAAAGTATAACGTCTTATTTTACATGTATTTTGTTTCTTGTTTTAAACCTCTTATCAGGTCATATTATTACTATTTTAATATTAGTTAATAGAAGATATTTTTTTAAAATTTATTGCGTTGCACTAATAAACCAAAATGACGAACTCTTTAATTGACCATATTGGTTCCAGAGAAGGCAACTATAACATGATTCGAATACTAACTAAATAATATTCTGTACTAAATATATGCCACATTAATGCTCAAAGTTTATATCGTAAAATTGATGAACTTCGCTTTCTATTTGAAGACTCGGACATGGATGTCATATGTGTCTCGGAAACATTGTTTACTACAGCACATAACGACAAGCTAGTTGATTTACGTGGATATAATATTTTTCGATGTGACCGTGATGGCAAGGCAGGTGGTGTTGCAATCTAAATAAAGGATAACGTTTTTAGCAACATTTTTCAGACATTCAAAGCAGAAAATAACGTGGAATACATTTTTATAGAACTGAAATCAAAAATGAAAAAATTTCTACTTGGATGTGTGTACAGACCAGAGATCAGCAATGAGTAGTGAAAAAGTGAGTAGAGCTAAATCATGACTCATAAATTCTTGTACTTATACGCACTCATACTTATTGCAATGTTATTCAAACTCATATTCACTCAAAAGTTTAATTTGATTCATCGTACTCATACTTAGCAACATTTGTAGTGTTTGACTTAGAATCTACTCAACACAATGCGTAAAGGCAAAGAAAAAATGCGAGGCTGCCAGATTTGTCCCCGAAATAGCAAAGTGACGATTTGGCAATTACAGTTTACTAAAGTTACATGTATGAAGTGGACGATTTTTCGGCAAATTTATCTGGCAGCGCTGATTATTAAGTTGTGTGTTTTGTCTGTTGTGTTAAAACGGTAAATGCCTGAGCTAAATGATTTGAATCATTGTAAGTATTTTCTTGAAATTATAAATCAAGCTGAGTATGCGTATAATGTCGACGTCGCACTTATAAATATTTCTCTTGTGAGTATGAGTGAGTCAGAGTAGTTTAGTTTAAACAATTTCTACGCACTTATACTTACAATTGCATGAGTCAGTATGAGTAGCGAAAAAGTGATTCATTGCTGATCTCTGGTACAGACCAGATAAAAATATTAAATTGGATTATCTTGTAACTGCACTAGAATTTCTGTCTGTATCTTATTCTAATATAATTTTATCAGGTGATTTCAATGGCAACTTATTTACACATTCTGGCTCTTATCTTTGTTCCGTCATGACTTCATTTAATTTATTTGCTGTAAATAATTCCAGAACCACACACTATATCACATCTAATACTACCCTGCTGGATCCTTTTTTCTTAATAACATATATAATGTTATGCATTATGAGCAATTAGCAGTACCAGTTTTCTCTAAAGATGATCTTATATTCATGTATTACAATTTTAATGTTACTAAATACCACCAAAAATTCTCCTTCCGAGACTACAAAAACATAAACATGTCATCACTACAAGAAGACCTTAACAATACCTCTTGGTATTATATTTACTATATTCCAACTGTCAATCACCAAGTTAATTTCCTAAATAACACTATTCTACATTTATTTAACAAACATTATCCGCTTAAAACAAAAGAAGTAAAATGCAGAGCAAGACCATGGTTTTCCTCTGAGATAAAACTGTTAATAGAACGTCGTGATAACTTGTACCATAGATGGAAACACTACTGAACCAGTGCCTCACTTGAAGATTATTGTTCAGCTAGAAAGGCAGTTGTTACCAAAATTAGACATGATAAAAGAGTTTACTATGGGAATAAATTCTACACAGAAATTGATACAAAGCAAACATGGAAGCAAATAAGGCATTATTGGAAAGCAGTTTTGCACTAATGATGTGGATGTTATTGCTCTGAATGAGAAATTCGTTAATATTTTACAACCTCCGGTACAACCCAATTGTTACTACAAGCACATTCCCAGCTGAATGGAAGTATGCCAAAGTTATACCAGTACCTAAAGCTGATTAAGAATACCGGCCTAATTCTATCCTTCTTTATCTCTCTAATGGTGTTTTCTTTTCTACAAAAAAATGTGCCTTTTTTAAAAAAAATGCAATTTGGTGTCTGTTACTTAAAAATTTTGCTCCCGAAAAGCTTCAGTTTTATAAAATAAAACAAGCCACCCTTTTCGGGAGCAAAATTTTTAAGAAAAACACACCAAATTGAATTTTTTTTAAAAAAAAGGCACATTTTTTGTGGAAAAGAAAACACCATAAGGTTTTTGAACACCTCTTACATACGCAAATTACTAAATACATTTATGAAAAAACTCTTCTAACTGATAGACAGTCTGGATTTAGATCAAAACATAGCTGCAAAACAGCTTAAACTGAAGAAATCGAAAATATACGCAGTAATTTGGATGATAGTCAAGTAACTTTCCTGGTTTTGCTAGATCATTCAAAGGCTTTTGACACAGTTGAACACCAAATTCTTCTAATTAAACTTAAAAGAATGTTTTACTTTTCTTCACCTGCTTCTAAGTTAATATCATCATACCTGTCTAACAGGCTTCAATCGGTTGCTAATAATGGAGCAGTTTCTGATCCACTAACACTTTCGAGAGGTGTCCCACAAGGCTCCATACTTGGTCCACTTCTATATTCACTATATGCTAATGATTTACCCAGACAAATTCAGCACACTCGTTTACAGATGATGTTCAGCTTTTTCTAAGTTGTTCAAAAACATCAGTTCGGCATAAAGTCAATGAGCTTAACAACGATTTAAAAAGAATCCTCAATTGGGCATCAGCTAATGGTTTGCGACTTAATCCCAAAAAGTCAAAGTGTTTAATTAATTTATGATCAGTGATGAAATAAATATATATCTGATAGACTCTAAAATCTAATTGGCTAAGTCTGTCAGAAATCTAGGAATTGTTTTTAATAGTTAAGAATGTTGTTAGCTAAAACATATTTACTGCCTGTTTTTAGAAAACGTAAGCAAGTGAGTGAGTGAGAAATTATATTGAAAACAAATTTTCGTTTTTTATTGTTGTTTTCAATATAATTTCTCACTCACTCACTTGCTTACGTTTTCTAAAAACAGGCAGTTAATATCCACACTCCTTTACTCATCGGAAATATTTGCAAGCTGTAGCAGTAATGACAAAAGGAAAATGAACACAACATTTAATAACATAACTCGCTATATATTTGGTATAAAAAGATTTGAGAGTGTGTCCTTGTACACTAAACGTATCTTTGGTATCTCTCTTGATGATTATTTGAAGCTGAAAAATCTTGTTTTTTTACACAAAATTATACCAACTAAAGAGCGCAGCTACTTATATGAAAAACTAACATTTACTTCTTCATCCAGAAATAATTCAATCAGAACTTTTAGGTATCAGATACAGCATCTTCTCATCAATTTTTTATTTTCACAATTTATCTCTGGAACCATCTTCCGACAAACATACAATTCACTAGCAACGCAATAAAGTTTAAAAACTTACTAATGGAATACTACCTTTAGAATGTTTATTATGTAACTGCTTAAAATTAAGAATATTTATTATTATTATTAATGCTAAAATTATGAATGTTCAATTTGTTTTAAATTTTTGATCTTCTAAGATGTATTTAGGTTTAAGTCGAAACTTTGTGTAAAATTTTTATTAATATTTAATAACTAATCGTTTTCTAATACTGTAATTTATAAGATACTGTATCTTGTTGTATTAGAAAGGCACCAAATAAATACAAATACAAATAAAAAATAAAATTTTTTTAGTATTCTCCCTTACAAACCTGTTTCGTAGTAAGGGAATGCCGTGGCACTAGAAATATTATTTTTTTTTATAAAAGTTTTATAAAAATTTTTTCACTTATTTTACCGCATTTCTGTATATCTTTTTGCGTAGCCTATAATTGTGCGCTTATTTTTTAAATGTACCATTAGTGCTGCGCAAAATGATAAAAGTTTTCATTGAACAGCTGTTTTGCCAGGCATATTCTTTAATTAACTGAAATATTATTAAAATTGAAAAGAAATAAAAATCAATACATAATTTGCTGTAATTAACGATTTTAGGGTATTTCAGATAAAACCAAAAACGAGCATGTAGAAGTAAAAAATCATAAACCTTCTGGATTTGTTAATTTATATCTTCATATGGATTTCATATCTGATAAAGTAAAAGCATTTTGAAAACATGAAAATTCTGTTGCCAATACAATTTCAATGAAACAGTCCGACCTAATGATCTATCAAATAACAGGGTGATCTAACGGGTGTTTATATAGATTGTATGAAAATTTGAAATTTTGACATGGCGTTCTTATTTAGTTTGCTCAGTTATACAGCTGAGTATTTCACGAGATTTACGAAAAACCCTTCAGAAGTCTCTTACGATTGTTGACATGCTTTCTGAGACACTCGTTAGACAATCTTTACATACATCTCAAACGATTCCCAAACAACTAAATCAAGTAATGCTGTTTCAAACAATTTTTGTTATTGTTCCAATTAATTTGCCTTAACTGAAAATAAAAATTATAATGTTTTGTGTATATTTTCTTTTATGAAAACATACACTCCAACTTTAAAATATTTTAAAGTTTCAATAAATTTTTTAATTGTTTCAATTAACTGTGTTGATTGCAAAAAAAATAATTTGATTTGTGTGTACGTTTTATTATCCTCTTTTGCTGGTGGTCAAATTTAAATTAAACCTATTGATTGAAACTGAACAGCAATAAAAACTGAAACTTACAAATATGTTAATTGATATGATCAATTTGGTTGCAGTCGGAAAATCAGTACGAAATTTAAATTAAAGTACAAATTTCTAACTAATATGTTAATTGATCTTGGGTGTTCACTTTTTCTATGCACCACAATTAATATATGAGTATTTCGCTGTGTTATAGCAGTATTTCACAGAGGAATTAGCTTTTGTAACAGTTTCTCCAGTGCGAGGAATCGTCTACGCTTAAAAATGAGCTTGTTGACGATCAAAACCGCTCTTCATGAGATTCCCAGTGGGCTCTTACACGATTGAAAATGCTAACTAGTATGCCGTCTCTTGGACAAGTTCATAACTGTGATGATAAAAGTTCATAACTTATGTTTGTATTAGCAAGATTTTTATACCCTCCACCATAATTAGGGTATACTAAGTTTGTCATTCCATGTGAACCTTTTTTTATTCATCTCAGTCCCCATAAAGAATATATATTCTGGATCCTTGAGTAATTCTAAGTCGATTTGGCGATGTCCGTCTGTCTGTCCGTCTGTTGAAACACGCTCATTTTCGAAAAATAAAGAAATGAACAAACTTGGTGTCAAATTTCTTACAGCTCCTAAGCAGTTTGGGATTGAAATCCAGCAATATCGGTTCAGCAGGATCAGATCTATGAATCAAAATGTGGAAGCCCCACCTTGAAAAAATTGATAATTTTGTTACAAAAACTAACATAAATGGTGGAACAATGCAATGAATTATGTACGATTTTTCAAAAGTTCGTTTTATTCGACTGGAAACCACAATGTAATATTTCGTAAAGATCGGTCCATAATTTACCTTACGCCCCACATAAACCCTACTCGTGGAAATACGTTTAGAGCGCCTAAACCGTATTTAATAATGCTATCAAAACAAAATTTGGAACGTCACAGTTTTTTAGTACTAGAAATAACACTGTTCGTGAAGATCGGTCCCTTCTCCCGGAAAACAGTTTATTACGCCTAAAACCGTAATACATAACGCTATCAGAACAAATTTTAATACATCACAGTTGTAAAGGACTAGAAATAGAACTAACAAATTTCATGATTAAGTAAATTAATTAAATACGCCTACAACGGTACCAGATATATTTATTGAGTTAAAATTTCTTCCAACGTAGTTTCATATGGCCGCAAAAATGTTATGAATTTTGTTATATACGGCCCATAATTTACCTTAGATCTCATATTTGGCTGCATTCTGAAATTCACTGTAAACGCTAAAAGTGATTTCACCGCAGTTTTGAAATTTATGTTTTTAATACAAGAAATCACTCTGCAGGATTTTGGAATGATTGGTTCATAACGTACCAGGGCTAAAATATAAGTCCCCCTCCTGAAAATCATTTAAGTTCGGCTTAAACTGTTACGAATCATGATATTTTACTCAAGCTAGTTAAAATTGTTAAAAAAAAGCATAAAATAAATCAATAATTTAATAAATGTCCAAACCGCAATTTATCAAAGGGTATCAAAGATTCGGCATAGCCGAATATAGCATTCTAACTGGTTTGAAAATAAAATTTTTCAAACTAGAATAATTTATTAAATGCTGTGCATTAATGAACTTTTGAAAAATATGTTTGTTTATTTTTTTTTCTAAATATTACTCTGTTGGCTTTAATCAAACTTAACAAGAGAAAACAATTAGTTTCAAAAAACTTTTATTAAAAAAAGCCAATTAGCAAAATGTGGTAGAAAAAATTTTTAAATTCATACCTGTGTCATAAATTAAACAAAAACTGTTATGTTGTAAAAAATTAAATATAGAAAAATGTCTAATTTTGTTTTGTTTTTATTAGGTACTTATGTTGAATGAAATTATATGTGCAATTAGTTCAATTAAAAATTAATAACGCTATTGATTAAAATTTAAAAAAAAAAATAATTTATTCGAATAAATTTGTACGGGAAACAATGTTTAATGGCCATTTTCTCAATGTACCGTCAAACTGCCTGTTACTTAATGTCGACATAAATTTATTAGACCGATAAACTGTCTGTTAACAATTTTGGGTTTCTCAATATACCGACAAAATACATGGTTTTAAGCTGGCAACACCTCTCAAAATACATGTTAAAGTTGTGAGTCAGCTGATTGAATTTATCTGTACGGCAAATAAAAGGAAAATAAATAATCGGCAGATGAGTGCTGGTTAGCTTTGCGACAGAAGAGAAGCAAGTGAGACATTGAGAAAACCAAATTTCTTTAATGTGCAGTTTTTCGATGGGATAAAAGTTAATCGTGTAATGAGAAAACGGCCATAAGAGTAATTTAGCCATAAAATTTGCATAATAAAAGTTCTTACAAAAAACTAGAGTTGTGTCGGTCATGAACGGACTCGTTCAGTTGAACCGTTCAATTTCGTTCAATTACTTGTCTCTTTTTAGTCAGTCGGTCACTGGTTGAAAAGAAACAACAATACTATCGTGGTCTATATGTGATGTCATTAAAATGTATTTATTTCATTTACTCATTGCTTTATACCATGTTCACACGGACAGCAACATTCGTGTTTCGCTCTCTCATTAATGTTTCGCGCCGCAAACATGATTGAAACAACCTGTTTCTCCATACAAAATTTTGAGAGCGAAACAGGTCGTTTCATTTTGAAACAGGCTGCGAAACAGGAAAACTGTGCTATCATCTCATATTTTGATAACAGTTATCGTTAGTTTATCTGAACTACCTCTCAAAAAAATTCAAAAAAAAAAACAAAATTAAAATTGATGTTTAATAAAATAAAGTGGTAATAATAACATAATAATATTAATAAAAGTATTAAATAATAAATTTTTAAGTTTTATTTACTTTTTTTTATCTATTTTAAAAAGAATTACACTAACAACACACAAAAAATGTCAAGATGAAACAAGAACAAATCGTATGAACAGCATGTTTGGCAATCTGGTTTCAGAGAGCGAAACCAGTGGTTTATATCGTCGTATGAACATAGCATTACGCATTTTCATAATACGGTCAGGGCTGCCAAGTATCTTTGCGACCTAATCTTGAATTGAGGCTTTCAGCGCAGAAGAAGTGTAACCCCAGCCTACTTTTTATGAGATAATGGGGAGTTAACACTACTCTTGCACTTTAGTACTTGGTTGTAACGGCCCGTGCAAAAATTATGTTTCTAGCGCCATCTGTTTTGGATACAAACTGTTGGTTTACTCGACTATTACACTGTAAAGAACAGTGCAATGAACATATTTTACACCAGAACCGTAACCAAATTTAATTGTGGTTTACATCACTTCTGCGCTGATAGCCTCAATAAAACTACATGGCGATTTTTTGGCGGCTTGTCAAATATATGGCGATTTGGTTGGCTTTTTGATAATGCTATGCTCACACTTGGGTTTTTAAACGCGTTTAAGTAAAATATTATAACATATGAGATGAATAAGATGACAGCTGATTAAAAAAAACCCAACAAACAAATTTATATTTCTTTAAAGTATTAAAACTGAATAAAAATACTTTAATAAAGTTATCAAAAGATTATTTTAAACATAGTAATAATGAAATTGTAAAAATGTATGAATTATTTAAGAAAAACATAAAACATTAAGCATAAATCGTGGCCGGTTGTGCACGTTCATGTCGGCTGATTCTACATTATACTCAGTTTGAGGTATGTTTAGAGGATTCTATGTGATTAATGAAGTGATTTAGTTTTAATCATGTCAATTTGAAGTGATTAATAAATCACTTCAAAGTATGGGTAAGCATTAGGCAACAATAGCATTTTATCGCAGAAAATCATATTACTGTATTTTAACGAATTTTAGGTTCGTGAAAATAGTGTAAGAAGCATTCATAACTCTTTGCGCTAAAAAAGTCAATTGATGGTTTAATATAGACGAAACTTGAATCAAGACGAGAGATGCACTGATTTGACAGTTAACAAGATTTTGTGACCAAAAATGATTTTATTGTTTTATGTTGTATAAGAACCAAATTTTTATTTTTTTTAAGTTTAATTCAAAATATTTTTAGTTTTAATTAATAATAATTGATAGTAAATAAAATATTAAAATTTAAAAAATGGACTTTTTTCAAATATTCTTAATTCTTAGGAGCTCATGCGCGGGCTCAAGATGTCACTTTTTTGAACTTTTTTTTTTGCAATTTTTATCTGTTTTAACGTAATACAAAAAACTATTGCTATTAGAATATGATTCGAGAACTTTTATTTTTTCTCATACATCAGTGACCCACCCTAGTAATCATATCGATTTTTATGTAATTAGAGCTTAATCATGTTCGAGTGGCTTTAACGCTTTTAATAACCCAAGTGTGAACATGGTATAAGCCATGAATTTGTTTTGAGACTCGTAGACAATTTTACCGTTTATTTGGAAAGACTATTTCAATGATGGTATTCCATCTAATTTAAATCAGCGTCGAGTTACCTCTATCGGACGGAGCAAAGTATTTGGGTAACTTTCTGGACTGCAAACTGTCTTGGAAGAGAAATACTCAGGAAAGGATGAAAAGGGGACTCAATGCATACTACACATGCAGGAACTCCATTGGTAAGAACTGGGGTCTAAGGCCGGATATGGTAAACTGGATTTACACATCGGTTGTTAGGCCTATACTTACTTATGGATGCACTGTTTGGTGGGGTGCGTTGGGAGTGGATAGCTATAGGAAGATGCTCAGCAAGGTTCAAAGAAGTGCATCTCTTGGCATCACAGGGGCAAGGAGAAGCACTCCGCAGGCAGCGCTGGACATCCTACTATATCTGTCACCTATTGAGCAGTACGTAAGGAGTGTGGCCGCTAGGAACTTAATTAGACTTTACGAGTCTTCGTTAGTTAGACCTAGGCGGGATGATCACACGAGAATCTTGTACGAGATGGGTCTGCTTGATCAGGGTATTTCTCTCGGGAGAATTTCGGATCATATGACTATGACCCTGGACTTCGGTGCAACACCACCAGTGGAGTTCCCGGATAGGGAAGTTTGGAGTGGATCCAATGGACTGTTTGAGGGGTGGGCAGTATTTACGGATGGATCCAAGATGGAAACCGGCACTGGTGCCGGTGTATATATAGCGGACACCGATGTGAAGAGGTCATTCAGACTCCCCGATGAGTGCAGTGTCTTCCAGGCTGAGATCCTAGCGATCTGGAGGGCGACGGAGGTGATACTGGAACACATCGTGGGTGGATCTGAGGTGACAATTTACGTCGATAGTCAGGCGGCGCTTAGGGCATTGACGAATTATACGGTGCGATCGTGCCTGGTCGCTCGGTGTAGGAATGCTCTTGGTGGACTCATGGAGGCATTCAATGTGAGGCTGTGTTGGGTACCTGGACTTCTGCAGATTGTGCGAGGATTCGGAGGAGCTGGAGACGATCGAGCATGTACTTTGCCATTGTCCCAGGGTGCAGGGTTTCAGACAGAAGTGGCTAGGAAATAGGTTTCACGACGAACTGGGGTGCATCGCTGGATGTAGTCCAGCTGATCTACTGGGGTTTGTCAGGGAAATAGTGCGGTTGTTTCTGTTGAGGGGACAGTAGAGAGGGAATTTGTTCTTCACATCACCTACTAACTTTCCTATATTCTATACTCTATCAACCTCATACTTCTTTTCTTAACCTTTCTCTTTTTCTATCTTCTTTATCTATTCTTCATCATGTTGAAGGGATTCACAATGGACCGTACTGGTCTCCGAGTGGAAGTGTGCCCTTGGGCACATAACCCTTCTGAACCTAACCTAACCTAATTACAAATTATATGAATGTAAATAGTACTTTTGCACCTTCGCACGATATGCTTAACAAACTGAATCGTATACATTGTTAAAAAAAAACAGTAAGAATTGCCTTGCCGGTGATTTAAATAGCGTTTGAGATATATATCCAATATATCTTTAATACTAACAACCAAAAAAAGGTTTTGCTGCTTTAATTAGACTATATTTAACTTTTGTTCATTTTTTGTATTCACCAATCCTTTTACTTTAATTAACTATTAGAAAATAATCCAAATTTTTAATATTTTAATAATGCTTAAGTTTATCAAATTTAATATTCATTAAATTATTTTTATGAAGAAAATTAAAATTGTTATTGATAATCATTCATTCTTGACTGACCTGAGATTCGAACCCAGGTGGCTGGTTACCATGACATGTTTCGATCGCAACCACTCGATCTCATCAGATGGATTTGCCCTCTTACACTCGCAGCCATCGACGACTGCTGACGTCAATAGTCAAACATCAATCCTTAAATCAAATTGTATTTTAGCCTTTGGTAGATCGAAATTGGCTTTATTGAATGATTATCTATTTTAATTGATTTTACATGTTTTTCCTAACTTCTGTTTTTTCCGTTTCATAAAAATAATTTAATGAAAATTAAATTTGATGAACTTAAGCCTGATTAAAATATTAAAAATTTGGATTAAAAACCATAAATAGTTCAACAAAATAACCACACTTCTAATTATATAGAACATATTTTTAAATACAGTAGAATCGCGAAAAAGTTAATTTTCGGAGAAGTTAATCTCTTGGATAAGTTAACCGAATTTTAGCGTGCCTGCGTCGCTCTTAAAAGTTATCTTTTAGTTAACTTTTCTAAAAGTTTTAATAAAAACCATCGGAAATGAGCAGAAAGTAGAGAATTTGAACAAAATTAATAATAATTTATTGTTGATGTGTTTTGTTTAAACTTTGATATTATTAGAAGTAGAACTGTTGGTACAATTCTTATACGTTTAACAGTTGTATTTGGTTTAATATCTTTAGTTTTTCTGAAATCTTTATGGATGAAGTTTCCTGATGATCTGGCCTAAGCAACCAGTGAAATGCGCATAGGAATAGCTTATACCATCAGCAATAAATTTCAAGTGTTTTTATCAATAATAAAAACTGGGAATTAAGCACGAATAACAAAATCTTTTGAAAATTTAAATTTAGTATTCCCAAAAATTGAAATTACTTTTTGATAATAAACAGGCAGGTGCACGGCCTAAAAAACACTTAATTGACAACATCTTTTGTAAGTTGTTGTTGTTTTTATTTTGTTTTTCTTAACCTACTTACAACTACAATTAATGTTGTGAGAATTTCAACTAATTGTAGTGGGGAATGTAAGATGAGATGAAGCAACTGTTTATTGTTGATGTTGTTTTGTTTAAACTTTGATATTATTACAAGTAGAACTGTTGCTATAATTCT
This sequence comes from Pollenia labialis, assembly GCA_949318255.1. NCBI lineage: Eukaryota > Metazoa > Arthropoda > Insecta > Diptera > Polleniidae > Pollenia > Pollenia labialis. The sequence continues at coordinate 76,498,200 of OX439141.1, read as the reverse complement.
TATACGTTTAACAGTTTTATTTGGTTTAATATCTTTAGTTTTTCTAAAATCTTTATGGATGAAGTTTCCTGATGATCTGGCCTAAGCAACCAGTGAAATGCGCATAGGAATAGCTTATCCCATCAACAATAAACTTCAAGTGTTTTTATCAATAATAAAAACTGGGAATTAAGCACGAATAACAAAATCTTTTGAAAATTTAAATTTTGTATTCCCAAAAATTGAAATTACTTTTTGATAAAATAATTCTACTTAAAAACTTTTACTATCAACTTATAACGACGTTGCACAATTTATACGATTTAAAGCTTGTCGTGAGATTAACTTGTGTAAAAAAATAAGAATTAAATAACTTGCGGCCAATTGCAGCAAGTTTGCTTATAACTAACTTTTACTTTAACTTCCAGTTAACAGTATGTTTTTGACAGTTGTAGCTGATAGATAATTATAACTCAACTTGGTGAAATTGACCGTTGATGTGACTATTAAAATTTTCAAACTAAGATCTCGCGACAAGCTTTCATATTTAAAAAAATTGTGTATTGAGAAGCAACATGCTTTTATATCATACAAATTGTTTAATGTAATGTAAGTATTTAATTTTTAAGAAGGTTTTTTGCTTCTAATTTTAAATAAATAAAAACAAAAAATAAAATACATGTTATCATATCTTTTGACAAAATAACACATCTTGTTTTTTTAGTATAGCTGTTATTTAAATATTTTGTTTATTTTTTAAAATCTTTTGTTCTTTAAATACCACATCCATTTTTAAATTTTAGTTATTTTTGTTTGTATTTTGAAAAAATACAGTAGATAGGTATACATGGAAAAACTTCGGATTTATTTTACAGTCTTACTTTGAATAAGACCTCGCACTTTCTTTATAAACCTCGAATCCAAGACTTAAACTTTAATAAAAGTTCTAAATTGCCACCGGAAACTTTATGCTAATCGAACTTACTGTTTCCAAATCCATAATCACTTAAATTTGATGTTTCAAAATCTCCAACTGTGCGGTATTTAAACGGTGTCGGTTATAAAAACGGTATCGATGCTGAACCTCAATTTTATTTGATTTTATTACAAAAAAAAAAAAAAAAAGTTAAAAACGCATAAATCAATTAAAACCTTGAATTCTTCAAACTTTTCGATTTGGTAAGTAGTTTTATCACAATTTATCAAATGGGAAGACTGCCGATAATTGTTCAGCTTAAGGACAATTGCCTAATTCTATCGTGCCATCGATTTGTCAATAGCTTTTGGTATGAGGAAAAAACCACAAAAACTCGTCCAAAACATCAAGAAAAACATTTTTTTTGAATAACTTGGAAAGGTAATATTTAAAATAAATAAAATCAGCAGCTTTTTTTATTACCTACAATTAAATCAAGTAATTCTGTTTCAAATAATTTTTTAATTGTTCCAATTAATTAGCCTTAATTGAAAAAAAAAATTATTATGTTTGTGTGTATATTTGTAAATATAAAAACATACACAAAAGCTTCAAAAAATAATAAAGTTTCAAACAAATTTTCAATTGTGTAACGGTGTTGATTGAAAAAAATTTTTTGATTGGTATTTACGTTTCATATAACCTATTTTGCAGGTGGTCACTTTCAATTAAACCTATTGATTGAAACACAGTAGGAAGAAAAGCTCAAATTTACAAATATGTTAATTGTATGATAAATTTGTAACAAATTATTTGTTTGAAGGCGGAAAATCAGTACGGAATTTAATGAATAGTAAAATTTCTAACTAATATGTTAATTGAAGTTAGTTTTTTATTTTTTCTCTGTATTAAAAAACAACCTTTAAAATAAAAATTCAGAAAAAGTCAAAAAATTTAAATACGGACGCCTCGAATATGATTTTTTTGATATGTCGTAGTGGAATTTTTTTCCTTATGCCAAAAACTATCGATAAATCAACGGCACAATATTAATTGCTAAAGCGACCCACTATTATGTACATACGTACGTAAATTGGGAAATTATTTAAAATATCCCCTGCCGTATTGCCTAATATCGTGGTGGATCTGAACCACTAGCTGACACACTCTAAGTTAACAAAACGCCCTTGTGAGTGAGAGCTTTTTTAAGCATGTAATCCGACAGAACTATATATTTGTATCGTAAACACATCCCCTCGAAACTACATCCCGGAGAATAGTCAAAACGAACTAATCTTAACCTCTCATCTGCTTTTTATTTCCAGTCTTCTCCGGTTACCTTGGAGTCGCATCATACCAGTACCTCGACTTTACCCTCTGCTAACAGACTACTAAATCTTCATCATACTATCGTGCCAACGCAAAATCACTTTTGGGCATTTAAAAAAACGTGCCACAAGGGTGAAAAATTTGCCTTCCATGTGGAAATCTCCCTGTAGGGCATAATCTGCTGACTTTGCACAAAAATTACTAAGTTTTCTTGAAAGAACTAAAGAATTTCGTATAATATTTAACGCAACTATCCTCAGAAAATTTTCGACGAAAGTATCAATCAACATCGAAATGTGGCTGTAATAAACAAAGTTTGAAAAAAAAAATAAAAGAAAAAACACAATAGAAGAATAAACTATTTATATACCAATCAACGTAAGCCGCAGTGCTGCATTTGTGCCTTTTAGTTTTCAACACTGAGTGGGAAACATAAAGTAATAGATGAAGCAGAAAAGGCAACAAACAACAAATAAACTCTAAACCAAATATTTTCAAATTAAATATTTGTTCTCTAAGATAAAAGCAACTGGACGAGTAAATGTTTGTACAATTGTTTTTAGTTTAAAAGTTTGGGAAATTTAAAATAATGAAGAAAACAATTCAAAACATTATAATGCAGAAGTTTTTGTTGCTAGACTCTTTTGTTTTCTTTTTTTGGGCCGAAATTATATTGAAAGGAATCTGAAAAATAAACAGAAAAAAATAATTAATTTGTTATTTTTTTTGTTTTTTTTTTGCTTTTGTTAAAAGCTGAACTCGCTTGAAAAGTTGGCAAAGTTTAATGACTCACAAAAAAAAATTGAATTTATACGGAGATTATGAGAAAAAATAGAAAAGTTGAATGATTCAACACAGTTACCACTGCTTGTACTTTAAAAGGAATACAAAAGTTTATACATATTTTATACTTTTTTAATTAAAAAATCGGACGAAAGAATCGCGTTAAAAGAAATTAAGTGCAGCCGTATTCCAGTGAGATCGTTTTGCAACGATCGAAACGAATAATTGTCGGATGGGGCGAATTTCGGAGTATAACACTGCGTTTACATTTGACAGTACTGGCAAGACAGTAAGAATACACATATAAGTTGTCAAAAATACTGCTAACTGTCTTCGTGACGTAGGCGTCCAGACAGTAGTTAAGACAGTTCACTTTTAAAAATATGTCAAACGTGAATGTTGCAGTGCAAGCCCAGCTTAAGGTGTTTTACATTCACAAAACAAATTTAAAAATAGCTTAAAATAATTATATATGGGGGATTCACAAGGTGTGCTATCAAGTCATATCGTCATAATATCCTAAATAATATTTAACAATTGTTTAAAAATAAAGTTGTTGTGTTTCAAACAAAATAAATTTTTTAATGCTGTGTTCATTAATTCGTCACAACTATACAGTAGAAATCGAAATTATAAGCGATTGCCCACAGCAGTCATATATATTTCTTGTAATTATTTTAAGACATATGACTTTACAACTTTATGACAACCTTGTGAATCCCCCAATAGTGTTTAGAAACATAACAATTAACTAAACCATTCAAAATCAAAGCAGAATATATTAAATTTTTTACATTTTGATTTTTTGTTTTTCTTTTGCTTACAAAACTTTAGATTACTGTTAGCAAATGTCAAATCACTGTCCAATTTTACTGTCTGCAAAATTTGCTAGACAGTTGGACAAGTTTGCATGTATTTGTGAAAAAGTTGGCAATGTAGGCCCCGTGTAAGGCGGGATACAAAAAAACTTTCTAACTACCATTTTATAAACAGTTCTTAATAATAATTTTTATTACGATATACATACATATGTATGTCCAAATTAATTGTATTACAAACAGGTTCCGGTTAAAAATTATGTCTGTCATGTGATCCTCCTAGTGTGATCGAACGGTTAGTATTTGACCGGTTTAAACCCAATTTTTTTTTTTGGTAAAATAAACCGGTTATTTTAGTAATGTGTAATTTACATACATTTTCCTTACATTTGGCATAAATGTACTGCAATTTAATATTTTTCCAATTGAATATTGGGCAAACTTAAACTTTTTATGATGAATGTCAAAACAAAATATAACAAAAGACAAGCAACATTATGAATGTAAATAAAAATCGATTATAATTCAAAATACTGCAAGAAAATGTTCAGCTTAAAAAGTAATGAGCAATTTGACAGCAGGGTTTAAAAGCACCCATCAGCTGGATGCTTTTCATTTTTGCTTTTGCCACTGCTATTGAAATTTTTTCCAATAGCCAATGTTTTGTTTTTCGTTTGGGCGAAAAAGCAAATCTCCTTTTTTGTATATTTTTATTTTGACAGTACTATACATAAATATTTCATATATTAAATTTTCATATTATTCGAATGTGTATTCTTAGTCAACTTACAATCCTCAAAACCTTTTATACTTTAATAGTCTTATTCCTTCAATATTTTCTATGCACAATCAGAATTTTCGTTTGTAATTTGACTTAGAATACACATTCGAATAATATGAAAATGTATATAATAAATGTACTCACCATGAGAAATAAATTCCCTGATTCTATTATACATATATATTTTTATAAAGATTTCATCTCTGGTGATATATCGAATTGATTTAAGAGACAATGGTGCTTAATGGGTCTGTAAAGTATGTATGTATTTTTTTGGTTCCTTACCATCGTGAATTGTTTTGTTTTTATTCAATTTAAATTTTTATTAAAAAAACTAATTTGATTTATGTTTTTACGTATTTGAATTAAAACCGGTTAACCGGTTTTTTAAAATATTTTACCGAAAACAGGTTTTATTTTTAAATAGCAGCTATTCGGATTATTCGAAAACTCGGCAGGCTCCTAATCTATTACAAAAATTCACAATAATGTTTTGCAATAAACTGTTGTCAATGGTTGATATCTGCTCGATAATGTTGTTTTTAAGCTCTTGAGCTGTTTCGATTTAAAAAAAAAACCCACATAAAAGTCTAACAGCCTGTTCATCGAATTCGATCGTTCGCATAGAAAATTACATTTAAAACAAAAAGAAATTTAAAAATTTAGAAACGTTGACGTTGGAAATTGTTAACAGTCAGCACGATCTTGGTGGCTAATTCACTCATTTTCCACGAGAAATAATGCGATCTACGAAATTTTCTTTGAAAAGATCAATTGTTTCTCTTTCTGTTGCAACCACATATTCTCTTCGTTTAAATCACAAATTTGACAACCCTTTATTAAAGCTTTATGTCTGATTGCATCTTCAAGGCATTTTCGGCCAGTGCGGCTTTAAAGCAAATCAATGGTGTTTAGTATGTAGCCCGTAAAGTAAGCAGCTTATTATTGTTGGCACCCTACTTTAAATATATTCCACTTTGGCGTTAATTTTGTTGATTTGAAACAATATGTTTCAATAGCCAGCATATCGGATCCTTAAAATCTGTTTCAACATCTCTTTGCATCAACTCCTGTGGCATCCTGCTGCTAACGAAAGTTTTAATTAGTCTGAGTTCACACTATGAAAGTTTTCTTTCAGAAAGTCTGAGTTTATAGGTGAGAGGGGAAGAGAACATGCTTTTATCCTCTCCCCTCTTATCAATAAACTCAGACTTTCTGAAAGAAAACTTTCATATTGTGAACCTAGACTTAGATCGATTAAAAATATTTGATATTAGATTTGGAGAGCCATCGATATGCTTCAACTGCACTTTTTTTAACGAATTTAAATATGGAGGACTGAAGCGAACCAAGTCAATAAAGGAAATTCGAAAATATTTTAGGTTTGAGTAAGTGAACTACCACGAATTTCTAGAGCTATTGACTCGTGCCTATGACCGTTACCTTTAGAACGAACCCTTTTTCAATTTAGTCCGTTACATAACTGGATAGAAATAAACTTTGCGTAGAATTTTGCACCAGTTTTGAAATACAAATGTGCATTATATGTTATGACTTGGTTCGGTTTAGCTCCGAACTCTCCCTATGAAACCAGCTATACCAGGTGCGCTTCGGTACCCTGCTGAAATAATATTAGTAATATTTTTTTAAAACAAGATCCGTTTGTATTGATAAAGAAGGGTTTTTAACAAATTTGGAAGCTTTTATTTTTACTGTTCTTCATATATACAGAAATCGTTTTTGCATTTGTGAGGCCACGCCCACTTATCCAATTCCATCCAATTTTTGAAAGATGTTGTGCAACCGGTTAATTTGTACCAAATTGTGCACTTAACGCTTTCCACGCCCACAAATGTTGTGCATTAATAACCAAGCTATTTGTACCACTTTTTTAATTGTAACTGTTGACTTTCTCTAGATATACAGAATTCTAATATGTACCAAGCCCACTTCTTAAATCCCATTAATTTTGGACAGATTCTTTGTATTTATAACCATTCTATATACACGAAATTTGGAAACTTTAGCTGTTTCAATTCTCCTTACATACAGAAATTACGTTGGTATTTGTATGGAAGGTGCCACGACCACTTATCCACTCCCACGAAAGATGTATAAAAGTCCTATACAAATTTAAATTTTTGGAAAAAAACTACTCATTTTTAACAAGTTTAGGATGCTGTTAACAAATTAACAAATATTTAAAAAACGATCAGCTTGCGACATATTTTGATTCTTAGATCACGCTGAACATCCTGTCTTTAAAGAGTTTTTTTTTGTCTACACAATCAAACAGCGAGTAGTCAATTATTTTTATATATTTGAAATAAAAGAAAATGAGAATTTTATTTGAATTTAATACAAATTATTTTGCGGTCAAGTATAAATATTTTAAGAAAACTTTAAACAATTAAGGTTTTCTACTTTTATTCCCGTTTAGTCCCCTCTAAAGGCCAAAATACACTGATCAAAGTACTCATCAAGCATTGTGGTAGTATTAGTGAAAATGTTTTTGTATGTATGACACCGACAACGGTTGATGAAAAATCAAAAAATTTATATATGACTGCGAATATTACGTCCAGCACACGTACACGTTTGACAAGTGTATTTGGCCCTTAACACTCAGAAATTGCAAGGCAGCATTATTCTGATTTTCTTTTGAACTTGCCTGAACATTTTGTAATCGCGAATTAAGTAGGCCGACAGATATTCTTCGTTTTTTATCGCCGTTTTACTGTTAATTCTTTAACATATTTGAACAAATACATTTATCATAAAAAATATGTCTGTTTTATATGAGTAAAAGTCACCTAATTTCCATACACGGGTATAAATGTTTTGTTTGTAAGTTTTATTTTAAATTTTTAAATGTTATTATTTCCGTTTAAAACTTGTTCGTTTAGAAATATTTTGTAAAACATTTTATAATACTTCGGCCAGACGTAATGAAAACAGGAAAATAAAATTGTTAAAAATTAAAAAACATGTTTTGAAAGTTTATCAAGAAAAATAAAAAATATTCAAATGTACAATTATTTTATTCACATCTCCACATTGAAAATAAATAACCAATTTTGGTTAATAATATCCAAAAACGGCAGCGATGTATAATTATAAACAATAAACAAATTACGGCATTCGATACCATTCGAAATTTCCAGTTCAATTGTATTATAATTTCGATCGATATCGCATGCAGTAATTTGGGCCCTGGAGAATGGAAAAGCATTACCAGCATTAGTGGCAGTTTCCCAACTGCCTCGAAGTTGTGAACAGTAAACACCCTGCAAATTATATTGGACCACCTGATCCATTTTGATTAAATGGACTACTCCATTGGCTGGTCCGATGTAATGCAAGCATGGACCATGTCATTTTTTAAAAAAAATGTGTTTATAGTGAGACGACATGTCTTCGTTTTTTAACGACATGTTTTCGTTTTTAAACGAAGTTAAAACTAAACCTCTTGGGTATACAATGGAATCGTTTAAAGACTACTCCTTTGTAATCCAAAGCTGGGTTATATGGTCTTGCCCTAGGACATCGTAATGTTAAATAGACCATGTTTTCCCCTGTTTGGGTTACTTTTGGACTAATCCTAGTCCCTTGTGGGCTACATTTTACAAGTGTGTTTGGACTAGTCCTATATTTGCAGGGCACATCAACTTTCAACCTCTACTAAAATACGGGGCACATATGACTGCGTGCATACAAACAGCATCACGTATTTTGCATTGGTTGACGCCTGCTATAAATTTATAAGGGAAATCACGATGGGAATCGCAAAGTGTGCAAACTATGCAAATGTCTGCAAATATACACACATTTGTACAACACAAAAACAAAATGAACTTACATATTTGCAATTTTCTCTATTTAATTCGTTTGCACTAAAAAAACTATGAGCAAAATTAGTTGTGCATATTGGCTCAGTTGCAAACAAATGTAAACAATATCATTTGCAATATTAAGCGCCATATGATGATTTCATTTAAAAATCGAGATAAAACTGAAATTTTGAACCCGACCAACTCAGATATCGATGAAATTTTGTTCATAGCTAAATTTGATCAATACAAACAAACTCTCATTTTTAGAAATTACTGTTTTGCGATATTTTGGGCGTGACACAGTGGGAACGTTTTCGAAAAAACGCGAAAATGGTCGAAAAGAGCTCCATTTAAACTACAATAACTCAGCATCGGCTTAACCGATTTCCATGATCTTGGTATCATTAAAAAGATATTTTAACAGGCTTTATGACACGTTAAAAAAAAAAAAAAAAAAGAAATACACTGTAAAAAAATTTATAACAAAAAAAAAATTTTAACTGACGAAAAAACCAAAAAGATCAAGGGTTTTTTTACAGTGTATTATTTTTTTAGAAAGGTTTATCAAAAGAAATACACTGTAAAAAAATTTATAACAAAAAAAAATTTTAACTGACGAAAAAACCAAAAAGATCAAGGGTTTTTTTACAGTGTATTATTTTTTTAGAAAGGTTTATCCTTCATATCAAAAAATAAAAATGGGTTCTTTTTTAGTTTTTTTTATATAATTTTTTAAGTAGTGTCACTTCTAGTAATTGCCCTTATATTTTATAACAAAACAAAATTTTAGGTAACGAAAAACCAAAAAATATCAAGGATTTTTTACAGTGTATTACTTTTTTAGAAAGGTATTTCCTTCACCTATAACATATCCAAAAAGTAAAATGGGTTCTTTTTTTTTTTTTTTAAATAGTTTTCGAAATAATTCGAATAACAGCGAAAATATCTGGTCACATTCACAAAATAGTTCAACAATTCTAACATTTTTTAAATGTATACAAATAAAAAACCATCAACAATTGTTTATATTATTTGCCATGTTTTTATTAATTTGTGTTTTATTTTATTTACATTTTTTTTAAGTTAATTATTTGTAAGAAATTTTTCGCTGCTCAAATTTGGCACAGTCAGAATATCTGCGCACATGTACAAAAGTTTCATTTATCGGAATGAATGAATGAAAGCCTTAAGTTCCTGTTATAGTTTTAGCTTCTTTATATCTTGAAAATAGCTTTTCTTTAACGTTGTTGTATTCGTCAGCATCTGCGTAAGCAACTTGTATGGTGGTCTTATATGTTTCTGATGCCCAGTGATAGAGTTGCCTCGTTGTCTGGATTTCATTTTTATTCTTTTATTCTTGCCTTCTCGAAACTGTTTATAATTATGAATTTCGGTACGTTCATCAGGTGCAATTATAGAATGAAAAGGGCAACATTTTTTTTGTTCTATATATATTTCACTTTATTATGGGTAAAGTAATAAATGTTTATGACAAAATAGAAAATTATTATGAAGAATACATTAAGGGTCCTCATGATGTCGCTTAAAATTGCCATTTGTGCAAATGTGCAAACTTACGAGTCTTGTTTCATGAAGCCCCTTTTTTTACTTTTGTGTAATTTTAAACAATTAATGTCAGTTTGTCAAAATGTCAAAAATAAATTAAAAATTAAAATTCAAAATTGAAAAATTTGTGTTTAAATTTGTGATTAATATGTATGAGAAATTTGCTTTTAAAAATGCTCAAAGAAAGCCAAAAGACCAATTTACTGAAATTATTGCTAGAATTTATTGTTTGTGATTTATAGACACTTGGATTTTTCATTGAAAACGACGTTAAAATCATTAAAAGATCTGTTTGTATAAATGCACAATTGAACAGCGCAAGTTTACGAGACAAAATTGTTGGGCAAATTTACCAAGTTTGTGTAAATGAATTCTCATACAATTTTTGACAGTTCATTTACGAGGGCGTAAAAATGCACAGTTTGCACAGATTACGAGACTTATAAACGATGACACTACTTAAAAAATTGTATAAAAAAAACTAAAAAAGAACCCATTTTTATTTTTTGATATGGAATAGATGAAGGATAAACCTTTCTAAAAAATTAATACACTGTAAAAAACCCTTGATCTTTTTGGTTTTTTCGTCAGTTTTTTTTGTTATAAATTTTTTTACAGTGTATTTCTTAAATGAAATAAAAATATCTAAAATATCTTTTTAATGATACCAAGATCATGGAAATCGGTTAAGCCGATTCTGAGTTATTGTAGTTTAAATGGAGCTCTTTTCGACCATTTTCGCGTTTTTTCGAAAACGTTCCCACTGTGTCACGCCCAAAAAATCGTAAAACAGTAATTTCTAAAAATTAGATTTTGTTTGTATTGATAGCTATGAACAAAATTTCATCGATATCTGAGGGGGATGGGTTCAATGCATCTCGATTTTTACATGAAATTCATCATATTGTTTTTTAATGAAACTTATTAATTGAAAATAGAGAATTAAATTTAAATAATTTACAAAGAAAAAAATTATTTGCTACAACAGGGTTGATTTTAATTGTCTAAAGTTAGCATTAAAAAGTTATATTAAACAAGTTAGAGTGCTATATTCGGCTGTGCCGAATCTTTGATACCCTCCACCGGCAGTCCGAATATTTCAGGAGTGATATCTACATGATATCTACATGATGTCTATTTATTATTAATTTATTTTTATTTAAACAGACATCACCATTAAAATTGGTTGCAGTTTAGACCTACATATATTAAATTATTGCCCGATAATCTTGAATAAAATATAATGATTCGTAATAGTCTAAGCCGAACTTAAATGATTTTCAGGAGGGGGATTTATTTTGGATGGTAAGTTATGAACTAATCATCCCAAATTTCGCAAAATGGTGAAATTAGTTTTATCGTTTACAGTGAATTTCAGAAGGCTGCAAAATATGAGATGAAGGGTAAATTATGGACCGTATATCACAAAATTATATAAAATATTTTCTGGCCACATGCAACGGTTTTAGGCGTATTTATTTAATATACCAGATTGGGCTTTATATTGGGCCTAGGGCAAATAATGGACCGGTGTTCACGAAATTTCACATTGTTATTTATAGTCCTATAAAACTTTGACGTACCAAATTTTGTTACGATATCCTTATTTATTGCGGTTTAAGGCTTAATAAACAGTTTTCCGGGAGTAGGGTTTATATGGGGCCTAGGTTAAATTATGGACGGATCTTCACGAAATTTTAGAGCGTGATTTACAGTCGAATAAAACGAATTTTTGCAAAATCTTATATCAGTTCGTGCATTGTTCCCCTTATTTATGTTAGTTTTTGTAACAAAATTTTTAATTTTCTAAGGTGATGGTTCCACATTTTGACTCATAGCTCTGACTCTACTGAATCAATTTTGCTGGATTTCAATCCCAAACTGCTTAGGATAACTACAATTTGACTCCAAGTTTGTTTATTTCTTTTGAGTTTTTCGAAAACGGACAGAAGGATAGACATATGGACAGGGCTAACTCGACATTGAATTACTCAAGGTCTGAGATGAATAATAGAAAAGTTTCACACAGAACGACAAACTTAATATACCCTTTTCGCAACTAATTATGGTGGAGGGTATAAAAACACTATTTTAATCAACACAGATTTTTTTTGGAGTAAATTTGTGAAAAAATAATGCAAATAAAAGTGGGTAAACTTTAGCTTCATTAATAAAAGTTCGAATTTTGAACTTTTTTCAAAAACATTTAATTTTTGATAAAAAAAAATTAATCCTGCATTAAAGAAAAAAGTGTTGTTAGTGGTAATCAGCAAAGTTGTTTTTAGTTTTTTTAATAATTGTGGAAATAACATTAGTTTTATTGGTTATATATTTTCCAATCTTCTAACCAGAGAGCAAAAATACTCAGGAAATTAAATTTAATTTACATGCATTTTCTAGAAAAAATTTGACTTTAAGTTTTAAGATTAGCTTAGTTTAGAGATTTCATCGTCTTTCTTTCAACCGCATGATTCCATTAAAATTTTAAAGCATTCGTTAAACTGTGATATGAAATGCAATGTTGGTAATACCAAAACCAACTTCGTACTGATTTAATTAACTGTGTGAAATATGTTCTTATTCTCACCATGGTGTGTGTCCATGATTTATGGTGAGAATCTAAATATTGAATTATTGCGACCGACCTAATAAAATATAAATAAATTAATTTCCAGGTTTGAAATAATATATTAATTTAATTGGTAAGACCTCTTCAAAATTGTATTTTGTTATTCAGTTCAGGAACCAATTTGAAAATAACAAAAATATCGTATACAATAACCAAACATAAGGTTTCGTTAAGTTTACTCTTGGTGAAGACAATTACCAATATAACGTTTTATTTTACTTGATTAGTACAGACGACACACACTGTCCCGAGTTTGGCAAACAATGGTTTAAAACAATTTGTGAAATTGTATTTATTTGTTATTTCTTTACTCGCCACCACAACAAGCTGTAAAGAGAATATGGTAAGTTTGTCATTCAGACCCCATAAAGCAGGGCTGCCAGAAATTTTCGGCAAAAAATCTTAATTTCACCAAAAAAAATCTTATTTTTGAAGAAAAAGTCTTATTTTTGAAGAAAAAATCTTATTTTTGGAAAAAAGTAGTTTTTTTTTATTATAAATAATAAAAACAATTCATAATTTATTTAATACATAAAATAAATATAACAAAAAATTTAATTTCTTATACTAAATTGTATTATTTAGTTTACAAATTTTAAAATGGGAACAAAGAAGGTTTTTTTATTTGAACCTAACCTTCGTCTAGACAAAACAAAAAATCTTGTTTTTGGGGAAAAAATCTTAATACATATCTTTTTTCGGTTGAAAAATCTTAAAAAATAAGGTAAAATCTTACTTCTGGCAGCACTGCCATAAAGTATTATATATTCTAACTCCTTGAGTAATTCTTAGCCGATTGAGGCATGTCCGTCTGTCTGTACGTGTGTCCGTTCCAAATAAAAGAACTATGTTTCTATCAAATCGCTGTCAGTTATCCTCAGCAGTGTGGGGTTGAAGTCCAGCTAAATCGTCTCATTACGATGAGAGTTTTGAGTCCAAATGTAGAACCACCACACAAAAAAATTGATAATATTGTTACAATAACTAACACAAATGGTGGTTTAATGCACGGATTGATATAAAATTTGGCACAAATTCGTTTTATATGACTAGAAATCATATTGTTAAATTTCGTGAAGATCGTTCCATAATTTACAAGAGGCACCATATAAAGGCTACTCTCGGAAAACGGGCTAGAACGCCTACACCGTAAGAAATTGTGCTACTGTAATAAAATTTGGTACGTCAAAGTTTTAAACGAAATCACACAGTAAAATTTCGTGCAAATCGGTCCATAACTAACCATAGAACCCCTATTAAGAATACACTCAGAAAAGAGTTAAGTACGCCCAATGCCGCAACGAATAAAGTTTTTGTAACATAATTTGGTCTTGCGTAGCTTTATAAGGCATAAAATCACAGTAGTAAATGTCGTGAAAATCTGTTCATAATATACCATGTTCCCCATATAATATTAGGGAGATCGAACGGATAGTATTCGACCGGTTTTAACCGGTTATTTTAATATGTCCATTTTTCGAATATCGAATAAACCGGTTATTTTGGTAAAATAAACCGTTATTTTGGTAAAGTAAAATTTGTATTATATACAAACGAAAAATTCTCATAGTGCACACAAAATATTCCTGGAAATTTAAAGTATAACAGCTTTTGAGGATTGTAATTTGACTTACAATACACATTCGAATAATATGAAAATTTGTATAATAAATGTTACTCAATATGAGAAATAAATTCCCAGATTCTATTTGCTTAAAATTTTACTAGAACTATTTTTGGCAAACAAATAGGTGCTGCTTACAATCGTTCCTTTAATTTGTTTTACACCCTTGTGTTTGTAATTTAGTAATGTGGTGTCCACGTTTTAACAAACAATGTTTTCTGGCTATAACATATTATTCACGTTAATTAAAAAACACTTCAATAATGTTAAATAATATACATTTTTAATGTATTCTATGGCTTAGGCTTTATTCGCAGTTTAAAACAATACCATTTGAAAGTTATTCAAATATTAGTCAACTAATTTAATGAAGCAATTCATGAACTAAAGCTGTTAGTTACATATATGAACGATTTCACAATTTATTTAAATTTCAATTTATGTTTAAAATTAGTTTTTCTTTTCAACTAAAAATATAATTATATAAAAAACTACATATGTATATTTAAATATTAATTGATAATTAAATAGAATTGGTGAAATTAGCGATTAGTGAAACTTATCTTGAAAAATAGTTGTATAAATCATTTTGTCATTTTAAAAAAGAATCGATAACCGCAATGTTTTAAATAAAAACATTTTAATTTCAAAATTATAAATTGATCAATTTAATTAAAGCTGACAATTTTTGTCCCAATGGGGTCTTCATGGGAACATGAGACAAAAGTTTACTGACAACATTGATTGAAAGATACTACCAAAATTGTATTTTATGACTCCTTCAATGTTATTCTAACACTGCTTCAGTGTTATTTAACAACATCCTTAATGTTACTCTACTGATACATCAAATCCTAGATTATTTGCTCCTTCTACTCGTTTAACTACTAAAGTAGGTATGTAGTACTGAAAATATGAACAATAAAACTTCTTTTACTGCTATTAAAATTTAAAAGTAATAATTTTTTTTACTACGCTGCTCCAATTATTTTCTTATTGCGCTGCTACTACAAATTCCGCTACCAAAATGGGTTGATAGCGGTAGTAAAAGTAAATAAAAGACTACAATTTTATTACATTTTTTAACTAGACTAATTGCTGTATTTTCGTTACTAAAGCTACTTGAAGTCTAGTTTCTTCAACACTGGCCAGAATAAAATTTGTAACACAACGATATGAATTTTTTATTGATGTATGTATCTAAAGAAGATTGTGCCAATATAATATCTAGCATGGATTTGATTCCTTAAGGAGTTTGGATGTAAAATTATGTACCGAGTCACACAATTTTCAATTGGCATTGTCCTTGTGACTCAAAGCACATAAAATGGCATACACCAAGAGAAAAACTGCTTAGTAAAAACAGAAAAATATGGTTATCACTTATAACTGCATGGTTGTTTTTCAACCATAGCATGTTGCTCTTAGAGAAGAGGAAAAACTATTGTTAATTTAAAAACAAACTTTTACATAACTAGCCATTACTTGTTTCAAGGCAACCACAATATCGTCATCTAAAATGCAAAAGGACGTAACAACACATGTGATTTAGTCTAGTGCATCATAATCAATCAAAAACTCCGCTTTGAATTTTTGTTGTTGTTATTAATTATTTTAGGTGACGATATTGTTGTGGCATCATGACGGAGGACATAATATGGTTGTCTAAAACAATAATATGGTTAAATTAACCATAATATGTTTAAAAGTTTGCATTAAATACCTGAAATTGAAATATTTATTAAATTGCGGTAATAAGTTTTGTTCTAGGAAATTAAGAATTTTAGTTCTAATTCTGAAAAAAATGCTTGCGTAAAGTTTTAGGACAAAATTAAGGAAGACCGTTAGTCCGTCTTGAGGCTTAAGGGAAAAAAAATATTTGCAAAAATAATTCAAATATGATGGTTAGATGGAAGAAAAAAAGTTTTATTTTGTACTTTTCGTGCTAAATAAAATACATGTTCAAATCAAATATATTTACCGTATTCACAAAACCCCTTGTATCAATTGTATGTTGTATTAAAATACATAGTTCAGTATTGGTGTTTTATACAACATACAGTGGTATCCTATAAACAGTTATTTGGTTTTGAAAAGTATAGGTGAACGTTGCATTTAGTACAATATGTGTGTATGTCAGATTTTTTATAAAGTTTGCATGACTGCTTCGTTCGAAAGGCATTATGCCCACATGTGTTTATTGCATTTTTAAGTAACGATTAATGTTATATCTTTATACAATCTGGCAACATATCATCATTTTCAGGAACAATTTCATTACACTCATAGTCAGTACCTTCAACGCAATCAGGAATGATTTCAGCGCACTCGTAATCCGGATCTACAATGCTATCGTCAATGTCTTCAAAATCATCGTTTTATATTACACTCATAGTCAGTACCTTCAACGCTATCAGGAATGATTTCAGCGCACTCGTAATCCAGATCTACAATGTATCTTCAATGCTATCAGAAATGATTTCAGCGCACTCGTAATCCGGATCTACAATGCTATCGTCAATGTCTTCAAAATCATCGTCTTCTATTGAGTCCATAAAATTAGCTATTTCCTAGTCACTCAACGAAGAAAGCTTAATTTTTATCGTTTTATGGAAATGCTGGTTTTCTTTCTCTTGTGTCGACATATTGTGTGTTAAAGGTCTATTAATCGCTATTCCAAAAAACCAATAGTAATATTGATTATTTTTAAATATATTTTTTTGGGAACATATTTGGTTGTCGTCAAATGACGACGCTATGATACAACGAGTACTATGTGATATACATTTTCTTTTTGGTGTTTTCGTTTTTTTATCAGAAAATTTCTTAGTGTCACTGACATTTTGGATATTTTAGAGGAGGAAAATGGAACAAACGAATTTTACATCAAACCTCCAGATGTTGACGTTTTGACTGATGAAGACTCGGATGAGGACATCGAAGGAAATTTTAATTCTTTGTCTCGTAACCAACTTCTGGCACCGGCTGAAATACGAATTGAGCTTTCCACACACGCCGAAAAACAATACACCAAAAGAAAAAAAGTGCATGAAAAAAAGCAAAACGAAACCATTTGGAAACTAGGAGGAAAAACATCTCAAATCGCAGAGTTTCCAGCACCTGTTAATAATTTTGAGGCAAGCCTGACTGCAGTTCAGTATTTTGAGCTTTTTTTTTTTTTTGATGACAAATTGATTAAACTCATAATCACCCAAAGTACTGCGTATTGCTTATCAAAAAAACTGGCCAGACGTGTAATTCAGTGCTAAGGAACTAAACATTTTTTTTCGGAATTTTGATAATTTCGGGATACAGACCGTTGTCTAGTAAAGCAATGTATTGGAATACTGGTGACGATTTGCGTAATAATGCGAAATAATTGCGCTGCATTTTCAGTGTAATGCCAGCTTAGATAAATCTGATAAGTTATGCAAAAAACGTCCGCTTATATCCCACCTTCAAACAAATTTTATGAATAACTTTCAACCTACGGAGTCAGTGTCACATGATGAAGCGATGGTAAAGTATTTTGGGAAGCACGTTTGTAAACAATCCATCCGAAATAAGCCGATACGATTTGGATACAAAATTTGGTGCTAAAACTCACCCTCTGGCTACCTTATTGCGTTTGATCCATATCAAGGAAAAACGTATCAGGGTTATGAAGAAACAGAAAAACAATTTGGTAAATCTGCATCCACTTTGTTGCAATTAATTGAACAATACCCCTTATCAAAATCAGTGCTACCATACCATTTCTTTTGCGATAATTTATTTACAACACTTCCTTTACTCAAAGAGATGAGAAAAAGGGGCTTCAATTGCACTGGGACCATAAGAAGCAATCGTTAAGGTAACAATTGTTGTTTGCTGGATGCACATGAGTTTAAAAGGAAAGAAAGAGGTTTTACACAGACCGCAATAGCAGAATTACAAAGAGAAGATTTTTTTGTAACTACGTGGGAAGACAACGCGGTGGTCACTGTAGCTTTAACTCTTTTTTCCGCAGATCCCGTGGGAAAGGCAAAGAGGTGGAGTAAGGCAAACCTTAAATACGTTGAAGTAAGTATTCCTTATTCTATCCAAAAATATAATAAAAATATGGGCGGAACCGATCGAATGGATCAAAATGTTAATTCTGATCGCATATCTATTCGAAGTAAAAAATAGTGGTGGCCATTATTTACCTGGATGCTGGACGTGTCTGTACAAAATGCTTGGCTTTTAGTGAGACAAAGAGTTGCCGAAGAGACTTAGCAATTAAATATCTTTCGTCAGAGACTAATTTTCCGAAAGGTCCGGGGAGAATGTCGAAATCCCAGCCAGGGGCTGATGCTATGAGATATGATGGATATATGCACCATGTGCAAAGAACAAAAAAAAGTAAGCAGAGAAGATGTGCTGGTGATAAATGTAAATCAACTGTAAGGACAGAGTGCCAAAAATGTGATAAAGGTTTGTGTGTTGATTGCTTCGCCCCATATCATCAAATATAAAAATATTTAAATTTATATTTCATTGTACCTGTTTTTAACATAAAACACTGAAGAACAAATAAAAGTTCTAAAACTAAAAACCATATGAACAATTCTGTACCTTTATTTTAATAGCGTAGTCATATGACGACACCCATTTTCTCAAAAACTGGATCCAATATTCCATTTTTCTTTTCAAATACATACTAAAGGTATTCTAGTCATGCCGTGAATCAAATATTATAATAATCGGATGATTATTTCATAGACCGGGAGAATTCGGGTTAAAATTTGTTTTTCATGTCAAAAAAAAAAAATAACATAATAAATGTGAAATTGGCCATAAGTCTATGGGTATACAAAACGGTAGGTCTTGATCTAATATTTAATCAGCACAACGCATAAATCTCTTCCTATCAATGGTAGTATTGTGGGTTTGAAAACTTTTCTAGCTGGTAGTTAAGGACCTCCTTAATGTTGGTTGTTGCGACTTGAATTAAAATACAGTTTAATTTAACGTAAATTCAAACACATTTATAAATCCGCCTCTTTTAAATTCTTACAAAAAATAAACGCGCTATACAACATACGAACATAAACAACTCAAGTGGCATAGAGGTAAGAAATACCCAAATAAAAGAAGAACGAGTACACGATTTTAAATCACCTTTAAAATTGAATTAAACATAAAATTACTGCACATACAGATTATAGATCCTGTGCGCATATTTGTGTGTGACTTAAAAATGTTGTGCAGATGTCGATAGATAACGTAATCTCTTATAACAATAACAACAATAAAATAAAACTCAAACTGTGGCAACAACAAGTGGCTGTTAGTAGCAACTATGGCACAAGCTGATAATCTAAAGCCCACCGAAATAGATTGAAGTTTAAACTAAAGCAACAGATATCAAGAAAAATATAAGAAATTTTTTTTGCTGAAATATTTCAACAAAAGAGTCTATTCTTTAAAAACGAATTGAGTCTTGGGAGATGTTCGGCTTAAATTCTCCTCAAACAATTATTGCAATATAGATAATTTTAACTATTTTGGTCACAATCAGTCCATGGCTTAAAATATCTTCTATAAAAAGACCACTCCCGCGTTTAACATAAAAAATCCAATATCAAAATTTGGCACAAACAACTCTTTTAATATCTTCAATGACAACTTTCACGAAATCGAAATTCATGCTAAGAACAAATCTCGTTCTAGTAGCTAAACCAAATGGATCAAACGATGTTTGTCAGCACGCCCAACGGGCTGGCTGGTTGTCTGTCTATGTAATCCTTGTGCTCGAACTACATTTCCTAATTATAATTTGACTTCGTAGAATTTGTGTTCCTTATGTTGGTATTAAGATACAGATTCACCCAAAAACGAAATATATATGGAAATAAAAATATTCGTATTGATATAAAATTTTGCGAAAATAGCATTTCTAATAGCTACTATGTCACGGCAAACGTTTGTGATGGTAGGACCAGCAAATAAGATAAGTCCAGTTTTTTATTAATTTCATTAATAAAAGTCTGGCGCAAAATAAATTAATTCTTTTAAACACCTGTTCTACTCAGTATAAACCTGATGTGTTGCTAAGTTTTCACATTTACGCACGATATTTGTTCGCAGCATGAGGAAATTGTTTACTGTCATGACCCTCATGTTATTAAAAGCCGAGTTTTATTATCAAAGATTCCAATGGATTTTCATTTCTAAAACTTTTACACTATTGTATTTAACTTTAACAACATTAAAAAATGTTTCTGTAATAGATTTAAGAAAAAATAGTTTTTAAAGTTTACAGAAAAGTGCTGCCTTTTGCTTTTAACAATTAAATGTGTAACAAGTTTTATCGAATTTAAGTTTAAAATAAACTTGGATAGCAATTTTTATTATTTTAATTTTTTATGAGAAAAATTGATTTTTCAATAGAAATAATATTTGGAACAAGTTTCACATTAAGTACAGTGACATTAGAGGTAGTTATTAAAGTCTATTTGATACTGTGGTGAAAGATATGGCAACGAAATAAGCAATTCGCCTCATATGTAGCCAACAGTAGAGTGGAAATAGCTGCGGACACTGCAAAGTTATAAGCACGACAATATCGAACCGGAGGATTAATCTCTCCTCCCCAGTATTGGTTTACGCCGGAATGAGTAAAGAAACGGTGTTTCAGGCAGAAGAGTCGTGAACTTTTACACGGATGGCTCTAAGTAACGAAAAGGAGTGGGCTTCGGAAAATACTCAAGTGAGCTCAACCTGAATATATCGCGAATACTTTTGGATTAATGTTACGTTGGCCAGTCGGAGATACTTGCGATCAACAGCCTTTGACTACCGGTCATTTCTAAGTGATTTGGCAAAGCAGTTTTATATCAGCATCATATGGGTCCAGGGCACGGAGCGCTAGGGCAGATAAGTTTGCTAGACTTGGCACCACATTATGGGTTTTACTGGATTTAGAAGGCGTTGTGGTCTAGTGTCAATCAAACTTAAACTTTGGCAATCGGTTGTTGATATTGCTGATAACAGATGGGCCGTGACCACTGGATGCAAAATTGCTAAGCGATTTTAGCCCCGCATGGATAACTGGCGAACCAGGTCTCTGCTATCGATCACTATTAGGGACGTTACATATTTGCTAACTGTTATCACTAAACACCGAAAACGTGAAACGACTTTTCTGCCACTGTCATGTTCTGATGAGAAGACGACTAGCCGGAATGTGATCTGCTTCCTTCCACGGATTTTAAGTTCGTTAAAAGAAAAGTTCGAGTTGATTCACTTGTGGGGGTGATTTTGTTTAGTGGAATACCAAGCTTTATAATGGATCATTGGGTCTTGCTGTTTCAGAAGGATACTGACTGCCATTTTTACCAAACCTTAACTAACATAATAGTAAAAATGGATTATTTGTTCCGTTTGCATTAGTCAATTTAGCCGATAAATGGAGTATACTTAAGCAAAGTGTTATGTCCCTTTTTGTCATTCAAAGCTTGCAACATCGGTATAGAAATTACTGAGATATGAGCAAAGCCATGTTTTCCTCATTTCTAAAGCCACCTTTTAAAGTCGGCTTATAAGTTAAGAACTTTTTTGTTGCTTTTAAGCATTTAATAGGCTAAGTAGCATGCTCGACTGGCTGGCTGGTTGTCTCAATTTTGAAGATAATTTGGTGTAATATCCCAAAAAAAAATTGATCTTCAAACGAAGCAGGTTTGTTAGGGAGAAATGTAAGAGTTTCGCTTACCATCTCGCTTACGGAAAGCATGAATTTTATATGGTGAGTTCCCACTTTGAAGCAATACATTTTTGACACAAAAAGCGCTTTATTCAACGCATGTAAAAACTGGTAAGTGCAGCTATCAGCTTTACACACTGAATGTTTTTTTCACAGTTATTTTTTTGTTTTAGCCCTTACAAACCTGCTTCGTAGTAAGGGAATGCAGTGGCACGTAAAATGTTATTTTTTTTTGGAAAATTTGTTAAAAGTAACTTCACTTATTTTACTGCATCTCTGTATGTCTTAAATGTACCATAAGTGCTTCGCAAAACCTTGAAAATTTTTATTGGGATGTATCTTAGTTGTCATAAAGACGAAGCTTAATGAAAACGGTTTGAAGCGGTCCATAATTCCACATGGCCCCCATACAAACTACCTTCTGGAATAGTTATAGTATCTATAAATATAATTATAATTATGGTATTAAATTATAGTTGGTCTTAAAATATGGTTTTTCAATATTAGTTGTCTCAACAAATATTGTTTAAATCGGCCCGGCCCTTATGAGACCATAGGTTTCATAAAAAAAATAGCTAAAAATGCCACGACTTCCTTTTAAATGTTGGTATTGCAATACAAATTTGTAACAATTACTTTTGTACTAATATCCACTTCCCCATTGTGCGGTAAGAATAGGAAGTTATATAAATATGTTTTTTAGGTATTAATAAATCTATTTTGGCCAGGCCGGCGTCCCAAATTTGCCTGTACTTTATTTAAAAACTTTGGCTCCTGCCATTCTCTAAATATACAGAAAGCAAAAATGTCTTTGTATGGAAGTTTTCACGCCCACTTCTCTACTCCCGCACACTTTTGTTTTGACTATCGATAATTTTTATTAATATGGATTCTATCGGAAAATTTTAAATTTAATTAAAAAGTTGATAAGATGTAGTCAACGAAACATTTTTAACAACTAATTTGACGCAAGTTTAAAATTTTTTTAATTCTGTGGCAAAAAGGAAAAAGTGAATTTATTGCATCTTTTGGATCTTCACATTCAAAAGTATACACGGGTTTAATTTCAATTTTTTTTTACGACTTTTCAGGAATTTAAAGCAAAATGACTGTCTGCGTATCTTTTTTTATTGTGCACAATAATTTTTGGAACAGTGTTCGATAATAAACACTTAATATCGCTCCTTAGTGTTCGGCTTGGTAAATTTGTGGAAAACACAAACGCTTGTGGTTTGTATGTAGAAAATCATTTAAAAAAATAACGTTTCCCTCTTTGTCATCTTTCGAACACAAAAATAATACTGGGGCCTAATTCTGGCAGTCGTGATCGAGTACTTCCTCGATTCGAAAGCAATTTTATTTCAGTCGATACTTAACGAATCGAAATTATTTTTTCAGCATTGTGAAACTAAAATTAATGCTTTATAACACTGAAAAAATTTTTCCGATTCGTTCAGTATTGACTGAAATAATTAAATAATAAATTGCTTTCGAATCGAGAAATTACTCGATCACGACTGCCAGAATTAGGCCCCTGTTCTTATCCAACTCAACAAAAATATGAGAACATTTAATTCCCTTGGTTTTTTTTTTAACCACAACCCACAAACATATCATTAATGTTCGTTCGATTCGGTTGGGCGTAGCGCCTGGTAAAAAAACCAAAAAGTTTTTACAAAACAAAACATATACACACACAAGCTATTCATGCTGCGGTCGTTGCCAATATTTTTTGTTTTATAATTTCTTAATCAATGTAAAAAAGAAACATTATAGAATATTAAAATATAATGTTTGTCTACAGTATCGCTACAATTGTTTTGTTTTTTAACGAAGAACAGAACTCTATATAATGTTCGGCTCTTTCTTGAAAATTGCTACGAACGGTATTAAGGATTGTGTTCGTTTACACAAACAATAAAAAAAAAAAGATTTCGTTCCTGAAATAAAAACTTAAGTTAACTTCCGATCTGTGGAATTAGTAGTAGAGGGACAGCAACTTTAAAAAAATATTACCGCAGAAATCGAAAATCACATCTAAAACTTAAAAATGGACTTAAGCACTTGTTCCTTATTGCCAGAGGATTGTGTGCTTATTTACACATTAAAACAATGTTAATCGTGTCTACCTTATCTAAACTAAATTAATTCAGAGAGTGTTACCTTGTCACGTGGTGCAATATAAATATTATGCATCTTAATCTAAAAAAAAAATGTAAATACATGCGTTTTATAAGAAAGAGTCCAATACCTGCATGATACTTTTTCTAAAATGATAAGTTGCAGTCGGTGGATTATATCTAAGATCTTGGAATTCTGCTTGACTCGAAACTAAATTTCATCGCACATATACAATGACAGCTAATAAAGGCAGAGGTATGTTCGGGTTTGTAAAACGATGGGCTAAAGAGTTCAAGGATCCATATGTTACGAAAAGTCTACATACTTCCCTTGTAAGACCTGTATTGGAGTATGGATCTGCAATTTGGGACCCTATGCATAATAAATATTCCAACCAAATTGAATCAGTCCAAAAACGGTTTCTGACCAATGGAATATGCCACCTTATTCTGCAAGACTTGCCCTCATCAAGCTGCCAACAATATAATATTTAATGTTCCTCAACGCCCATCACGCCATTTGGTTCCTTTATCCGTTTGATTCTGCTAATAGTGACCCGTTAAGAAGGATGTGTATTGAGTTCAAAAAGTTTTAAAAACTTATTGACTATTCTTCTAGTCCCACTGATATTAAAACTTAATTATTAATCCCTTTAAAAACATAGTTTTTGTAATTTTTTGTTTCACATTTGTATATGTTTTGTAAAATTTATTTGTAAGTAATTAAGAAGTCTGTAAGGATTTTATTCCAAAGACAAATAAATGGATAATATTAATAATATAATTTTTATTTGCAAAGAAAAAAACGCTTGAAGCTTTCGTTTGTCGTATCAAATAGGGGCTTTTTGCCAATCTAGCCGGCCATTAGGCATATAGCGTCAATTCTTTTGCTTGAGATTTGTGGTGTTGGGACACTGTCAAAGTCAGGAAAGATGAGTAAATTGAACGCGTGATATCTAAGTTTTTCTTGGGATTCATTGACTTCTTACGGTTTTTAGAGGTCCTTAATATATTATCAAAATAATTTTCGTGGGGATACAAAATTTAATTTAAATGATTTCGTTATTCGTGCTTAATTTCCCAATATTTAATTTTTGATAAAAACTCTAAAATTTATTATTGATAGGATTAGCTATTCCTATGCGCATTTCACTGGTTGCTTGGGCCAGATCATCAGGAAACTTCATCCATAAAGATTTTAGAAAAACTAAAGATATTAAGAATTGCAACAACAGTTCTGTTTGTAACAATATCAAAGTTTAAACAAAATCATCAACAATAAACTGTGAGCTTATCTCTCCTTACATTCCCCACTACAATTGATTGGAATTCTTCCAACATTAATTGTAGTTGTAAGTTGGTTAAGAAAAACAAAATAAATACAAAAATAACTCGCTTTACTGTTTTCGCAGTTTTTTTTAGGCCGTGCACTTGGCAGTTTATTATCAAAATAATTTTCGTGGGTCCTTAATATATTTTTTTGTGGGTAAACGAATACAAATTTGAAATTGATTTTTCTGTAATAGACTTTATTAACAGCTACTTACAAAAGATTTTTAAGAATAATTTTAAATTTTAATGATAAAAAGAAATTCGCTCGAAATTAAAAAAAAAAGATTTTTTTGTTCACTTTTATGTAAAAAAAATTAAGAGGGTTTTGAAAGTGAAATGAGTTTTATGTTTAAAAATGTTATACATCACGATAAAATTTATATCTCTACTTTTGAATTAAAAAAAAACGTTCCGCGATTTTTCGCCATTTTTTTTTGTTGATTTTTAGAAAATTTCACCTTTTTCTGTTTTTGCTCATCCTGCATAGGTACAAATGATAGAAAATATTTTGGTTGTCTTTTATTAAAATTATTACATCTAATACGAATATTACAGTTTTTAACCACTTGTGCAGTCCGAATTCGTCTATTTGAGAGCATATAACGCCTGTCGTATAAACTTACAGTAAAAAGTGGCAATTAAGATCGGATGAGGACAAAACTATTGTTTAAGAGAGAAAAAACTATCAAAGAAAAATTTAAAGAAAATAAGGGCTAAAAGTGGATGTACCGAAGAATGGATTTGGAAACAGCAACGATGGTAACAGCAGCAGAAAATTTTTTTCCAATCCTAAATTTGCTGCAGAAATGACTGGAATTGCATTTGATTTTTCTACCGAATCAAAGTCAGTTATGGATTATGCACTGCAAAACTTTCCGTTACTCTATATCTCTGGCATACTAATTATTTGGAGTCTTAGTGTCGTCGGCGTCAAGGCGGCTAACTTCACCAAACTGGAACCCCAAGACTCGATACAGTAATCCACAAAAAGGATAAAAATAAAGGCAATACCAGGAGATTATGTTGATTATTCAAATTTTACAATTTTATTGTTTAAAAAAATTCAGGATTTCAATGTAAAACTAAACGCATCAGAACAAAAACGACTGACTGGCTTAAGAAACGAATTAACAATAGATACAGAAAAATTTAATGGTAGCCCGAAGTACTATCAAGAAAAAAAGGTTAAAAACAAATAGGTTCCAATTACTGCAGTGCACCCTGAACGTCAAGTCCATCTATGAAGACTTGGCACCACACACTCCAGGTCAGGGATGGGTAACCATTCTTGTTCTGGCGTGAACACATACTATGACACCTATAATGCACAAGATTTTAAATACATGGCGCAACTGTTAATAGCGAAGCATTGTTGTCTTTCGGGCTATTATCAGAAGATGCGTCTGAGGCACGAAATAAATATTTTCGGCTGAATATGGGCAGAATTTGTGGCCCTATGCTCCTTGCAGGAGTGAAAGGAACAAATATATATATATATATATATATATATATGGGCAGAATTTTGCTAGAAAGTTCTCGAGGGTTCAGTGTGTCCAGAAAATATTCGGTAGCCTATTTATTTAGCCCACTGGGTACAGGTTTCATAAGTTTCTTAATGGCAAAGGTTTTCCTCCAGAAAAATATAAAACAGCTTAAAACAAAAATCGAATTTTTTTAAGAATATTACATACCAACAAAAAAAAAACTATCATAATGCTAAGTAAATTTAAAATTTCTTGAATATTATTTTTATAAAATTAACCAAAAATCTAGAGCATATCTGATTCGTTACATGTCGAATTGGCCAACACCATACAAAGAATTATTTACCAGGGCATTTCTTTATTTTACTGTAACACCAAAATGACATAAGCACGATTGTAAGCATAAGTTCAAGTTTAAAAGTTCAACAATAACTTCCTAGACATTGCTTTTGGTTTGTTGGTTAATCAACACAAAAAATAACAGAAAAAAGAAATTGTTGGTTTAAAATTATAGACATACAAATATATACAGATATAAACTAAACATATCGCAGATATAAAAGATGTGAATGTAAACGCTGATGGCGGTGATGGTGTTGTTTGTGGTAACACTATATTAAGGTTCGAAATTGAATCGAAATTACGTGTGATTGTTGGAAGTTTGTTTGGTTAGTTTCTTTAATGCTGCACTGCAAGCCAGAGCGAAGGCTTTTTGTGTTTTTGATTTCATGGAGTCTCATGCAATTGTTGGAGTAGGTGAAAGACGGAGGATGTAACCAGGTCACCCTTTTGTTGCAAATGAAATAAATTTTATATAATTTGTTATTGTTGTTTTTGCTTCAAGTATTTTCGGTCATATTAACGGTATTAAATAAGTTATTCTATTTGTATGCATTTAATTCCTTTTTTTTTCATTGGTTTTTTTATATCCATATATAATTTTTTTAGATTTGGCATTTATGATTTAGGATAAGAAAATTATTTCTCAAAAATTGCTAATATTAGTTATTTAGTTTTATTTAAAAAATCATCAGATTTGATTTGTGTGTTTTTCATTAAAAAAAAAAACAAAAGACTTGGGAAACAAACTGGTTTTAATTTTGTGTGTGTTGTTGTTATTTTATTTCTAATGAAATTCTCTCTGATGTCTTCTAAGGTGGTCTTGTCATCTATTTTGCATGTTTCTAATCGCAGTTTTTCTGTATCATTCTTCTTCTCATTGTGGTTGTTGTTGGTTGTTATTGGCTGTGTTCACATTTACCTGGATCATGTGTCATTCTTAGAGGACGTTTGTCAGTTGTTTGTTGGATTTATGCTCCATAATATACAGTCATACATGTTTATTTGAATGTTCCAATATATCCAACTTTGTGCATGATGAAGAAATGTTAAATGGAGAATTTAAATGTTACTTTTAATAAAAACATTCTACATAACATGTGTCTCTGACAATGATGTTTTTGTCTTTTGTTTTTTTTGTTAAAAAAAAGAATGAATTCAAATGTTTTCAAATTGATTGCAATCAAGGAAGTGCATAAATGCAAACCATTCTTAATGACATTTCTTGAGAATACAAAGAAGACGAAAAAGAAGACTATGAAAATTGCAAATAGAAACAGAATCATGCAGTGATTTTTTTCTTACATATTTTTTCACTGGTCGAAAAATATGTCTTTAATCAATTGCAAGCATGTATTTTACTCACGGTGTTTTAGTTAATGACTTTGGAGAGTAAAATTGACCAGAGTTTTTAATTTCGAATAAATTGGCAATTTTGATAACCAATTGGTAGGCACTATGTGATAAAATATGAAAAATTCATAACACTATTTTAATTATACACAGAAAAAAATAACAAAAGTTATTAAGAAATTGAAGAAAAAAAAACAATTATTTTGTGCCAAAAAGATCAAAATACAAAATAAAAAAAATATCTTTGGTTCAAAATCTTTAAAGGAATAAAGGATATTCGGTTACTGAGAAGCTGAATCAATCAACAGGGTAAGTAAATTTATTATTTATTGATTCATAAAGAAATTTAAACGGGTCTTAAAGTTTTTAAAATATTAAAAATTCGTTTTGTGGTGATGGCGGTACTTCCTATGCTATCCAGGGTTAAGTCTGTTGCTGAAGTAGCTTATAATATTATTTGTAATGTGACTTTTAAATGTATTAAACTTAAAAATGAATCAAAAAATAACTCAAGGCGAATTAATTTTTCAGGTGGTGTTGAAAACACAGCTATGCTAATTTTTCTTAATTAGGGAGAGGAATGTCAAAAGTTACTTGTGATTTTGACATATCGGCCAACGAAAGCAACAAAAAAATACATTGTTGTGTTTTTGGTGTTGTTACTTGTTGTAGTATCGACACCACCGTTTACATGAATTCGCCTTGAAACAACTCTTAAATGCAATTTCTTATTTTAATTATGAAACAATAATATATTTTGTTAATATGACAAACTTCAAATAAAAATTTATGTTAAATTGTTAACTAATATTTTATTCAATATAACCAACTCATTGTTAAAAATATTTGTTGAGTTTGAATAATTCTTATTTACAAAATTATTTTTTATATTTACAAATTCAGTTGTTGGTGCCATTTTAATTGAAAAGTTCATTGTATTCACGAATATGGTATTCAATATGACAATGGACTTGTCGTAATTTGTCTGTTTATATAGTAAAGTTTACAGACATTGTAGCGAGAATTATTTTATAATTTTTTTTTTGATTTTTACACCTTTAAAATCTAAAGTAGATGCCTGGAAAAGTGCCAATTCTCAAAAAAGTCAAACTACCGCAAAGACAATTATCCTAAAAGATACGAAGCATTTCCCGTAAAAAGTATGCTAATGGTGGCCTCAACCAAAAGCCATTCCTGTGCCTGCTCACCACTGGTGTCACTGAGTTCTGTGGTATCTCTGATAGTATATCTGGTCAGCCACAATCAGAAAGATTGACTGTTATCTGCCAATTTTTAATATTAGGCGAGTCCCAGTAAAAACTTCGCCTTCAAAATAATGTGTTGCGTAATCAGAAAAACATAAAAGCACTACTTACAATTTTACTGAAAGAACCAATGAATTTTACAAGGGATGTCCCAAAATGAACGCATTAAAAGGCATGTCATTATTTTTTTTACCCATATGCATCCAGAAACAAGTAGTTATAGAAGCTGTTATAGAAGTAGTTATAGAAGAAAGCTACTAAATTATCAGTGATAGAAGCTATTTATTTTGAAAAAGAAGGCAAAGTTTTTACTGGGTATAAAATTAATAGAAATGAGCTTGAAGTACAAAAATGAATAATAAATAAATTTAAAACAGAACAATCTTTGATTTTCAAATTTAACACTTTTTAGATATTTTTGACTGCGACCGAGCCACGTTTTGCCATTGAATAGTTGGCAACTCTGGTTACAGGAACTAATCGTGTTTTTGACTTTTTTCAAAAATTAAAATTTCAAAAAATCTTTAATTTAATTTTTATTAAGCGATTTTCTTTTCGTTTTTTTAAAGATGTTATTGTTATCTTTGAAAAACAATCAAAGTTTTGAAAATCACAAAAAAACACCACTTTTTTACAGATATTCTTCATTCGTTGTCCCAAATTTGTAAATCGTGGCTGTAGCCGTTCTCTAGATACACAGAAATGTAATTTGCGCCACGCCTACATCTCTAATCCCGCATATTTCTTACATGTGTATTTTGATAACCATTTTCACTGTATCAAATTTTGGCAGCTTTACACTTGCACTTCTTGCGATATACGGGATTATATTTTGTGCGAAGCCCACTTCTATAACTGCGCCCACTTTTTGGCTGATGTTGCGTATTGATTACCAAGCGTTTTGTACTAACTTTAAAAACTTTAGCTGTCACTGTTCTTTAGACATACTGAAATCTCTTTTGCATTTGATTGCGAGGTACCGCGCCCATTTATTTTTGACATTTTTTTTGACCAAATTTGGAAAATTTTTATCTTTCCGTTCGCTAGGTATAAAGAAATTAATTTAATGCCATGCCCACTTTTCCAATCCCGTCCAGATTTTGTCGGATGTTTTATATTGCTAATCAATAAACTTGTACTTCATTTGAAAATTTTGACTTTTGCCTTTCTCATAATATTTATAATATTATATGAAAGGTGCCACACCCACTTCTCCAATTTCGCCCATCATTTTGTTGGATTTTGTGTATTAATAACCAACTATGGCTTTTGCTCTTTTCTAGATATAAAGAAATCTATAATGTCTTTGTGTATGATTTTCCACGCCCACTTCTCCAATCCCGTCTGTTTTTCTAGAGAGGCTGCGTATTGATAACCCAGCTATGTGTACCAAATTTTGGAAATTTTTTTCCTATCGTTCATTATATATAAATAAATCTATTTTTTACCACGCCCACTTATCCAATATATTGTATGATGTAGTGCATTAATAACCAAGATGCTTGTACCAAATTTGGAAACTAGCTCTTTCCGTTCTCCATACATACAGAAATGTATGTGTGGGATGTGCCAAGTCCTTTCACACCATCAGTAATATACTGTTAAAGTTTCATAAAGATCAGTTCAGCGGCTTAGGCGGATATAAACAAATAAACATCATTTTTACATATATTGACTAAGTGAAGGTGCCTCAATAGAGCAGTAGGAAACACACACATATTTAAAAATTTTATTTTTGTATGGAAACCGCGACTTTTATCAATTCAGTTTTCTCAGTAAATTGTGAACAAAATCAAAAGTTGTGCACCGATTACAATGAAGTAAAGCTCATTTGTTGCAAAATTTGCTTAACCACATGTTTTTAAATCAAAACTGTGATTTTTGTCGTTTTTTTAATTTTCTATGAAGTTTTAAAGAACAAAAAATTTTTTTTTTAATTGTTCTTGTTTTTAAGACTTCAACTACATTTCTGAAACTATTTGGCAAATTAAAAACCAGTGTGGGCACGGCTTAAAGGTAAAATCGGGGAAGAATTTTGATTTTTTTTAACTGAATATGGTTTTTAAGTTATTCGAATATATTCCGCGGAAGTGGCTTAATTTTGGACAAAACGCTTTGTCTGGAAAAGTCGAGCTAATAGAAAAAAACTAAGTGCAGATTTGTATTCAGCGTGCCAAGTTACTTTAAAAACAACATGCAGTTCTAAATCATCAAAAACCTTGTTCGCTTGTGTGATCATATTTTAGGAGTATCGGAGTTTTAGGAGTGTGTAGTGTGTGTGTATGTCGATTTCAATCTTAATATGTTTATACTTTACACATCATGTACTTAAAGAGTACAGCAGTTTGAATGGCGTCTTAAAGTTTTAAAGATATTTCAGTTATGATATTAGCATTTAACATTTTATGTTAAATACACTGATCAAATTAGTCATCAAGCATTGTGGTAGTATTATGAAAATGTGTTTGTATGTGTGACACCGACAACGCTTGATGAAAAATCAAAAAATTTAGATATGACGGCGAATATTACGTCCAGCACACGTACACGTTGAATTCGCCGGCTGGACAAGCACTTGACAAGTGTATTTGGCCCTTAAGAGTTTCGCAAAGAATTTATTTAAAAAAAAAATACGAAACTTAAGGCTCTACTATAATATGTATTTATTACTTAGTCTGGCTTCACACCATAAACATTTTCTTTCAGAAAGTCTAAATTAATGAAAAGTTAATAAAAGGGGAGAAAATAATAGCAAGTTTCCTTCCCTTCGCAACTATAAGCACAGACTTTCTAAAAGAAAACTTTCATAGTGTGAATCCAGACTTCGCTTAAGTTACTGAGAAAATTTATCGAAAATGCATTTAAAAAAACAAAAAATGTGTTTTCAGTTTCGAACTTTTCTAAAGCAGATGACAGTTTCCTAGAACTTAACAAAACGTTTTCTTAACTTTCCCTACAAATAATATTGAACCACCTGATCCATTTTGATAAAATGGACTACTCCATGGACTGGTCCGATGTAATGCAAGCATGGACCATGTCATTGTTAAAAAGTGTTTGTAGTGAGACGACATGTCTTCGTTTTTTAACGACATGTTTTCATTTTTAAACGAAGTTAAAACTAACCCTCTTGTGTATACAATGGAGTAGTTTTAAAACTACTCCGTTGTAGTCCAAAGATGGGTTATATGGTCCTGCCCTAGGACATCGTAATGTTAAATAGACCATGTTTTTCCATACGTTTGGGTTACTTTTGGACTAGTCCTAGTCCCTTGTAAGAGAGATCGTTGGAATCAAAAATATCTATTAATTTCTTCTGAGAGAGACCGATTTCATTGTGAAAAAATTCGAAAATGTCTTTAAATCAACGTTAAAGCTGAACATTTTATTTTCGTAATAGTAATTTATAGATTCTTTTATAGATTTATTTATAATTTTACTTTTTTCATCATTTACATATTTGTCAAATATTTGCTTCGTGTGAAGATTACTTTTATTTAAATTGTAATGATTTTCGTAACGTGTGCTCTATATTAGTTCCTAGGAAACTACCACAATTTATTATTACAGCAAAATAATAAAATATGCAAGTTTCCAAAATGAGCCAGCCACAACCGCCAACTGTATTGGAGGTCAGTTTTTTGCCAAGTGCTAATCCGAATGTATGTCGTTGACTGTTTATAACACTTCCTTTTAACAAAATAAATGAAAGACAAAAAATACTTTGTAAAAGAAGTGTTTTTTTTTTAAGAATGCTATTGGAAAATTGTAAATTTTTTACTTTGTTTTTCCTTAAAAGTATTTTATAGGGTTATTAAACTCATTCTTTGCCTACAAGTTCGTTGGATCGTTGGATCGTTGAATTGGTTGTTTGTTTGTTTGTTCATTCATTTGTTTGGCTGGTTGTGAGACAAAAGTAGTCTTTTGTAACAATTGTGAAAATGTGGTAAACAATCTGGCAGCTGGAGTCACATGGACGTAGCTGCTAAGGAAGTGTAATGCAACAAATTTTTGCGTCATGCTATTTAAGTAGAATTTATACAAGAATATCATAAAACCAACAATAACAACAACAAAGGCAACAAAAATTGGTTACAAAAACAAAACAAAAAAAAAAGGTTTAAATGAAATGGAGCGAAAAACTGCTTAGCACAAGTTTTAGCCAGAAGCCAAACCGAAAAAAAACTACTCAATGGAATATAATAGAAATAAGGAAGAACTTTACTTAATGCAGTAAATAGTTGTAGTTTTAGTAGAAGAATGAAGAAGAAAAAAGAAATATATTTGACAGTTAAAAGAAAAGAATCATAAATTTAAACAACTTTTATATTTGTTAGATTTAGTATTTTGTTTGGTGCTTATTGTCTATTCTCAACTCAAAAATTGTTAAACGTACAATAAAATAGTTAGAGAAGAGCAACAGGAAAAAAAAATAAATTATAGTATTTTCGTAAAGGTGATGACAATGGGAATTTTCATTTTATGATGTAAAAGAAGTCTTGAAAAAAACCGATATAAAGCGGTTCTCGTAAAAAGAACTAAATTCCCCCGTAAACAATTTCTTTTAACAAGAAAAGATATCTGAATTAAATGATTTTTAAAATGTTATTGAAAATTATTTTTATTAGCAATAAATTAAAGAGCTCTTCAACATCCATATACCTAGAAAACTTTGCCAATACATTAGAGGTTATATCACGAATAAATGTTATGAAAATGTTTGTTAATTTAAACAATAATTTTTGGAAAATTTTATACAGGGAAGCACATTAGTAACATTATTATTTATATTATGGTTAACTAATGTTTAGAGTTATATTGGTGCCATATTTTTACCACTGATAATGTCGGCCCTTCAGGTATTTACGCTTTTAGTTACATACTGCAGCGGAAAACCTACAGCCAGTTGCACTATGGCTTTGTACTTAGTGCAATTCAAACGGACTTACCAAATTTTATTGAACTAATATCTACAAAATTGCAACTTGTACTTTGCAATTCAGACGGACGAATGGACATCGTTAAAAAGTGACTCTGAATCGATCGGTACACTCAAAGATGAGTTAGATTTATAAAATACTAGCTTAACCCGGTGCGCTTCGCTACACTGCTTTAACCACTTTATCGGTTGAGAGATATTTAATATATGCATCCTATGGAAGGTGGCGTCCTATGGGGGGTAACACTTTCCCCACTGCTATTTTATTTAAATTTTGGGGCTCAGAAGATCCTACTACCAAAAGTTCAACAAATTGCTTGCAGCGGCTCTTATTAATATTTCTATCTATGAGGGGTACTGCTGCTCCTCTGGCTACCCCGCCCATTTCTATATTGAAATTTATAGTTTACCATAATAGTAGCTTTAACCACGTTTGAAGACTATACCTTTAATTGTTCTTCAGTTGAGCGATATTTAATGTATGGATACTATGGGAGGTATTTCTCCTCCTACGCCTATCCGCTTTATTTCTATTTTCAAAAGTGTAGTATACCATAACAGTGACTTCTACAAAGTTTGAACATTCTCACTATAACAGTTCTTAAGATATGCGATATTAAACATTGGCGTCCTATGGGGGAAACCACTTCCCACGCTGCTACTTTATTTCAATTTTGGGGCTCAGAATATCCTACTACCAAAAGTTCAACAAAATGCGTGAAGCGCCTCTTAAGATATGCGATATTTAATATTGGCATCAAATGGGGGGTATCAATTCCCCTGCCCCTTTCGAAAAGTGATGCTACTGTAAAAATTTCAGAAAAAACGGCTTAGTAGTTTAGGAGTCTATAAGCCAACATACAAACAAACAAACAAACATACAAACATTTTTCATTTTTATATATATAGATATAAAATTTAAAAAATCCCGCAAAATTGCTATATTTCATAAAAAGCTCTAAAACGGATAATAATATTGTCTCTGCCTTCATTGGTCAAAAAAGGAAAAAATTCCATTGCATATGTACTAGGGAGATTGATTATTCGACTTTTTTAGAATATTCCGAATTGGTTATCGGTTAACCATTTTAAAAATAATCGGTTAACTAGTTTTAATTCGAATACATAAAAATACAAAAATCCAATTAGTTTTTATAATAAAAAGTTTATTAAAATTAACAAAACAATTCACGATGGTAAGGAACCAACA
The DNA here is from genome assembly GCA_949318255.1 of Pollenia labialis. Lineage (NCBI taxonomy): Eukaryota > Metazoa > Arthropoda > Insecta > Diptera > Polleniidae > Pollenia > Pollenia labialis. Next base: position 76,462,174 of record OX439141.1, on the reverse strand, counting down.
ACAAACATAGATATCACTTAAGGTATGTTCAGACCTAACAAATATTTGACGATAAAATCCAAAAAAGCGTGACCAGTAAACTCATCAAACTTAAACTTCATTTTTAACAAATTCAATTTATTTGCCCAACTTTATTTCTAAAATGATAATTGTATAATGGAATTAAGAAACTGTTAAATAATGCTTGCTCTAGCCAAACGTTATGCAAAAGCAAACAATTCTTTCAGAAAACTAGTGGTTACGTGTAGGACTTCAAATATTTTATGAATCATGTCTATATGAATCAGTAGACTTCAACCATATTTTTGAAAAGTTGCAAGCAAAATCTCTAAGTCTGGATTATTTCTTTCAAATTATTCTGTTTCATAATTAAAACCTTCCATGACATTGTTTGATTCCTTCAATTTTTATTAAGTTCTTGGTGTTTTAATAAATAAAACTGATGAATTTTCCCATATCGTTGATTACCCCGGTATTAAGCATGATGAGATGCTAGAACTACTTAGGAGTTTTCCATTAATTATTTGCGGCATATTTTAATAAAGTGTAATTTGCAGTCTCTTGAGAACTACTGGGGACTCTGTTACTTGGCGTATATTTATGCGAAGCTTGTGGACTAATTAAAGGTGATTAATAAGCTGAGCATTTCGATTTGTATACACATAGCTTATAATATTTTTGACTTTTGTAACATTAACGTTCTTCATAAAAAGTTTAAGTTTGGCCAATCTTCAATTAGTAAAATACTTAAATTAATGGTAAATTTTTAAGAAAAGTCAGGAAAACGTATAAAAATTACACATTAAAAAATAACCGGTTTATATTACCAAAATAACCGGTTTATTGATATTCGAAAAATGAACATTATAAAATATTCGACTTGGACAAAACTAAATTAACCGGTAAAAACCGGTCGAATACTATTCGATCGATCTCCCTAATATTTACGGTTTCCCTGGCCATGACAATTAAACAACTATAAAAACTTTTAATGATTATGCTGCTGTTACAGAATGGTTCAAGAAGCAAGAGCTTTAAAATAAGGCGAACTGGCGGCGATAATTTTCGACTTTTAAACATTTCAACCAGGAGACCTAAGTCTAACATGTGATAACCAGAATTCTGGATTGGGTCCAACATAATAAGCAATTTTCAATAACTGATCGGTATTGAATGCCATTTAAAATAATCGCTACTTATTTTCATAAAAATGTGGTCCACAGCATACAAGTACATCTATTATGCTCAATAATTAGCCTTGGAGTAAGGGTGTTCCTAATTCTGCAGTTTTGTTTAATTACGTGACCATTATGGTGAAAATGCGACTCATCGCTAATTATAATTTTAATAACATCAAAAAAAAAAGAAACTCACCTGGCGGAAACTTCATACATTTTCAAAATAATAATAATAATATTTTCTTTCAAAACTATTAAGATTTAATAAAATTCAAAATACAGTCAAATCCCGATAATTCGTACCCCGATAAATCGTAATTCCCGATAATTCGTAATAAACTGTCGGCCCCTCAAAAAATCTCGTTAATTCGTAAAATTTCCATACGTTTTGGTCCCCTCGCTAATTCGTAATTCTTTTTTCAAATAAATTCTTCTTTACCTCTTATAAATCGTAATTGTTTGCTAACTACCACTTATAATTCGTAATAAAAACCACAGAAACATTGAAAGAATGATTTTTTGTTTACCGCTATTATTTTGCGTGGGTTTTTGCTTCTGCTTGTGTGTGCGTTTTCAAATAAATAAACATCTAAAAAAAAATAATTTTTATATATTTTATTTTCAACAATTGTTTTCTAAGTTTTTTTTATCGTTTTAGTAAATAAATTGAAAAACCCCGATAATTCGTATTTATTTTATTTTAACTCCGTGAAATCGAAACCCCACTAAATCGAAAACCCCTATAATTCGTAAAAAGTAGCCGGTCCCTTGCGATGACGAATTATCGGGATTCTACTGTATATACAGTAATTATCAGGGCAAGTTTTAAATGCTTTTTGCATGAAAAATAAGCATTTGCATATGTTTCAAATATTTTCACAAAAATATATGCCTTGCATGTTACGCCGGTTGGCAGCCTGTTTACAAGAGTTTTCAACTGATATAGAATAATTCGATTAATACTTCAAACAAAAACAAACTCTTTTTCGAATAATTTTAAAATAGCGATTTCGAATGACGAATTAATCGATTTATTAATGTTGATTAATCAAACAATTTTTTTTTATTACAAAATAAATAAAATAAGAGCTTAGAATTTGATTTATTCTCATACGCGTTTAATGATTTTTTACAAAATGTAGGAAAAGTAAAAAATTTTGTGGCCTTGCCCTGATTGAAAATAATCTCAATGTTTAGAAAGCTAACCTCGTGTTGAGTATTCATAGTATTTCAAAAATTTATTTTATGTTCTTATTAAACAAATCTTTGGCAAACAATTGTATCAGCCATGGTGAAATAATTAGAAGGTGGCAGCACTACAGAATCAATTATTTTTTGCTCAATGCATGGTGAACTTCCTTTATGTCAAAATTATTTGTTTTTTTTGAGGTTATGTCACTTAAATACATTTTAGTAGATGAAAGAAATTGTTGGCGTTGGTTTGTCGAGGCTGACGAAACCGCCAAAAAGGAACGTGTTAAGAATTATGGAGTAAACTTTTCTTGGAACAAACGTACCCGTGTTTCAACTAAGTAGAAATCGTAATTTATTTGTTATAATATATCAGAATGAATAAAAACAATATATTTTGGTGTGGTGAAAATCCATATTTTTGACATAATGGACTATTTTACACAAACAAATTTGCCTGTTTTTGTTGTATTGTTGTACAACAACTCCTAGTGCTGCCACCTTCTAGTAATTTCACCATGGTATCAGCAGTTTTCTTTTTAAATCAAACGTTAAAAAAATTTCCAGAAAGGTGTTTTTTCACTTTCGGGTGAAAAACATAGAGATAAACCAAAACCTAAAAAAAAGAATACGATATCAAAAAATGCTTAACTTGTTCCAATCGAAAAATACAAAATGGAAGAGACAGTTCTATAAAAAAATTGTATTCAGAAATTTGACAGAAGATTGTAGGTCTGCAAGCGCCTTTCAAAAATTCAAAGTAATATCGGATTATTTAAGAACTAAGGGTCTTACGATTCTCTTAAGTAATACATCGATATGGAGTTTAAATGAAAAGTTGTAGGGATCAAAAAGGTTAAAATCAAAGCGGATTTGAAAAAAAATAAAGCAAATTAAGATTTTCCACAGTTGTAGATGAATGAAATTATTTAAAACCCGTAATTTCTTGTGTAAAAATTATTTATTTTTTATCATTTGATCAAACGAATTAAGGCAACTAATTGAATTATTCGAACAAAGGTAAAAGCCAAATTGACGACTCTAATTGTTACCAAAAGAATTGCTCATGGTCCAATTAGTAGGTCTACGCGAAACTCTTTTTTGTGGAATAGTTTTAGACATTTTTATCATTTTTTCCACAAACAAATGCAGTTGTTTTTGATATCTTCATATCTACGATCAGTTTCGCCAAGTGCTTAAGCAAGAGTTTTTTGTATACGCACAATGGGTCTTAAAGTGTTGGCCAACTTAAAGAAACAACATATATTTTAATAAAAGCGAGCCCGATGAATATATTGACATACTATCTCAATGAGGAATAATATTAATTATTTTATTATTATAATTAAACGTATATTTTCAATATATTTTACGATTTCGTGTGACAAGCGAAGATTATTTGAATTTGAAAAATTGAAAAAACACATGATTATAGTTTATAATAAAATAAATTTCAAGTAAATGTAATTAAAAATTGTTAGTTTGCATATTTTTTGCATACAAATTTTCATAATTTTTGTGCATGTTTAAACTTGCCCTGGTAATATTAATAACTTACATTAAAATTTTAAAAATTTTATGAAATTTTTTTTTAAATGTAAATTTTTTCTTACTTCATTTTTACAACAGGAATCTCATTTGAGATTATTGCTTGAAATTCTACTAATCTACAATATTAAATAACACCAAAAATAGAGTATTGACATTTTAGCAGAGCAAATCAGGGTTTATAAAACTGCAGTCGAAACAAAAAACTGTCGAAAAAAACGAAAATTTGTGTACAACTTTAAGCTTTTTATGTTGTTTTGGCAGTGATATTATTTAATGAATCAGAAGTTAAAGCAATATTTTTTTTGGCCAATGACAAATGATGAATTGAAAGAAATGCCAGTTTTTCTACGTTGGCTGCTGGAACAAACAGTATCTAGCTGTTTTGACTGAGAAACAGCTGTGTAAATAAGACAGTATTTCTCCATTAGTAATATTGTTTTTTATTGAATTAAATTGTTATACTAGGCTAGTTAAAAAAAACTTTTAAACGGGTTAGTTAGTTAGGTAAACCTGCCGACTACGGTTTACCTAACTCGTTTTTTAGGTTAGCTCTTGCTTTCGAGATATCCCGTTATTTAGAAAATGGAGGTGGTTGTACAACATACATTCCCGTAACAAAAACCCGAAATTTCGCAATAAAATAACCTTTAGGTAGCGCTAATTTTTTTCGAATATCTGCCGTTGTTATGGAAACATAATTTTTTTTGACGCAAATAAATTAATTTAAATCAAAATTTAAAAAATTTAAAAAATTGGAAAATGCAGCTATGCATTTGCAAACAAAACAAGTTATAAATGATTAAAATCTGTTTACAACTTTTTATACACAAAAGACGAAACATTTTAATTAAATTTAAGAATTTCATAAAACGCCATATTTGTATGGGTTTTGAGAAAATCTTATGGACGAAAAACTAATTGAAGTCGGTCATACATTTGATCCCCCAGGGACGTCTCCTGGAATGTTACCAGACATTTTCTTCAATATATTTTCAGTCTCTATTGAAAATTTGTATGAGAGCTCCCTAAGGAATGAAGATAACGGACGGGTATGTTATAAATATATGATGGAGTTGAAAAATGCAGTGGGGTTATTCATACAGTTCGCTCGTCTAGGAGCATCCTATGCGCTGCAAGAGCAAAATTTAAGAAATTCATTTAACTGCCATATTTGTATCTTTACCTTACTTAAGGGTTATTTTGTTGCAGAATTACGATTTTTTTTAGAAATAGAATCTGGAAATTTATTTCTCATGGTGTCAAAATGCTTTACAAAATTGAAAAATTATGAATTCAACAAAAAAAAATGTATGTGACGCTGACTACTCAGGATTATAAGCTCTTGAGCCGAATATTATTGGACAAGGTAAAAAATGTATCAATTAAACAGAGGAATAAAGAAAAAGGCTAGAAAATATGCAAGACCAAATACGAGTCCATAAATTGCCTTAGTATGCGCAACAAGTGAACTTTATTTGCAAAAACCCTAACATGGCTCAAATCGTTTCTTACCTTAAAACAAGAGTAGTTTCGGAAGACTTTAACCATTTAACAGTATAAACCCCACAATTAAGGACAATCATGTAACGCATGTGCCTTGAGTCTTTTGATTTTCTTTTGAATACTTGTGTACCTCAATCTTACACAGCATTATTTTGTTAATGTGTATTTTGCATTTTGCCAATCATACCTTTTGTAACAAATTTTTTTCTTTATCTAATGTCAAGAATATGACATTGGATCATGCAATGCAATTAAATGATGCGCAGTATCCACACGTCATATGTGTGATAAAAATAAATTACAACCATGACACGTTAACAACCAAACATCACATCTTTTGTTGAGAAAAAGTACTTATAATAAAAATAAAATACTTATTTAAAATGCCCTGACATGTTTAAGCACCGCATAATTATTAACTTATACACAGATTACAATAGAGAAAATAACTAAAAAAAATACAAACACACACACACACACTCCAATCAATACAAATATAAAATTAAAAATAATCTATTGATTAAAAAAAATTTAGATATTTACTTAATGTTGCTGTTTAAATGTTCGCATCGTTATAAGTTAAAAAGTTAAATGCACAACCATTTGGTACCCTACATCACTTTCAAATATATAAAAAATATTTTTTAAAAGAAGCCGGTAGTTGGGATCTAAAGGAATTTATTTAAGACAAGAGTCCATGCAAATAATATTGGACTACTTTATCGATTTAAGATAAAAGGCACTACTACAACATGATCCAATGTAATGCAATCACGGACCATGTCATTGTTAAAAAAGAGTTTGTAGGGCAATTCCACGCAAAAGTCTACCTTAAATGGAAAAAATTAATATCTGATTTTGGTAGTAAAAACACTTAAGTATGGTGGCGTGTTACATTTACGTTTTTATAGTGGCAACAATTTTTTGATATTTTTTAAAAAATTTTGATACTTTTTAAAAAAAAATTTCTTTTTTCTAAAAAGGGTTTGTTTTGAATTTTTTTTAGTTAAAAATTTGGTTTCTAACTTATTACTAGTGTTTCAAAAATTTTGTATCTTTCAAATAATTCTACCGTTTCCTGTAAAATACTGACTTTTATACTACACAAAGTGAGTGTAGTGTCGGTTACGTTTTGGCTGTAGTGTCAGTCACAATTTATTTTACAAATAAATATTTTTTTTTAAATAACTTTCCGCTTTTATTTCAGCATTTTATAATAGTTTAATTCTTGAACTTTCGATAAAAACACAAATTAAAGTTATTACGAAAGTGCAGAGGAAGATTATTGAAGTTTAAAAACACTCTGGAAAATTACTTCCTTTTGCATGTAGTGTCAGTCACGTTTACATTTTACTAAATAAATGATATTTCAAAATATCGTTGGTTGCCATTTTTTTCTCTATCGGATAATTGTTAAAACTGCTTCATAGCCATGTTTAAATTGATACTAGAAAAATATAACTAGCCGTAATATGTATAAGACAAAACAAAACGCAAATTGTTTCAAATGTAGAGTCAGTCACATATGGAATTGCTCTGTAGATAATCGACAAGTTTTTGTTTTCAAACGACATGTTTTCGTTTTGAAACGGTTTCAAAACTAATCCTCTACTTACTCCCAGGAAGTAGTTTTTAAACAACGCCATCTGGAGTATGTATGACCATGGTGTAGTTTTAAGAGCTGGGTTATATAGTCCAGCCCTAGGATATCGTTATGTTAAACAGACCCTGTTTTTTTCAATATATGTGGATTACCTTTGTACTTGTTCTAGTCCCTTATGGGAAAAGTCTCATTATTTACAGGGGTCATTTGTGTCGAGCTTTTAACGTTATAAATATTCATACGAAATATTTTCCGAGATTTAGTAAATTTTGGTGTATGGGGAACTTTAAGCCTTACAATATTTTAAGGTTAAAGTTCATATATAAACTTATCCACTTATCAACATTTTTATTTCGTTGTGGAGTATGGAAGTGTGTAAAGCAAACTGGTTAAAGCGTTCCTTAGTAAGACTTGTCATCTCTAAAACGGACGATTAAAAGGTAAAGTGTTCCTACTACCCTAAGTAATTCACTCCAAGTCGACTCGTAGGTTAGCGTGCTGATCCCATTACTACGGCAGTGGCCTCCTCGTGGTACTCCCTGGGGTCCACCTCTGTTGAGGTCGTTTAAAAAATTACGGGAAGTAGGCATATTTGCTAAGTTTGCTATTGATTTTCACCAAGCCAGGCTGGTGGCTTAGCTTGTACCCTTAGCGCCAGCCTAGGAGAGCTATAGGCCAATGACTTATTATTTAACTCTAGTAAAAAAAAAATTGTATTCGAAATATCAACATATGGGCTAAATATTTGAAATTGATTTTAGATAAATGGGACCTCCAATTTTGGGTCTCTTTTTTCATCATTGCTGGTCGTAAATCAGGAATAAACCACCCGATATTGGCTTCCAAGGGGCCATTTATTAGCCTCATAAGAAATAATTGAGATTTGTCAAATCGAACGATCAAAGAGGCCAAAATGACAGGTCTTAATCTCGAAATCAATTTATCACTGAATACAAAGTCGATGGCTTCAGCTGCTCAATGGCGATTTTCGAAGAAAAGTTGGTTTATTTAGTAGTTCTGTTCAAGCAAGAATCTTTTCATGATAATTTGCCAGGAAACTGATCATATATATATCAACAAGAATGCGGAGAATGACAGTCTATTTGACAGCTTACCCAATCGAAAATTCTACCGGGCTCAAAAAACACCCATTATTAACACTTATGGTGTTTTCTTTTCTACAAAAAAATGTGCTTTTTTTTAAAAAAAATTCAATTTGGTGTCTTTTTCTTAAAAATTTTGCTCCCGAAAAGGGTGGCTTGTTTTATTCTAAAAAACTCATGCTTTTCGGGAGCAAAATTTTTAAGAAACAGACACCAAATTGCATTTTTTTTAAAAAAAAGGCACATTTTTTGTAGAAAAGAAAACACCATTAATTTAAGTTCAAAAGCAATTTTTTTAAGAGATTCGTGACAGTTAATGTGAACCGATTCTTAAAAAGCGCATAACATAATTTGAGGCGACATTTGTATGGTGACTTGGTGTCAACCAACACATTATGTTGGGCTATGTACAGAATTTAATCACTTTATCTTGAGTATTACGACCTGTACTTTGTATAGATGGTTTGTACACGAAGAAAATAATATGGTTGGATGAACCCATATTCTAAGGGCAACATATTTTGGTAAATTTTAACCATAAACTAAACATATTAGGTTCAAAATTAACCATAAAATGGTCAACATTAACCACAATATGGTCAAAATTTCCCAGAATTTTGACGATTGTAGCCATATTATGGTCAGAATTAACAATAATATGATCAATGTTTATTATGGTTATTTAATTCATCAATTTTTTTGTTAAGTTTCAAATTATAATTTAATTTAATTTTCTATTCATGAAAGATGTTATGTTCCACATTTTTAAAAAAATCCCCTTTGATTCATATTTCAGCCTGTGACGACCTTCACTACCATTTTTCTGTTCTACTAATTTATGTCTTTTAATCTATAGTTAAAATAAAATGAATGAGAATTTTAAGCACACCAAGCAACTATTGTAAAATGTAAACGACCAGAATGTTGTTGCTTCTAAAAATATTATTTAAAATTTAAAATTAAACAATGTTTTTATATGTTATAAATTCGAACATATTATTGTTATTAAATATTAACCAAAACATGTTTGGAGGCAATTATAATACAATTATAGATTTTGGATAGATGAATTTAGCCTTATTATGGTTGTCGTGAAATAATGTGGCTAAAGTAAACATAATATGTTGAAGTGTTTATTTGAAGGTTTTTTTTATTAAAACATTTGGGGGATTCACAAGGTGTGCTATCAAGTCATATCGTCATAATGTCCTAAATAATTTTTTACAATTGTTTAAAATAAATGTTGTTGTGTTTCAAACAAAAAAAAATTTGAATGCTGAGTTCATTGATACGTCATAACTGTACGGTAGAAATCTAAATTATAAGCGATAGCCCACAGAAGTCATATATATTTCTTGTAATTATTTTAAGACATATGACTTTACAACCCCAATTATATTGTTAAATTCAACCATATTTGAAGTTTCAAGGGAGGTAACACTTATTGTGAAATATAAACAAAATATTGCCATTGCAGGGACCATAATTATAACAATACTTCAACCATGTTTTTCGTTGCGTGTATGAACGTCTGAGACAATCAATAAACAAGACGCATTTATTTCAATGCGTTGCATTCTTCAGGCTTTAACGCATAATACCCTCCCTGCCTGTGGTGGTGTAGGGCAAAATGACACAGGTTCTTTGTACTTAAAAATACACGTTCTTTGTTGCTGCTTGAATTATTGGCACATGCTATTGCTAAAACCTTAACAGAATTCTAATAGAAGTTTGAGTGAATTTAATAGTTAATGACATGTCTGTCTGTCTGCCACTTCAGCAGTCCAAGTGTATGTTTGCATCATTAAAATGTTGAAATTTACTTAAATGTGTTTTTTTTTCTCTTATTTTAATTTTCATAAAGTATTATAAAATATTCTAAAAATAAATAAATTTATTAATTACATACACATGCTCTCAACAATGCCTGCGTTTAGACATGACATCATCTACACATCTGTACCTGACTTCAAGTTGCATCTTTTGGTAGGGTTTCGAAAGTTTCTAAACGACCTTGCGCGCGGCGTAAAGGGGGAAAATTACATGATAGACGAACGTCTAATCAACCACATCCATTCATTTGTTTTGCACAAGATGTTTGTTTATTTCAATCTAAACATTCATAATTTTTTTTTCTCCCGTTCAGTATGTACATTGTAAAATTTTAGCTATTTTATGCATAATTCATACATCATCATCATACATACTACTGAAAAAGAACAGTTTTTGCTTAAAGCAATTCTTTATACGTAAATTTTTATATTTATTACTAAGCAGTAATTAATAATATTAGTTAATTGATGTTTTTAAATTATAATATTTAGTAAAATTAAACATTTTCCTATTAGTGCAATACGTCAAACTATTACGAAAAAAAAAATATAAATGTAAATTTATTGACAAATAATTACTTGTATGCTAATAATGGGAATTAAGAAGAAAATTATCATAATAAATTAAATGAAATAAACACCAGGTCGAAAGGGGAAGGCTAAAAGTAAGAAAATTTATGTTGTGTTTTTTAGTTACAACAAGGTTAATCTTTTTAAAGCACTTTTGTTAAATCTAATGATTTGCATATATTTACTTCAATTTACAAAAATTGTATCGAAATACATAATAACATTTTAAGTCAGTCTTCAATTGTTATTTTTTTGGCCAAGTTGTTTATATATTATATATAAGTTTTTGTTAAGCTAATTGGGCCTAATGTATTAATGTAAATAAAAATCAATTGCTTTGCTAGAGAAATATACCTTTGACTTAAGCTATTGAATTTTTATGATTGATTTTTATAAGAGAGCGCAGGGAGATTTCTCCTGAATAGAGAGATGGTACCACGACCAAGATAGGTCTATGATACCCACTCCCCTTTAGTTAGCCAAAATACCCTCTGCTTCCCAAAGGAAGCTAACCAGGTCTTTTGACGGTATTTCGCCGACTCGGAACGCACTTATTGTGCCTTAACCAAAATGTCTCCTTCTGGCCTATGCCAGCGCCGGGCAGTCACACGGTATATGTGACCTTTTCCGAGAAAAGGCATCTAGTGTGTGAAAATTAAGTTTTGAGAAAAACGCATTTAATCTTATTCTACACCCTTTTAGGTACCAGAATCCACTCTTAAGTCCAAACCCATTTTTTGAAACACTAGGTTATGCTTCGTGGCCTCGTCTTCATCAGGACACAGTTTGCACTTCTGATCTTCTATCAGGCCCATCCAATAAAGCCGGCACTTGACCGTGTGGTGACCAGTTAGGTCAGCCGCCAACAGTCGCAGATGCCATCTGCCGAGACCTTTCGTCATCATCATATTCTCGGGAGAGAACAATTTCCGCACCTGACGCATTCCTGGAGAAAATACCCAGTATCTTCTATGCTCCCTTAGGGCCCAGTCTGCTATAAGGGACTGGATTGAGGCCCAACTAAGCCCACACCATCCAAGTTATTAAATTATTGATACAAAAAAAAAATTGTTTAATCTAATCAAAATCTCAAAATTCACCTTTTTGAATCAGACCGTTTTGTCTAATATGATTATTTTTTATGTCAGAATATAATCCTCTTTCTAACAAAATGCATATGTTTTGGCATATTTAGGAATTTTTTTCACAAAAATCTTGCATTTTCTTATAATAAGTTCGGGCAACACTGGTTGGTAGTTAGAGGAAGGCCTTCGATTCTCCACAGATAATTTTTTCTGTTTCACTACAACGGGCTGAAGGTCAAGTACCTTGCTATTACTTGCTATTGCTATTACTCAGTTAATTAAGTTGGAATATCATTTGTAATTGAATCGCTAAGTGTAGAACGGAAACTACTTCAAAACATTCACTTTAAGATAATCAATTAAATCCTTCAGCTTGGGTTGTTAGTTATGTAACCAACTTTTCAAGAGCTTAGCAATTGTATATTTTATGCGAAATTTTAAGGCATGAATTCTAAAATTTAACATTTATATATTTTTTTGAATGTGTAAACTTTTTATTTTAAACCGGGATTTCCCCAAGTTAAAAAAATAGCCACCAGCTGTTTGCGTTGTTAAAAAAAATCATGTCCATTGCGTATTATTGCGTAATACAGCACCTGTGGAGTTCCTCTATGCATCCGAACAAATAACCCTTTCCGGCCCTGGCTACACTAACGTGGAGGTAAATTTAGGGGGTAATTTTGTTATTCACTTCAACTTGCGTTGAGAAAATTTTCATATAAAATTTTTTGAATTTTTGAAAATTTGAATTTTCAAAAAATTTTAAAAATTTTATATGAAAATTTTCTCAACGCAAGCTGAAGTGAATAACAAAATTACCCCCTTAATGTTTTTTGAAGAGAGAAGTTAATATATAAATATCTAACTTTTCTTACTTCTTTTATGCCCGTAATTTTTACAAATATATATCTAGTCGTGTTCGTACCTTTTAGCTATCTTTACCTTTCCGGTACCACTATTTTGGTCATTTCAACGTTAATTTTACCTACGTGAATTAGCTAACGAAAACCGGTGGTACAAAATACATTAGACTTTAACCCATAGGTAAGAAATACTTTTTAAAATTGTGAAAATCAAAGATGCCTATACACAATAACGGGCATTAGTCTCGAAATGTTATGTGTTATCGTTGTCTTATATTTTTTTGCGAGGTTTATTTTAGTATTTGTGTGGACGCGTGCATAAAAGATTATCATGTTTCGCAGTGCGGAAGACAAGATATGGAATTATCATTACTATGCGAATATTTTTAAATTTTTTGGGTTTTTTGTTAGCCAATATGTACCTACACATATGTGTAATATGGGTGTCTACTACCTCAATTTTGCGTAAGAAAACTGTGATTAGGTGCAATCGTTTGGTGAAGACTTTGCCGAATAATTCCTTTGTATTCTTTGTTCGGTATTTTACCAGCTTGCTACTTTTGGAGCGATTGGCGAAAATGAATGTGCATGGAACTGGCACAATACAAACAAATCGTTTGCGCCTAAACTAACAAGGTATGTTCGCAAACAAAAAGAAGGAACATTTTTTGCAAAATAGTCCATTAAACATAAAAATACATAATTAAATCAAAATATTTACAATCGTGAGCAAATAACCTTTAATTTAAGAACCCCAATATAGATATAACTGGAGGGGGCACTTTTTTGCCCCAGAGTTCTCCAAAACTCCCGCCCACTCTAAATGTTTTTTTCTTGTAAAATTACCTACAAATAACACTAAGTGGGTGGGGCCGGTTTTTGGATTCTGGGGGCCCACGGGCCTCAGCCACTTTAAATTTTAATTTTGTTTGATTTTTTTTTCATTTCCATACGTGTTTCAATTTTTTTTCGTGTGCCCTGTGAACTACACTTTAGCCAAAAAATGCTTATATTTTGTCCAAGTAAAACCCCAAGGTACACATATGTTTATGTCCTGTTTCTAAGGACATGGGCTTTGTATGTACATTAAAAGTTAATTTTTACATTATCTTACGGCGAATTATCATATTCTGAAAATTTCATTGAAATCCGCCAACTTTGAAATTGCGTGGAACGGAAAGGTATAAAACTTTTTTTTCAGATTTTCACCAAAAATAAATTTTTAATAACATGATTAAAATTTTTATTAGAAATAAACTTCATATAATGCAATTTTATATTCATTACTAATTTGAAGTTGTCTAAGATGACAGTTCTTACAGCCTCGATACTTATAAGAACCCAGTGTTTTTATAAATACTTTATAGGGTCTGAGATCAATATTTTAGAAATTACAAACGGAATGACAAACTTATGTATACCCTTTCCACCTGCGGTTAAGGGCATAAAAACCACTTTACAGATAATTTATCAAATATCTTCTAAAAATATGTTACTTCCATTTCCTGATATTGTAATAGTTTTTCTCTTATGGTTTATTTTTGAAGTTAACATTCAATTTATATTCAGTTTAAACAAATTTTTTTTTGCACTGATTATTATGATGACAATAATGACGACAATGATTACGACGATGCAAGCAACATAAACTCGTTTAGCATATTGTTTTTTTTGCCTGCTTTATTAAAAGTCTTCCTTGACCGCCCACTTAACGTATCACCGCCACCACAAACCACGATAATAACAGGAACTACACAAATACAAAAGAAAATAAATCAACAAAAGAACAAAACATAGACAAAACCATACAACGAACAGCAACAACAATTTCGAAACAAATGAGAATTTGTTTCTAGTAAAAAATAAAAAGTGGAATTTTAACGAATCTGTTTTGGGTCCTACACCAAACTGATCAAGTCATCTTCAAATGCAATAAAAAGGAATCTTAAATTGTTATGCAAGCCGTCTAAAGCTTCACAAAATCTTTGGTTTATATAAGAGGTAAGATTCGTGTTGCTCTAAGACATGTTTTTGTTATCCAACGTCAACGAACCCATTATTTTATTTCGGTTTATAATTTGCTATTGGGTACCGCCTAAACTAAACTAAACTTAAAGCGGGTGTTTAACTTAACCGAAGTAGAGTTAACTTTGTTTATAGATCATTTTAATTTTGCTTTTTTTACTATCGATCTTATTTGGGTCTTTTTAGTGCACTTGTTATAAATTGTCTTTTTTTGCAGTCGGGTTTTTGTTTTTTGTAACAGTCTAAAAACAGTCTAAAAATGGTCATAACTTTGTATCAAAAAGTTTGATAAATTTTCTACCAAATATAACACTTACCGTTGCTTTTGTGTTGCAAAATAAACTATTAGGCAATTCACACAGTGGTCTATATTGTCATATTGGTTGTATTTGCTATATTTTTATAAATGCCAAATTCATTAATTTTCTACTATAAAGTTCAAAGTCTATTACCTCCGAGCTTCTCCAGACGGTGTGATGTACATTAGCGTCAGCCATGTAGCAGCTCATAAGCCATACTGTACGGGCTTTGTTTACCATTGCGACAATACAAGTCTTACCATGATCCACTGCGTACAGAGTACTATGGCCGTCTAAACTGAGTCCGTAAGCCCTGTCTTTATACAACAATGGTCCTTGGATACATATAAGCTCTTCTGTGCCTTAAGCTAATCTCAATAGTTTGGGTTGAACAAGATGTTTAGTAAGTAATCCACCAATAGTAGTGAATGAGGGTATACAAAGTTTGTTATTCCCTGTAAAACTTTTTTATATATAAATAATTATAAGTGCCTATTAAGTATATACATATGGGCTACTTCAAATTTGTTGAGCACCTGCTGAAACCGACATACTATGGCTTTTATTTCGTTAAGTTTTATAAATTGAAAAAAACGTTGTACAGTAGGGTGGGTCACTGATGTATGAGAAAAAATAAAAGTTCTCGAATCATATTCTAATAGCAATATTTTTTTGTATTACGTTAAAACAAATAAAAACAAAAAGTTCAAAAAAGTGACATCTTGAGCCCGCGCATGAGCTCCTAAGAATTAAGAATACATATTTGAAAAAAGTCCATTTTCTTAATTTTAATATTTTATTTACTATCAATTATTATTAATTAAAACTAAAAATATTTTGAAATAAACTTAAAAAAAATAAAAATTTGGTTCTTATACAACATAAAGCAATAAAATCCTTTTTTTCACAAAATCTTGTTTACTGTCAAATCCGGGCATCTCTCGTCTTGATTCAAGTTTCGTCTATATTAAACCATCGCTTGACTTTTTTAGCGCAAAGAGTCATGAATGCTTCTGACACTGTTTTCACGAACCTAAAAGGCGTTAAAATACAGTAATATGATTTTCTGCGATAAAATGCTATTGTTGCTATATTCAAAATTTAACAAAATTGAAGGTCAATGCGCGGGCTCTTACACTAAAAATAAATTAATAATATTTTACAGGGATCTAATTCAGACACAAATACAACATATTTACGCTATTAGAAGTCGATAAGAGAAAAAATATTTTTTTGACCTGAAGGATATGACGTGTAAAGTTTTACGTTGAAAAGTCCTCACCTTAAGAATTGGTGGTCATCTAAAATTCGAAAAATTAAAAAAACGACTTGAAACTTGCAAGAGTTTTTTCATTCATTCCGTTTTCTTTGTAATAGTTTTAAGCTTTCAGATCCAAACCCATACAAAATATAGTCACTAGACTTGGAGGATATATCCACTAAAAAAAAATTTTGATATCGCTGCTGGGTGAAAAGTTGCATGGTATTTTAAAGTGAAACCAAAATTGTCCGAATTTTGAAATTTTTGAAGATTTTACATAGAGTTTTTGCGCCGTTTAATAAAAATGAGTTTTAAGCGCAGAATTTAAAAAACTGCGTTATTTTATAAAGTTTGAGGTGTATCAAGTTGGTGTCAGCGCACCAATAACGTATCACGGACATCACAAACTTAAAAGAAATTAGCGTAAATTTTTTAAAAATGTATCTTTTTTGCGTCTGACAATCTGAATTACCTTTTAAGTTGGCTTGTGTATTGCGTGATGTGAGTAACTTCGTAAAGGACACCTCCGAGGCGAAAACGCACTTTAAAATTTTTAAACGCAAAAATTTTATGAACTTTTGAAAATTTTTGCAAAAAAACAATTTATTTTTAAGCTTTTTTTTATATCAAAACATGTAATGGGAACATGTTTAGGTATCTAAATATATTCTTCGCGACGGACTAAACTGATAAAGTGCAAAAAATTATTTTTTTCAACCCTGGCGCGTGCAGCGGCAGTTTCGCTTTGTGACAACTGAAGCGCTGTATCAATTCCGCTCAAACGTACATTGAATAGAAGACTTTACTGAGCTTGATACTAAAATTGAAAACGCACCAAAAATTTTATGGAGGAAACAAAATGTTTCTAACCTCAAAAAGCATCCTTGTATGAAATATTTGATTTGGTTTCAGATTATACATTTTTAAGCCATTAGCGATAGCCAAATATTTTTTTTTCCAAAATATTGCAAATTATGTCTTATACTAGCCGTAATTTTGTAAAATGTTTAACAATTTTAAATAAATTTTTATAAAGTATTCAAGCTTTTACAAATATTTTAGTGTTTTTTTTTCAATTTTCACAAAAACTGTAATTTTTATATTTTTTTTTTTAATTTTTAACTTTAAACCGCAGTAAAATTTGCGCCGTGTAATAAAAATGATTAACGCGAATATCGGTTTATACACACGCAAATCAACATTGATGTCAGACAAAAAAAAAAAATTAAAAAAAAAATATCTAGGTGTCGTAAATTTTTGAAGTTGCTCATATATATTCTGGGTCCATGAGTAATTTAAAGTCGATTTAGCCATGTCCGTCTGTCGTAAACACGCTAACTTTCATAAGACTCTAATGAAAATAACAATTTTCCTTTTAAATCATTTCCACCTACCCTATGCAGTTTGGGATTGAAAGGCAGTAATATCCGTACATTTTTGTAGTTGATTGTTTCCTTCAATTTAGAATGGTTTGCTACCTATGAACCTAAGAAGGGGGAAAAATGTAAAAAATCGAATTTTTATGAAGTTTTTTGCGATTTTGATCTTGAAGATGAAGTTTTTTTAATTTTATGTGTTTAAAATTTTTGTTCTTAATAGCAAGAGCTACAACTTTGTCTCAGATGATTTGATATGAACTTTTTTGCAAAAATGACTCCGGGCACCAAATCTTTGGGAGCCCATAAAAAAAGTGCATGACTTTGGGCAAAGCTGGGAGACACGGGGTTTTATCACGTAGTGGTGTCTGTATATGGTTATATTTCCATGACTTAAAAAATTAAACACAGTGTAATCATTCAAAGCAAATTTCGATGATTAACAGTTTTCATATGGAGGTAAATTGATATTTGGATTCCAGCATAAATAAGACAGCATTAAAGAAATTGCTTTTGTACGGATTCCATTTTTTTAGCATGTTCCTCATACTGGGGGTCCCAGACGACCGAGTAAAAAAGTTAAACTCTATAGAAATACTTTAAAGGCGAAATTAAGGAACATAAACATTTCTGAAGTACACAACTGGGAACTCCATCGGAGTCAAAACTTTTAGAGAATCTAATTCCTTTGACAGCATTCGTAACAGTTGTTTCATGTAATATTGGTTATGAATCAAAATGTGGAACCACCACCCTAAAAACATAATAATTATGTTACCAAAACTAACAAAATTTGTATTGTAATAAAATTTGGTTCGTTATAGTTTCTTAAGACTAGAAATCACACCGTAAGTTTTGTGAAGATCGGTCTATAATTCATCATAGATCCCATGTAAAGGCCTCTCCTGAAAAATTATATGGGTGGAGGGTATCAAAGATTTGGAACATCCAAATATATCACTTTTGACTAGCTTTTGTATATAACAACGCAATAAGAAAATGAATAGTGGGGACTCGATAATCAAACAAAACCTAAAATTTGTACCGTCCTTTTTCCGTTAAATTCAAGAATATGCACTATCAGGGGTGTTCTGGAAATCGAAAACGAATTTAATTTCAGACTAGCATTATCAAAATGTTACAAAGCCTAAGATAAAGTTAGAATACTCCATCTTCTTGCTTGCAAGTAAAAGCATATTGTAGCAAAACTCTTAGGAATAAGTACTCGTAGTACATGAGATGCAACAAATGGCAACAATAATAATACTTAAAGTCAAGAAAACACAAAAATTGCAACTTCCTTAGAAAACTGTAAGCAATTTGAAAATGTGCAATGAAACATTTACAACAAATAACAACAATAACAAACAAAAAAAAAACATAAAGCAAAAAGTATGAAGGAACAAATAGATAAAAATACTATGAAGGTAAAAAAAAGTCATGAAGATTGTTGCTGTTATTATTACACATAGACAAAAAATGCAGAATGATGACTTGAATGATAATGATGACGATCATGGCCACGATGATGACGGCTGTGACTGTGATGACGATGACCAAAACGACAACTTAACAATGACGACAACTACAATGATGATAACGATGACGACCTTTAATGCTCAAGCATTTGCAAAATCATCTGCATTAAAAGTCATAGACGTTATTTGCTGAAAGAAGACCCATCATATGCAACATTTGTAATTTTTTTGTATTCTTTTGTATGCGGTTGTTCGTGTATGGGTGTACTGGGAGTAGAGACTGTGTTTTAGAAAAAAATCTTAGCTGTTGTTGTTGGTGTAATGTACTATTTGTAGCTGTGGTTTTTGTTTGTTCAAGCCAAAAACAGCCACAACATTACATGCCCATCTTCTTGTGGATCGAGTACTTTGTTTAAAACAAAAATAATACTGTGAACTAATGGTCGCAATGGTATTCTATTTCTGCTGTTATTGTTGTTGTTATTTAAGTTGCGAAAACCGCTCCCTTAAGTGGAGTAATGAACTTCGAAAGGTAATTCCAAACTTTTGTACGGGCCCGTTTAAACAAAGGCTTGTTGACTTCATAGACTGCGGATAGTACAAAACTTGCGCTAATACTTTTTATACCATACATACCAATTTTATGGAAAGATATTTTGCGATTATTTTTGTAACACACAAAAATTATAAATTATTTTATTAGAATTATTTTCGTTCTTATTGCCCTTCTATTCTTGCGTACAAATTAAAGATAATGTAAAATTTGGTATAAGCTTAAAAGTGTTTACTCAATGTATATAAAAGCTAATTTGTGTGAGGCTAGGATTAACAAAATATGTAGAAATAAACTTGAGCTCGGTAGGTTAAAATAAAAATTGGAGTGCCGCTCGAGGGTTAAAACTTGTGAGAACAAAATTTGGGGAAATGGATAGAAAAAGGCTTGTAACTACTCAGGAGTTCCCCCTAGGGAGGCAAAATGTATGAGAAACCTTGCAGATAGTTTGCACACTGTGGCCACGTTTCTAATAGATATCGTATTCATGCGGCAAGTTAAAGCATTGGAAAAAGTTTCTAGTTTTCACACGCAGAAAAAATTAAAAATTAATTCTAAACACCAAATTCATACCAAATTCACAGAATCAAGCAAATTATTTGTTGATTTTGCACCCCTTACTAAAATGATTATATAGATTACTAAAAATTGTAAAAAATTTAATTAGTGAATATTTTTTTTCTCAATGAATAAAAGTTTTAATTTTAATTAAAAAAAATTATTAAAAAACTTTGCCGTTTCAAACAATCGATTTTATCAAAATAGCTCAGGTTTTAACAATTCCCACCAACAACAATTCTACAATTTAAAATTTTTTTATTTTGAACGAAAATATCAATTACGATTTTTTGTTATTTAATTATTATTATTATAATTAAAATTTTATTTCAAAACAACTTAAATCTTAATTAAATCAAAATTATATTTTTTTATTTTATTTAATTTATTCAACGTCATTTTCATACAATAAGACATACATACATCTTATAGTTATAGTATGGAAGAATTAGAAGAAGTTATGGTAATACAACTTAATACAATTTAATTTAAAAAGAAGTATAAACAATTAAAAAATTTTAAGGATCAAAAAATTTACAAAGGAAAAAAAATTTAATAAAATTAAAATCAAATTAAAAATAAAAAAAAAAATAACTAAAAAATATCAAAAATACTTCTATGTATTAAAAACAATATTCAGTTTAAAGTGCCAAGTTAAGTTTTATAATTGTTCAAATGTTTAGTTATTTTGGTCTGAAAAGTAATTACGTTGCTATTTGTTTGTACCCTATTCGACATTATGTTCTAAAGACGGATTGCATTATAATAAAATTGCCATTCGACCCCTATTCGACCTTATTATCCGATCATAAAAATATGACGGCACTTTTGTGCGCACGATTTTGTGCAGAAGCGTAAGTGTCCTGATGTTGATTATTGAAAGTCAAGTTGTAAAGTTTTATACTTAAGGTTGCAATTCCATCAAGAGTGTGAAGGCCAAATAAATATCTATAAATGTTGTTAAAAAGAGTATTTAGCTTCTGCTTACTAGTGGAATCACAATAAGCATAAACTTCACATCCATAAAGAAGTACCGGCATTAAATAAGTCTTAGCAATTAGCATTCTAATGCTAACTGGAGTGCAGAAGTGTGTTGCCCACAGAGTACGAAGCATTGAGTACGTTTAACCTACTACTTACTATATTAACTTGATTAACCCAGCTGAGCGTATTGTTTAATGTTATACCCAAAATCTTTGCCGATGTTACGATTTCAATTCTCTCATTAGTAATTAGAATGTCAACATTAATATTTTGTTTTAAAGATTTTTTGCGTATTATTACAAACATTTGGATTTTTGTGGGTTCAGGCATAGACCATTTCGGGATGCCCAGCAATAAATGTTGTCAAGATCAGAATTAAGCTTACAAACATTTTCATTTAAAGTGTCAAGCGATGTGTTTATGTATATCTGCACGTCATCAGCATTTAAATGAATCTAACTGTAAAATACATTATTTGGTAAATCATTTACATACAAAGAAAATAAAAGTGTACCCAGAATTTGTGGTACTTCCCGGGTAACAGATAACGGTCTAGAATAAGAGTCATTCAAGAACAAAGATTTAGAAAGATTTTTAAGGTACGACTTTATCAAGGATACTGATGTGTCACAGAATTAGAATTGATGATGAAGTGTTGAATCCAGTAGGGATTGGTCAACAGTATCAAAAGCTTTCGAATGATCTAGCAGAACTAAAAGTGATAAATTCCCACCATTAATAGAACAGCGTATACCTTCAGTGACGTCAATTAAAGCTATGATGCAACTGTGTTTGTGTCGAAATCCGGATGACATGCTGCAGAGTAGATTCAATTGGGCAAGATGATCACTTATCTGTTTATGTATTATTTTCTTGTGAAATTTAGACAGAAATGGCAGAATTGCCATAGGCCTGAACTCAGATTTAGACTTTGAAACTGGTTCATTTACACAGCAAAATTTTAAAAGGTCACGACGGCTCTGGTAATTATCAAAATTATAGTTGTGCTGTCCAAGAGCAGGAATTGGTAATCTTGTAAAAACATTATTAAGTTCATCTGCACTATATCAGATTATGTTATTATTTTTAATCTTCCTCATACCGATTTCACGAATGGTTTTCCATTTACATTTTCCATCAATTGCGTTACTAAAACGCCTAGCATTATATTCGGATTTAGGCTGATTTGACGATTTACTTCTATTCTTTCTCTACAAAATTCTTTTTTGACCTCATGAGTCTTTAATCGTTTCCAACGCGAGTTGATCATATAACAGCACTTTGGACACATCATTAACAAAGATGAGATCAAGAAGAGTGCACGTAGTGCTTGTGAAATGAGTAGGTAAGCTACAATTAACAAACTGCAACATTGATTCAGACAGAACAGTAGTTTCAAATAAATCTAAATTGAAATCACCAGCAATTATTAAATCAGTACAAGATGTTTTTATTTTCTCCATAATTTCCAAGAAAGTGGAGTAATCTTCATATTTATTATAACGATATACACAACCAACCATTAACTTCTTCCCTTCGGTTAATATATTTTCAAGCAATTACTCAATTTTCTCCCACTACCAAAATAATTGATTCAATTATCACATTAATGTGCTGTTTTCACAACACAAGTGACTGAAGGTGTAGTAAAATTTATATGAAAAGCACTCAGTTTTATGAGTGTTTCCCATATAAATTTTACTACACATTCAGTCACTTGTGTTGTGAAAACAGCACATAATTAAATTAAAATACTTTTTGAACAGTTTTGTTAATTGATAAAAAACTACTCATAATTTTTTTAGTGCAGTTATGAAAGCCCTCAAGTCATTCAACAAAAAATGTTTATTAAGTTCTGAAAAATAATCCAGAGCCATTAGAGACTATTAAAACTAGCGAGAATAGATCTACAATTTGTTGGAATATATACTTAGCACCCGATAGCCAATGTTGGGCAAAATACATGAGGTTTTAAAATACAAAATACTTGCACGTCACGTATTTAAAATACAAAATACGTATTTGTATTTTAAATACGTATTTCAAATACTGCCCAGCCCTGACGATAACACTGTTGTTAGATAAAAGTTTAGCTTAAACTCAGTACAAAATACATTTATTACAACATAAATAATGGAATTAAAGTTTCTTGAATTCTTAAGAACTTCAAACCTCATTCGGAACGCCAATTTTTAACCGATCGTGCTCAACATTTTTGTCAAATCTTTATTTTATTCTAATCTCAGACAACAGTGTCCTTCGTTTTTGAAACAGATGAGTTTTAAAATTTTTTAAATATTGAGGGTCCATCTTAATTAGAGTTTTTTTTCCCGGACTTTTTCGATACCCGGGAAAACGGGAAATTTTTTTAAGTTTCCAGGGATCCCGGGATCCCGTTCCATATAAATAATACAAAGTAAATTTTGTTTTTAATTAATGAAATAAAAACTTTCATAAAAATACTTAAGGGAACTTATTTACAAAGAAAGTAAAAGAAATGGTTCAATACTAAAAAATTAATTGAAGATTGAAATAGGAACTTGAATTATTATTACCTTACCTCACGCTTTTATTACCTATTATTATTCTTTTATTCCGTATTATTATGCTCTAGATACAAGATAAAAAGATAACATAAGCATTACAATTTAATTCATAAAATAATAATAAAAACCAAATAAAAATTGACGTACTCAAGATATGAGATCAAAAAGTTAATAAATAAAATAGATAAAATATTTTAAATAAATATATAACATTTTAACGGCTTCGGAAATAACTGTCTGACACACTCAAAGCGCTTAGTAAGTCGTCAAAAAGTATATTTCTGATTTTATTTACGAATTATCATGTCACCGAAAAATTTCGTACATTTTTTACCGAGGTTGGACAAATAGTTAAAAGTGCACCGTTGTAGCATGCTTCGGATTCACAATTAGAAGCAATTTTTTCTTTTTTATAAACAACGTCTATATCAGTCAAATGCATGTCAAGGTTTTTAAAGTTGTATGTTGTAGTATCTTACACGAGTCTTCGGTTTCCCCGCACTTCACTGTTATATAAATTAACACAAATTGAAAAAATTTGTGTTTATCCCCTAATAAACATATCGCATTCATTGCATCATAGTCATATCTCAAAAAATTAAAAATTTTAAGTAACTTTAGCAAAGTTTTCCTTCACACCTTCTCGTATTATATCTCAAACTGAACCGAAGTTATAGCAAAATATATCTTTAAATCGGTACATTTTGAAAACTTTAATCGCATTTTGCCAAGATCGTGTATTTTTGTAGATATGACTATGTTGCAATAAAGGAGCGATATTTTTAGGTATCTTCTATTTTTAAGACTTGTTCATGGACAATTACAATTTAATGATTGCATCTTATTTTGAATTAATGGACTTTATTAACTCTTCACTTCGCTAAATGTAATAATTTTCAACTGTTGCACTGCCCATTCTGCTTTTAGTATATTTATTGCATCAGGAGGCATTGATTTAAATATGTACTCACTTCATTGTACATTGATCTAATCCGCAACCCATCCACAGATGCTAATTTTTAGAGAATAGAAAACTAAATTTTAAAGTATAAATAGCTGTTTTCTGAAATTATGAGGAATTTTTTATTTCCCGGGATCCCGCAAGAAAAATCCCGGGAAATAAAATAATTGAAATTCCCGGGAATTCCCGGGACGGGAAATCTCGGGAAAAAACCCTAATCTTAATACATACATACCAGTGTTGCCTTAAGGATAAGAAAGATACATTTGTCGTACCTTTTGATGACTTCAGGTACCACGTATAATCCTGACATTTTACGTATCTTTTGAATCTGTGCGCAAAATATACAGCAATAAAATAAAACTGATCATCGTTGCCGACTCAATACTGCTCAATATTGCGATGATTATTAGCAGTGCAAAGTTGTTCTGAAGAAACATAAACATCTTTTTTATTTTCAGGAAATTTATATGAATTTTTTATATAATCGCGTTAGTATATAAAATGCATTAACTTAAATATTAGTTTTTACAAAGATGAATTTGTTTTGATAACATCCAATGATAGTTACATACATATAATTTATTTTAAAGTTTGCTTACTGTATTTTTAAAAAATTACGCTCGAAAGTGGATTACTTCAGCAGTTTTGGTATTTTGCGTTTCACACCCACATGTTTTATTCGTTTTTAATTAGAGTAGTAGTGGTTGGTGAAAGTAAAACGAATCGACTTTTTTTCTAATATTTTTAACAAGAAAAAAACTTTGTTTTTAGCTTAGAATTTTCTATTTCTAATTTAATCAAAATATGTATCTGTGGCCTTATGACGAAACATCTTAAGTCAAATTAAAAAAGTGGAAAAAATGCTGTTAATTATACCAATTTTACTTCAAAAACATTTTTGTTTACGATATTAAAATTTTGTTTTATAAACCAAATTTTTCTTTAATTTCCGTTAATTTTATTATTTGATAAAAATTATTTTTTCACAGAGTTTTTTTTAAAACTTCTTTTGCTATCTTATCTCGACTTAAGATGTTTTGTCAAAATGCCACAAGTATGTAGTCACATAAAACGCAAAAGGCCCCAACTAACCCAAAATTTAAAATCGATTTTTTTATATTGATTTTGAGGTAATTATAATTAATTTTTTAACGCTTTTTATGTTATTTTTTAATCGATTTAGCGATCTCAACTTAGTTTTAGAGTTTGTTGAAAATTTTGCAATTTATCGCGAATTTCAGCCATGTTCGCGATAAAAGCCTGTTCCTGTACGTTTTCTTTAACAATTTATAATAAAAAGTAGACTTTGTTATCATGCCGCTGTTAGCAAATTTTTGCGAATTTCCGCTAGTTTAGCAATTTTTACCGAATTTTTGCCATTCCTTATTGTTTTAGGGACTTTTAATTTAATTTATGGCTTGTTTGAAATTTTTTTTTTAACCCATATAGCGATTTCAAATAATTTTAGTGTTTGTTTAAAAATTTGCATTTTTTTTGCGAATTTTAGCCATGTTTGCGAAAAAAGCAATTTGTTCCTTTTATTCTTTACATCTTTCACGATTTTTAATAAATATTAGGATATGCTATCATGCAAATTAGCGAACTCATAGCGGCTCATACACTTTCAATAAAATTGTTCAATGTTACGTATTGTACAATTATATCGCCAATGTGTATGTGATATTCGAAGGTGACACAATATATTGGCAACAATCAAAAGAATTTTGATTTTTATTGCCCAATGAAAAGAAAGTGTTATGTGTTGGCAACATTGTACAATGCTGCTTATGTTTTTCACTTTTTTATTAAATAATTGAAACCATTGTGCGACTTATTGCATAATATAGGACAAAATGTAAATAATATGGCGAATACCTTACACAATAATATTGCAAGTGTATGGGCCGCTTTAGTTCAACTAAAGTGTTTTTGAACAAAAACTTCGAATCCACAAAAACATGTGGATTTGAGAACACCAATTTCTAGAATATACCTGATCAATTTCTTTAAAATATTCATTAAATATGAAATTAAAATGCTATGTTAAACGTAAAAATTGCATTTTAATTTTTTTTTCAAAATGTATCTTTTTGGGAAAAATCGTATCTTTTTGGAAACTAGAATGTATGTTCCTCGAAATTTCACTGGCAACACTGATACATACATACATATGCTAATCCGTAATATTCTGCTTAAAGCACATACATACATTTAAAAAAATATATTATTTACCGTAACATAGGTTGGTAAGAGAGATTTCCTTCCTAAACAAATGCATTCATTACGTCAACAATTGTTTTGATTTTGTTGTGGGCTGTTGCTTGTGGTATTCCATTATTTTTACAATTGAGGAATAAAGCAGATGAACAAAAAAAAAAAAAAACAAAAAACCTTCGTAATTTCTAACAAATTTACAAACACAAAAGAAATACAAAACACCAACAAATGAAAATCAAGTGCTTCAAGTAGTTGGTTTAGAAATACCGAAATGTTGTAAAAATCTCTTTTTTTCTATTTTTGCTTCAACAGGAAGATTCTTTCAAGATTATTTTAAAGAAAAATTTTTATTTTTTGAATTTACAAAAAAAAAAATAAATAGAAAGTTACGTGCTTAAAATAAACTATTAGTCGTCCAAAGAGTACAGCAATTTTCTTTATCTTAGCATTAGTCAACAACAAAAAAATATAATAAAAGAGGAAACAAGGAAGGCTCAAGATCATGTTTGATCTTGTTAAAAACAATTTACTTTTATGTAAAAACAAATGTACAAAAATAACTACAGCAAAAATATAATAAAATGCTTAGTCAAATGGTAATAACAGTCATTTTCAATTTTTATTTTTTTTTTCTTAACTTTAGGTACAAAATTTTTGTTGGGTTACATAGTTAGTTATATAGAACTATGAGTGCATTTAATTTGTTTTACACTCAGAAAATTATTAGAAATATTTATAAATTTCGCCATTTTTAAATATTAGTTAACATTTTATGCAAAGTCCGAAATTCAGCATAGATTATAAGTGGGTGGAGGGGTATTTATTTTGAATCGATCAAACGATATCCGTTCATCCGGCTGACTGACTGTCTGTCAATGATAATTTCATATAGCCCTATACAAACTTCTTTCCGGAATACTGCCTTTGAGCGATTAAACCATCTGATTATGTTTGTATTTGTGTTGAACTTGGTCCAGAAATATTTTTTGGAAATCTAATTCTTACAAAGTTAAAATGTAATCGACCAAAATTTGACCAAAGCCACAAATACCACTCCCAAAAAATTCTTTCAATGCCATAACTTCTTTAGTTGCAAAGCTTCTTCATATTTCATAGCAAAATGTTGTGGTGGTAGGTGCAAAATTTATCATACGTAAGCGACATCATTTTAAATTTCCGTTTTCTTTTTAATAAATGACTTTATTCGCAACACTTACAACATCTCCGAAAATGTCATGGTCACTAAAAGTACCGTTACGATTTTATAGGAAGAACTATTTAATCGTAAGCGATAAATTTCGTACAAAATTTATATGAAATAAAATAAAAAAACTCTCTCATATAAAATTTGATTTTTGTCGCTTTCGTTATTTTCGTAAGGGCTCGATATGCCAAGAACAAGTCAAGAGCTACAGGATGAGATAATTTGGCACAGTAACGACATTGAACCTCAAATATCAGAGTCATTGAAAATATGAACCATTCGGATAGAGGTATGCCACCAAAGAAGTGGCGAGCATTTCGCCGATATTTTGTTTCACACATAATTGTAATATTATGATAATTCTCTGAATTTTTTTTTTTAATTAACATCGTGCATTAGGGTTGGACCACCCTATAAGTACACAAGGAGCTCTTATATGAACCTAAGCCTCACAAAATTGTTCTGGCGAGTCCATCATGTGTCGAAATACTGTGGTGTAGGCCATCATATGGTCAGGCTTAAACATACCAGAAACATTAAATTAAAGTTCAAAAGGAGTTGTACCAGTTCTTAAAAACATCAAAAAAATATATTGCAAAAATGTCGATAATACAGTATAAGTGACTTCAGCTTTACAACTTTAAATTGTATTCCCATCCCTATTTGTGGCTACAATTTTAAGATATTGTTTTATGGTTTATGGAAGGTAGATGTGTCCTTCAATCGAGTTTGTCTTCATTTTGATTAACTATTGCTTACAAAAGTTTTCCAGTGTACATTCCTTTTGAATATTTAAACGTAAATGTTAAGGATTATTTAGATTTTATGTTTATTCAATTGCCAACGTTTGGTGCACGAGTGTTTCTAACCAAAATAATGATTTCCATTGAGGTTGGGTCGTTGTCAGATGCACTTTCTATGCAACGAATAAAAACGGTTGAGTGAATACTTAATGATCAAGATCGTTAGACAAGCATGGTTTTGGATAGGACAATCAAATTCTAGATATACAACAGGTTTAACAGTATAAACTATTAATTATCGATTTTGTTTATCAAATCTTTGTTGCTACTTAAAAAAAAAAACTTGAAAATGTAAAACTAAAACTTAAAACTTTTGCCATAAATATTTTGCTAATCGGTGTACAAAGTCTCATAAAATTGTTCAGTGTTAATGGTATGTTTTTATTACCTCCAGCTTAATTCAAACAAATTAAAAACATTATCACAACAAAAGTATTTGCTCGTAAGTACCAATAGTAATTAAAAAATTAGAACCTTGCTGTTTCTCTCCTTCCATTCGCCTTCTTCTCAAAGTGGATACACGTGTATCAAATAAGAAAACAAATTTCCACTTTGTCGGCATAATGGAAAATGTATTTTCATTTCATTATTTTAAGTAAGTACTACCAGTGCTGCTGTTAGCTTTTTTACATACACACATATTTTCATAATTTATTTGCATTTTAAAACATTATCATGCAGCAACATCAAACGTCAATATCTATTAAAATTTACAAACCTAACAAGTTTATTTAATATTGTATAATAAAGAAAACAAAAAACTAAAATTATACATTAAGCAACAACTAGGAGAAACCGCTTGAGATGAGCTCCTCCTCTTTGGTCACACTCCCTATCCTGAAACACACAATATTATG
This sequence comes from Pollenia labialis, assembly GCA_949318255.1. Lineage (NCBI taxonomy): Eukaryota > Metazoa > Arthropoda > Insecta > Diptera > Polleniidae > Pollenia > Pollenia labialis. The sequence continues at coordinate 76,432,570 of OX439141.1, read as the reverse complement.
GGGGGAAATTCTAACAAAGTTGTATGTTGTAATAAATTCAAGAAATGTACAAAAAAAAGCCTTGTAACAAAATGATTGAAGGTCTGAGAGTGATGTTGTTTGAAGGTCTACAGGTAAATACACAGACAGATTGGCATACATATTTGTCTCAAGGGCTTAAGTTTGAAACGTACCGAATTTGAATATTTTTACTTTGACGCTTTAGCACTTAAATAAAGGAACAACAAAAAAAATTAAACTAAACGTAAGGAATCTACACCCTTTTAAAGGGTGAGTTAATGGACCTGTTTTTTAAAACATGTGTACATATGTATATGGGCATTTCCAGCGAAAAGTCTACTTTTTGTCACGTAACGCCAGAAGTATTTAAAATTGTTTCTCAAAAAATTGTATATGTATCGTTTACTTTTTTATATTTTGGTGTAAAGCGCAATAATCTCTACATTAAGTAACAAAAGGGATAACGATTGAACAACATGGTCCGAAAATACAACCTTATTTGCAATCTGGCGTTACATTAAAAAAAGTAGACTTTTAGCTGAAAATTCCCATATTTACCTTAAAACGAGCAAAGATTTTTAAATTTGATAGCTTAAAAAATATATCAATATAAGTCCTAAGTTTACTAAAAAAGGTTTTGTACAAAACATCTTGCTCAATTCGCAGTATTATTCAGTTTTGTAATGCAAGTCAAAACACACTTCCGTTTTTTTAACGTCACGCCAGCGCAGATTTTTGCTTATATCTGCAAATCCTTAGCGTCGATTACTGTAATTTTTTTTCTGAATATAGTGCTACTTCATTACTTTCAATATATAAAAACCCTTTTTACAAATTTTACTTCGTCATTTAATTTTTTTACACTTTGTGGTACAAATATCACGACACGTCAAAATGGAAATGCCCATATGTAATAGAAGGAATAATGTTGGCCGATATTAATCAAATTGAAAATAATATGATTTTATTAATTGGGTTTTATTGTTGGGTTTTTTTAATAAATAAATCGTTGCTTATTACTATAGAAGAATGAATTTCATGACTAGTTTTTTTTTTAACTAAAATTTAAAATCGCAGAGTTGCTTTGAAATATTCAACCTTATTGTAAAAAAAATTTTGTCTGAAATTTGTTCTCTGTTCACAAAATTGCTATCCAGGCAAGAAATACTGCTTTCCTAGAAGAAATTTTAGGAAAGAAACGATCTTATGCCTTCCACTGCGAATTTATAAGGAATGCTTTTTAATCAAGATGAGCCGCTTAAAAGTAATAGTTTCTGTCTGTTGTCTACAATTCTTAAATAATTATTTAATCGTTTCCTTAAACAATTTATCGCAACTTGAAAGCAATATTGCAATTAGGTATGCAGTGTATTCAATTCATGGGCTTTAACTGCTTCGAAATCTTCATAGTTTTTTGCTGCACAGAAAAAAATTGTTCACCAATTAAAGCATTAATCAAAAATAAAATCAGTTTTAATTAAAAATTTAATCAAGTTAATTAAACATTTAATCAAGTAAATTAAACGTTTAATTCATAGTATTAAATTATTTACTGGTGCAAATTATTTCTTTAATTGGTGAAAAATTTGTTTCTGTGAGGGTATCGTGAAAGCTTTTTTCACGGAAATTTATCGCCACTTTAACACTTTGATGTTTAGGGCGAACTGATAAGTGCGCGTTATTTAAAATATAAATTTAATTTTAGATAAAGAAATTCCTCAATCGGAATCCTCTTAAGCAAAAAACCGCAAACATTAACACAGTTTAACGATTGAAGGAAAATGCACCGATTCTAGAAATTTTTATTTTACTGCCTGTTTTTGGAACACGAGCTCAAAACTCGTTAGCTTAACTTATATTTAAAACAAAACCAAACTTTCAAAATTAGTAAAATAAAAATTTTTTTTTTTTTTTTTTGCTTTAAATGTTAAGTTAAGCGAAAGAGTTTTGCGCTCGTGTTCTAAAACCAGGCAGTAAGATTTTAAAATTAGATTGTAGTGTTCGAAACTTAATTTTTGTTTTTACTTCAAGGGCTATTAAATTGCAAACAAAGACAAACATATGATTTGAAACATGGGCGAAAAAAAATTTCGGGGGAATAAAATATTCCCATTTTTTCAATGATAAGGTTGAATAACTCTTTTTTAATTCTATTCAATTTGAATTTATTACATTTTTGTTTATTTCAATTCTTAGAAGAGTGAATGAAAATTTTGTATGCAAAACTATATTTTTAGAAAAACAAAACATTTATAACTAATAGAAATCAGCTTAACCCTAGAACGTCATACTTCGTCGATTTTTTATGTAGCGGTAGGCGTTGATATATACTTGATGCATGCATTGCTGTCTACGCACTGGGTAAATATTGATTAAGTATTTCCAGAGTATATTTTTCAGTTAGTATTAAGTCTTGGTGTCGATAAAGAAATAAGAGATATACGTATATGCTCTTCCATTTAAATGACAAATTATTAAATTAGTGTGCTCGATATGTACAAAAACGCATATGTACAAAGTGCAAATTAGAACTTTGCGCCTCTTGCACAAAATATAGATTAAACCTTCTAGAAACCTTACCTTTTTTTAATGGATAAGTTAATCCTATGATGTTAAAACAAATTTAATGGAATATATATATTTAAGTGAACTATTTATATAATTTGTTGTTATGTTATGTTTTGGTAAACAAGCCAAACAAAGTAGATCTCTGAAACCTTCTGTTTTACCTTAGCAATATTAAAAAAAAAGTATTTAATTATAATTAGTATTGTGCTTATTTTGTTAAACTGTTAAACAGGAATTCTATACTCTAAACGGTCTCCCAATAGGGACTTTCGAATTTTGACAATTGATAGCTGCCAGAGCCCTTACTTTTATTAAAAAATTAGCAAAAGCAATGGGTATGTTAACAAGCAAATTTGTCGCATTGTATTCCGAAAAGTTCACTGTTTGGAGTGGATTTTGAGAATCAAAATGATTACCAACTTTTGAGGTGTATTGGTTAATATGGAAATCAACTAAATGTGATTTCAACAGGACGGCGCTACTTTGCACACAGTTAATATCACTTTGAAAATTCTGCGCGATCGATGTAAGCGTATGGACATCTTACGTGGAGGTGATGAGATTTTATACCGTTAGTCTTTTTCTCGTGGGAAATTGTTTAGCGACAGGTCTGTTGGAAAAAGTCACAAAACACAGCGTCCTTCAAAGCGAACATTAGCTATGCCACCAACAATATTTATCCTGAGTTATGACAATTAACCACTTCAGATGCGCGGTGGACATTTGAACGATGTGAATTCTTAATATTTAAGTTTTTATATTATATTAAATGTGCTTAATGGTGCCAAAAATGGTCAAATGTTGGCTGTAAAATATGTAAACCAAACTGTGTTATACCGTGTTCAGATATACCTTTTTTATTGAGTCAATATTCGGTTTTTGAATAAGGAATAAACATCAGACTTTTGCGCAAAACTAATGGATGGCCTTTGTTTTGTTGTAGTTTCCGTTGCCAAATGTCAAAACACTTTTGGCGTTTTCTTTGCTGAGTAAAATTCTGCATTTATTCTGCCTTTTACATTTTTTTATGTTCTTTTCTGAAAAACATGTGTTATTTTAAAAGTGTAAGCGTTCTTTTCTGATTATGTTCCCTTTAATATTAAAAAAATGCTACATGTTCAACACTCATTTTAATTAAAGGGGCATGAGTGCAGCACTAGATCAAGCCGAATTCAGTACAAGGTAGTGGCAAGTTTCGAGTCGTAAACACTAACAATGCAATACAAAATACATCTGTTGTTTCTGTTGGCTTTGAATTGTTGAAGTCTTGCCACCACCTGTAATTGAATTTACCTTGCGCTAATTGAACTTTATTATTTTATGCCGAAAGTTGTGTTCTTTTGTAAACGTAAAATATGAAACACTTCTTAAAAATTATGGGAGCATTTAAAAATGTTGCCTAATCACATGTACCACTTATGCAACACTTTTTTTAGAAAAGAAAACGCCATTTGTTTAGTAAGTTGTGTTTTGCTCACTTAACACACTTGTGACAGGGTCGCATTTTAATTTTATTCAATATTTATAACAATTTCGTATTAATTGAGCAATAACTAAATTGCAATTTTATATGGATAATAGAGCTCAATAATTTCATTTATTGCGTAAAACTCAATAAACGTGCATATCTGAATACGGTATTACATTAAACAGAAAATAATTAATTTTCTATAGAACTACAAAGAAAGAATTAAAAAAAAATCTTTTTATCTAGAAGATGTGCTATTAAACTTTCCAGTGTAGCATGTAAACGTAACAAGTAACGTTACTGGATATGTTTTTTTAAGACTTTTTCGGTTGATTGAGGCATTCCAAGCGAGCTTTGACTATTTATATAACGATTGCAACAATATTATAACTAAATGAGTTTTTTTATGATGGGACGTCCAAAGCCCACCAAACATACAATAATGTTAATAAAACTTTTTTTAAGTTTTCTAGAAAGTGTAGAAATTGAAGAATTGAAGAATTTTACTTGGCTAGGCAAATTTTAATGCAAAAAATCGAACAGGATTGGCGGTGGCCAGTATACGTGGCCGATTTAGATGAAATTATACTGTAAATATTTAGGGATAATTTTTAGGATAATATTGACATTTTGGTATTGTATCCTCTGTGGCATAATCAGGTGTACGCGTGCCTGTGATCCAACAAACATTAAGAATGACAGGGATTCTAAAGTCTTCGTGATTTCTTGAGACCGAAGGATCATCAGAATCTGATGCCATGGGCAACAGAAGCCACCGGTGGGCAAGTCAACGATCTGAAGGATGGTTGGTATGCTTCTTGCTAGACATGCTTCCTTTCTTTCAACATGATTGTCTTTGTGGAAGCTTTACCTTTCTGATAACTATAACCTATCAAATGTTGAGCCTCCGTATAGCAGGGATACATGAGGTTCAACGCAATTGCTTTTTTTAACAAGGGGATATTTTCGGGAATCACATGGTGGTGAGGAGGTGGTTGCTAGAAATGCGTTGGTTTTTTTTACTTTTATCTTTAGATGTGTTTTCGAAGAGAAAGTTCGGCCTGTGGCGGTTCTCTCTAGGTGCTATTGCTATTCAATGGACGCTGTCGGCTATTCCTAATAATTTTAGTCGGCTTAAAAAATCAAATTGTTATCTGTGTGTGTGTGTGTTAGCCGAAGGCACGTGGGGGTGGTTGGTAGCGGTAAAGATTTACCATGTGATCAGGCCATATGTCAGTTGCAAAGTACATAAAAAGTCATAAACTGGCTGAGTCCTTAACAGAAATTCTTTATTCAAATAAGCTAAAATTACTGGTTATTAGTATTTGCTTACTTTAAAGTTATTTTTTATTGCTATTTCCTAACAGACGAATCGTTTTTAAACGTTCTGCAAAACTACAAGTACTCATCATGATTAACTTTATATCGTTTAAGGCGATTATTATTCCAAACAATTAAAAGTTAATTTATTTTATTAAAAATGTATTTAAATGATTTCAGCCGGTAATTCATACTTAATATTTGTGGCTAAAACAATTTAGTCAAACAAACGCTGAAGCACGTGTTAATTAATATTTTTCAATAATGTATGTATATGAAAACGATAATTTCACCATAATGGAAATTATTTTTAGATACATAATTAAGCAAAAAATACTTTAAAAATAACAAATAATTTTTATTGGCAAAAACAATTTACAATAAGATGTGTCAAGTTTATCTGACCATAAAAAGAAAAAAAAATTATTAACCACAAAAAATTTTTTACAATTTTATACATATTTTATCTAGTAAGATTAAGTGGCTTTGAAAGCCTTAAAATTTTTACTTTAAATGACTGATGTCATCATTAAAATCAGTGATTAAAAAACAAAAGAATTTGGGAAATTTTTCTGAGTAATTTAAGCAAAAATTACCTTGACAATGCCATAAAATTTATTTAGTTAATAATTTATTTTTATTTAATCTTAGTGCATTATTTATTTTTAATCTGAGTGCATAATTCACTGTTGAATAAAACACTTTCAAAATATTGCCAAATTTATATTTTAATTATTTTTGTATTGCAATTTTTAGCAATTTTGGGTGCGTTAAAATTATTCTAGCCATGATGTAATTCAGCAGCCAAGGTTAGTATAATTATAGAACATATTTTGGCACATGTTTCATATGAGCTCAAACAATATACACACAGCTGTATGGTGAAACATTTTTAACTTTCATAAAGTTCTGACCCATTACGAGTTTAAGTCCATAATTTAGTATGCATAATATAATAGGAAAACAGAGAACTGTGCGTTTCTGTTAATATTTATAGCACATAAAAATATCGGTTGTAGCTTTTTCGGTTAAGAATTAAAGAACTGCATAAGCGTTTTAATACATTTAAAAGCAATCAAGCAGACAACAAAAATGAAATGTGTATACCAAACATTTGTCTATAACTACGATAAAAAAAGCTATGCGTTACTGTTTGTCTTACAATTTAAATAGAGTTGTGTGGGTACAAGAATTCAAAGAAATACATTCCAGACAGTATTTGTTTCTTTCAAAACCTTTTAAAAGGGTAAAACTGGTCTGCTTTTGCAACCAGAATTTAAAAACTTCCGGGTGCAGTCTGCGAGAATTCGTGAAAATGTGCGTATCATATGTAGCGGACTCGTACAAAGAATTGGTGATGTTTAATTTTGTGTTGCAAATTGTTGTTGCAAAGAATTTTTATTGCAATATTATAAAGAAACTTACTTACAACATATTTCGCAGACTCATAGCTTAAGCTCACATTAAAAAAAAATTATTGTGTGTATTTTTTGTATCACTCCCATTGCTGCGGGTATTTTTCATTGTCTTGTTAATTTTTAAGAGTATTTTCGCTATAGTGAAGCAGTTTTTTTTGTTCTACACGTTCACATACACTGATAGAAAAAGCGTCATAACGCTGATTTATTTTGACACCATTACGATGACAAGTGTCTTCGTTTTCGACCCTATGAAACCTTTCATCATTGTGATGTTAGCCTTAATATCACTTGGCCAAATTGTCATCAGGATCAAAAATTGAAGTTATGCCATCAATGGAAGGACACATCGGCATAAAAAAATGCCGGAATCTGTTTAAAAAATCAGTGCGATGATTCAGTAAGACCGGAGGAAGGACTCATTGGGCTCACACCAAATTAAGTCACTTGGATTGACTTAAGCCAAAGTGAGAAACAATTTAAACTCAAACTGCGCTTCACTGAAGAATTTCTAAGTTGGTTTAATTCGGAATTCTGACTTGAATTAATCCGAAAGTGAGATTAATTCTCACCTAATCACTTATCCCAGAGAAATTGAGGATATTTTTATTAACTTACTCGTTACACTAAATCTGACATCGTGCAAAGGGGACGCATAAAATATGACAATGTAAGAAAAGATAAACTCGCTGTTTATTGTTGGTGTTTTGGTAAAGCTTTAAAATTGTCACAAGTAGAATTTTGAGTGTTTATAATTCATATTCGCTTTGCAGTTTTATTTGTGTAATGTTTTTGGCTTTTTTAAAATCTTTGGAAAAAGGTTTCCTGATGATCTGGCCCAAGCAACCAGTGAAATGTGCATAGTGTATTTATCACATATGAAAAGTTGGGAATTTAGAACGTCATACAGAAATCTTATTAATAATAAATTTTGTATTCCCGAAAATAACTTTGATTTTATGATGACGTTCGTCATTAGATTGATGTCACTTTTTAATCAATTTATGCCATTTGGTATAACATTGATGTCACAGTTCTGATGTTAGCGCATCATCAATTTAAAGATGCATTTTATAAGAGTGTACTTAAGGTAATTGGTTGTCTACACTTCTTTTCAGTATTTGTTTGTGCCAGCAACACTACTGTATAAAGTTTGAAAATTTCTTAAAGATCCTTAAGGTAGGTCTTAATTAAGACTACATTTTTAAAATACTCAGTTACAAAAACCTGTATTTCTCTTAGAAATACTGCTAATGAACTAACAAACTAAATAAAAACAACAAATTTGAGAAAAATTGTATTTATTTCTAAGCAATACTTTTTTTTAGCTCCATACATTTTTCCTATCGCTATCCAGGAGCTTCGATATCCTGTTAATAAAACATTCCGCCTTTTCAGTGTTGCAAAATCTTTTACCACTAAACCATTTTTTTTAAATTTGGAAAAAGAACATTTGTAGTTCATTGGTTTTGATTACCGTAATAGTGGATGTTTGAACTGGCGAAAAGCTTTCTGATTTTCAAGTTTTCGGTCCATACGATCTAATGATATTTTGTAGATTTTCTAAACACCGTTTCTGGAGTAGAATAAGTCGACCCTCCAGTGTTCGTCATGGCAGTTTCTTGGGCCTCGTTTGAACTCTGTCAGCAATATTTTGTAGCCGTTAATAAAGAAACAGGCACCACTAGAGCAGAATATAACTCCGCTTTAGTATTGGTTGGCCCGAGACCTTTTAAAGAATTTTATGTTTACAAATTTACAGGATTGTTTATTTTTTAAAAATAAAAATAAAACTACTAAGCAATAACACTCCTTAAAACATAAAGCATATGTCCTAAATAAAAATACAAAATACATTTTTCAAACAACTGCTACCAACTTTACGGCCCTGACTTTAGACCCAGGACTAAATGACTTCAATTCGGCTAAATGTTGTATCATCACTGATGCTTAAGAGAAAAAAAAAATCATTTAAGTAAAACTAAAACACTCTAGAATAAAAAATTGGGTCAATAATTAATAATACAACCTATAGGACATATGCATCATAAAACTGCAATGAGGTAGGGTATCATATTATTAGTCTTGGCCGACAAAACTTACTTATTTTATTTTTATTTGAGGTTAAAATTTTCACACCTCTTAAAGCGTTAAACATTTTGTACACAAATCAATTTCAATTATAATAAATTTACTCATTTCCACCCCCTACTTTGTAGTATTTTATGCCAATAAAACCGAAGGAAAACCTAGCAATAACCTCAAAATCTGTAGAGAAAGAAAAACATGCCTGCATCATTTAAATTGCAAATTTAATTCAATCATTGTTAGAACATTAAACGGCACAACGTAACAATCATGCATCGGCATCTTTTAGTTTTTGATGCATGACAAAAGTCAAACTAAGTGTTGCAACTTCTTTCTACCCACCAACTTCCAGCAATCAACAACAATATCAGCTACAGAACCTAAGAAACACAATTGCTTTTTAAAACTGCTGATCATGTCAGTGTACAAAGAATATTTAAGGTAAGCGCAAATTACATGTCCCACGACAACATCATTATAAATACTCTATTAGGCATGAGTGTACTTTATAGTTTAAGTCTCTAAGTAACTTACTAAGTATAGTTTAGTAACAAAGTAAGTAACAACTATTTTTAATACGAGTATGTATGATTTTTGCTCGAATGTGGGTCTTTAAGGTGTCTTAGTACCCTCTAACTTGTTCGTGTTTATACGTGTATGTTGGAAAGTTCATGGTGAAGATGATTAAGAACAAGACAAACTTCTAAGCACAATGTTCATTATGTTGCTGCAGTTGTTAAGATTTTTTTTTTATTGTTTGTGTGCCCCCATAATGGCTTGCAAAGAGTATAAACCTTAAGTGGCAACTTAGAAAACTATTAGAATTTCTAATTTCTCATAGAATGGAAAAGAACTTGGATTTACTGTGTATTTTTAATTTGATTGTTTTTGTTTTTGAATTGAGAAAAAGAAACAAACGTCCCCCTTTTTACACCGTTTCCATGTTGTTTTTTAGTTTAACTCAAATATAAAATGAAAAATGCTTGTCTGTTTGTTTGTTGCCTTATAGACTCCTAAACTACCGAACCGTTTCTCCTGAAATTTTGACAGTCAAATCATGTAAGCCCCGAAAAGAAAATAGGTAACTTATTTTTTCGATAGGGGCAGGGGAAGTGATACCCTCCAAGGATGGCAACATTAAGTATCGCATTTTCATTAAATTAAGTTTAATGTAGGCGTGGCATCTTCAATACAATGACAATAAAGATTTCTACATATTTGGTGTACTGTAACATCAAGAGTATTCCAATTTAGTACAAATAGCTTAAATAATGATACACAACATCTTTCAAAAAGTAGGATCAATGGGGCAAGTAGGCATGGCACCTACCATGTGAATACACTTGTAATTTCTGTATACCTGTAGAACGGCTACTGTAAAAGCATTTAAATTCAGTACAAGTACTTCTGTTAGAACAACTCTGTGGTTTTTGTGGGTAACCGCGTATGTTTATATTTAAGATTTTGAGATGTTGATGCCAAATCGCTTTAATTTAAACGCTCTTTACGTTGTTCTTAAATTTCTGAAAAAATTTGGACCAATTTTGATTTTTTAACGCTGTAACGAAAAAAAACCTTACAACAAGACTAAGGGCTTGTAAGTCCATTATAAATTTGAGGGAAATAAAAAAGAGGACGAACAATTTTCTTTCATCATGGTTTCTTCTAGCTTTATTCCATTAACGCAGAAAAAAAAATTTTCAAATTTGGTCACCTCCATCCAACAAAACTATTTTTAAAGAAAATTTTAAACATATTATTGTCACCGACAATCATATTACTGTTAAATTAGTCCTCCATCAAAAAGCTACATCCATATTATGGTTGCCTCGAAACACGTTAGTATAATATTAAACATATTTTAGTTATTATTAACCATAACATGTTCGGAGGCAACCATAATATGACATTACAAGTCATCTGGAGGAGAAATGTTACAAAGAAGATGTTACAACATGCCATACAGCGCGTGAAACCATCACTTTGTCGAGCCAAGCATTTGGTGACCGAATTATCTCAAAAAAGACATGTGAATTAACCACCCCTTTCATGGGATTTGACACATTTGGGCTACTTTTTGAGGTGGTGTGTCATATGTCTGGTCTGTGCTGATAAGCCTGCAACGATTGATCAGTTAGTGCCGGTTCATACACGTCAAGTTTGACTCGTCAAGTTTTTAGGAGAGAGGGGAAAAGAAATGGCATTACCTTTTTTCTTTTTTCCTAAAAGCTCAAGACCTAACGAGTCAAACTTGACGTGTGTGAACCGGCACTTAGAAGCCAATATTCGACGCACTTTTAAAGAAATAAGACCGGCTATGATCGATAAAGTGGTGCAAAATTGGACAGACTAGATGGCGCAGACGCGGACGCCATATGCTACAAATTGCGTTCTAGTTGATGTGCGTTGCGTTCTAGTTGCTTTCTTAATGTCAAACATCGATTCTTAAAACAGACAAAAGAAGTTGATCAGGTACGAATCTTCTGCTAGAAAATCTTGAACTAATGCCTTTTGAAATGGTGTACTGGTATAACCTTATAATTTGCTTTGTTTTTCTTTTAAATGCAATTTTTGTACCATTTTGTTGAGGAAAAAAATAAAATCTGAACAATAGCAAAGCGTGCGAATTTCTCACGAAAATTTTGTTTTAAGACAGTTCATTTCTACTTTTCAAATTTTTTTTCCTTCCATTTGAAAATGTAAAAAAGATATTGTGCAGTTGTATATTGAATCATATTACATATACTTATTCTTCAGATATTTAATGGCTTCATATTTAGTGTTATAATGAGATGCTATTATCAGTTGGTAGTTTGCTGTTTTCAATAAAATTATCTAAGATTAAAATTGAATTGTTTTTTCCTCATTTTTAGATTTTTTAAATCAGTACGAAAGCATAGTGGGTCAAACTACCCATTAATTTACTAACTAACATTATTAACTGTAAAGCGAAAATTTATGATCAATAAATCGAAAGCAATTTTTGGAAAGATATGTATGTTTCGTAATTAAGTACGGAAATTATTCTCGTTAGTGAATTTCTTTAGTGATTTTCTTTTCTGTGTTCAAGTGATTTTTGTAAATGGGTCTTTCATCTAGTCTTAATAATAATACTTTTGTTTATTAATCGAACCGATTTCTGGATTAGGATCTTATATGGGAGCTATGAAGGTTAATTATAAAAACATTTTTTTGTTTCATTAAAGTTTATGTGAGAGTTAATTTCGGTAACTGCAGTTTTATTTTTAAAGGTTTTTAGGACTTTAGACCCTTTTGCGCTATATTTTCCAACGCGGTGATTTCTATGTCATCCTACAATTATATAAATGTCATTTGTGGTACCCAACCAAACCAAACCAGAAATATGCTAAAAAAAAGTTTTATGTGCGTTAAATGTGCATTAAATATGCATTAAAAACTTGAAAATGTGGCATACTAATCAAAATATTTAACAATTAAATTATATTTGTATTAAAAAACAAGCCTAAAATTATAATTATAGTTGTCAAACCCTTTACACCCCAGTATTTAAAGACAAATTTTCCAGATATTTGGAACCGATGTGTAGCGATTGGCTTACCAAAACAAAGTTATCTTATGCGCTTAGATTTCATATAAGGTTTTAAAGAAAGTTAAAGCGCTTCCAAAAAAAGTTTATTTTGCTGTAAAATAAAATTAGATAGTTTGTGAGTCAATTTCGGAAAGCAATTTACATAGGACTATGTGAACTTAAAGACCGATTCTCACTATAGGGTTCGTTCACTCACAATATTCTGTACGTAAAATTAACTGAATTTGTAGTATAAAATAAATGAAAATTCAGTTAAAAACCGGTCTACTTATTTTTCATTTATTTTTAACGAAAAGTTCTTTTAATTTTTAATGTCAAAAATTCAACTCCATGATCCGTAAAAACAAAGAAATATTCAGTTGTTTTATTAAATTCAGTAATATTCGTTTACTCCACAAAAGGGCCGAATTTCTAAAAAACACCATACAGACACCTGTCCGCTAGTTTTTCTAATGATAGAGAGAACATTATTGCTTACTTACCCTGTTGCACATGCTTGTTTTACTTTTGTTGTACTGACCTCGTTTGTTTACAGAAGAACTCTCAATAATAAGACACCAGCAGGATGACAGACATGGTTTCGCAATTATTTTACTTTAAAAATTTGATGTATTTATCTTAATCATTTTAACAAATAGAAAATGGGAATTTGTTACACAAAACAAGCACATCGTATTTTAAAGAAAAGTAAAAATTTATTTTTTGGTAGTTAATTTATATAAAATAACTGAATATTCCTTTGTTTTTATTTTATTTCTTCTTCTTTCCTTAATTTTTTGACAGTTTATTTATATAAAATAACTGAAAATTCATTAGTTTTTACGGAATTCGCGGTTGAATTTTTGACAGTAAAAATTAAATAACCAAACATGAAGCGCATTCTAAAAAAACTGGAATCCGTTCAAAAGAAATTTATGTTTTTCTTTCTTTTTAAAATCTTCATTGGAACTTAAATATTAACTTGCCTCCGATTATTTTCATTAGGATTTAAATAAATAAATTAAAAACAAATGTGAGAACATACAAAAATATAATATCTACGGTTGTAAAAACAAGGAGCTACAGATTTTTCCCGTTTCTTCTTAAGATTTTTTAAAAAATTTCCTTGTATCCTCATATTGCAGTAATGTTCCAATCGACTTGGAAATTAATTCCGTTTACTTAATCAACCCAATTATGAATAACAATTTAATAGGAATTCCTTTACTCAATGTTTACCCTTTGCTATCCATTAGAGTGGTTCGGTCCCATTAAAAAAAAAAGTAGAGCCAGTCACCCCTTAGGATTAAAGATTTGTTGAGAAGAATTCCAGACATTTTTTTCCACGCCTCTGCATAGCGCCCTTTTAGTTTTTTGTATGCTGCGTCACCGTTAAAAGTCCGATCATAACATATCGTCGGTCACAGGTTGACAACTCTTAACATGTTTCTTGTACTTTTCAGGAGACAAAAAAAAAACGTTATTACTCCGTTACTGAACCGTGTTGGAAGTAAATAAAAAAAACCAAAATTAGTTGGAGATATTTATTGTAAGATGGTGTAAAGGAAGCAAAGGTATTGAAATTATTTCATATTAAAAAAAGTCTTTTGGCATCAAAACCCCGATTTGATTTTTTTGCGAGTTAAGAGTTGTCAACCTGTGACCGACGATATTCCATATCGTTATTAATGGCTTGTCTATGGCTTCATATCCTTTGGTCCGACATCAAATTCTGGGCGCCACTTATGCCATCTCGGAACGTTCAATTTTTTGCACGTGGCAAGAAGCCCTTCTTAAACTTTGTACTTCTAGCCTTAAATGTACTCACTTTTATGCCACGCCCCAAAATTAAACCCAGTTTTCTTTATTTATATATATTACATTGAACTTTTTGTGTTTTTATTTTATTTGATTGTGTCGCATATCGGTATTAATGACCTCACTATGGCTTCATTTTTGTGTATGGTAACTTTTTAATCTGACATCGAATTCTGGGAGCCAGTTGTAACATCTCGGATTATTCACCCCTAAAGTTCAATTTCTGGTATGGAGCAAGAGAGCTCTTCTATGCTACGCCCCATTTTTTCTTTGGCACATAAATATTATATTAAACCAGATACACTGATAGAAAAATTCATCATCATATTGATGATGCCCTAACATCGGAATTGTGACATCAATGTTACGAAAAATGGCATTAATGATGCAAAAAGTTACATCAATCCAATGACTCGTAACTTGAAATATTTTAATTTTACATAAAAACTGTTTAATCAAAGGGTTGTTATTAGTGAAGTTTCAAACAACTTTTGGCTTAACAAATTTTCTCTAAATCTCATATTGAACAAAACCTAACTAAAATAAAAAGCAAACTGCAGCATTGATTCAAATTTTTCTTTAGAACTATTTTTTCTTACACACGTCAATTCAGTTTCAACATTTATGTGCTTTTGCTTACGAAAAAAAAAATAGTCGAACGCATATCATTTTTTTCTAGCATGCCTACCCTCTTTCTCTATTCTTTAAGGCGGCTCCAATACAAAATTTTCAATGCAGACTAGGAATATATTGAAGAAAAAGCCCCATAACTGCCAAGGAGTCGCCCTTAGGGGAATAAAATGTATAACCGACCATGATTAGTTTTTGCTTAAAAATACTTGCTCTTTATTTCCACTTCTTAGGTAGTCTCCCATACAAATATTGCGTTTTATGAAATTCTTAAATTTAAAGGGAATTTTTGTAAAATTTGAAAACAGATTCTATGTCTGAAGAAAAAGAAGAGGCATAGCTGCGTTTTCCAATTTTTAATGAATTTTTAAACTTTTGAAATATTGCTAAAACATTATTTTTTTTTGCCAAAAACATTGTTTCCAAAAACATTGTTTCTAAAAATATTAGAAAACACTTTAACCTTTTTCAAAGGTAATTTTATTGCGTAATTTCGATTTTTTAGTTTCAATAAACTAAACCGTAAACCGCGCAACCTTCTCCATTTTCGAAACAAGAAAAACAAGAGCTAACCTAAATAAAACGGTTAACACCACTGGATTCAGCGTACCCGAATTAGTTTAAAATGCCGGGTTGCCGGCTGGTAGGTGTTTTTTTTAACTAAATAATAAAAATGTTTTTCAACAAAATTAAAGATACGTGATTCATAAATAAATGTTCATAACTGAATTTTATTTCTTTTTTCAGTGTAGAAAATGCGTTTCTTTAATAAATTAAAAATTTGATTTTTATAGCGGCTTTTTCGATATTTTTTTTGTTTAATAAGAGATTAGGGAAAAACTGGTTAACAACGTTACTACAAAACTATTATTTTCCAAGTTATGAAACATAAAAGTCATGTACAAATACAAATTGTATAAACCTCTTGTGGGCGTAAGGGCGTTAGCCTTCGACGATCGTCCTAAAATTTTTTTGGCTTTGTTTTTTTTATTAAAACCCACCAAATTGATGAATGAGACCTAAATAAATCCAACTGTCGATTGTAACGGCCACCCTGGTGAGTGAATACATTTTTTTTTTTTCAGAATTAACTGGAGACGGCGTTATGCGTTTGTTTGACGGTGTTATGCGTTTGTGCTGATGTTTGTGATACCTTAAATATACTTCTGCATTTTAGATTACCGATCGGTTCAGCATCACTCTCTGAGTCAATCTTTTTACGTCAGTTCGGACGGATGGCTGTTTGTGTAAACTTACAGTGCAAAGTAAAGTACAGGTCGCAATTTTGGCGACAATTTGATGATATTTGTTACATACGTTCTAATTGTCACAAGGATTAAGGATTTAAAAAGGGAGTGGGAATCGGTCCATACAAGCTCCTTTCCGGAATAGTCTTTGTGCTCATAAACCATTTTTTACATTGGTATTTGGTCCAATATTATTTTGTTGCAATCTAATCATTTAAATCTATGCTCCTTGCAGGAGTAAATCGTGTCATCGTCCAATGGAAATCGCTACAGGGAGAGGATATGTGGTTTAAATAGGATGGTGCCACTTGCCACACAGAGAAACAATGTATTTTATTAAATAAAAATCCGAAAATCGCTTTATTTCTCGTAGAGGAGGAGTGAATTGGGAACAAAAATCGTGATACCGTGACATTGATTTTACACCTTTAGTCTATTTTTTGTGGGGTTTTTTAAAATCGAAAGTGTATAGCAATAAAACCACAACAGTTCAAGGGTTTAAAAACAATAGTATCGAGCAGATATTATCCATTGATAACAGTTTATTGAAAAACGTGATTGATCATTTTGGGAAAAAACCTTGACTGACATAGTTTTTCATTCTTAATAGGAATATACTTGTAATAAGCTAAAATTAAAACATGACATAAGTACGGAAAAAAACAGAAGTTAGTAAAAACATGTAAAATTAATTAAAATGGATAATCATTCAAAAAAGCAAATTTCGATCTACCAAAGGTTAAAATACAATTTGGTTTAAGGATTGATGTTTGACTATTGACGTCAGCAGTCGTCGATGGCTGCGAGTGTAAGACGGCAAATCCATCTGAGGAGATCGAGTGGTTGCGATCGAAACATGTCATGGAAACCAGCAGCCTGCGTTCGAAACTCAGGTCAGTCAAGAATGAATGATTATCAATAACAATTTTAATTAATTTTCATGTTGTAAAATTCATTTCTTCATAAAAATAATTTAATGAAAATTAAATTTGATGAACTTAAGCCTGATTAAAATATTCAAAATTTGGATTAAAAACCATAAATAGTCCAACAAAATAACTACAATTCGAATTATTAAAATAACAATATATTTTTAAGCACAATAAAAAAATTTTTATTTAAAAGATTTTGTTTATCGTGCTTAAAAATATTTTTAAATAAATCTTTTAAATTAAAAGTTTTTTATTCCCACGAAATTACTTTGATAATAAACTGGCAAGTGCACGGTCAACAAAACAAAACTGGCAACATGCTTAATTTTTGTTTGCGAAAACAATAAAGAAAGTTGTTTTTGTTTTCATTATGTTTTTTCTTAACCTTCTTACAACTACAATTAATGTTTGAAGAATTCCAACCAATTGTAGAGGGAATGTAAGAAAAGATAAACTCACTGTTTACTGTTGTTGTTTTTGTTTAAACTTTGATATTGTTACAAGTAAAGCTGTTGCTTATAATTCTTATTCGCTTAACAGTTTTATTGTTGGATATCTTAAGTTTTTCTAAAATCTTTGGATGAAGTTTTCTGCCGATCTTGCAGATCTTGAACCAGTGAAATGCGCATAGGAATAGCTTATCCCTTTAACAATAAATTTCAGTGTTTTTATCAAGAATAAAATATATATATATATATATAATATTTTTAATATCTCAAAAAAATTCTTTTTTATTAAAATTAAAACGATACCTCAATTGTTGGACACCCTTTACAAAGGGCGAAAAAATAGCTTATGGCCAAATTCAGTTCTCATAGCTTAACACGATAAAAATATAATTTGGTAACACTGCCCCTGCCTTAAGATGGTGTAGAGTAGAATTATTTATTGTACGAGTTTGGCTCTGAGAACAATTTAGGTTTTTTAAACTTTTTTTAACTTATTGAACAAAATTCGCTTATTAATCTTGCTACAGGATCACAATCTTGCTAGCCACTAAAGAAAAGAAGAAACTTTTCAAACAATAGAAGACAAATGACAATAAATCAATTTCTGTTCTTTATAAATGCTTCATCGTAAATCCAAATGATCCATTGTATGTTTCATGGCAATATTTTTAATTTTATTATATCTATTTCATGTTTGTCTGAAGGATTTATGTCGACAAAGCAATTGTTTTCTATTTCTAAATTGCAAAGAGTTTTTGAAGTAAAATATTTATTTAGTTAAATAAAAAATTAAAAAAAAAATTGTATATTAAAATTCTTTATGCACTCGATCTCCTATGACTTCATAACCGATATGTTAAACACTCGCTCTCAGACGATCGTTAAAATTAACAGAGAACTTTACATTATAAGTTTTGGCTATTATGACTGTAAAAATCGTAAAAACTAATATTTTTTTAAACGTGTAACACCGCTACATTTGACTCTGCCGAATGCATTGAACTCTAATATTGTGTGACTTCAAATAAATATTTAGCAGATCCTTATTAAACTTAAACACCACCAGCCGTATTCAAAACGAAAATTTGTGTATTCCGACTATACTCCGCTCATCGAGTGAGCAACTAAAATGTTAATTAAGCTTAATCACCATTTAGTCAGGAGGTTATTCAAAACACTTTTAAATTGCCCGATTAAGAAAAATTTGTACATCTCTGTTTTAGTGAATTTCAATTGATAGAAAACCCAAATTGACAGCAGTTAATCAGGAGTTAAAAAGTCTTTGATCAGCCGATAATCATAGTTTATTTAAAAGTGTTTTGAATAAGAAATCCTTAATTAGGGGATATGCAGTAACTAAATTTTTGTTTTGAATACGGGTGCACATGTCTTGAGTAAGATTAACAATATAAATAATTATTTTCATCTAAGGTTATAATGTGATAATGACAAACGTCTTTTGGAAACTTTGCTTGCTAAACATGTTAAAAACTCTGCTCGGTCAGCGAATTTGTGAATACAATTTTTTTTGTAATGCATTAAAAACCCCTTCGGAGATCACATTTAGTTTTTATATTTAAGATTCCAGAAAATTTCTTAGATGAACTAGCGATGTCCACCGTATTTCTTTATTAAATCCATTTACGATTAGAAAGAAAGGACCTAAAGAGATGGAAATTTCCAGGAGTCATTAACAGATGACAAGCACGAATAACACAAAAACGTAATAAAAACAATTATAAATGGGTTTACTTTCAAAAATCAGTTCCGGAATTTCTTAAAATAAGTACAAAATTCCTTAACCAAGTACAAAAAGATTAAACTTTTCGTTGGTAGTGCCACTCTAAGAGTAAAATTACAAAGTGAGCGTTCTAATCTAATTTAACTTATCAAATTTTGTTGCTGACAAGTAGCTAAAAAACCATTTACTTGTTATGTGTAGCAACAACAAAAACAACACGAAAACATTATTTTCATGTTTAAAAAGTAAGTGCTGGTTCACACACGTCAAGTTTGACTCGTCAAGTCTTGAGCATTTAGAAGAGAAGGGAAAAGAGAAGGCCATTTCTTTTCCCCTCTCTCCTAAAAACACAAGACTTGACGAGACAAACTTGACGTGTGTGAACCGGCACTAAAATTAAGATCTCTTGCTTCTCATTTAGTTTATCTTTTCAGTGATATATGTACATTAACAGCCGTATTCATAATGAAAATTTGGCATGAAGTTAGCACAAAGTTTATTCGTAATACACTTGCCAAACTCTGGCTAACAATTTGCTAAACTCTTGTTAACGAGCTGCCAAACGATTGCCAACTTGTGAAAAACAGCTGTTTAATGTTAAAACATTGCATTGGTTTTATTTTAATTACTATTTCATTGTAGTTTTCTATTTTTTTTATTTAATTTTAATTTTAAAAACTGGAGGAAAATCAAAAAATATTACAAAAAAAAACTACAAAACCAGCGATGATTAATGCAAACGTTTCGCATTTTTGAGTAATATAATTTGGCATCATTAAATTCAGAGTTGATTTTTTAAAAATTAGCAGATCGACAAAAGTTTGTTATGCAAAATTCTGTGCTAACAAGTTGCTCGGCTAACTGTGGCTAACATTTTGTTATGAATACGGTTGTAAGTTGTTATAGTAAAAATCTTATCGTGAATGATGCTGGTGTTCATAACACCATTCACAGTAACTGCCTGACCAGCCTCAATTTAAAAAAAAATACTGCCCGATGATACCGCCAGCCTAAAAACCGCAGCAAACAGTCACTCTTTGTGGCTGCATTGGTTTTTCGACAATCACTCTTGGATTATCATTCGCCCAAATGCCTCAATTCTGCTTATTTACGAATCCACTGAGGTGAAATTGTGCCTAATCACTAAATCACGAAGTGCACGATATGCATTTTGATTTGAACGCTCATTTTCATAATAAGCCTGAATAACTTTACCGCTTTGCTCGATTGTGTATCTTTCCATGGCTCAAATTGAATTAGAATTAGAATAGAAATGTCAAATGAAATGCAAAAAGAAACTGGACGTTTAGGTGTGGTTAATATTCGACATTAGCCCTTAAAATGTAACCAGCCTTTATTTCTAGTTGCATTGAACATTTTGTATGGGAGCCCCCTTAAAAAATGGAGATAGCGGGTAGGTATGTTATAGGGATGCCAATCGGGACTGATTTTCACAAATCCCGGGATTCGGGATTACAAAAAATCAAATCCCGGGATTCCGGGATTTTTCGGGATCCCGGGATTTTACGGGATCCCAGGATTTTACGGGATATCGGGATTCGGGATTTTTGAAAATTAAGATATAAATGCTTTTTATAGGTATTTATTAAATAAAAACGTCTTTAAAAGAAGTTTACAAACGAAGGTTTTATAATTCATTTATTATTTTAAAGTTAAATATTACTAAAATTTGTAAAAATTTTAAATTTTGACTTTTCTTATTCAATGACTAATTTAATAAAAAATATGATAAAACAACGTACGATTTTAAACAATGTGTTACTTGATTCAATAAAAAAATAATTACTATAAAAGCTATATTTGATTCAATTACCTCAGTTCATTCAAGCTTAATAAAAAAAATAATTAATATTCTAATTGAACAACGCAACATAGAAGTTGATTTATTTGTAAGATTCTATTAAAATTTTATTAAATGAATTAAAATAAATAATTGAAATTTGAATTCGAAATTAACTAAAAAAATCAATTTATTTAGTTAACCATTAAAATCTCATTTTCACAAAAACCACCACTACTTGGGGTAGGAATTATGTAGTGTATAAAATACATTACTTAATATTGTGAAATCGCTCCATTAATTACCGTAGGTTCGATGCCGACTCTCGGAAAACACTTTAATAATCTTAACCCTGTAAAGAGTAAAGCTTAAATTTTGTATTTGGTGCACCAGTGAATTGTTTTGTGCATTTCAACAACATTTTTTTCTTTAATAAATTTTCTTGTTTCTTTATTTTCAGCACTTTTCACGTTAAAATTTCTTTATAATTATTGAACACGCTTGAAAATAATAACAAAGTGTAACTATTTTCTAACGTTTTCAATGACAGTATTAACAGAATTAATCAAATAAATATTAAAGATCAATATTGTGTTCCCTATCCTCTCATGGGGAATGTCATAATGAATTTCTTTTTATAAAAATGTAAAACAAAAAAATTAAGTTAACAATTTAGGGATTGACAAAATCCCGGGATTTTCGGGATCGGGATTTCGGGATTGGCATCCCTAGTATGTTAGATATAGAATGATTGAGATGAAAAATAAAGTGGGGTTGGTCATACATTTGACCAATCTAGGGGCATCCTATGCGCTGCAGGGACCAAATTTAAGACTTTAGTAATAAACTGTTTTTTGGTTAATCGAATATAAATTGTGAAACCTCCTCCATTTTCGAAAGAACGGTATATCTCGAAAACAAGAGCTAACCTAAAAAAACGGTTAGCACCTTTGGATTCAGCGTACCCGAGTTATGTTAAAACGCCAAGTGCCCGGCTTGTCTATTTTTTTAACAAGTACAGTTTTATTATTTTAATTACAAATTTTAGTCCCAATATATTTCGGTTTTTGCTGCAACACAAGCTTTACAAGTTCTACGCTTTGGAAGAGCATGATGCTCTGCGAAATAATAAAATACTTCGGGCCATTTTTATTTATTGCATATTTGATCTTCTAACATTCTCAGTGAGGAGGACACTTCAAAGAAACTTATTGAAAGAATCGCTTGGCTTAGTTATTGTAATATGTACCAAATAAATTTAAGTATGTATAGAGTTTGCTAAAAACCGTAAAAATGTGAAACCGCTGTTTCATTCTTAAAATGACTAAAACCAGTCGGTTTCGGTTTTGTTTTCAGTTTTGAAAATATCCAAGTAAAGCTACATATCGTTACCTGAAACGCAAAAGGCCCTAACTAACGTAAAATTAAAAAATCAACGTTTTTATTTATTCTGATGTATTGAATCAACACAAATGTCCACAAAAAAATTTTGGAATCTTTCGACTAAAATTTGCGATTTTATTATCAAAAAAAAAGGCCCTATCTGAAAAAGATCCTATGGTAAACGCAATGCGGCCTAACTAAAAGTTTGCATAATATGCAACATTGTCAATTGTCAAAACAACTGAAACATTTTACAAGAAAAATAGAAGAACATTTAATTATAAACAGTTTGAGGCGATGTATTAATTTATCATTTTGAATAGTCTCTGCTTCTGTTGTAAAATTTTCAAAATGTAAGATAGGGCCTTTTGCGTTTGAGGGGACGATATGTACATATACTTATGCATATATGTATTTTGTTTGTAATACAATTTTTTTATTTGTTTCAATTCAGGTACTTTTATTTAATTGCTATGTATAATTTGCCATTTCTTTTGGCAAAATTATAAGTTTGAAGTAAAAGCTAAAATCGAGGTTTTTGGGACGGTTTTCTGTTTCGGTTTACAGGCATTAAAGCAGCGGATTCGATTTCGGTTATAACCGAACAGAAACCCGTTCATTACTATATATCAAAATATATATAGGGCAACGGATGATTTGGAAAGATTAAATTTTATGGCAAAATTTCTATTCCTTTTATTTATTATATATATTTTTTTTAATAGTTATAATTTAACTACTTTGCCTCTCATCATTAAGGCCTGGCTGGTTGATTAGTTGGCCGGCACATTTATTTATTTTATTGCCATAAGTAGTTTACAACCACTTGTTTGTGGCAAAAGTATCATCGTCATCATGGCCATCGTCATGTTGCTAACAAGCAGCATTTTAATCATGATCACTTGCAGCCTGTCTGCTCTGCAACCACAAATCCCTAACATTCTTGTCTAGAATACAATAAAATTGCAGTTTGTATATTTATTTTACAAGTTAATTAGTTGTGGTTATGGTAATTCGTGTTTTTCTTTTTGCCCATCGTTTTTTCCCCTCGTTAATATTTTTAATTTTTTTTCCATAAACTTATTCCCTCGCAAGTTTTTTCTTTTCTTTAGTTAATATTATTATCCAATTTGTGGCCAATGTTCAAGGTCACAATATTTGTTAAGTCGTTGGCTGGGTTGTTAAATGGTTTGCCATTTAGTTTGTCTGATCATAGTTAGACGATTTTCCTTTTCTCAAATCCAGCATAATAAGAGATTAAGGTAGTAAACTTTTATTATAGTTGTATTTTTAGTTTTAATATGTATTATTTGAATTGTGATATTGAAAATTTTAAAATTTTACTTTTAGTGTAACAATTGCCTATATTCCGTACTTGCTGCCATATAAGTCCCCTTCCCGAAACCCAGTCTATGGTCTAGAGTTGATTTTCTTGTTTCAAGCAAATGTCTCCCATTGAAAGAATTAATAAAAATTAAACTTTCGATATTTATTTTCTGCAATGTTACGTGGGCGCATCAATAACTCTGTGACTTTTTGAATTTCTCGCTCCTGTCAATAGTCATCTGTCAGTTGACTCCTGTTCAAATTTTGATAAGTTGAAAATAATAACTTGCAAGTAGTGTACACGTATTATCAAAGAAAGTGTGGAATAAATAGCCGAAAGCCTTGCAAGTAGCTTGAGTGTTTTCACAGTCAGTTGTAGGTTTGTTTTCCAAATGTTTTCGTAGCGTAAGTAACTAAGCTTTACTTTTGGAGTTAATAAACATCATCAAGCGAACGATATAAAGAAATTAATTAAATAATTTATACAAATTTTCATATTATTCGAATGTGTATTCTAAGTCAAATTGCAATCCTCAAAAGCTGTTATCTGTAAAAATTTTCTTTACAATTTACTTCATTGCTAGCCAAAGGATAGCTAAAGTAAGCCTCGTAACAGGAATATACAAAACAAAATAATTCTGATGGTGCATAGAAAATATTCCTGGAAAATATTGTAGGAATAAGACTATTAAAGTATTAAACTTTATATAAAGCTAAGTCTACACGATATGTTGAATCAGCAAATTTATGTTGAAAAATTTGCTTTCAGTGCCAACATATCGTGTGGACACCAAATTTTTTCAGCAAACGTATGCTTAGCAACATATGACAGGCATTTGTTAACGATGTCAGCAAACGTTTGTTCAAAATTATAGCATATCGTCTAGACACAATATTTTTTACTTTTCATCAAATGTTCTACATATGTATGTTGACATACATATGTATATGTTATTTGTTGAAAGTCGTATGCAAGCTTTTCAGCATACGGCAAATTTGTTAGCATATCAAATGTATTAAACTTGATATTCCTTCAATTACTTGCTTAATTTTGTACAGAACTCCGGAACTTACCAAGATTTTTGGCTCATTGGCAAACAAGGAACAAAAAAATGCATTTAGAAGTGCTTTGAAAATAAAATGTTTGCCAACGAACTTTGTTTTAGAGTTAAAGACCATAAAAGTTGATAGTTCTTAACCAATATCTCTTAAAGAATAATTTTGATCTTAGCAATATGGGTATCGCTGAAAAGTATTTCCAAATAACTTTTACATGGTATATAAAACATTTCGAATTATTAACCCATTAAGAACTAATTAAAAATAATATTTTAATCTTATCTTAAAATTTTGTTGTGACAATAAAGGTATTTTTTACATACATATTTTATTTTTTAGAGAACTTTTCAACTTTGATATAGTATAATGCATGACACTACCGTACCATGTTATGAAGTATTAAAGTTAAAAATTTATATTCTAATAAATCTTTTTATTTAATATGTATATAGGTGTGAGTAAACATGTGGAAAAATGTTTATACTTTTAGTAATTGCTTTAATATGGGTATTATTTACCTCTAAGGTACGACAAACACCAGATCCGCTTAATAAAATTTGTCTCTATTGCAGATCTTTGATTGGTCATAAGGGTTCTTAGTTTTATGGTATGTCGAGCACTGACTTTCCTCAGCTGAGTTAATTTTCTTAATTTAAACCAGAACCCCAACACCCTTAAAAATTTATGTTTTTGTTAAAGAAACTAAGTGCTGGTTTACACACTTCAAGTTTTAGCCGTCAAGTCTTCAGTTTTTAGGAGAGAAGGGAAAATAGAATGCCATTTCTTTTCCTCCCTCTCCTAAAAACTCAAGACTTGATGGCTAAAACTTGAAGAGTGTGGACCAGCAGTAACAAAAATTGGTGACAAAATGAACCGATTGTAATTTAATTTTGCAAGAAATAACTCCTTTTCTATGATTAGATATTACACTACGATGATCGCTCCATTATTTACCATAGGCCCCATATAAAACACATTCTCGGAAATAATTCAATATGCCTAAGACGTACCAAACAACGCTATTATAGAAAAATTTGGTCTGTCATAGTTTCATAAAACTATAAATTTCACAACTAACTTTGGAGAAGATCGGCCCACAATTTACCATAAGCTTCATATAAAGCCCACTTTAAGAAATCATTTAAATACGCCTTAAACCGTAAAAAATATCGATGCTGTGGTAAAATATAGTCCATCTTAGCTTTAAATTGCTAGAAATATCACGATGCATACAAATTACTGTAGGTTTCGTATAAAGCGGGACTTTAAAACAGTTAACATTTTTTTATGGTTGTATTGAAATTTGGCCTAATTCAACCGAATTTTGTGATGATTGACCCAAAAATCCCTTTTATATGGTTAAACTGATACAAATCATTATAGTTTATTCAAATTTGGTCAAATAAAGTTATATGTGATTAACAAGTATGTACTTTGCATACTACAAAGTGGACAGCCAGCCAGCCGGCCGGACGGACATCGTTATATCGACTCCTATAGTGATTGTGTCGATCGGTATACTAAAAAATGGTTATAGGACCAATATTTGTAGGTGTTACAGACACAATGGAGCTGTGGGTATTTAAATAATCCCATAAAACATACTGCTGATCGGCCCATAATTTATCTTAGGGGTAGAACTGCAACAAGTTATAAAACTGTGAGGTTTTATTAATAATTTTTAGATCAATCCAGTTCATAGATATTTTAGCTACATATTTTCGGATTTGACCCAGCCAAATATATCATTCTTATTTATTCAGTATTAATATACATACATAAAACTATTCATTTTTGCACTTAAGGCGATAAATGAAAACAAATTTTAAAAAAAAAAAATAATAAAATAAAAATATAAATAACAAAAAAGAGTATTATCAAATTTATATTGTATAATTATTAAACAAATGTTCTCAATACTCAACATACATATCAACATACGAAATTCAACATATCGTGTAGACACAAAAATTGTATGCTAACTTATATGTTGAAATATCATTTGCTGTCACATGTTGAATTTGAAAAATTTAGTATTTTCAGCATATCGTCTAGACACCTAACATATTGCATATGCTGATAGAGGCATTTAAACATATGAGTGTAAGCATACATTTGCTGATTCAACATATCGTCTAGACTAAGCTTAATATTAAACATTCGAATAATATGAAAATTTGTGTAATAAATTTTACTCAACATGAGAAATAAATTCCCATATTCTATTTGTTAAAATAATTTATTAAATTTATTTTCAAAAATATGTGAATACAGTGATTTCGTGTTTCCGAGTATTGCCGTGTTTCCAAAGAATATTTTGATTAATCATTTTCATGTTAAAAAATACTTTAAGGCTGCGTTGTTGTATAGATGTGTTCTTTTTAATTGTATACCCTTCACCAAAGGTAAAAGGGTATAAAAAACTTTGACATTGTGTTTGTTATTTTTAAAATATTGCTCTACTGCTATAAACACAACTGGGACGAACGACGAACTTCGCGTAGCACGACGAATTCGTCGGCAAGAATTTGTTGCGTAAATAGACGCAATAACTGCGTAAACAACTGTATTTTAATGTCATATATAATTGTTTTGAATTTAGAAAAATAATTAACTAAAAGCAATAAAAAAATTAACAAAAAATATTACAAATTATAAAAATTGTTCAAATTATGAACATCCTGTTCATGATAACAAAAGCTTTGTTTTTGTACAGCAGGGTTTAAAAAGGAGATGGTGATTACGGCCTATAAACATTGATAGAAAATGTCTCGGCTTCCAGAAAATAGGCTTTGGACAACTGAAGTTGAAAGATGAAGAACACTTCTTTCAAGCAACTAGGATGACAGTAGATAAGTTTAACGCTCTTCTTACTTTACTGAAAGAAAGGCTGCAAAAGTTTTCTAGAAGGGAGCCTATTGATGAGGAAACACGATTGGGTCTTACTCTTATGTAAGTGATTTTGAAAAAATCTATTGCAAATAAAATAACATATTTTAAAATTTATTCTCAGGTACTTATCTCGAGGGTGCAATATATAAGTTTTGGCGTGGACTTACAAAATGCGCATATCAACCGTAAGACAAATTGTTTACGAAACCTGCGAAGCAATTTGGATCGAGCTACATGTGATAAATATTTCCCAGCTAAACCAGTATGAGTGGAAAAACATTGCAGACAGGTCTGCAAAATAAAATAGTTCAAACATAAATTCTGGTACGTACACAGAAAAAAATTACGTCAAATCAATTGTCATATTAAATATCATATTCGTCAATACAATTAAATTTTTAATTGAAAAGGCACCAACAACTAAATTTGTAAATACAAAAAATTATTTTGTTAATTAAAATTGTTAAAACTCAACAAATGTTTTTAACAATGAGTTTGTAATATTGAATGAAATAGTTGTTAACAATTAAATATAATTTTTTATTAACAAAATATTTTGTTGCTAAAGGTGTTATGATACTTGCTATTTTTTGTATTGGATTTTTTTAGGATTGACTGAATGAAACAACAAATGCTAGAAAGAACAAGAAATACAATTTGATAAAATGTAAACAAAACAAACAATACTGCCCACGTTTTTCCCCACAAAAAACCGTCATTTAAGTTAAAAATCGCAAAAAAAAAGTTAAAAACCGTTTCTTTCGATCAAAAACTATAAAATTGGCAACAGTGCTAACAATTAATCTGGAAATGTCAATTTTAAGTTAAAAAATTTTATATTTTTTTTGACAGTCTTAGATTATTTGTCGATAACACATGTAAATTTGTTTGACATTTCAAGATTTTTTATGATATAATCATACACTTACTCAGTTTTCCTATGCAAATATATTTGCATTGTTCTCCAATATAGAAAAAATACAAAAAATAGCAAGTATCATAACAGCTTAACTAATTTGATAAAAAGAGATGCAATTAAAAATTGATTTTATTATATTTCTTTAGCAAAATTAAATAATATCACTAATAACAATATAATTTATTTAAGCCACAAATAAAGAAATTGATGCACTGGGAGGTTCATACATCAGCACAAAACGGAATCTTGCCACCATTATCATAAATATTTAAAAATCTATAATTTATAAGAGAATGGTAAAAATTGCTTTATAAATCATAAGATAATAACGTTACTTACCATATAGATTGATTACATTTCGCAATAATCATCATATCGTTTATTCTTTTAAAGATTTTAGATCGAAAATCCAGATTTTTTAATTTTATATTTTTAATTTTTTGACACAAAATTATTTTTTTATATGATATTAATTTTCTACAAATAAGGCAAATTGTTGATATGACAATTTACAAACATGTTAATTAAGAAAATTGTTAAAAATATAAGAAAAGTTTTAACAAATTTTCTTAATTACTTAATAACTTTTGAGATTTTTTTTTCTGTGTATGTATGCTTATGAATACTTTTTTGAAAAGGTTTTACGTGAAAACGGGGATGCCTCATTGCCTTGGAGCTATCGATGGCAAGCATATCAACATTTTTTGTCCACGAAAGAGTGGATCTCTGTTTTACAAATACAAAAAGACATTTAGCATTGTCTTAATGGCGGTTTGTGATGCCAATTACAATTTTGTGTTTTTTGATGTTGGGGCAATGGGAAGTCAAAGTGACAGCGGAGTTTTCGCTCGAAGTGCATTTGGAAAAATGATTTTAAGAAACAACATCGAGCTTTCTCCCGATAATAATCTACCTGGTAAAAAATATATACATACTTTTAGTCTGTAGTATGTAATAAAATAAATTTGTTTGATTATTCTTATCAGGAACAGATAAGTCCTTTCCATACTTTTTTGTGGGAGACAATGTGTTTCCTTTGAAACGTAACCTAATGCGTCCATATCCCGGTCGAAATTTGTCAGGCCCCAAACAAATTTTAATAAAAAGTTATCTGCTGTTCGAGTACATATCGAAAATAATTTTGGGTTTTTAGCAAATAGATGGAGAATTCTTCGTACAACTATTCAAGCTTCGCCCCAAAACGTGGACAAAGTTGTACTGGCAACTATAGTTCTGCATAATTATCTAATGCTAGATTGATGCAGCGGGTACTTCGATGAAAATCTTGTCGACCACGAAGAAAATTGAGTTTTTATTCCGGGAACATGGCGAGAATCATCCGAGTACATGTCATCCTTTCGCATTTCTCAAGAAAACCGTTCATCAACAGAGGTTGTTGCAATGAGAGATGCGTTGGCCGATTTTTTAATCAATAATTTAAATTGTCAACACTTTTCCTTATAAATTTAATATACCATGTGATCTTATAAAGAAATAAAAATTAAAAACGAAAGTGCTATCTTCGACTGTTTATGGGGGTTATGGTCAATTATATATCAATATTCACAAAATTTAGTTGTGTGACTTATAATCTTATGAAACTAGGAACAGGACTGTGGAGTCATCAAAAAATAGTTCCAATTCCGACTCCAACAGCTGAAATTTTTATAGTCCGACTCCGACTGAAAGACCAAATTTCCAAATGTGGGCTTTATATGAGACCCATGGTAAATTTCGGACCAACATTCAATAAATTTCAGTGCATTCTGCCCCTATTTATGCTAGATTTTCTAGTAAAATTGTCATTTTTTAATGGAGTTTGTTCCACATTTGGATTCGTAACTCATTTTGTAATGAACCATTTGTATTGGACTTTAATCCCAAACTGCTTATGAGAACTAAAACAATTTGACACCATTATGGCTCTTTGGTTTTGAGTTTTTCGAAAGTGAGCGTTTTTTCATCAGACGGTCTGATAGATGGTCATGGCTAAATCGACTTAGAATTACTCAAGGGTCCAGAATATTTTTAGGGCCTGAGATGAATATTAAAAAAGTCATTGACAACTAGTGGTGGGGGTGTAAAAATAATAACAAAAACAAAATAACAAATGTAGCAAAACAATTATATTTTCCTATCAAAATCTTTATTATTAGTAGAAAAAAACCCAAAAATCTGTTAAAACCCTGCGGGATATTTGTGTCAATTGGTCCAACAGACCGGTCCTGGGATTTGTGAAAATAGAACAAGTACAAAAAGAAAGGACTCATGACCAGTGAAAGAAGAACCAATCCCTTAACTGGTTTATAAAGAACAAAAGGGTAGAAAAAGTAATGAATTACAATACAGTCTTAACTAGTGCTGGGACACATTTTTTGGTAATTTCTAAAATTTGGCTCTTAAATTTAATTCTTGGACTAGTTTTATTGAAATAATACTACTTTTTAGTAACTGACACTAAGCAGGTTCATTAAGAATAGGTCTGTGATTGGTCAAATGGTGTCAATTGACCCCCTCCAATGGCAACCCCATGTAAAAGTGATAGGTCTTATTCATATAAAGTGTTAGAACTAGAACCGGTCCCTACCACCAAAGACCTATCACAGGACTTCTTTGGTGTCAGTTCGCTTAAATAATTAATTAATTAATAAATAAAAAAAAATTTATAATTTAAGTTAACAAAAAGTAACTAATTTATGCTTAAAGCCAACTCGTCGTACACCAAAGTCATGACTTTGTGTTCAATTCTTCTTACAGCCACCTGAGGTAAATGGGCCTCCAAATTGGTTTTTGCCAAACTTTCAAATAATATTGATGTTGCGTCACAGTCTTTCTCATTACAATTAGATGCGAGATTATTAACAGCATTGACACACTCTTTCATAACACCCTTAAAAACGGATGTAACCTCCAGATCAGCTTGTATTTTAGTATTTTTCTTCGGTCGTGCTTCACTATGTCATTACTTTCATCTGTGTTTTGTATGCTACTGTTGGCAGTCAAAACTGTAGAGGATAATCAAAATCGAACTCTTCCTCTACAAAATTTCCAATAGTTCTATGGATGTAAAAAAAATGTTAGGAGTGGAAAACTATAAACAAAGAAAACAAATTTTTTGGGCTTACGGTCGTGAATCTTTGCAGCCATCCAAAAAAACCCAGTGCATCCATATACTTCCACTTTTTTGCCGGACTTGGTGCGCCACTACTGGAAGCAAGTTAAGCAGCTCTTTTGTGTCTTTTATACGTGTCACGAAGGCCTCGCCAGCGTTTCTTACAAGAGTCACCTCAAAATTGTAATGCATAAATAGGAATCAATGTACAAATGCGTCCATATAACTTTAATTTGACTTACCAGATAAATTCAAGGAACTACCAATTTTTTCCCAGATCTCCGCCTTTTTCTGGAAATTTTTGTAGTCCTTGGATGCCAGATTATATAGAATTTCGTTTTTCCTTACTTCTTCTATAATTTGCTCACTGCTGTCCATTGTTTCTCTCGTTATTTAATAATGTAGCACCAATTTTTTTTAAATTTTTGTTTAAGTTAATTATTTTTTCTTTGTTTACATACATACATACATCAAATATAAGTGTGATCATATTTAAACAAAAAAAAACTTCCATTAATAAATACAGACAAAACATAATTTAAAACAATATTATATGCACATTAGGGTTTGTATGGAAAAGTAAAATTATAGTCCAATACTTTCTCCACAAGCTTGATTTTGTTTCTTTTACTAAAATATATGTGTATACCAAAAATTGGCTCAATGGGACAATATTTAGGGATCGCGATGAATGGCGACTTTTATGTTTCACATCTTTTATTACATGCATTTACTACTGGCTTATCATTATTGTACTTGTTTATGTATTGGAGATACTTTTTCACACTTTTCTTTGATCTTTACTAGACTCATTTAGGACTCATTCTCTTTACAATATCCAGTCGTATTGCACTGGGACAGCAAATTATTGCCCGATATTTCTAATGAAAGCAAAAAAGTCGATAGAGTTGCTATACTCATCAGTGGCAATGGAAAAGAAAAACTTTTAGCAGTTCCAAAGATCACAAAAGGAACCGGTGTAGAACATGCTAACGCTTGTTTGGGTGTTTGTACCGATTGGTCAATAAAAAACCAAATTCAAGGACTATGCTTTGACACTACCGCCTCCAATACTGGTTTAAAGCGAGGTGCATGTACTTTAATTGAAAAAGGTTTAAATAAAGACCTAATATGGATTGCTTGTCGCCATCATATGTTTGAGGTCATGCTTTCTAATGTTTTTAAAGAGTATTTTGGCCCCAGGGGAGGACCCGAAGTGCAACTATTTAAAAGATTTAAAAATCAATGGCCAAATATTGATAAAGAAAACTTCAAAGTCGGAGATGATACACTATTCCATACAAGTGACTTGCTTCAACTCCAGCAGCAAATGTATGAATATTCTACCGATGCCATCAAAACTCAACAGCCAAGGGACGATTATCGTGAACTCCTTACGCTTTGTCTTTATTTTCTTGCTGGTGCACATAAAGAAGGAGCAATGAAAGCTAAATTTTATGCACCAGGCGCGTGCCATCTTGCTCGTTGGATGACGAAGGCGATCTATTGCATAAAAATATATATGTTTCAAAATCAATTTGATCTCACAGACGAGGAAAAGAAAGCAGTTACCGAAATAAGTTTGTTTGTTAGTCTTATATATGGCCGATACTGGAATGAAGCTCCTTTAGCAATAAATGCTCCTCTTAATGACCAAAACCTCCTTAAACAACTCGAAAACTATCCCAATGAAAAAATTGTTAAAGCTGCTGTAAAAGCATTTCATCGACATTTATGGTACTTTTCTGAATATTTAATAGGGCTTGCCTTTTTCGATTCCAGAGTTACATATGAAACTAAAAAAACAATGGTGAAAAATCTCCAGCTACCACCAAAAGCTAAAGCCTTAAAGAGACTGGACGGAAAAGTATTTAACCATGGAAATCCATTTGAGTCCTATGTTACCAAAAGGTCAACAATGTTTTTTTAATTTACTGTGCGATGATGGACAAGAAAAGGCACAGTCATTTCTTTCAAAGGATCCTACAGAGTGGAAAAACGACGCCATTTTTATTTCGATGAAAGAAAATGCTAGACTTTTAAAAGTTGTAAATGACTGTGCAGAACGAGGTGTTGCTTTGGTGACCCAATTTAACAGCTCAATTACGAAAAATGAGGAGCAAAAGCAATATTTGCTCAGATTAGTTGATCACCATAGAAAAAAATTTCCCGGGGTTTCTAAAGCTAATATTGCAAAAATGGCTATCGATAATTTAAAAAAATTATAAAATATATGATAATTTGTACTTAATTTAGTTTAGTTTTATTAATTCTTTATTTATTTGTTTTATTAAATATTTTTATTTTTAAATAAACAATGAATATCACCATAAAAAATCATTGTATGTTATATTTCTATCTAACCCCGAAAAATCATTAAACTATCGCAACCTCTAAATATTGACCGATTGTGCTCAAATTTGGACCGAACATTTTTAAGCACAATTCGAATAGGATCAGCGTTGTGGAGCGCGAATATTCGATGCTTTTGTATTTTGGGCCACCCTAATGCACATGTATGTAATTAAAAAAGTGGTAATTAAATATATATGGTATAAATATGTACATGAAGAACAAAAATTAAAAATTAACATTATTTACTAGAACACTTAATAAATTCTAATTAAAAGCGGTCACCCTGTCCCAATTTATTCGTCGTTCGTCTGCGTAAGAAATATAAATAAACCTATCGCAGAATTCGTTACACACGACGAATTTCGGTCTACGATTGTGTGTATTTTCATATACATCAATGTGTTCTATTTCTAATGACGAATTTTCGTTGCGAATAATTCGTCGTTCGTCCCAGTTGTGTTTATAGCATAAGACCCTATAAAGTATATATATTCTGGATCCTTGTGATGAGAGAAATTTTAATCTGGTTTTCCGTGTTTTGAAATGGGGTTTCCAAAGACCCCAGTCCGGAATTATTTGCTATTAAAATTTAGCCTGATCGGTCCACAAATAGCTAATATTTGAGCAAAAACCACGACTGCCTCTAATTTTACCAAAAAAAATCCCTTGTGGTTTTTTTTATTTTATTTTTATGTATATCTGAAGAACGGCAGAAGCCAAAGTTTCCGAATTAGGCACAAGCTTCTTGGTTATCTAAACACAAGATTTGAAAAAATGTTGGCGTGATTGGACAAGTGGGCGTGGCAATTTCCAGACTATGTACAACCAGCTTGATGATTAATTCACAACATCCGATACAATTTGGTCAAGTTGAACAAGTGGGCGTAGCACTTTCCATACAAAGACATTAAAAATTTATGTATATCTGGAGAACGGTTAGAGCTTAAGTTTCTCAATTAGGTACAGGCATCGCTGTTATAAATACACAAAATCCGACAAAATGTTAGCGGTATTGGTCAAGTGGACGTGGAATTTCCCATACAAAGACATTGGATTTGTGTTTATCTGGAGAACAACTACAGCTAAAAATTTCTAAATTAAGTACAAGCATCTATATTCGACCAAATGTGGGCGAGATTGGACAAGTAGGCGTGGTACAAAATAGATTAATTTATATCTAAAGAACTTTTACAAAATTCGCCAAAAAAATATGTATTTATGGATTGAAAAAAAATAAGACTTAAGCTGGCCTACAAAAAAATATGATTTTCCGAGTTTTTTAATCGAGTGGATTATGTTTAATATCAAACTGATATCAATAGTGGGTTAACAATTTTATTTATAATTTTTTTTTAATTCCCTTAGCTAATCCCGCGATGCTCTCCACTTGTCTGCAGGAAAGAAACCAGACTTTCTGGCAGGAATTGAACCTGCAACCCCTGATAGAATAGCTTACTACCGTCTAGCCTACCTGGTAGGAAAGTAGACTTTAAGCAAAAGTTTGCTGTATGGTCAAACGCTCATGCATTTTTCTATAAGTATAGTGTTATACACGAGGAGAATGTATATGCCTACACACTAGGGTGATCGATCGAATAGTATTCGACCGGTTTTAACCGGTTATTTTAGTTTTGCCCAAGTCGAATATTTCAAAATGTCCATTTTTCGAATATCGAATAAACCGGTTATTTTAGTAAAATAACCCGGTTATTTTAGTAATGTGTAATTTATATAAGTTTTCCTTACTTTTGTTATAAAAGCACCCGTAATTTAAGTATTTTTCTAATTGAATATTTGGCAAACTTAAACTTTTTATAAAAATGTCAAAACAAAATGAAACAAAACTCAAAAAAACATTATGAGCAATGTAAATACAAATCGCTTATATAAGTGTGTGTTCTTATAACAAAAACCAAAAACAATTTAAAGTACTACAAAAAAAGTTCAGCTTAAACTGACTGATAATACTTTACAAAAAATAATTTAATAAAAATAATGACTGAAAAACTCTTAAGTAGTTCTAGCATATCTTCATGCTTAAAACAAAAACATACCGGCGGAATCAACGTTATGGCAAAATTCATCAGTTTTATTTATTAACACACCAAGAACTTAAACCAAATTGAAGGAATCAAAAATGTCCTGGAAGGGTTTAAATTGTGTGATCGACGAATTGAAAGATATTTCATACAAAAAGCATGTTTTCTTGTCTTTAATGCTGAAACAAAAAAAATTGAAATATATAATCCTGTATAAGAGGTTTTGTTTGCCACTTTTCAAAAATATGGCTGAAGTTTACTGCTTCATATAGACATGCTTAACCAGCAAAAAATTAAAACTCATTGACTGGTCAGGTTTTTTTTTGATTTTATCGTCAAATATTTGTGGTCTGAACATACCTTAAGTCATATCTATGGAGTTTTTTGGTTCCATACCTTCGTGAATTGTTTTGTTTTTATTCTTATTTACTTTTTATTACAAAAACTAATTTGATTTTTGTATTTTTATGTATTCGAATTAAAACCGGTTAACCGGTTATTTTTAAAATGTCTAACCGAAAACCGGTTTTTTTAAAATAGCAACTATTCGGAATATTCGAAAACCGGTTATTAAAAAAAGTCGAATAATCGATCACCCTACTACACACAGAAAAAAATACCAATGTAAAATCAACATGGAAAAATGTTGATTGAGAATCATAGTAAATTTCTGCAAAAGTATGCCCTTTATATAAATGTATCATTATTTCATATTAATTTTAAATGAAAAATAATTAAATAATCTTTAATCATGTTTATTTAATATTATTCACTGTTAAAAAAAATAAAAAAAAATATTAAATTATAATTAAATATGGATTCAATATTGAATCCATAAAAACCTGTTTTATAATAAAATCAAAAGTTTATCTTGTTAAATTAACATGCATACATAGTTAAGTATGTTAATTTTTTTATTTTCATTCTTAAAATATGTTATAAAAAGAAGACAATTCCCGTATTCTTTTAATTAAAATTATTTAGTTAAATAGTACATCAAGTTTTCAAAGTAGAATGATGACGTAAACCGACTACAAAATAAGTGAAACATGTGTTACAGGGGTAAGTGTATTGAATTATTCTTAAATAAATGCATATGTTGTCTCTGAAGCTTCTTCACACTGTTATAACACACTCAAACCAATTAGTTTCTACATGAAATTCACGTTGTTTCAACATGAAATAACTTTCATTCAACGTGATTCTAATTGTTATTTCAATATAAATTACATTTTGATCTAACTTTACTGCAATGTTAAATTAACATGAATTATAGTTATTTTAAAAGAAAAAATGTTGTTCGCAAGTAATTATTAAATCCGGTTGAATTAACATGAAATACGTATGGAGCAAAATCACCACCGAAAAATTTTAAATCAACCTTGTTTTCGCCGTTTTTAACTTGATTTTTTTCTGTGTGTATAAAGGTAATACATATAAATACTAATATTTACTATTTCACCATACGACGACTACGTTCTTTCGCTAAGTAAACAATATTTTCTTCAAAAATATATAAAAATGTTTATATTTTCGAAGGAAAACGTTACAGGTATAATTGTAGAAGCAAATTTTAGTCAATTTGACATTTGTTTACCCACATGAAATTTTTCAAATAAAAAAAAATTCTAATAATTCAACGCACAGATTTTAATAATAACGAAACAGTAATTTATTCTTATATTTCCATGATTTTCTGAAAAGTTCTGATCAACATCGAGTGTTAAACAGTGACAGTTTTGCCATTTTTTTTTAAAGAATTTTTTCGGGGTATTTTTTAATCAAAAATTTTCGGTCCATATTTCTATAGCGTAACTTTAAGGTATGACATACTATAAATTTGATATGAATAAAGATATCATAATGAAATTTGAAAGTCATGTAGATTAAAAAGTTCTTAACACAGCGTACTTAAAAACATCCCTCTTTTATATTATTTTTGAAATAAATATATTATTTTTTTACTTGTCTATATTTACTTCAAATTCTCAAAATACAGATATTAGGATTGCGGCTATTATTTTGTTGTACAGTAAAGGTAGAAATACATAACACGTGTTAGTTCGTCAATGAGTATTGTACGTTTTTAAACTTTAGCGCATGCAAAATGGCAAGTTACGCAACGCGCGCTATAAATCTTCTTCCGTCAGCTGTTTTACCTAGAGAATTGCAAACTTTTGCTCTTTTTTTTTGCTTTTGTAGTCCTGTATTACTTTTTTATACAATACTGTATGTTTTTTAACCTCTTTAATAAGTTTTTCCTCCCTGATTCATTAATTTGTTAAAATTTTTTTTATTGGTAGCTGATTACTTGTCAACAGTTAAAAAGTTCAAGGTTAATCAACTTTCTTCCGCAAGCGCGTCAAAATGTTTTTTATGTAACTTGTTCTATGGTAAAACACAAGTTAAACTTTTTTTGACAGAAGCCGACAGAGCGCTTAAGTGCATTTTACCATGATATAAAGCCCATTTCCTGAAAACGTAACTAAAAACTAAAAAACTACGAACCTTGATACAAACAAATTCTCCTTGAATTCTGTTTAAGCCTCTTATACCGTTTACTTATTTTAAATTAAGTTTGATATTCGAGACCTTACTGTAGTTTGAACTTCCGACAGCTAGAAAACCACATGACAATTTCCATCTAAAAAATGCAAAAATTATGATGGGTGCCTTTAGTTTTGTAAATGATTGGTTTATGTGCATTTTAAATATTTATGCATTTAAGTTTTTAACATCATAATAAAATAAAATATACAATTTATTTCTCTTTTGTAAATTTTTTAACCACTAGCGACAGCCAGACTCTTTGCACTTTGCCTATTATCATTTTAATCATTTATTGCAAAATAAAATGAAATGGAAAACTAAAATTTTAACATGCACACCCAACAATAATATCAGATAATGTTTTATATAAAAAAATTGCTTTTTAAAAGTTCGTATAAGGCGTCATAAAACTTATCAAGCAAGAAAATTTTACTCGCATATGCCGAATGTTTGACACTCTTCACTAGGAATAAGAATTGTTTGGGAGTTGATTTTAAGAACCAATCACAATTTCTAAAATATAATAAAAGTACCATGTGCCAACTTTACTGTATTTGTGTACAAGAGTGGATTATTTATAATGATTCTCTATATATTAATTTAGGCCTTATGACACTACAGTTTTTATTCATTGAATTGATAGAAAGAAACCGTAAATGTTGGAAAGAGCAAACTATAAAAAATGTAAACAGAAATTTTTTTCAGTTTTTCTTTTATTATGATTTTGGTAATTTTATGAAATGTTGTCAACTTTTTGTTTATGGGAAACATAAAAACAAAACAAAGAAAAAAGCGGTAAATCGCTAAATTTGACGCTAAACCACTGATTCAGCAACACTTTTATTACATCAAACTTGGTATGTTAATTTTAAGTAGAACAATTTTAAATATTTTTTTTGACATTACTTAATTTTTTATCGATAACTTTTTTTTTAGAATGTTTGACATTTTGCTATTTATATTAATACAGCTGAACTCTTTGCACTTTGTAAAATTTTCTATTACATTATATTTTCACTGTTCACCAAAACTTGAACAATGCATTAAAAATTATGTGTCATAAGGCCTTTACACTTCCAAGCTTCTGAAATGTTTACAGTATTTTCTTAGCTATCCGGCGATCAACATAGGCAGATTATTTTTACAATACAAGGACAATAATAATTTCGGTATGGCTTGATTATTAATTCACCACAAGTGTCACAAGGTGAGCTGGCGAAGTGGTGAAACGCCCATACAAGGATTACAAATGTTATGTATAGCTGAGTAAAAGTACTCAAATTTGGAACAAATATCTTGGTCAACAATACACAAAATCGAAAGGGTGGTCCAATCATAATGCTCGATGGTAATTGTGAGTTACACCTTAATGACAAGTTTTTTGTCCAACTATTTTGACCTTTCTTTGTTTTAGTGTTTGACAAATTCAAACATTGAGAGGTTCATAATTGAGCAGGGCGTTAGAATTATTAAAGTCTTTTAAAACGTGCGTTTAAATCAAAATACATTTTGTACACTTTGCGTTTTGTTTTGGTCATTATAATTGACCAAATAGGTCCACAATCGGGTGAATCGTGAGCAAAGTTCAGCAAACCGGGTCTGTAGAAAATGTGAAAACTGCTTGCCCAGTTCGTTCTGGTTGGCGTGGCTTCATCGAGCCCTACTTCTACGAAAAAAAGGTTGGCAAAGCAGTTACCGTGAATCGTGTTTGCTTTCGTGAGATGATAACGGACTTCTTGTGGCCAGAAATTTAGGATAAGATTAGAATAAGAAGGTGCTACTTGCCAACAGCAAACGATGCAATGGCTCTTTTCCGCGAGAAATTGAATGGCCGTGTTAGCTCATGTCGTGGCGATGTTAATTGGCCGCCACGATCATATGATTGGACACCGTTGGACTTCTTTCTTTGGAGATATTTAAAAGAAAAATTATATGTCAATTAGCCAAGAACAATTCTAGAGCTTAAGGATGAGATAAAACGGCATTCACGTCATTCAACCCAAATTATGTCTCAGAGAATTGGTGTTCAAAAATGTTTTGCGTATGTATTATGAAAGAATTTTTAAATAAAGAGATACGCAAAACTAAGCGAACAAATTTTATTTCAATTTAATTTATTTTAATAGAGTCCAAACTAAATTTTCTATTTTTTGAATTGAATTTGAAAAAATTTCTTCCAGAACTTTAAAAATCAAGCCATGAAGAACGATATGCAATATGATGAAATCGGACTTACATAAAAAAGAAAAAGAGCTGTATTTAGGGCAGTACCATACAATTTTTACTGTTTCAGAAACTTCATTACCGTTGTGATACTAAAGTAACAATTTGACCCTTTTTCGACGGTCTCGATTCCTTTTATGACCCATTTTTTTATTATACTTTTGTATCTTTTTCACCTATTTAGTGACAATTTTTTACCCTTTTTTGGAAATAGCACTCACATTTTGTTTTTTTAAAGTTTTCCAAATATATTTAACAATTTTCTTTATTAACATGTCTGTAAATTGTCATATTAACAATTTGTTTCAGTTAAAAAATAAATACATAAAATAAATTTTATTTTGTGTCAAAAAAATTTTTTTTAAATATTTTGGGTTTTATCACTAAAACGCTTAAAGATAGGCAGATTATTGAAAAACTGAATCAATCATAGGGGTAAGTAAAGTTGTGGTTAAAAAAATTAAGAGAATTTAATGGGTCTTTTGTTAATTTTAGTTTTCAAATACAAGTCTATAAGTGTGGCAAGATTCCCTTTTAATAAGATGAACATTATTGCGCATCGAGTTCTACGTCTGAATAAGTATGCTGAAATAAATATTAATTATGTTTGTGATGTAGTTTTTCATTTATATTTCAATAAAAATTAATTTAAAAAATAATTTAGATGTATTTCATTCTTTCAAAAGGCAATAAGCTAGTTCTCAACAAAATATTTTATTAATAAGACAAATTCGTAACTAAAATTTTAATATACTTGTTAACAAAAACTTTATTCAATATTACAACTTCGTTGTTAAACATATTTGTTGAATATCAACAATTGGAATTAACAAAAGTATTTTTTAGATTTACAAATTTGGTTGTTGGTGCCTTTTCAATTAAAAAATTAATTGTATTGACGAATTTGGTATTCAATATGACAATTGATTTGTCGTAATTTTTTTCTGTGAAACAAATATTTTTGAAATAAGCTTTGCTTGATATGGAACAGACTTAAATTAGAAACTTACAATTTCATGCTTCTCCTTCTCCAAATTTGTTCGAAGTGAAGATTTAATAGCAAAATATAGAACGCACATTAATAAAAAGTTTGTGTTAAAAGATTTTTTACGATTTCTAAATTAGATTTACCATTTCCCTAAAAGCAAATCTTTAAAGAAAAAAAAAAAAGAAAGGAAATGTGACATTTTATTTTAAAAATTAAATTTGGTGTTCGTTTATTAAAATTGTTTTTCTCTCTTAAAGAGTATCAAGTTTAATAGTGCATTTACACTTGTAATTTACAAACTAGTTTATGCTCGTAAGCTACTTTCATAAACTATAGCGTTTACATCAGCATTTTAGACAGTTAAGTTTGACAAGTCAAAACATTTTTATCCCCAATATTTAAAAAATAAATCGTTGATGCACGTACATACGGACATATAAACATATGTACCTTTTTTCCGTTGTCCTAAAACTAACAGGAATGAAAAAAAATTTCTAAATTGCGGAAATTCCCAAATATTTGGTAACATCGGTATGACAGTCTAATATTTATTAAAAATCGTAAAAGCTTTAAAGAATCAGAAACCTTACAGACAAAAATCGCTTCAATCGCGAACATAACTTCAATTCGCGAACGATTGCAAAATTTCAAAAAAAAACCCCTAAATTTATTTGAAATCGCTCAATTGGTAAAAAATTTAAATATCGGAAAATAACATTAAAAGCATAAAAAATTTGTTATAATGATAAAGAACCTGTAATAAATATTTTTTGTTTGTTTATTAAAGACTTTTATTATGTTCATTAAAATGAGAAATACTGCTTGTAAAAAACTTAACCCTTTTTTTTATTGAAATACCCTTCTTTTGACCGCTTTTGAAGGTCGACGCGCTCTAATGTACATACAAACATATTTTTGAGCGTATGGAGTTGCATTGTTTCTAGAATTTTT
This sequence comes from Pollenia labialis, assembly GCA_949318255.1. NCBI lineage: Eukaryota > Metazoa > Arthropoda > Insecta > Diptera > Polleniidae > Pollenia > Pollenia labialis. The sequence goes on along the minus strand of OX439141.1, from coordinate 76,389,743 downwards.
TGAACCTTTATGGAAAATTTTATAGTAGTATTAGTTTTTTGAGTTTCTTTCTTTAAAATATCCCAGTTATTTTCCATTTTTTGTGATTCGTTTTTCCAACGAATGCCTTGTACTTATCGTCTTCTTTTCACTTTTGTTTTCATTTATTACGAAGATTTTGGTTTTATAAGAAACAGAATTAAAAACCTAAATCTGATTTTGTTCGTTTTTTTGCGAATGAACAAATATTTTCATATTCTAAAGAAAGGCTGTAAATAATCGAATATTGTTTTTAACGAAACATTTTTAAAGCAAAAAAAATTATAAAAATTTAAAAAAAACTTTTTTTTAAAATTTTTATATGTTTATTATTGGTGTATATCAGCTGTGTTTTATTTATACACGAGAAAAGGCTTTTAAAGGGACCGATCATCACGAAAGCTCGTAAGATATTTTCCAGTCATAAATAGCGGAATTTTCCAACGATTTTATGCTACCTTTTTTGTCGTGTAGTTACATAAAATGAAGGTTTTTGTGATGCCAAAATTGTTGCTACTGGAATAAAAATACGCTATTATTTTTAATTAAGTCGTTAAAAAATGACCGTGTTTTTACCAAACACACATAATAAAGTCTTACTCACCAAACTTACCATTTAATATTGAAATGACGTTTGTAATGTCTGGCTGAAATATTGGGACATGAATATTTAACGAAACAACAGATTTAAAAATACATTTCTATGACCCATGAATGCATGGTTAATAAATATATAAAATTAAGTTGGCATTATGGATACACAAATGTTTAGAGTATTTGTACTCCGACATAAGAAATTTTTATGTTTCCACACAAAACATTAAAAGAATGAATAATGAGGAAATATTTAAATACTTTTTGCGACAAACAAGCAAACATCTCTGTGTACAACATGTTCTAAAGCAACGAACGATCGTACAACAAGCCTTCATCAGTGGACAATGTTTTAGGAGCAACAGTGGCAAACATTCAAACAAACAAATAACAAAAACAAACAAATTATGTTTTATGAATTTTTTATTATAATTTTGTTTTCAGTATCGCTTCTAGCAAATAATTTCAATACACAAAAATTAATGGGGAAGCGGTCCGTATATTTTGGCAAAATTTACAAGATTCATGCAGAAGATTAGATATGAATTCAATGGAAACTTTTTTTTAATAATTTAAAAAAAATATACTTTACCGAATTAGAATGATATATTCGATTGCAACAGTGTTGTTATTTCTCCACCTTGAAAAATGAAATAATTTTTACTAAAAAATCAGCGTTTAAAAACTGCAGTCAAAGTGGAAAAACTGATATTCTTCCACTTCTTCATTTGTCATTAGCGAAAAAAAATGTTGCTTTTACTTCTAATTCATTAAATGAAAACAGTCGTTGTCAAACCAACTAAGAAAGCGAAAAGTTGCACACAAATTTTCATTTTTGTTCGACAGTTTTTGGTTTCTACTGCAGTTTGTTAAACTCTGTAAAAAAAAAATTTAAACAAGATTTTTATACCCTCCACCACAATAAAGAATATATATTTTAGCTCATTGAATAATTCTAAGTAGATTTAGGAATGTCTGTCTGTCTGTCCCGCTCACGTTCAAACAACTCAAAAGAAATGAACAAATTTGGTGTCAAATTGCTCGTTGTAAGAGCTTTGAATCAAAATGTGGTACCACTACCTTAAAAAATTGATCTGGCCTAAGCAACCAGTGAAATGCGCATAGGAATAGCTTATCGCATCAACAATAAATTTCAAGTGTTTTTATCAATGATAAAAACTGGGAATTTAGCACGAATAACAAAATCTTTTGAAATTTAAATTTTGTATTCCCAAAAATTTTAATTACTTTTTGATAATAAGCAGGCAGGTGCACGGCCTAAAAACACTTAATTGACAACGTCTTTTATAAGTTGTTGTTGTTTCTTATTTTGTTTTTCTTAACCTACTTACAACTACAATTAATGTTGAGAGAATTTCAACTAATTGTAGCGGGGAATGTAAGATGAGATGAACGCACTGTTTATTGTTGATGTTGTTTTGTTTAAACTTTGATATTATTAGAAGTAGAACTGTTGCTATAAGTCTTATACGTTTAACATTTTTATTCGGTTTAATATCTTTTGTTTTTCTAAAATCTTTATGGATAAAGTTTCCTGATGATCTGGCCTAAGCAACCAGTGAAATGCGCATAGGAATAGCTTATCCCATCAACAATAAATTTCAAGTGTTTTTATCAATAATAAAAACTGGGAATTTAGCACGAATAACAAAATCTTTTGAAATTTAAAATTGATAAATTTGTTACAAAAACTAAAATAAATGGTGGAACAATTCTCGGAGTAATATGAGATTTTGCAAAAGTTCGTTGTATTCAACTAGAAATGACACTATGAAATTTCGTGAAGATCCGTCCATAATTTACCCTTGGCCCAATATAAATCTTAATCTTGGAAAACAGTTTAGTATGTACCTATGCCTCATGAGATCAGAATAAAATAGAATGCTTCATAGTTGTATAGGACTAGAAATTGCAATAATAATTTTCGTGATGATCGGTCTATAATTTACTATAAAAAATAAATTAATTAATTACGCTTAAAACCCTACCAGATATATTTATTGAGTTAAAATTTCTTCTTCATATGGCCAGAAAAATGTTATGAATTTTGTGATATACGGTAAATAATTTACCTTACAGTGCAGCCACACGATCAAGATTTTCTTGATAGTCTTTTACATATACTGATTGTCAAAATATGCAAAAGTTGGCAGCTATGACGTAGGCTGCACGCAAGTTGACAGCAATTTACTTTTTCAAGATGTCGTCGCCGAGAAAACAACTCAAAATGTTTGCCTCACTTAAAGTTTTTTTATGGCTTCTGTACAGCTCTATGAATCGCAGAACATCATTTTGCTTATTAATTGTATTAATAAACATATTTCACTATTTTTTTAGTTAAAATTTTAAAATTCCCGCAACAATTTGTAAAAAAAAGAACTTCAGCTTTTGCCGGCAAAATATTTGTGAAATAAAAACAAAAACAACTTTAAAAGAACATTTTAATCTACATGATTGCCAAATTTCATTATGATATCCTTATTAGTGTCAAATTTATAGAATGTCAAACCTTTAAATTATTATTTATTTACTCATATTGAAACTCTTTAAATAATTTACACTATAGAAATAATAATTTTAATGTTTGACATTCCATGAATCAGACATAGATAGAAACATCACAATTTAATTTTGAAGGTATGTAGACCGAAGAGACCTTAAAACAGTGAACTAAAAAGCATACCCATTTTTTATTTAGAAATACCCAAAAATCGCAATCCAGGAGAAACTCTTTTAAAAAATTACCAAACTGCCACTATTTAACACTCGATATTGATCAGAATTTTCCAGAAAATCGTGGAAATATAAGAAAATATTACTGTTTCTAGATCATAAAAACCGGTGCGTGGAGTTATTAGAATTTTTTTTTAGTTTGAAAAATTTGATGTGAGAAAAACAAATGTCTAATTGACAAAAATGGATCCTGCAAGCATACTTATAACGTTTTCCTTTGAAACATATAAACATTTTTATTTAGTTCTGGAGAAAATATTGTTTTTATCATCGAAAGAACATAGCCATCACTTGGTGAAATAGTAAAAATGAGTATTCATGTGTTTTCATGTGTATTCATGTGTATTCCCTTTATACGCACATACGTTTGCCTCGAATATACCACTGTAATAAAAACTTGAAAAAAATTCATAAGCGTTTCAAAATACAACATACTATTGCTTAAAGTCTGCTTTACTACCCATATTAAAAATGTTCAACCCACTATTGATAACAGTTTGATATTAAACAAAATCGTTTAAAAAAATCAGGCAAAAACATCCGTTTATTCCGAATATCTCAAAAGGCAAACGTTTTTAAAAACTTGAATATCCAAGGCTACCAATTTTAGAGGACCATAAGTCACTCTCACAAACCTCAATGGACCCGTGGTCTTTCAAATCAACTCAAAAGCTACCCAGCCCTGACAGATTCCAGAATTGCATCAGTTGCTAAATTATTTTTAAAATTAAAACGTTCGTAAACCATTGTGTTATATTTCAGAATAATAAAAAGAGGAAAATAAATGTTGCGAGTAATTTCATTAAAATGAAAAAAGTATTCAACCGACAGTTCCAAACAGTTTTAAAAGTATATATGGGGTTAAAGAGGACACTTTCAGCTTTCTGAGGGTACTGAAATCTCTTTTACTCCTTTTGACTCTAACAAGTTCTTTTATTCTGAAATTCAGATTAAATTAAAATATAGAACCTGGGGAAACTTTTAATAATACATTAAGTATAAATGATACAGAGATGTAACGAAACATTTCTAAAAGACCCGTTATTGATTACAGTTTGCGAGAAATCATAATTTAGTTCTGATCAAATTTACAAAAATTTAATATTTTCTAATACAACATAAAATATTTGTTCCCAGCAGCCTGCCGCACCCACAATTGCCAATATTTTGATGCAGTTTTTTGGATACCTTAGATCTTTTATGTTTGCTACCGAATGCCATTAAAATTTTTGGTTTCGGCAATGACAAAAATTTGGACTTTTGGCCGATGAAATTCAATTTTCAGCCACAGTGTGCCGGTCCATCCGTAGGTTGTCCAACAATGAGCTACAATTAGACATACTTTATCCGGCATATCGGCCGGTTTCTCATCAATAGCAGCTGTAATGTTGTTTTGCAGGGCTCGAATTTTGCTTATACAAGAATAAAGAGGCTTTTTATTTATTTTGTTTATTAAACATAAGACCCATGTGCCATAATTGTATGATAATGTCATAATAGTTTGAAGTCTTATGAAAATTTCAGAAGCTTTAGCTAAACAATAAATATAATTTCGGATAGGTCAATAATATGTCCGCCCTAAAAACTCATCTTCTGTCGTATATCACGCAAAATTGTATTAAGACTTACTCCTTGGTCGCACCAAGCAAATATTTGAATTACAGTTGCATACGTTAAATTATTATATCATCCACCTTTGACATAAAGTTCATATAATCTGGGTCATTGAATAATTCTAAGTCGATAAAGTCATGTCCGTCCGTCCATCTTTTGCAATCATGTTAAATTTCATAGGACTTACGAGAAAAATTTTTGTTTGAAATTGTTTTTTTTTGTTCTCATGCACAGTAAATCCTTGAAATGCAGCACAATCGGTCATGTAGGAAAGAGATAAGCAGCCATATATGAAGCAATCTTCCTTAAAAAAAATTATATATTTCTAATACAAAAACTAACATAAATTGATTATGGAATGAAGCGATTGCTTTTACATATTTAAATTTTTCAAAAATTCGTTTTATATGACTTGAAATCATTCTACTTAAGTTAAGTTTACCATATTAAACGCACTCTAGAAAAAAGAAGGGCGTCCCAAGATAAACGCAAGATTTGAATTAAATTAAGACACAGATTTACAGTCGATTTTATTTAAGGTTGCCAACAAATCTTGCGTTAATTTTAAAATACTCTTTATAATTAGTACGCTTAGAACAGTAACGAATAATTACCAAATCTTGTTAAGATCGGACCATAATTTAATATAAGTTCAATTTTGAAACTTCTCCTAAATATAACTTTACTACGCCTAGAACTGAAAATATTATGTTTTTTGTTTTTGATTAGTTCAAATAAAGCTTAATATGACTGAGAGTAAAATCATAAAACTTTGTGATATTCGGTTAAGAATTTACTATAGAATCCATATAAGGCTTACTTTGGAACAGACCTTAATACGACTTTAACACTCAATAAGTTAAATTACAGTGAGTTTAGTTTGTAAATAATAGATTCAAGCCTTGTCCTAAAATATTTTTACATTTAAATCTCCAAACACAAGAGGTGGTATTTCCATAATTTATGTAACGTCGTATATAAAATAAAAAACTCACTGTCGTTTTCATTATTAGTATGTACTCGTAACAAATAAATTTATTTAAAACCAAAATCTTATCACTTACTGCCTCAGAAACAATTTGCATTTGAAAAGCAGTAGAAGATGGAATTTGTCTCTGTCTGGTATTTTAAAAATTTTACTTATTCACTTGCCAAAAATAAAAACAACAATAAAAAGTTGTCTACTCTTCTCTGGCATTATTGAGAAAGAATTTATGAGTTTATCTGTATTGTATATTCATGACTTAGCGCTGATTAGTTCCCATAAAAGTGTAAGCGTTTGATTTTTGCAAATTAACTTTTTTTTGGTATGAACCACAACAAATATTCAAACCTTGTTGGTGTATGATTATGATAATAGCTGTCTGTCTAGATAATTCTGCCAAATGGCTTAAAAAAGTGTGTGAGTATAAAAGTCTTCAAGTCTTACAAAGGACTAAAATTTATACATATAGACACATGTATGTACATACATATGTATATTTGTGCGTAGCTAAATGAAAAAAAAAATATCATCAAGAGACTAACAGCATGTTTTATGATATCTTCATGGTGATTTATTATCATTTGATTTTAAAAAGGCAGACGCCTAAACATAAAATTTATATAAATACACTCACTTAAATAAACGCGCATTGAATCTGCCAAACATTTATGTCTTAGAAGCATCCATCCGAAAAGGGCCCAGGAACAGCCAGATACTATTATCAAAACTTAAATAGGTTTGGAAGTAGACATGTTGTATTTATAGTAGAATTTATTACAAATTACAAACAGTTTTATTATTTTCTTTTTTTTTTCTTTTATTTCTTACTTTTTTTATTCTCCAAGACTTAAATAAAAACATAAATTTATTTTAACTCTCTAAGAACATTTTACTTATTGCTTCATTCTAATAAACATGGCAAATAATGATTTGGAAAAAAAACGTAAGACTTAAGCAACAAACTTCATATTTTGTGCTTTTATTTCCTTTGGTAATAATGTCCCTCTCCATGTGACTTTACTTTCTTCTTCCCTTTTATTGTCACTGCAGCTGTTGCTGTAATTGTTGTTGTTTTTATGTTTAGTTGCTAATGCTTCTCACAATCTTGTCACTTGTATAAATTTTCTTCTAACCATTTCATTTTCATGTCCCAAGGGCCAAGAGCGTGTCCATAAGTTCAACATTCTTGTTGGGTTTTTGTTTAGCTCGTTTATTTAACTTATAGTAGTTTAAATGTTCGAACAGTCAAGAGTAAAAGTGGTAACATTTTTAAAATCTAATTTTAAAAATTTTTTTTTGGAAAATGCTGTATTTGTTATTATCAAATATTCAATTTAATTTACTTAAAATAATATAAAGCAGACAAGCTTCAATTGATTTTCGTATGATGAGTATATATGGCTCGATCTACACATAATTCAGCATTTTTACTTTTTATTTTATTTTTTGGTTTTCTCTCTAGGCTGGTTGTTAGTGAGCTTTTGTCTATCAGTATGAGGGTCGCAAAAATTCGGACATCTTTCTCACACCATAACAATTTAATATAAAAACACTTATTTGTGCATCGTTTCAGGACATTGATATGTATATGTTTAAATATGTTATTATAGATTTTATTCACAAAAAAAACATCCTTGCCTAACCTGCAAAAGTTAGACCTTGGGATAAGATAATTTTACATCCTTAGTTTCACTCAACTATTTGTAAAATTTAATTAGAATTTATTTAAAAAACATATAGAAAAGTAAAGTGGACCAAGCCCGACAATATGAACCCCGCACTGCATAAGAGTATTACAGAAGTTGTAGTCGGATTTCAAATTATTTTTCCCAAGTTTTACAGTTCTCACAATTCTAATTATTAGGAGGGATTTTCTAAGGGCACATTTCACCAGTTCTATTTAAATATCAATTCATATTTAAAATTCGTTTTTCATGTCAATTAAAAATAAAATTATATAAGAAACAAATTAGAGTGCTATATTCGTCTGTGTCGATTCTTTGACACCCTCCACCCACAGTCCGAATTATCCACGAGAGGGCTCTATACGGTATCTATATATTATTAATTTATTTTTATACAAACAGATGTCAGCATTAAAATTGATTGCCGTTTAGACCTATATTGAATAATTGACCGAAAATCACAAAGTTTTATGCTTTTCTTTTTAGAGATTTGAACTAGCTTGAGAAAAATATCATGATTCGTAACAGATTCAGCCAAACTGAAATGATTTTCAGGAGGGGGATTTATATTTGAGCCAGGTAAAGTTATGAACCATTCATCCCAAAATTCTGTAGAGTGATTTATGGCATTAAAAACATAAGTTTAAATAAATTTCAATACAGAAAATAAATTAGTTTTTGCGTTTACAGTGAATTTCTGAAGGGATCTAAGGTAAATTATGGACCGTATATCACAATATTGCATGACAGTATTCCTGGCCATATGAAGCTAATCTGGAACAAATTTTGCCGCCATATATGTACCAGCTACGGTTTAAGGCGCATTTTATTAGTTTCCGAGAGTAGGTATATGTATGTGGCCTTTAGCAAATTATGGACCGATCTTTACGAAATTTAAAAGTGTTATTTCCAGTCATATAAAACAGTGACGTACCAAAGAGTTTCCCAGAAGTAGGGTTTATATTGGGCCAATAGTAAATTATGGACTGATCTTCACGAAATTAACCAGTATAATTTGAAGTCGTAAAAACGAATTTGTGCAAAATCTTATATCATTCCGTGCTTTATTCCACGATTTATATTAGTTTATGTAACAAATTATCTTTTTTTTAGGGTGGTGGTTGCACATTTTTATTCATAGCTCTGATCCTACTGACCCGATTTTGATTGAAATCCCAAATTGCTTAGGATAACAACAAGCAATTTGAGACCAAGTGTGTTCTTTTCTGTTGAGTTTTTCGAAAATAAGCGTGTTTTCAACAGACCTACATATGGATAAACGGACAGTTAGACAGACAGACGAACATGGCTAAGTCGCCTTAATATTACTCAAGGAGCCACAATAGATGTACTTTATTGGGTCTGAGATGAATAATAAAAAAGTTTCACACTGAATGACAAACTTAGTACACACAGAAAAAAATCAATGTAAAATCGTCGAAAACAAGGTTAATTTTACCGTTTTCGGTAGTAATTTTGCTTCATTGTTACTTCATGTTAATTGAACATGATTTTACAATAACTTGCGAACAACATTTTTATCTTTTAAAACAACTATAATTCATGTTAATTTAACATTGCAGTAAAGTTCGAGCAAAATATCATTGATATTGAAATAGCAATCCGTATCACGTTGAATGAAAGTTATTTCAAGTGCAAATAACGTGAATTTCATGTAGAATCAAATTGGTTTGAGTTTGAAATAACAGACAACATATGCATTTATTTAAGAATAATTCAATACACTCACCCCTGTAACACATGTTCCACTTATTTTGTATTCACCTTTGTTAACAGAAGCAGCAGCAGGATGGCCCGATATGGTTTCATCATTCCACGTTGAAAACTTGATGTACCATTTAACTAAATAATTTTAATTAAAAAAATACGGGAATTGTCTTCTTTTTTTTATTTTAAACATGAAAATAAAAAAAAATTTACATACATATGTATGTCAATTTAACAGGATAAACTTTTGATTTCAATATAAAATAGGTTTTTTTAGATTCAATATTGAACAATGTTATTTTTTTTTTTTTTTTTTTTATTTTTTATTTTTTTTTAATTCCCTACGCTAATTTTAACAGTGAATAATAATTACTAAACGTGATTTCTGGTTATTTTAATATTTTTCATTTAAAATTAATATGAAATAATGATAAATTCAAATAAAGGGCATACTTTTGCAGAAATTTACTATGATTCACAATCAACATTTCACCATGTTAATTTAACATTGGTATTTTTTCCTGTGTGTATACCCTCATTGACCATTAGTGGTGGTGGAGGCTATAAAAACTACTGGAGTATTCACAAGGTGTCATAAAGTCATACATATGTCATAAAATAATAATATTAAAAATACGACTGTTGTGAACAACCGCTCATAATTGAGTGTGCTATTTTGAATTTTAATCAGCTGACTTAAAACAAATATAAACAAATAATTATTTACCTAAAAAAAAATATTTTTTAGTTCTTATCCATAAATTAATAAATTAAAAAAGATCTTACCTGACTATTTTCCATTTTTCAGACGAAAATCACTTATAAATTTTATTTTGTTTTGTGTTCTTAGCCGATCTAATTTGTCGCCGCAAGTGATTTCTTGCTCAAATTGCTAGCCGCAGATTTTAGTTTCGAATGTTAGCCGGTTAAAACTATACACCATCAACGGCAACGGCTACAAAAACTAATGCAGCTCGGCTCAGCCGCTCAGCGCAGGTCTCTTTTTATTAATTACGACAGCACGATAAGCAAAGTAAGCAAAGTTCTATTAAGTTAAGACACTTTTTGTTTACTAATCAACAACAATATTTTTAAACCATTGTAAAATGTAACAATATTATGACAATATAACATGATAACACACATTGTGAATACCCCATATATATAAATATGAATTGATATTGAAATAGAATTGGTAAAATAGGCCCTAAGCCATGTGGTAATTAACTAATAACTGTGCGCAAGTTATTTGTCTGAACTTTTATTTTTTATTAGATCTCTATAGGCGAGCTATAATCTATTATGGTTCTGAAAATCGCACGATTTCAAATCGCAAAACGCGAGATTTAACATAGATCTGACATAGTTTCTTAAAAATTTTTTAGTTCCCTTGAGCATACATGCAATTTCAAGTTGCGATTGCAATCTATACAAGAACTATTTTACGATTTGAATCAGAATCGCAAATGTTAAGCCTTTTGCGATTGTCAGAACATGCCTGAATAGCTACAAGTGTTCTGATAAGAGTCTTAAATTCTTATTCGGTATTTGTTCACAATCAGAGCAACAATTTAGTTTTATCCTTTTTTATTTTTATTTTATTAAATTTTGAAAGAAAATTTTAACAAAATGTTCCAACAAATAATAATAAATGCATAATCATGTTGTTGGTAAAATTTGCATACGGTTGTGTGAGGTTGCGAAAAAAAATTGTTGCTCTATTATGAACACCAAGTGAAAATGTTGTTGGGATTGTGAACGAAGCTTTAATCGAAATAATGTGATTTTTAAGTTTAAGGCCTAAATAAAGACTTTGGGAAATTGTAAACGTATTTTCCATAAAATTTATTTTTAAGTAATTTACTTTGCTTTAAGCGAATTTAAATTCTGAACTTATCACAGTAAATTTTGTTGAAAATTTTAAAAAGTTACTTTTTTAAAGAATTAAAGGATTTGAAACCTATTTCGGAAGATCATTTGTACGGTTGCTAAGAAAAATAGACCCCAATTATACCATGTGGGTATAGATGGGTGTAAGTGTTCCTCAGTTGTAGTATTTTTTAAGACTTCTTGTACATATAACTTTATTATCCTTTAAGTATTTACCGCCACTGTTTGATGGCATAACTTAATTTTTTCTGATATTTTTTTCTAATATTAAATGTTTGTAATCTCTTCTTTTTTCATTTTATTTAGCTTTTTTTGTTTGCAAATCATGTTAACCATCTCTGTTTGTAGACTTTTTAATGTAACTTTGCCCTTTGCATGTTTACTTTTTCTATCGTCGTCGTTAGAACCATATTTTTTATTCTAAGGTCCACTTGCTGCATCTTCAAGCATTTTACTGTTTTAGTAGCTTTAGAGCAATTGTTAAGCATTTTAACTTTAAAAAAAATTTCATATTAAACACGATTTTCTAAACGAATAAACGAAAGGCAACGAAATATTGTTGTGTTGTTTAAATAATTAATTTGAATATTTTGCATAAAGTATGAGTACGAGTACATTGACCAAATGGACAAAATAAATGATTATCTTTGCCTATGAATTTTATGCTGAGAATATTAATCTAAAATGTGTTGAGGAAAATTTGTGAATAAATTTGTGAGGGCAGTTTGTTTCAAACACGAAAAAATTATGTGAACAAAGAAAATAAATTTATTTACTGGTTTGTCATATTTTTGGTTGCATGAGATTAATTCATTATTAAGGATTTGAATGCTTTACAGGATTATTTGTAAAATTTCCTGGCTTATGATGTGTACATTGGTTTTTTAATAAAAATTTACAAATTCCAAATGAAATTTATTATTCACCAACATGAAAGAGGCCCATACCAGAAATTAAACAAAAAAAAAAACATTGAACTTTAAAACTCCGCTTTTGATTTAGATCTTACAGTTTATCATTAAAATTGAGTACCAATTTTTTTTTTGGACCAATACACCATGTTTCCGCTTTATTTCCGAATATTCTGATTCCTATTCAATACATAGTGTTTTTCATACAAGATTTCGGGAAAAAAATCCCGGGAAATTTGTGCGGGAATTCCCGGGTATTTTTAATTCAATTCCCTTTGGTTTGGTTTAAAACAACTGCTTCTAATCTGCTCTTAGGAAGAAATTCTATGAAATACAAAAACAATATATTTTTCTATTTAACATAACGAAAAACTACAGTTTCTGACTTAAGACAGTTTTGCCAAACGCCAAAGAGATGTCAATTCATATCCGCTGAGTAAGGCAATGTTTAATGTTGAATGCTTTGAAATTTCGAAAGAAGAACAGTAAAAATGTACAGAATTTTTAATTTGTTTAAAGGCCCAGATTTATTTTATAAAAACGAAAAAAAGTTGTTCCCACTTGCTGCAAAAAATTTAATGAGTTTAATGAAGAGCAGCTACATAAAAATTTTTTCGGATTAAATTCTGTAGGAGATGATGACAAATGTTATTAATAAAGAAAACGCTTATTCCATTCGAAAAAAATAATTTTTTTTTTAAGAAGTTACAAGTTTTGAAGGAAGTGCTAAGAAAACTGAAAGCTTCTAGAGATAAGTTTATGTTCCTATGGCTAAGAGGGCAAACATTCGTATTAAGGAAACGTGTTTTTTGAAATCTTCCTAATAAAATAAATAATTTAACTTTTTTTGTTTTATATAAATGCTGTTGACTTTGAATGAATTCCCCGGTCTATATGTTTAGTTTTATAGGAGAACAATTTAAAAGTTTAAAGGAGGCTTTTGGAAATTTACTCCGAATAATTGAAATCATCAGTTCTCTTAAGTTTTAATTCCAAATGTTATTACACTTTGAAAAAAGATAACCAAAAAGTCATTTTGTTTCAGAGTTGTTTGTGGTTTAAAAAGTCGGCGACACTAATATATATAGGTATGCTTTTTTCTAAGTAATCATTAAATAGCTGTGATCTTTTTGGGTAAAGTTCGTTAAAATGGTAGTAAACAAAAATTTCTCTCACTGAAAGACAAAAATGTACAAAAGTACAAGACAAAATTGTACAAAAGTACGGGAACAAAAAAAAAAAAACAAAATTTCTGTTTCAAAAAAAAATTAATATAAAATATGTAAAAATAAATACATAAACGATACATTACCGTGCATAAAATTAAATTCAAACATTTACTTACATGTTTAAACATTAAAATAAACTTAAAAATATTGTTTATTTTATAAGCAACCAATTATCAACAATAAATTTCGGTTTATCAATAGTTTGAACTCGGAATTTTGCACATTTAAACGAAACCTTGTCAATGATTTTTTGATTAAGATAAACTTTGATTATACACAGGGTTTTAAAAGCTGCAGTCAAAATCAAAAAATTGCTTTTTCTCCCACTATCTGATTTTTCATTGGACGAAAATAAACCGTTGCCTTAACTTCTGATTCATTAAATGAAAACAGTCGTAGTGAAGGCAAAAGCAAAAAACGAAAAGTTGAAAACAATAAAGAACATCGGCACTCGACATGTTCGGAAGTGTTTCGTTTGACAGATTGAAACTTTTAATAAATACCGAAGTTAACGAATGTGGGACGTTGTGTTTTTTCCGCATTTTTTTTTTAATACATGTGTACATAAATACATACGTTTTATTTAATTTCAAAAAATTAAAAAGATTGTTAAGCATTATGTACACATGCAAGTTGAACGTGAAATGCAGCGATACGGCCTTGCCATCTTAGGCTTGAGTGAGATCCGCTGGACAGGCTCTGGAGAATACTCGTCAACTACATCCCAGACTGTTATGATTTATTCCGGGAGGGAAACGGGTAACAGCCACGAATCCGGAGTGATGATGACAACAAATGCACATAAAAGCTTAGTTACCTGGAAACCTGTCTCGGACAGACTTATTCTTGCTCGCTTTGCATCCAGAGTAAGAAATATATCTTTGATACAATGCTATGCTCTCACAGAAAGTGCCACAGACGAGGTTAAAAACACGTTTTACAGCCAGCTTAATAAAACTTATGATGCCATTCCACGGGGTGATATTGTTATCGTTATGGGAGATTTAAATGCCAAGGTTGGTTCTGATAACGAATCACTGAAGCACGTAATGGGCAGGCATGGCCTTGGTACTCGAAACGACAACGGCGAACGCTTCATTGATTTTTGCAATGCTAGAAAACTTGTGATCGGACGCACTCTTTTTGAACACAAAGACTGTCATAAGGTAACTTGGATGTCACACGATTGGTATAGCACCGCAAACCAAATCGACCATTGTGCTATCAGCCATCGCTTTAAGAAATGTCTTCTTGATGTAAGGAGTAAAAGAGGTGCCGACATTGGCCAATCTCGGGACCACTACTTAGTGGTGGCCAAAATTCGCTTACGTACTGCCGCAATTCAACAGAAAAGCCAAAACATCCGGCCTAGGAAGTACGATATCGGGCGCTTAAAAAACATCAATGTCCGAAACAACTTTAGCGCTGAGCTACGCAACGCTATGGTACAAAACAATGATGCACTTCCGTATGCGTCTATCAACTCTAAATGGGACCACGTTAAAAACACCATCAGATCCTGCGCAGATCACACCATAGGCCCAGCTCCCAAAGGAAGACAAGTGTGGATGTCTGAGAATACTTGGGACTTAATTTCCGAACGTAAAGCTTTAAAAGAGAAAATGAATGCTGCCGAGGACTGTGATGAAAAAAGTAGTTTAGAAGCCAAATATCGTAAATATCACAAGACGGTATAGCGAGCAGTGCGACGAGATAAAAGAAAGCACATAGACAGCCTTGCAGAAGAGGCCGAAAATGCAGCAAACTCTGGCGATACGCGAACTGTTTTTGAGATTACGAAAAAACTTCCAGAGCAAAGAATGCGTACCGAACACCCAGTACGTGACATAAGTGGAAACCTGCTCATCACTGACCAGGAACAACTCCAAAGATGGAAAGAACATTTTTCAACGGTATTAAACAACATGATTGATCCTGCAGCTCAACCACCTATTTTCGCAAGTTCTATCACTGCAACAAACCCTAGGATTCGAATCTCGCCCCCAAGCCTTGCGGAAACCATAGCAGCTATAAAACAGCTTCCAAATGGCAAAGCTGCGGGTACCGATGGTATTCCAGCTGAAATATATAAATGCGATCCAAACCTTACGGCTGAACTACTACACCCCCTTATATGTGAATCGTGGGAAATTGAGTCCTTTCCAGACGAATGGAAGGATGGTATAATAGTCAAGATTGCAAAGAAAGGAGACCTGAAGAACTGCAGCAATTGGCGAGGCATATGTGTGTTACCAACCATAGCAAAGATAATTGCAAAAATAATCCTTAATCGCGTTAAAGAGCACCTAGAAAATACCATCAGCTCATGCCAAGCCGGTTTTCGCAGTGGATATTCCTGTGCGGATCATATCAACACCTTACGAATAATCACAGAGCAGTGTGTGGAATTCAACTCCAAGCTCCATCTTCTTTTTATTGATTTTGAAAAAGCTTTCGATAGCATTAACCGGGAGTTCATATGGTTAGCTTTGCAAAGAAGAGGTATACCGGAAAAACTTATATCGCTGATCAAGGAAAGTTATAACCAAGCCAGATGTTTCGTTCTTCACAAGGGGAAGCTATCTGACCCATTTATGGTGCAAAGTGGAGTTCGCCAGGGATGTATATTGTCTCCTTTGTTATTCCTTGTCGTGATAGAAGATGTTCTAAGTTCCATAGAAAATAGCAGCCATGGTATCCAGTGGCAAATCAACAACAAATACCTGAACTACTTGGCATACGCAGATGACATATGCTTACTTTCGTACAGACTTTGTGATCTAAAACAGACAACACTAAATTTGCAAGACAAACTGCGCTGTACAGGTCTTAAAATTAATACCGGAAAAACAAAGGCACTGAGCGTAGGAGTTGACTCTCCAGCAACACTAAATATAGGCGACCAAATTTACGAATACACGTCCAACTTTTGCTACCTGGGTTGTGAGATTGACGAAAATGGAGGTGCCGACTTAGATGTAGAGAGTAGAATAAACAAGGCAAGATCATCCTTTGGCATATTAGCCCCAATATGGCAAAATAACAAAATAAGTCTTCGCACTAAGCTTAGAATCTTCGAAGCAAATGTCAAATCGGTACTTCTCTACGGATGCACAACCTGGAAAGTTACGAATATTATTACCCACCGCCTACAAGCATTTGTCAACCGATGTCTCAGAAGAATTCTTCGCATTTTCTGGCCTCGGACAGTCTCTAATGCCGACCTGTTAGTGCAGTCAAGACAGATTCCGATAGAAATTGAAATACGGAAGCGCAAGAGGCAATGGATTGGTCATACATTACGACGAAACAACGACAACGTCGCCAAGCAGGCACTTCGATGGAACCCATTTCAACAATCTGGCCGGCAACCTGGCAGACCACGTACAACGTGGCGACGTTCCACCGAAACTGAGATGAACAGTCTTGGCCTATCTTGGAACGAGTTAAGATCAACGGCACAAAATCGGGTCCGCTGGCGATCAGCTGTTATTGGCGCCCTATGCTCCAATGGGAGTTAGAGGAACACATATATATATATGTACACATGTTTTATTAAAAAAAAACATCGGAAAAAACACAACGTCCCATCTTCGGTAACTACGGGATTTTTTAAAAGTTTCAGTCTGTCAAACCAAACACTTTCGAACATGTCGACTGCCGATGTTCTTTGTTGTGTACAACTTTTCGTTTTTTGCTTTTGCCTTTACTGCGACTGTTTTCATTTAATGAATCAGAAGTAAAGGCAACAGTTTATTTTTGTCCAATGACAAATGAAGATGTCGAAGTTACAGCACAATTTTATGACTTTTACTATCTCAACTGCAGCTTTTTAAACGCTGATTATACATACAATTTATTTAAAACCAAATTGGCCAAATATAAGATTTTATTTTTTACTAAGAGCAGCTATTCCCATAAGATTTTAAATAAGTGATATCGAAAAGGCTATTTGTGACTTAAACACTAAGAAGGCAACTGGTATTGATAAGATCAGCAATAAAATGCTTTTAGAGCTACCTCGCATAGCAAAGAAAATTATTCTTTTTATTTTTAATGCTATTTTACGCCTTGAATTCTATCCTCAAAAATGGAAGGCTCCCTTAGTTACCATGATACCAAAGCCAGGTAGAGATCATACAAAACTTGAGTCCTGTAGGCCTATCAGCTTAATTATAAATATGTCAAAGCTGTTTGAGAAATTATTAGTTTCAAAATTAACACCAATTTTAAGTGACAATAGATGTATTCCAAACCATCAATTTGGATTTAGAAGAAAACACAGCACAATTGAACAAACTCATTGAATAGTAAATGTCATAAGAAAAGCATTTGAAGAAAAAGATATTGCTCAGCACTCTTCATCGATGTTTCGCAAGCTTTTGATAAAGTCTGGCATGAAGGCTTGTTATATAAATTGAAGCCAAATTTACCAGAAAACACACACAAGCTGTTAGGAAGCTACTTAGTCGGTCGTCAATTTATTATTAAAGAAGGAAATTTCTTAAGTTCACCTCAGCCAATCGGCGCTGGAGTCCCACAAGGCAGCATCCTGGGCCCTCTTTTATACTTAATTTATACTTCGGACATGCCAACAAACAACTACACCCAAACTTCAACATTTGAAGACCTAAATATTACAATCAATAATCAAATAATTCCTCAATATTCGCATGTAACATATCTCGGTGTACATCTGGATCGGCGATTAACGTGGAAATGCCATATAGAGGCAAAATTAACTCAAATGAAACTAAAAGCCATTCAAATTCATTGGCTTATTAGAAGAAATTCTGTCCTTAGTCTCGATTGCAAGCTTCTACTTTTCAACTCTATCTTAAAGCCTATCTGGTGCTACGGTGTTCAACTATGGGGCACTGCCTCGGCCTCTAATATCGAAAAAATTCAATGGCGCCAAAATAAACTTCTTCGCATAATCACAACCGCTCCCTGGTACGTTACAAACTCAAACATTCAAAAGGCTCTCAATGTGCCATTAGTAAAAACTATGATTACAAAATATGCAGTAAAATATTTAAAAAGGCTTGAACAACACCCAAATCCACTAGCTCGAAATATCTTAAATCATGGCGGTCACACTCGCTTAATTAGATGAGCGATAAACTCCTTTATATGTGAACAGAACCCGTGAAGAAGAAAAATGTTTGTCCGGATTAATTTTTGTTAGTTCATATTTAATATATGAATTTCAATAAATAAACAATGAGAAAAAAATGTTACTGAAATCTGTAAAATTTTAACTTTTTATTTGACTAAAAAATTCAAGTCAAATTTTAACTTTTATTTTTGACTGAAAAACATAGCATAAACATAGCCCATTGAAAAGGTCTGCGCAAGAAGCCTGGGGTCTAATCACCGCATACGATATCGAACAAAATTGATCGAAATTATTTATTTTGGTATCATGACTCTCTATATCGAATGCAATTTATTGAATTTAAATAATAGCATTCGATATCGAGTAACTCGACATTACATTTCACGAGTTTTCATTCGATACGTCAGTGTCTATCGTATGCAAAAAAATTCGATAGTATATTCGATTCGATAGTATCTAATGCGGTGATTAGACCCCTGATGATCATTGTTTATGTTCTTTTTAGTTGTCAAAAGTTGTTTACATTTTGCTTACATGTGCATGTATACGTTTGTTTACATTTATGGTATACCACACATACACGTTTTTTCCATTTGCTTTGTATATGTGGTAGTACATTTTTGACAACTAAGCAGACCTGATAGATGGGCCTTGGCTTAAACTTTTAATTTTGACTAAAAAAATATATGTCAAATTTTAACTTTTACTTTATACTCAAAAAATTATCGATTGAAAAAATAACAATTATTTGTGGATTTTTTTGAAAAAACTAAAATAAATAAAAGTATTTTAAGGGTTTTATACCTTGGCGAATAGCCCTCATAATGCTATACTCAACGTATAGCCAAATGCTTTCTGGCTGACTTTGTGAGCTGGAATTTTAATAATAACTGTTATTTTCGATCCCAGATAAGGAGTTCTCAAGAAGTTTCAGCTATGTGGATCATCTCTTTCTATAAATTAAGTTAATTGAAAATGCCAAAGATACCCGCGAACCTTGCCATTCACTCTTCTTAATTACTGGTGGACAACCATTCAAAATTCAATTTTTGATTACCTGTGGTGTGGACTTCATTATTTGCGCAGTTATTGGAGCGCCTTTCTTTTCGTGGCATATAACAAACGCATATATTTAAATATATCTCGCACCCAAATCCAAAACAATGTAAAACAAGATATATGTACCTAAAACGTTCTAAGAGTTTCTGTACCAATATACCGATACGAATATAATACAAATACTGATACCGAAATAGCAGATAGTTTAATACCGGTACAAACGCCGTAATAACAAATACTTTAATACCGATAGCGAATTTCGGTTTGCCAACCTTGTAAATACTGTGGTGTAATGTATCATAAGGCCAAGCTTGAGCAAGAAACAGCTTTTGTGCAGATACTTTTGTTTTCTACAGCACAAAATCATGTTAAACTGGACTCGAAGGCAATATAAAGTGTTGTTAGGGTTACAATAATCTAAAATACGCTTATAATAATTCAAAAGTCATTTGATTTTAATCTTTAGACTTTTGACTTAAACTACAAATATTTCAGTACTGAATCTAATTTTATGCTCTTATTGGTTTATCTTAAGTTAAGCGATTTCTTTGAGCAGCATAAAAATGCAAAAACAAAATACATCTTATAATAATTACGATTAACATTTTTACACATTTACAATTTAAAAAAAAACCGATTATAAATGAAAAAAAAAATTCTCATAAATTGTCTATCTAACTTTTGGCCCCAATCAAAACACGTGGACTGAGCTTAAACATCGTTAGGTAACTTTCCGTTTCTAATCTTTAAAAAAATTGTAAATTTCACTTTTAAATGAGAAAAGCGAAACACTTCCAACCATCACCTTAAGCCCTCAAATAATCAGTGAACATTGCGCCCATCCAATGCGGTTTATAATCCGTTGGCAAACATATCGCCATGTATGTTGAAGTAAAATATTTTTAAAGTTTTCTAAGAAGGAAAGTGGAAAAAATAAAAAATAAATGTAAAGCAATTTGATTTTTATTAAAAAACATCTAAGCGGTTGGCTAGAGAAATAATGCAAAGCAATAAATTGAACAAATAAATGGATGGTGTTGTAGGTTTAAGACGAATTTTTTAAAAGCTACTTTAACAATTTTTGGTTATTTTTTAATGAATCCCGATTTTGTAAAGTAACCTTATATCTGGGTGATCAAGTTAATCTCTCTTTTGTCACAAATTCCAGCGCATTCTATTTTTGCAAATGATCGATAACTAAAGTTAATAGTTCTAAAGATTTTTTTAAATGATATTTTCCGATTAATTGAAATTGTTGTGATGAATTAACTTAATGAAATTTATTTTTCCACATAGCTAACTTTTAAGATAATTGTTGTCATTTTTGTATTAACAACAAAACAAGATGTGATTGTTATCACTAGAAGGGATTTACAGCTCAGTTCAACGATATGTACTAGGGATGTAAAGATACGCCTTTTTTGCTGATACGATACAGATACTCAAAAAGAAATGGCGGCCATTCCTTTAAAACAAGTAAAAGTGCTACATTAGGCTATACCGAATTTCATATACCATTCACCTTGTTGTGTATTTATAACTACATACATAGTTGTACATAGCTTGAAAATTTTGGCTCGGATTTATAGGAAAAATTAGTGGTAGTCGTGGTTTTTTGCTCATATCTCAGCCACTTGACCGATCAGGCTAGATTTCAATACCAAATAGTTCCGGACTATACGTGACACAAATATATAGCAATATGTAGTCCCCATCATATCTAGGCACTTCGTTAAACCAATTTCAACGGACAGACGGACATCGTTAACTCTACTTCGCTACTCATAAGGACTCAGAATAAATATACTAAGATCAATATTGTAGAAAATGTTCCACATACCCTTTTACTTTCAGTGAAGATAAAAATATCGTTTTCACAGAAAAAATTATTAGTAGTTTCTTATCAATTAAAAAAATTATTTAAAAAGTATTTAAACTCAATCAATGTAATAATTAAATCAATTATTTTTTTTTTGTTGAACGAAAATTAAAAATATAATTTTAATTTAATTAACATTTTTGTTCTTCTATATATATAAAAATGAAAAATGTTTGTATGTTTGTGTGTTTGTGTGTTTGTTTGTTGGCTTATAGACTCCGAAACTACTGAACCGATTTTCTTGAAATTTTTACAGTAACATCACGTGAGCCCTAAAAATAAAATAGGCTACTTATTTTTTCGATAGGGGCAGGGGAATTGGTACCCCCCATAGAATGCCAATATTTATTATCGCATATCTTAAGAGCCGCTGGCGGCATTTTGCTGAACTTTTTGTAGTAGGATCTTCTGAGCCCCGAAATTGAAATAAAATAGCAGCGGGGGTATTTGAATCCCCCATAGGACGCCAATGTTTAACATCGCATATCTTAAGAACTGTTATAGTGAGAATGTTCAAACTTTCTAGAAGTCACTCTTATGGTATACTACACTTATGAAAATAAAAATAAAGCGGGTAGGCGCAGGGGGGGAAATACCTCCCATAGGATGCATATATTAAATATCGCTTAACTGAAGAACTATTAAAGGGGGAGTCTTCAAACGTGGTTAAAGCTACTACTATGGCAAACTAAATTTCAGTATAAAAATGGGCGGGGTAAACAGGGGAGGAGCAGTACCCCTCATAGATAGAAATATAAATAAGAGCCACTGCACGCATTTTGTTGAACTTTTGGTAGTAGGATCTTCTGAGCCCCGAAATTGAAACAAAGTAGCAGCGGGGGAAGTGGTTTTCCCCATAGGACGCCAATGTTTACCATCGCATATCTTAAGAACTGTAATAGTGAGAATGTTCAAACTTTCTAGAAGTCACTCTTATGGTATACTTCACTTTTGAAAATAAAAATAAAGCGGGTAGGTGCAGGGGGGGAAATACCTCCCATAGGATGCATACATTAAATATCGCTCAACTGAAGAACTATTAAAGGGAGAGTCTTCAAACGTGGTTAAAGCCACTATTATAGTAAACTATAAATTTCAATATAAAAATGTGCGGGGTAGACAGGGGAGCAGAAGTACCCCTCATAGAAGACATATAAATAAGAGCAACTGCACGTAGGATCTTCTCAGCCCCAAAATTGGAATAAAATAGCAGCGGAGGAAGTGATGCCCATCATAGGACGCCAATGTTTAATATCGCATATCTTAAGAACTGTAATAGTGAGAATGTTCAAACTTTCTAGAAGTCACTCTTATGGTATACTACACTTTTGAAAATAAAAATAAAGCGGATAGGCGCAGGGGGGAAATACCTCCCATAGGATGCATACATTAAATATCGCTCAACTGAAGAACTATTAAAGGGAGAGTCTTCAAACGTAGCTAAAGCTACTATTATGGTAAACTATAAATTTCAATATAGAAATGGGCGGGGTAGCCAGAGGAGGAGCAGTACCCCTCATAGATAGAAATATTAATAAGAGCCGCTGCAAGCAATTTGTTGAACTTTTGGTAGTAGGATTATCTGAGCCCCAAAGTTGAAATAAAATAGCAGCGGGGGAAGTGTTACCCACCATAGGACGCCAATGTTTAATATCGGATATCTTAAAAACTGTTATAGTGAGAAAGTTCAAACTTTGTAGAAGTCACTCTTATGGTATACTTCACTTTGAAAATAAAAATAAAGCGGGTAGGCGCAAAGTGGTTAAAGCAGTGTAGCGAAGCGCACCGGGTTAAGCTAGTTTGAAATAAATTTTGATTTAAAATAATAATCAAATAACAAAAAATTATTTCGTTTAAAATAAAAAAATGTAAACTTGTGAAATTGTTGTTGGAAATTGTCAAAATTAATCAACATATTGTTTGAAATGGCAAAGTTTTTTGATTATTTTTTTTATTTAAAATTAAAAATATCGTTTATTGAAAAAAAAAAATATTCAAAATATTAAATTTTTACAATTTTTGGTAATCAATATAATCATTTTGGTAATAGATGCAATATCAACAAATCGGTTGCTTGATTCTATGAATTTGGTATCAAATTTTAAATTTTTTCTGTGTTTGGATGAGACGGAACTCATTTGGAAACTTAAGCTTTTCTGCAGCAAGTTCTTCAAGTTTGGATATAACATTTAATCGTGCAAGCAAACAAGTGGACCTACATCTCTAGAAATATTAGGAGCGCTTATAATTTGTTTACAAACGCTCCAAAAGCTAATTTTTGTAGAATGCAGAGTCATGGTAAGTTGCTCAATAAGACTTATTTCGATTAAATTGTCAAAATTCGACTGTCTTTGATATATATTGATGATCAAGAATTGTACATAAGCAATATTTTTCATTATTCTCCAATCCCTCAAATATTTCATTCATGTTAAGTTTGTATAAATGTTTGGGACTCTGAACTATTCCCATCTCCGTTGAATAATTTATTATATTTTCCAATAATGTTCGATGACTGTTAAGCAGAGGAATAGGGTCGAAAAATTAAGCAGTCGCTTTGCTTATGGATTTTGTAGCCTCTTCGAAGTAACACAAAATTTTTAGCAAAAAGGATTTTTATTCTAGAGTTTGCTTAAAACCGTTAAAATGTAAAACCGCGGTTTCGGTTTTAAAATGATTAAAACCGGTCGGTTTCGGTTCGGTTTTCGGTTTCGAAAATATCCAAGTAAAACTACATCCAAATATATTTTCTTTTGTTATATGTAATGAATTTTTTTATTTGTTTCAATTAAGGTACTTTTATTAAAAAAGAAACATTTGTTCTTCTTAGTACTTATTTTAAAAATAAAGAATTTTGAAATAACTTGCCATTGTTCCAGGCTGTTATGTTGAAAGTTCTTTTATATCGAGCCCTAACCGCGAAAATAGTGTAAGCGCCAAAAAATTTTACAGGAGAGAGCTTTTTTATTTTATTTCATATAAATTTTGTATGAAATTTGTCGCTTACAATTCTTGCTATAAAATCGTAACGGTACCTTATGTGACCATGACATTTTAGGAGATGATGCAAGTGTTGCCAATAAAGTAATTTATTAAAAAAAACGAAAACTGAAATTTATGTCGCTTACACTATTTTCGCGGTTAGGGCTCGATATGAACTACGAGTATTATGAATAATTTCCATTTTTTTTAGCAGTTTTTTGGTCGGTTTTCGATGTTTAGGCATTAAAACCGCGGTTTCGATTTCGGTTAAAACCGAACAGATATCCCTATTTAATATTCACAAACATTAAAAAAACTAAGCAGAAAATTCTAAAAATGTACAAATGCATACAAGATTTCATTAAGTCAGTTGATAGTGCGCTAAGTATCAGTTTGACGGTTGCGGGTTCAATTTCTGTAGGAGACTCTGTTCTCTTTCATTGCAACGGGCTAGAGATCTAAGTTACTATTGCTTGGTAAATTTAGTTCGAATATAATTTGTAATTATATTTAAAACTTTTTATGAAATTTATTTTGCTTAAAATATTTTAGGAAAAAGATCCTAAAAGGAAGCTACAATATTTAACAGTGGACCTGTGTTTACGAAATTTAAGAGAACAACTTGTGTTTGTTTACATCTGTCTTTTGTAAGATTTTTTGGAAATTAATCCTATTCTGTAAGATCATTTTTATGAGAGCAGGGTTAAATTTTCACTGATATAAAAGGCCTCAAAGCGCTAATGCATTTTGGCACCGGTACTATCACAAGTGTCTTTGTTTTTGAACCCATGACAATTTTCATCATTGTCATGTCAACCTTACTTGGCTAAAATGTCATCAGGGGCAAAAGTTGTCATCAATGGCATCATAGAAATGAAGAATAGGAGCAAGTTAAATAAAAAAATTCATCAGTGCGATGGCCAAGTAACTTAGGAGAAAGGATTTATTGGGATCAATTTAATGACAGTTTCTGAGTGGGATTGACTTAAGTCAATTGTTAGACACCAGCAGCATGCCTGATATGGTTTTCGTAATCTTTCTGCTTTGAAAATTTTATGTATTTAACTAGATAATTAAAACAAATAGAATATGGGAAATTTTGATTCTTATTTAAATTTTTAAACATGAAAATAATGTTTATTTTTCTTCCTGTAGTGTTGTTGTTGTTTCTACAACGATTTACTCTTTTCTCGCTTTCATTCATTTTACTGTTGATGAAAAATGTGAAGATTAGCAGTCATCAATATGTAAACGAATGTGCATCAATGCGATGCCTCCTATGCAGGTTTTAAAATTGTGTCTAAAAACAAAAAATGGTGAATACAACAATAATACTCTTCCTAAAACAACCTTTATAATCAATTTAGCATTACTTAGTTTTTATCCATATTCATACTTTATCTGTTAATAATACGCAAAATGTGGCATCGAATTGATGTCACCGTAGTCATAGCACAGATGACGCATAAAATGCGGCAACATTTTATGGTCATGATTAATTTTTCTATGAGTTTTCCCTAATTTTGGCCAGTAGTTTAAAAACAGATCTGAATGGGAATCACACATTTTGGCAGACGGAAGGAATACTAAAAGCTCGAGGCTTGTTTATTAACATAGGATTGGAAATTTAAAGGCCGAATAAAGATAATAATATTGGAATACTAAAAGATTATTTCAAAGTTAGAAATTATTTCGATGACCAAAATATAAAAGAAGCATAATATTCAGAGAAACTTTAATGGTGTAGGATATAAATACCTTCGTTTTTGCAGAATAAGTGTAGAAAACTCGAATTATAAACATACTTAGCATCAGAGTAAGAAAATGCGAGTTCATTGAATAAAACAACAATTTAAGTTGTTTAGTTTCTACACGTTATTAATGTTTGAAAGTTAAAGGCAAACGTGTAGAGAAAAAAGTAAAAACATAATTTCTTCATAACAATCTGAAAAAAAAACACTTGATGATGACCCATTGCAGACACCTTAATCCAAACTAAGAAAAAGAAAAGAATTTATGCGAAAGTGTTCGAACGAACGCTTACACTTGTCAAGTGTCTGGATAGTGGCTAAAGTACTCGCAACATCACTAACAAATTTTACTCTTTTAAATCCTAAACATTCATCTTATTAAAATTAGTTTAGAGAGAAATAAATAAGTAAAACAAAATACCTTGAAAGTTTATCCCATCATCTAAAGCCCATATTTCACACACACCATAGCAAGTCCAAGTAACCATACATGGAGTATGATGATCATTTTTAGACATACTTCTGCTATACATGATACATTGATGGGATGTTTGTATGGATGGATAAAAGGAACGCTTGAATGCGTAACAGACAAGTTAAATTGCAAACAAATTGTAATTATTATAATTTATGCTAACAAACATGTTAAATTATAATGTTCTTTTTAGTTATTTTTTCCCCTATTCTTTCGTTCCTAAACGCTAACAGTTGGCTCTGGGAGCCCTGGAATTATTTATACGTGTTTATCAAATAGTGGGAATTTTTTTTTCCTGTATTTATTTAAGTTGGCAGTAGGTGTGTTTTATTTGTAGAAAACACACAAGACAGACAGACAGACAAATCATATAAATCATCATGATATGGGATTAATTTGTTCTCATGTTTTACATTTAAGAAAGATTAATTAAGGAAACGATTGAACTGGAATAGATTGAATGCACTTATGTGTACATTTTCAAGTGGCTTATAAGGAATTTAAACTAAATTTTCAAAGAACTTCCTAATTGGATAACTATTTTGTTTAAAAGCTTAAATAGTACGATAGACAAATCTTGTTTTTTATACTCGTAGGTATGAAATTCAAAGAGAAGTATCCTTTAAATTACTTTAATTTGAGGATTTGGATCTAATTTTAGAAAATGTGAAGCAAAAAAAATCGGCAAGTTCTTGGAAATCCGCTGTTGTTCATAAATTTTAGGTTTTGTATTGATGAATTTGCGATTTTTTTTAAAATATCTATTGTTGTATGAATTTTAAAACAATCGATTACGTAACATTTTTTATTTAAAAATAATATTTATCTTCTTTAAGAAGTCTTCTTCTATTTTGCTAGTTTTTAGTATTGAATTAAATTGAAATACATATTAACCCATTTGGCGCTGCTGTACTCGTTTGACTACCGCTTAACTTTTATCAACTATATTAAGATATTAAAAGTTTAAGGAATTTTTAACGTTTTAAGCTAAAAAGGAACGTGCATTTTAATAAAATAAAATTAAAAAATTACTAAAAGAACTTGTTTTTCTTTTGACCTCGAGCTCAAAAGAAAAACAAGTTCTTTTATTAATACATATTAAAGGTCGAA
The DNA here is from genome assembly GCA_949318255.1 of Pollenia labialis. Lineage (NCBI taxonomy): Eukaryota > Metazoa > Arthropoda > Insecta > Diptera > Polleniidae > Pollenia > Pollenia labialis. The sequence goes on along the minus strand of OX439141.1, from coordinate 76,361,960 downwards.
TAAAACACAAAATAAGACTTAAAAAAAAGTACTATATATAAAAATTACGTTCCACAAAATGGACCATAATTTATATAAAATAAATGTTTTGAGATAACCAAAAATATTTCTATTTGTTTAACCTTATTTGTATGGCTTCTTTCCTTTTTTATTTATTTTTTAAAAGTGAGCATTCGTATTAATAAAATAAATAAAAAAAAATTGGTCTGCCGTATATTTTTAAAAAGTAATCGTAACAAAATTACAAATGTACTCAACTGAGTACAGCGGCGGAATCCATATACAAATTGTGACATACTGTAGTTATAAAAATTGCACTAAAACTAAATCGTACTTCCATATTCGATGAGTTTTAAACGTTTAAACGCTTGGATAACCCATTGCCAAAAAGGAAAAGAAGCTGTAGTAAACTACAACGTAACACAAGTATTTACAAAGGTCCTCTTCTACCACTAGCACAAACATGTCAAGAAGTTTTTTTTAGTAATTTGAATCTATTACTTGCGTATACAATAAGAGAAGATATTTTACAAAGAACTGATTTGTTTTATCAGTAATACTGTATATGCTTAGCAAAACAATTGACATAACTTCCAACGTGGCGCTATGCGTTTAACGGGTTGGCGGTTAATGGGTTAATAAGACTTTAGCATAAATTTAAACTTCGAACTTGAGCCCATTTTTATTTTTTAAAGCGCTTAATTTTTTGCGTCAACACTTTTCTTGGATTTTTTTTTACATTAATCTCAAAAGATAATCAATATAATTGCTAGTATTGCGGTTATTTTATTAAACTGTTAATGGGTTTTAATCCAAATTTAAATATTTTTAATCATGACAAATTTTCACGGGCAGGTTGCCCTGACATGTTTTGATTGTTACCACACAATCCCTTCATAGGGGTTGGCAGTCAATAGTCAAACATAAATCTTTAAACCAAATGGTATATTAATTTTGGAAGATCGAAATTTATTTCTTGAATGATTATCTTTTTTCATTGATTTACATGTTCTACCTTACTTCTGTTTTTCGTCCTTTTTGTCAAGAATTCTTCTTGAAGTCCAAAGTAGTTACATTTTTCTGTATTTTCCTGAAAATCAATAAGACCATATTTACATTATGCAATTAACGCCGCAACTCTTGCATGCAACATTTTGTTTGTTGCAAGAGGTGTAGTGTAGAAAATGGGGTTGAAAAAGTTGCACAACGACGCATGGTTAAAACGTTGTAACGTTGTCTGGTAAATATATGGGATTGACAACAGATAATTACTTAGATGGCATTACAACCTGGTTTTGTTCTCGGCCTGTTAAAAAAAGGTTCTTCAAGTGCTACGATCTTTCGTGCATTGTCTTCAGTTCTATTCACTAAGGAATTGTAGATCTTCTTCAACGAGGATGGATAGTGACAATAATTGAAAATGTTCTAAGTTTTGTTTTCATGCATAGATAACATATAAAAATTGCATATTTTCTGTGTAAGAATAGCTGTAATATGAATCGGAATGTTTATTTTCATGCAAAATAAAGAATCATAAAAAAAGTCATAAATGTTTTTCAAAAGAATTTTGTGGATATCTCTGGCAAATTTTTAAAATTCATACCTTTACTTAACTGTGAATAAAAGCGAAACGCGTTTATCGATTTACATGATTTGTATTTCATTTTGTTCATAGGTTATGCGAATTTACGTGAAAGTAATAGCACTTGACACTTTTTTACCGTTTTGGATTTTTTATGAATTAAAAATAAAAAATTTAAATTTTTGGGGCAAAAAATATTTTTTTTCTTCATACATTTATTTATAACTGCGAAACTGTTGCTTATGTAGCGAAACGTTGTATGAACAAGGAATTGTAATTCTTAATTTTTTTCAATTAGTTTCAGCTTATTCGGTCTAGTGGTTCTCGAGTTATGACAAAAAAAAGAGCCTAAAACGTGACAAATTCCCCTATACAATACTTACTAACTTTAAATTAATTTTTATTATTATTTGATGTTCTTCTTTTTGGGTCTACTTTCATAACCAATTATCAGAATTGAGTCCCGAATCATTCACCTGAAAAATGTTGTACTGTATATAATTATATAAATTTCCCTCCATTTAAATTTTAATCGTTTTATTTCGGCTTAAACTGTTACGAATCATCAAATTTTTCTCAAGTTCAAATCTCTAGAAATAAAAGCATAAAACTTTCTGATTGCCGGTCAATATTTTAATTTAGGTCTAAGCCGCAATCAATTTTAAGGCTGACGTCAGTTTTGATAAAGATTAATTAATAATATAAATGTACATATCATATTGATCCCATTCCTGAATAATTCGAACTGACGGTGAAGGGTATCGCAGATTCAACACAGTCGAATAAAGCATCCTTACTAGTTTTTTTTCCAATTTATTATAAAAACATTTTGTTTCGCAAAATCCTAAAGTTGTAATAGACGAATTCTCTGCATACTTGGGCCAAATTAGATGGATCTTGGAGAGTGCGTACGTCACATGTTCCTACTCGTGTATTTTGTTATTGGCTGCAGGTCGTCATCGTAGGGATCCGTTGATTGTTTTCGATATTGTTTGTGGTTTTAATAATAAAATTGTTTAAGCCAAAGCGACTTATAAGGCCACCTTGTCCGATCCTAGTATATGGACTGCAAACAGCCTCTAGGCAGGATAACCGTAAAACGGCAAAAGTACAGCTGAGATTCTTAGATGTTTCTTGTCACATAGTTGCGTTTCAGCACTCGTTTCAGTCTCTTATTCGTTGTCCGCGTTTTCACTTTCACAGTCAGACTGATTGATGCCAAAGCTACATTACCAGGCGGTGTGGACCGAAAGTAGTGAGATGCGCATGAAATACGGAACAAAGAAATCTCTTCTTGTGACCCCCAAGTGATTATGTTTTTTTGTTTCAGTTGTATAATTCACAAACAATTTTAATTTCTGTACTACAACGGAGTGTAAAATTTGTTTTGTTTACATTCGTTTCTTTATGCTATGTTCACACTTGGGTTTTTAAGAGCGTTAAAGGAAAATGTTGATTAAGTTAATCATAACCGTTCACATTACATTTGAGATGATTAAGAAAAAAACCCAAAAAATAAATTTTTATTTCTTTTAAGTATTAAAAATGGATAAAAATACCGGTTGTACACGTTCATGTTGGCCGATTCTGCATTATACTCAATTGGTGAGGTATGTTCAGAGGATTATATGAGATTAAGTTGTAATAATTTCAATTTTAAGTGATCAACAAATCACTTCAATTTATGGGTAATCATCTCGATTTTGATGTGATGAGAGCTCGAGTTGCTTATGCTATGTTCGCACGGCAAATTGAATTACTTTTTCGCTTTTTGAATTACGAATACGAATTACGCTGTTCTCACGGCATCTTCTTAATTCAGCAGCTCTTCTTCTTACAGTTATGAATTTTTTTTTTCTTTGAAAATTAATACAAAAAAGTATAAAATGTCTCGTTTTTTTATAAATTCCTATATTGTTTCTTTTTTTGTTGTTTTAAATTTCACAAAAAACTAATTTTTTACAATTAAATGCAATGCAAATTGATAATGATGACAACAGTCCGGGGAAAAAACGAATTTTCTCTGTAATGCGTTGTACGATTCAGCTGCCAATCGACCAAAAAAGGACGGGCTCTTGAGAAAAAACGTGTATTATGAGCAAACGTACGGGTTTCGGGAACCAGATCCCTAATTTCGTCAGAACACATACAGTTGTAGTAACGATAAAACAGGCAAATACAACCTACATTGCGACGGGGTTTGGCATTAATCGGCTAATCGCTCGATTAATTAACCAATTTTTTTTTAATTGGATAATAATCGGTTAATTTTGAGTTATTGATATTGTTTTGTCATATAACTTATTTCTAGTAAAAGAAAGAGGAATGAAGCGCTTTGTACAATGATCCGCGATGAAAAAAAACAATAACCTTTATTTCTTTACATCTGTTCGTTACATATTCAAAAGTTAAAAATAAAAAAGTATTTTTTATCCTGAAGTATGAAAATCAGACAGAAATAATAAATTTTCATTACGAAAAGCAATTGCGTGTACGAAATTTTTTGTGAGTCCGTCTTTAACCAACACAAATAAGCTTGATGGCTTGCCGACGGAAGAACATGTCAAGTATAATTGTCCGTACGTGGTGTGGCCAAATCTAAGGCGTTTAGCCTTGCGACTTATTGATTGCCATTGCAAATGCCACTCTAATGAATTCAATTGGGACGTCTGTGGGAATCATCAGACTTCGTTGCAGCAAAACATTTTCGTCTTGAAATTTACCATTCAAAATGGTAGTATCGACAACGTTTTTCATCATTTTTTTAACGACCAATAGTGTACCATTGCTTAGCCGTGGTGAGTTCAAATTCCGAAGTATATTAACCGAAGAAAAATATTTGTCAAAAAATACATAAACTTTTCAAAAGAATCGGTTAATTAATTACAAATGTATGGGAGGGGATGCTTTTACTCTTTTTGCTTTATTCTACGCCGTAAATGTTAAAATGTATAGCCTTTAGTTCCTTCAAGACTTGAAACAATCATCGGATAATTAACTAATAAGGCATGGGTAGAGGGAGCTTTTACCCTTTTTGCCCTATTTTACGCCATAAATGTTGGAATTTCCAAAAAATTTATATCTTAAAGTTCCTTAAGATGTTAAAGTGTGTGCATGCCAAATTTTAAAAATGCCGGTTGATTAGTTAAGAAGATATGGGTAGGCGGAGCTTCTATTCATCTTGCCCTATATCACGCCCTAAAAAATAAAAACTAAAGGCTATAGTTCCTTCCATATGTAACATTACTTGCCTGCCAAATTTCAAGAAAATCGGTTGATTACACAGTACAAACATGATTTCGGGACTCAATTCTGATAATTGCTTATGAAAGTAGACCCAAAAAGAAGAACTTCTGCGTCATTAGTTTGGTCATGGTACCTCAAGAAATAATCTAAAAATTAATTTGAAGTTAGTTAGTATCGTATAGGGGAATTTGTCACGTTTAAGGAAAGAGCTTCGTCAGGAATAAGTCCTCCACCATGTAGCCACAACCATATTAATTTAATAGAAGCATATAATTATATTGTGCTAGTTTGATTGACAAGCGGGACACCTGTCGTTTTAATCTAATTCGGGTACGCTGGATCCAGTGCTAATAACCATTTTTTCAGGTTAGCTCTTGTTTTCGAGATAAACCGTTATTTCCAAAATAGAAGAGCTTGCACAAATTTAATTCGCGTAACTCAAAAACGATTTAGTTTATTGTTGGAAATACACTTTTTTTAAAAAAAGAAAAAACCTTATAAAAACAGTATTTCTATTCGGGTGGCTTAAGTTCTTATAATAAACCCGTCAATTGGTTTCTTCAGGTTGTTATATTTTGGCCAAAATTAATAAATATTTTTAAATTTTTTTTAGCAGACATAATTGTTATGTTCTAATTTTTTTTTCTTTTTGCACATCAATAAAAGTTTGCTATTGATTTTTTACCAGACACTTTCGGGAATTCACTTTTTACATTCTTAGTCCATCGCTTGGTTGGCTTCAGTTTTTAGCTTTACACTTTTTTTAGTCTTAGGCTTATAATTCCCCTTTGGTTTAGTTTAGATTTAATTGAAGCTACTTCCTGGAAAAAAATGTTGCAGTAGATGAATATTTCTTTAACTATAGTTAGCGATAAATGTTAAGACATCTCTGTGTGATACCAAATTTTTTCTTATTAAATTTAGCAATATAACAAAAATTGCAATCAACTTTTAATCAAAGACTATTTAATTGTTTAAACAAACGAATACACTGACTGTGTCTTATGTAGTAAAAAATTTGATTAAATTTTCGATTTTCATTATATTTGATTCATTTAAACATGTTGGTCTGGCTCCATTAACACAAAAACTTTACCACCCGCTTTTAAAAACAATTTCTTTTTGATTTATATAGTAAATCGAAAATCAATATGGGATCGAAAAAATTACGAATGCCATATAAGCAAAATTTTGCATGTGGTTTTTTAACCATAGCAATTTTTTTATGTTTGTTTTTTTCCGTTAATTTATTTCTTAAGGAGAGCGTATTTTTTTTATTAATTCAGCCCACTTTTTGCCGCAGTTTTTTTTTGTGTCGGTGATGTTGCAATATATTAAATACCGAAACACGCATAACACGCATTTTGTTCCGACCTGTTTTTTTTTGTATTTATTGTAAATACACACGTGAGGTGGAGCTCAAAACTCTGCTACTAACGAAACTATTTGCAACACAAAGATGTTGCACTTAAATGCCGCTGGTATTAAATAACATGCTACTGCCGATGTTGCTGTTATTTTCACTATTTATACTTAAGTTGGTGACCATTTAGTCAAAACATCCAGAGATGAATACATGCAGTATCCCAAAAAAGCAAGAAGCCCTTAGGGGAAAACTCTGTTCAGATATGAGCCGTACAAATGAAGAACTCGTTTCTTTCCAAATTCAAACGAAGGAACGAAATTAATAAACAAAAATGATAAATTAATATCGTTTAACAGAACCCTTAGAATAAATCAAAGTATTTCTTATAATTTTTATGCAGTTTTATAAAGGAATTAATTGTAAGTTTAATATATAAATTATTTTTTACAAAAATTAGTTTTAACTGTTACAGAAATAAAAAATTTTCTGTACAAATATTTAGAAAAAAATAGTGAAAAACAAAGTTTTAAAGTAAAAAATAAAATTGAATAATAAGTTACCTGGATGTAAAAGAACACCTGTTTGGCCAAAATATCAAACTTTGCCCCCCCCCCCCCCCCTGTAACTCAGAAACTTTTTGACCGATCTTGTTATAACTATTATCTTAACTAACCTTGGTGAAAATGTCATCCAAATCGGGTTACCTATCGAATTATTTGTTAGTGAGTGGTTAACAAAATACACATTTAAAATAAAGACAAAATTACCAGCTTAAAGAAATTAAAAAAAAAAAATAAACAAATTGTAGGTACATACATTAAAAAAAATGTTAAGTGTTAAAATGTAAAATATCAATGCTAAAAAAATTTTAATATTTTTTTTTACTGTTGTGAAAGTGGTGCAAAAATATGTGAAATATTGGTGCATCCATTAATGGTCCTAGCTCCCATAAAGGAATGCAAAAAAATTTTAAAAATTAATTGTAAAATATGAAACCATATATTAATGCCATTATTTGGCTATATTTAAAAACATGTTATCGTCAATAAGTGGTGGATTTTTCTTTTAATAAATATAAATAAAACCAAATAATATGGGCAGTTCCAGCGAAAAGTCTAGTTTTTGTAACGTAACGCCAGAAGTAATTTAAATTGTTTTTTAAAAAAATTTTATATGTAAAGTTTACTTTTTTATATTTATGTGAAAAGCGCAACTAGCTCTACATTAAGTAACTAAAGGTATAACGGTTGAACAACGTGGTCTTAAAATACAACCTTATTTGCATTCTGGCGTTACATTAAAAAAAAGTAGACTTTTCGCTGAAAATGCCCATATGTACCTTAAAACGAGCAAAGATTTTTAAATTTGATAGCTTGAAAAATAAATCTATATAAGTCCAAAGTTTGCTTTAAAAGGTTTTATACAAAATGCCTTGCTCAATTCGCAGTCTTATTCAGTTTTGTAATGCAAGTCAAAATTATTTTGCTTATATCTGCAAATCCTTAGCGTTGATTGCTGTAATTTTTTTTCTGAAAGTAGGGCTACTTCATTACTTTGTATATATAAAAACCCTTTTCACAAATTTGACTTTTTCATTTAATTTTTTTACATTTTGTGGTACAAATATCATGACAATTCAAAATGGAAATGCCCATATACCGATGTAGGTTAAATAAATGTGAAAAATATTGATACTTTAAACAATTTTTTTCACATTCTCATCTCTAATTTGATATATAAATTAACGGAATTTTAATATGAAAATAAAGCGAAGCAAAATATAACACAAATCAAAGTGAAATTTCTTTACAGGTGGCGTTAACAGCACGGCTGATCCATTTTTCCTGGGCTTAGCTGCCAAATTCACAAGTGTTTGTTGTTGGAAATACAACAACAAACGCAAGAGCAACAAAAACCAGAAAACAAAATTACATGTTGTTTTTGTAATATTAATTTCAACTGATATTTGAATGACAGAAGTGCCTAATTGAATTTCTTTATTTGCATTTTTAATATAAAAAGGTTGCTCATAAAGCACGTAAAACATTTATGCAAAAAAAATGTTTATTTTTTTCTTAATAATAAACCAATTTTTTTATAAATACTATGTTTAAAATTAAAAAAATAAATATTTGTAATTTTTTACAATTTTTTATTTGTTTATAAACATAAAAAATTATTGAGATTGATGTACCACAAAAAGAGGTGTGCAATGTGCATATAACGTATTACCTCATCCTGCTGAAAATTACATAATTTTAGCGCACTCTGGTTAAGGGTATGGTGCAATCTAATAATTTCTTTGTATTTCTTTAATCAAATTTATGATTTAAATCTATTTTCATATACATACATAGTTTGTTACTTTTCTTAAACAATTCAAAAAATTTTAGAAAACATTGTAAAAATATACCAATTTTAAAATTTTAAATGCATTTTTTGTTGAGTTGCGGCAAAAAAACCGGCACTAATTTTTTCACAGCTCTTTTAAGAACACTATTTGCTAAGAAACATCGAAATAGAAAAATGTATGATTTTATATGATTTTTTTTTAAGTTCAAACAAACTTTTGTAATTTTTGGATTTTTTTGGAAAAAATTTATATTTTTTGAGTGATAAAAACTTACTTTAGTTAATATTTTTAATAAAAATTTTATAATTGCCAAATTTTGAACATACCAAGGAACTCAAAAAACAAAACTTTAAAGTCTTTTTAAAAAAAAATTAATTATTGAGAATTATTTTCTTGAAGCAATTCAATTGATTTTTTGACTGACCTTAGCGACCTCTGGTGGAGTCTAGAAGAGTCACACGAAATCAATTCCAAAAAATGTGTATGAGTTGTGTTGTTATCTATCGTTCCATATATCTTTTATCACATTTTGATAAATTGTTTTTTGATTTTTGTCTATGGAACAAAGCACCGTGCGACGTCCTTTGAGAAATTTATTGCAATATTGTTATAAGCTAAGTTGAGTTTTCGTTGATCGTCACTGTCACAGATCGTAAAAATTTCACAACCGTATAAGTTTCATACCTTTTGGAAATGGTGTTGAATGGACCACAACCGCTAACACAAATCGAAATGGATTACATTGTGGCTAAGATGGGACTATCACAACAAAACTCCGAAATGTTGACATCATTTTTGAAAAGCAGAAAACTGACACAGCAAAATGTCAGCGCAACATTATACCGACAACGCCAAGATGATTTTCAGAAATTTTATTCCGTTTTTCTTTTAATACTGAGAATCATAAAAAAAAGTCATAAATGTTTATCCAAAGAATTTTGTGGATATCTCTAGCAAATTTTTAAAATTCATACCTGTGAATAAAAGCGAAACGCGTTTATCGATTTACATGATTTGTGTTTCATTTTGTTCATAGGTTATGCGACTTTACGTGAAAGTAATAGGACTTGACATTTTTTTTACCGTTTTGGATTTTTTATGAATTAAAAATTAAAAATTAAAAATTTAAATTTTTTGGGCAAAAAATATTTTTTTTTCTTCATACATTCATTTATTTATAACTGCGAAACTGTTGCTTATGTAGCGAAACGTTGTATGAACAGATTAAAGGAATTGTAATTCTTAATTTTTTTTTAAATTTGTTTCAGCTTATTCGGACTAGTGGTTCTCGAGTTATGACAAACAAAAGAGCCTAAAACGTGACAAATTCCCCTATACAATACTTACTAACTTCAAATTAATTTTTAATGATTTTTTGATGTACCATGACCAAACTAATGATGCACAAGTTCTTCTTTTTGGATCTACTTTCATAAAAAATTATCAGAATTGAGTCCCGAAATCATATGTGTCATGTGTGTTGTATTAAGATGAACACGCTGAGATCTGTCCATAAGATACGAATATATTAGATTACAGGCTGTATTCGAGAAATAAAAGAAATGGTTCGTATAACGCGAGTTGTGTAACTTGCAATTTTTCATTCGCTAAAGTTTGCACACGAGACACGCAGACGAATTAACGCGTGTTATGTACTTCTACCTTTATAGTAAACTACACCTTTGAAAATACAAATTACGGTGGTAGGCGAAGGGGGAGTAATATCTCCCATAGTATGGATATATTAAATATCGCCTTACTGAAAAACTATGATAGCTTGAGTTTTCAAACTTGGTTAAAGCCACTATTATGGTAAATTTTAAATTTTAAAATAAAAATGGGCGGGATTGACGGACGAAAATACTAAATGCCGAATATCTGAAGACAAAAGTCTTCAAGCTTTGTAGGACCCACTCTTATGGTGAACTTCACCTTTCAAAATAAAAATTAAGGGGCCAAGTGCAGGGGGAGCAATAAGTTATATATACCCAATAAAACATGTCATAATTTTTCTCTGTAGACTCCAAAGCTACTGAATCTGTTTTCCTGAAATTTTCATAGTAATTTTCTGATTACCCGGCGCAAATGGGTCTCATACAATAACAATTTTGAACAAATAGCTTAGCTTAGATAGTAATACACAAAATCTTTAAAAAGTGGGCATAGCACCTTAATATTTTTATATATCTGCAGAATGGTTACTGTAAAAGAATTTAAATTTGGTACAAGATACGTTGTTATTAATACACAAAATCTGTTTTAAAAAAATTTTACCAATTTTATTTTGATGGATGTAGCCAAACGAACCGGGTTAAGCTAGTAATTTTATAAATGTGACATTCAAAGCGACACAATAGAACTCATTAATTGCCTTAAAAATATTTAGATTTTTAATATTTAAATCGTATGATTTAATTATTTTAAGTTCGTGTTTAACTTTCAACGTATTTGTTATAAAGTGTTTGGTCAAGTTAATACATTAATTTTCGCAGAACTCTTCATCACATGGTTTTGAGTTATTTTAATTTTAGCTTATAGTGTTACATTCAGGCCTAAAGATATTGAAATTTTTTTCATAAATATACATGAATATAATTTTTTTTATTTTTGATTTTACACAAATAAAAAAAAGAAATAAGTTTTATAATTAAAAAGCGCTTTGATACTTAAGAAATATGACATACCAAAGGGCATTTAAATAATATTATGTTACATACATATATAACGCGTAAATGTGTATCTGCCTACAGTTTAATACTTACGAACAAGTAAGAATGTATAGATGGCCAACCACAATCATATGATACTCTATACTATGGAGTTGTTCATTTACAGCAATTTTGTAACTACTTGCGCAAAATTTTGTTATGGCATTGATCTTTATATAAAAGTTTTTTAGCACTTAAATTTATCCAGGTACCAAAATTTGTATGAGATTTTTTAGTTTTTAATGTGATTTATGGTCAATTCCGAATCCACCGTCACACATTTCTTTTCCTGATTACTAGTCACTATTTAAGCTTTTTTTCCTTGATTTTATCTCAATACCGAAATCGTACTCAAATGGGAACTATGGACAAATATGCACCGATTCCTACAAAATTTAGTCAAATGATTAAGGTTGCAAAAAAAAATATATTTGTGCTGAATTAAGTTTTAAAACTTCCATCCTCAAAAGATTAATGGAAAGAAATGCTCTATTTGGGGATAAGTTTTGTATAAACACAAAGTGACAGCAAATTTCATAAAACTTTAATTATTTTTCAAATGCGACCTGCCCTTTTTGCGTAAAAATAACATTGTTGCATAGACAGACAGACAGGCAGACAGGCAGGCAGACAGACAGACAGGCAGGCAGATAGATAGTCAGCCAGCCGACAAGATGAAGAGAAGGACGGACATGCTTCATTCGACTTTAAATGTGATTCTCAGTAGAGCGCTATGCTAAACTGTGAGCCTTGTTCTAATATTTGTATGCATTACAAACTTTATCACAAACGCATAATGTCCAACCAATTTGCGGTGACGTAGGGTGTAAAAAGAAACACAAGAAACATTTAGCTCTTATAAAACCACTAATTAAGTCTAATTTGCGTTATGTATTTTCTAAATTATCCAGCCAAACAGAATAACTTTTACTTTTTATAAATAGAAATATTAACATCAAAATATACAAAACGCTCGACGATAATTTACATTAATTTGCATAAATTTATGCCTTCCCGTTTCTAGTTAAAACTATTTTCGCAAATTTATGACTTTTAAAATTTCTGTTATTTATTTCAGTTTTATTGGCTAAAATTTACATGTGTTTCGTACTCAAAAGTAAAAATTTTATGTTTAGGATTTATTTAAGTTTTATTATCTTAATTAAGGGGAAATCGTTGTCTGAAAGTGATTCATTGCATAAGGGATTATAAAGTTCATCGGTGTTCATCTACAAAAGATCAGCTGAACTGAAGAACTTTTACAATGGCATGTAACAAGCTGACTGTGATCATACAAAGATCATAGTGTTGTAATGTCTAGATTCTTAATATCAGATCACTTGGGGAGAAGTTTTTTTTATTTATAATGGATTGTTCTAAAGAATTTTTAGGGATTTTGTTTTATTCACTGTTGCTTAATTAATTATCATATGATCGGTAAAGTTTTTTCTTTTTCACAATAAATACTTTGGCTGTTTGAATAAATAATAATTAGATCGGTTAAGTTATCAAACCATCACAAAATTACAATTGTTTTTTTGTTTATCATAAAAATATTTTGGTCGGAAAGCAAATATTCTGTAAATAAAACAAAACTACTTTTTTTAAGGTTTGGTTAGCCTGTTTGAAAGAAGAACAAAACTGTTAAATTTCTTTGCCTTCAAATTCATATTTTCGTATTTACTTTTTGTTGACCATTTGGCCAATAGGTTAACTTCATGTGCAAAAAATTATTTGAGTTAATTTAAACGTATTTGTAGCCAAAAAAAGTAATATATATGACTGTGCCGAATCTTAAATACCCTTCACCTAACATAATGCAGAGTCTCAAACTACCCACTTTCTCACACAGATTATCCCACAGAAATAATTAAGTTCAGTAAGCAGCCGAGACACGTGGATGGCTGACTTGGATCTTAATGGCAGTCCTTTTTGTGATACATTGAGCCAGTGACCAAAGTCTAGCCAGTGTTCACGAGATTATTCCCCAGACATCACTGCAGCCTCGTAATATTTCGATTCCATGCAGAAAATTGATCTTAGTCCCACATTACCGGGGCATTGGCAGAGGAAATGAAGCACCGTTTCCTCCTTCTTTTCATGATAACTTCTGCAGCTCAAACGGAAACAAGTAAGAGTGCTTTATTTAGCTAAGCCGACTCTTATATACCCTTCACAATGGTACGATAAGAATTAAAAGTTATATCAATATTGTCCTTAAGTTATAAATAAATCAAGCCCACTTCTCTAATCCCACCCAAATTGTATCGGATGTTGCGTCTTTATAGCCAAGATTCTAGTATCGAAATTGGAAACTTTGACTTTTGCCGTTCTCCAGATATACAGAAATCTATTATTTCTTTGTATATGTTCTGATACGGCAATTTTTGCAATCCCGCTCGTAGGCTTAGAGAGGTTGTGCATTGATAAAAGAGTTATGTGTACCAAATATGGACAATTTTTCTGTAACCGTCCCTTAGATATAAATATATCACTTTTGTGCCACGCCCATTTCTCTAATCTTACACAAAAATTGTCGGTTGTTGTCTATTGATAACACTGTGCAACAACTATTGGTAGAGAAAATTTGGCAAAGAGTTTTGAAAAGAAAGTTCGGGTTCCCGAAATATCGGCCACTAAAGTTTTTGAATTTTTTGAAAAGACGTTTGGCATAATTCAAAAAAATATATACTAAATGTACTTCTGAGCTAAAATACCATTTCAGATTTCTTCAGTAGTAAAGCGTTTTGTATAGCGATTCTTTTATTAGTATATATAAACCCTCTAACTCTCATTTAAAGGGTTAATTTTTGTCCTTTTTTTAACTTCCACACAAAAGTATACTAAAACGGCACTTTGGATGGTTAAAATGTTCCATTCATATTTTCTGCATCAAATTTTACTGGGGGTCGTCTAAGACCAAAAGTTCGTGTAGTTTGCCGCCTTTTCAAGAAATTCAAAAATTTCAATGCCCGAAATTTTGAAAATGCATTTTGCATACATTGCACGAACCTTTGTTCTTAGAAGCCCCCAGTAAAATTTGATTCACTCTGTAATCATGACGCTTGTACTTTATTTAGTTAGAAACTTTGGGTCTTCTCCAAATTTTAGTTCTGACATTCATTAAAAATTTAAAATTTCAAAAAATATTGGATAAAATAGGGCACAATGTTCCCTGTGTGCGTTTTTTACAAACTCATTTTGGAGTAAAAGTCATAAACTCATTAATATTAAAAAAACAATCGCCAAAATATATCAGAGCAATATCAACTTCTGGCAACATTGATTTTTAGTTAGTTTTAATTAGCTGTGGACAAAAAGCAAAGAAGAGTCATTTCTGCTTTGTTTTGATCTCAAAATTTTGTATGGAAAAACACAGGGTATACAAATAGTAGATGATAATGACATTTAAATTATGCTACAACGTTCTTGTATCAAATTTGTCGCTTCGATACATTAAATAAAAAAGATCGATATTCCTTCGATGTCAATGAGTAAAAACACATTAGATTATGTCGTTGTAAGAACGATTTTTTTTAAAACATCTAATTCGTATTCGCTAAATTCAAGGGAATATTTTGCGAATACGAACACATAAAATGAAACAAAAATATTAATTTATAATAATTTTTATTTGAAAAAAGGCCTTTATCTCTAAAATTATAGTCTTTTTTAGTTAAGTAAAAACAAAAAAAAACTAGCATTAACAAGAAAAGGTGCTATAATTGGCTATAACGAATCTTATACACCCTTTACCATGATCCGAAAAGAACAGATAATTATATAAATATCTGTATTTAGATATAAATAAATCTGTCATGCCACGCCCCCATAGTTTTAGAGAGGTTGTGCATTGATGAAAAAAAAACAACTTATACAAAGTAATTTTGGTTTTTTGTAACTTTCGGAGATGGGATTTTATGAAAAAAAAAGTGAGAAGCACTCGTGTTTTTTGCTTGTATCTGAGCCATTTTAGGACCGCTCAGACTGAATTTCAATAGCAAACAAATCCGGAGTATATGTGACATAAATATTAAACAACTTAGTACCCTTCATTTCTGCGGTCTTCGGAAAACCCATTTCAACACACACACGGACATAGTTTAATCAACTTCCCTATTGATAAGAACCCTGAATAAATATACTTTCATCGATATTGTAGAAAATACAGACGGAATCACACACTAATATGTATACTTTTTCCACCTGTGGTGAAGTGTGAAGGTAAAGTCGTAGTTGTTCATAACACGTTATTTATTTGATATGTTTAAGGTATATGGGAAAAATCCTTACAGCTTAATACAAAGAGTATTTAACTTAAGTATAACATTACGTTTCACACATTTCATTAAAGCAACAAAACAGTTTTCTAAATGGGTCTGCCATAGCGTAGTTAGTTCGGAAAGTTTTTATAAATAAGGGATTATAGTACCGTATCGAACGTCGTGGAACGTTAAATGATAAACTACTTAATAAAAAATTGGAGCATATTTTACCATTTATTAAGTTAAGTACAAATATGAGATTTAGCATAACTCTGCGACTTTTCAGTGTTGGCAAACGTATTAGGGATAATCTTGTAGAATATGAGGGGAGATTATCATCCTCGAAATGTATCTCTCAGTCAAAAAAGCCTGAATTGTTTTTGAATAGATTCAACATGATTATTATGAACCATATAATGTGGATCCCATACAATCGAACCGTATTCCATGATAGAAGATGTGTATACAGAAAAAATTATTAGTAGTTTTTTATCAATTAAAAAAATTATTTAAACTTAATTAATGTACTAATTGAATCAATTTTTTTATTTTGTTGAATGAAAATTAAAAGTATGATTTTGATTTAATTACCATTTTAGTTGTTTTGAAATAAATTTTAATTTAAAATAATAATCAAATAACAAAAAATAATTTTCTTTAAAATAAAATTATTTACTGCCTGTTCAACGATTTCGAACGTAGACGTTCGCATAGCATTTATTTATTATTTATGGAATATATTTTTTAAAACTGAGTGTTTTTCTATGCGAACGATAACGTTCGAAATCGTTGAACTGGCAGTTCAACTTGTGAAATTGTTATTGGAAATTTTGATATTTTAATTAGGCTAAAGTTTATCAAATTTAATTTTCATTAAATTATTCTTATGAAGAAAGGAATTTTACAACATGAAATCAATTAAAATTTATTGACAATTTTTCATTCTTAACTTCTGCTGGGCTTGAACCCAGGCGTTTTTACGGACAGGTTACCCTTACATAACACTCACAGCGATCGACGAATGCTGTTTGTCAAAATCAATCAATACATTGTTTGAAACGGCAAAGTTTTTTGATAAAAAAATTATCAATAAATTTTAATAAAAAATTCCAGGTTGTAAAAAAATTCCTTCCTCAGTGAAAAATAATTTAATGAATATTAAATTTGATGAACCCAAGCCATATTAAAGAATATCAATAAAATAAATTTTTTTAATTAAAATTCAAAATATCATTTATTAAACAAAAAAAAAGAAAATATTCAAAATATAAAATTTTGCAAATTTTTAGTAATCAATATAATCATTTTGGTAATAGAAGCATAATCAACAAATGGGTTGATTGATTCTATTAATTTGGTATAAAATTTGTGATTAGAGACAATTTTTAAGTTGTTTAGTGGCGAAAGGGTAATTGAATTCTTTCGCCCAACGTTTAGTAAAAGCCAGAGTACAACGAGCCCTGTTGACAGTCATTGTTATGTGTTGAATAAAATCAAATTTTACATCCAGTAAGATTGCAAGATCCTTAATTGTGTCCACTATCTCGATTTGGTAGTCACCGAGTTTATAGTTTTTTATAATACTACGTTTTCTAGAAAAGCACATATTTTTACATTTTATTAGGTTATGTTTTGCACCACATATTAATTGTATCTAAGTCTCATTGAAGATAAATGTGGTGAAGTTTAAAAATATTTTTACATCGCCTGCGAACATTAGTATATGTGAATGTTTAATAATTTCAGGCAAGTCGTTGATAAAGACGGCCAAGGTGACTGACTACCTTGCGGAACACCGGATTTTACCAATATAGGTTTAGAAGTTGAAACCCTAAATTTTTCGTATTGAATTCTGCTGAGAAGATATGACTTTAGCCAGATTACAAAAATTTTGTCGAAACCCATAATTTAAATTTTTTTCAGAAGAAGGTTGTGATTTACCTTATCAAATGCCTTACTGAAGTCGGAATAAATAACGTCGGTATGTCGTTGTAATCATCTTAATGCTTATTCATCGCGATTTTTATGTGATTAAAACTTAATCACGTTCGAGGTGCTTAAACGAGTTTAAAAACTCAAGTGTGAACATAGTTTATTCGTTCTCGATGAATATTGGGGCAGATATTCGTATCCGTAAATATCAAAAATTAATATTTATTAAATCACTATTAGGGTTTACATAGACAGGCAACTAACCAGCTATTCGGACGGACATTTTTAGATCGATTCTGAAGGGTAGTCTAGACCAAAAATGTTTAAATGTTGCACAGCTCAGTACAAACGCATTATACCCTCTCCATATCTATTATGGTGTCATAAAATATTTGTAATTTAACCACGTACGTTTAATAAACTATTCAAAAGTGCATTGGCTTAAATGAAGGATATATAACTTGGATCATATACGCAGAGAAAAAACATGCTTGTGGTAAACATATGCTAAGAGCAACAAATTATGATAAGATTCATGATTGTAGTTACCATATTATGATTATTATTGAAACCTATTATGACTAAATATACTCGTAATATTACATCATAATATTTTTCCCTTAATCATATTATTATTCTGTAAATCATACTAAGTCAAGAAGTAATTAAATTATTGTCTGTTAATCATAATAAGTTAAGAAGCAATCATATTATTGGCATGTTAATCATAATAAGTTAAGAAGCAATCATATTATTATCATGTTAATGATAATAAGCTAAGAAATTATTCATATTATTGTCATGTTAATCATAATAAGCTAAGAAGTAATAATATTAATTTCATGTTAATCATAATAAATTTAGAAGCAATCATATTATGATGCAGCACCTTTCATAACTGTCATAAAAATATAAAATAAATTAAAATTTTCTTGCATCGATTTTTATTTTGTGGCTTTTTACAATTTTTCTTGATGTAAATCAAATAGCGGAGTTCAATATAAGGCTTTCAAAAGAGAAAATCCAAAATCTGTGGTTTTCATGGGGAACCGCGTTTGTCCATTTTTTCTTATTTTTCTTTTCCGATTTTGAGATGTTGATGCCATATTGCCTAATTTTAATTGCTCTTTACATGTTTCCAAAAACTTTTGAATAAAGATGTATTAATTCCGATTTTTTAACGTGGTGCACAATACCTATCCCATAGTTTAATCTAGAATGGTTTTTCGGCTCTCCTGAAAATTTTGTTTTAAGACATACGCAGTTGCCCAAGAAAACAACAGAAATATCAAAACACTTTTAGAAAATATAACGAAATTTCTATGTATTTTGTTGTTGGATTTTACAAAGAAACTACGATAATTTCCATTTGCACTATTAAATCACTAAACTGAATGAACTCCGCTAATATTTTAATTTTTTTAAATTCTTTAAGCTTATTTTTTTATGGGAATTTATCTTTAAATTGTTTAACCGCTCACATATAAAATTAACGACACAGCTGATACAAAATTATTTTACAAATTTACATAATATTATTAGAGTAAAAATGGTTTGATTGCATCTTAAACATAATATGATAAAGTTATAGAAAGTTATCATGTTATGGCTATTAAATATCAATATATGGTTGTGAGTAATATAATATGTTTTGAAAGTTATCATAATTCAGTTGTTAGAAAAATAATTATTTTTCGTTCAACAATACTCAAATTTATAATTGCGATAAACGTTGATATGTTTACAGTAACTATAATATTGTTGATATTAAAGAAAAGTAACAATTATTTGTGTACGACAACAATATATTGTTATATTAAACATAAAGTTGTTTCCCTAACCATGCCCAACCATATTTTTTCTCTGCGTGTACGGACTCCCTCCTAATCTAAAGTTTTTCATAGTAAATTTTTTTTTATAAATAATTCCCTATTAGAGATAATGCTCTTATATTCCATGATTTTTACAGTACCGCCCAATTATTTCAATTCTTAACTGAATATATTCACATAAAAGTTTGAAATAAGTTAAGGAACATTCTTACTTATGGCCAATTTCACCAATTCTATTTAAATATATATAATATGGGAAATTCACAAGGTGTCATAAAGTCATAAGTCTTAAAATAATAACATGAACAGATACGACTGTTGTGAACAACCCCTCATAATTTAGTGTGCTATATTGAATGTATATCAGCTGATTTGAAACAAATATAAAAAATATATATTTATCTTAAATAAGAATATTTTTTAGCTCGAATCCATGAATTTATAATTAATTTAGATCTTACCTATTTTTAATTTTTCAGACGCAAATCACAAATAAATTTTATTTTGTTTGGTTGTTTACCAAACATCAGAAGTCCGAAGCCGATCGTATTTGACGCCTCAAGTGTTTTGTTGCAAAAATTGCTAGCCGCTGGTTCAATTCGGTTATTAGCTGGATAAAACTATACCATCAATGGCGACGGCTAAAAAAACTAATGCGGCTCGGCTCAGCCTCTAAGCGAAGTTCTTTTCTAATGAATTACGACAGCACAATAAACATAGCAAGCAAAGTTCGATTAATTTAAGACACTTTTTGTTCAAAAAGCAACAACAGTATTTTTAAACCATTATAAATGTAAACGATGGCAGACCTTGTGAATACCCCAATAGTTTTTTATATAATTTTATGTTTATTTCACATGAAAAACAAATTTAAAATATAAATAAATATTTCAATTAATTGGTAAAATCGGCCAAAATCAGACATTCTGATTTAGTCAGAATGTTCTTTATTTTGGGGTTAAAAACTAAAGTGGAAATAATAACAATAAAATTTCTACCAACAATAAAAACTTTATGTCTGTTTAAAAATAAACAAAATTTTCTTGAAGTAAAAACAACAAGATCTTTAAAGATTTGTTTCTTTACGTAAATGCGTACGAAATCTGTAAAATGGAATTGAATATTGATCTGAAAGTAAAACAAACAAATAAAAGAGGAATTAAATAAAAACAAATTAGTCAAAGAAAGAACATAAAAAAGATATAAAATACAAATTCATTTGCGAAGTGATTTTTGGGGGCATGAGTTTGCAAAACAAATTTACGAAAAAAAACTTACAAAAAAAGTAAATACGGTTTTAATGGCTATAAAATTTGTTAACATTTAACGACAGATTTAAAAGTTATAAAAAAATTCAAAAAAATTTAAGTGATTTCCAAAACACTTTACACTGAAGGTAACATTTTTTTTAAAGAAATCTGCAAAAAAGAAAGATAATAAAAACAAAGAAAGTTTAAGAATATTAATTTGAATTTGGAATTATTAAAAAACCGAAATCATGAAGTTATAATTACTGTGAAACTATAAGAAGAGGCGGGTTGAAATAAAATTTCAACATTTCAACTGGGCTTGTGAAAGAGTTCAGTTGTTGGAGACAAAGAAAATATTTATTTTATTTTTAGGCAAAAAGTGAAGTCTTTAAGGTGAAAACATGAAACTATTTATTTTAACTATCGGCTATTTTTGGGCCTTGACGCAGGCAGCTTATGTGTACGAAAAGCCCAGAGATAATTTTGTGATCAACCAAAATACACTAAACGAAAACTACGAACAAATTTTTAACAATATTGGTGCAACGGTCGGTGAAAGTACAGATGCCAATAACGGAACATTCAAAAACAGTAAATGTAGCAACAAATGCTGTAAGTTGGTATTTTATTTCTGTTGCAAAAAAAAAAAAAAGTTTAACTCCTTTTAGAAATTTCAATAGTTTTTAAATTTATATTATTTGCTTTCTTACAGTCTGTGGTACCCCGAATGTAAATCGTATTGTTGGTGGCACACAGGTGCGCCAAAATAAATATCCCTGGACAGCACAGTTAATCAAGGGTCGCTATTATCCACGACTCTTCTGCGGTGGTACTTTGATTAATGATCGTTACGTGTTGACTGCCGCACATTGTGTGCACAATAATCGTGATCAGATAACAATACGCCTTTTACAATTGGACAGATCATCCAGTGATCCTGGTATTACCAGAAAGGTGAGAATAAAATAACGAACAAACAAACCGAAAAAACCTGGCTGTAATCCTTTGTACATTGAACTTAAGAATTGTGGAAAAATTACAATGACAAAAGAGCATACCTGACAGATACGAAATTTCAAGTAGATACGCTAACAAATTCGTTAAGATCACAGCAGTTTTACAGGGAAAATATTACAACAATTAGCTTTTTTTTACTTTGTAAAAAATAGAGTTCCGCCAAACACATTTTACACATTTCTAAAAGATTTGAATAGTTTTAGAAAATGTTTGAATGTTTAGGGCCAAAATTTTTTATTTTTTACCGCCATATAATTTTAACTTTGCAAATAAAACCTCCATACACCAGTGTGCAATGACTTGTTTACAGGAAAAATCAAAAGACTTAGTTAACAAACTTGCCGGAAGTTTATAGTTTGAACAATTTCTCCCATTTATAAAATGCAGTCTGTTTGGCGGCTTGTTAATTCGTGTTCTTACTATTTTGTTCAACAATCTGCAAATAATTTATTAACTCTTCGTTACAACAGACAACACTTCTTACAATGTCTTACAAATGACTATTACAACTAAATATTTTTTAACACAAACTTCTCATTTTAGGTTTCCAAGGTCATCATTCATGCCAGATATAGTCCTACCACTATTGTCAATGATGTTGCGTTATTGAGATTGGAGTATCCTATACAAATTAATGACAAAGTCCGTCCTATTTGTTTGCCCAACAAAAATCACAATTTTGATAACAAAGATGCCATCGTAGCTGGTTGGGGCTTGATTAAGGAGGGTGGTGTAATCTCCAACTATTTGCAAGAGGTCACTGTTCCCATTATTACCAATCAGCAGTGTCGTAATACCAGATATAAGAACAAAATTTATAATGTTATGTTGTGCGCCGGTTTAGTTAAAGAGGGTGGTAAGGATGCTTGTCAGGGAGACAGTGGTGGTCCTTTGATTGTTAATGAAGGTCGTTTTAAATTGGCTGGTAAGTTAAGTTAAAATTTCGATTTAAAAATATTTATAAAAATATGTTTTTTTTGAATTTCTTAAGGCGTTGTTTCATTTGGCTATGGTTGTGCCCAACCTGATGCCCCAGGTGTTTATTCTCGTGTTAGTATGTTTTTGGATTGGATTCATAACAACTCCCTTGATGCTTGCTATTGCAGCAGTTGATTTCTTTATCGTTGATTTCTCTCGTTAATCACACTTTCTAATAATTCTACAAAAAATAAAATAATATAAAAAAACATTAGTCATATTTATATAATTTTTTTCTGAAATATAAAATGTTTTAAATATTTTTTCTAACGCTTTTTTCTTTAAGAATATTTAATAGCTTCCTTCTTACAATTCCGTGTGCATTGTGCTACAGCTTTTTTGATAACAAAATACTTCACTAAAGAATTAATGGGAATAGATTCTTGTTTACCTAAGACTTTCGAATGAACTGGAAAGATTCTCGTTGGTGTTTACTAAAGCCCTGCACAAATGCATTTGTTTCTTGGTCACAGTTCTCCACACCAAGTAATTGTTGTGTCAAACACTGATTTTTTTTTAAATTAGTCCGAATGATACATAATGAAAAACCAAATCAATGTTAAAACAGTAGTTGGTTTCAAACAAATCCGTGTTAAGCAGTAGTTTGATTAAAATAAAACAAATCAACGCAATGTATAATTTGATGTGAAAGAAAACACAAGCACTAAAATAGAAGCTTTTTTATATTTTATTCTTTGTCATTTACTGCTGTATAAAAGCTCTCTTATTGAAGCGCTCGATTATACGCTTTTTTTCTTAAGTGCTTCAAAAAATCGATGCAGGGCTGTCAGATTTGACGATTTATCGTAAATTTGACGATTTTTTTTCCGATATTAGCAAAGTGCCGACTTGCTGATTTTTTTCTAAGAAGTGACGATTTTTTCAGTCTCCAAAGTCTCAATAAAACATTACATTTTCTGACAATTTCGTTTTTTAATCTTGGAAAGATTAGCAGCCGTACCTTAACAAAAGCGGGAGGCAGAACGTTTTCTTTCGCTTAGCTTTTACGCTGATATGCCATACCAGAACAAGAGCGTCAACGTTGTGTCACAAACAATAGTGATAGCTTTTTTGTTTAATGAAACCCACAAATTATAAATAAGAATAGAGATAAAAAAGCTAGAAAGCACCAAACTTCACTATTAAACGAGCTGTCAAAATCGGGTTTTAAAATTCCAAAGCGTTCAGGCCGCTCTATAAAAAAACTAAAAAACTCGTGCCGCTTTTGTTTAGGTACGGCTGTAATATGCAAGTCTTAGGAAAATCTTTGATTATTTTCAGAGTACAAAAACAAAAATTTTACACTTTGTTTATCTCTCGTCAAACCATCATCGAATGAACTTTTAATGACTCTCTGTAGAAATCATATTTTTAACAATTATACGGCGAGCATTTCACGAGTTGTAAGAGAATGTCTACATGAGTCTCATACGATTCTTGACATGAAAGTCTCGTTAGATTATCTTTACCCACGTCGTAAACGATTCTCACAACGATTGAAGAAGCGTCTTTCGCTGTGCAGTTTTTCCCGTGTCAGGAATCTTTTACGATTAAAAAATGCGGTTATCAACGATCATGTGACTTCCAGTAGTTCTTACACGATGTTTTCGTTTGAATATTTTTTTTTATCAAAAAGTAATTTAAATTTTTGGGAATACAAAATTTAAATTTTCAAGAGATTTTGTTATTCGTGCTCAATTCCCAGTTTTTATTATTGATAAAAACACTTGAAATTTATTGTTGATGGGATAAGCTATTCCTATGCGCATTTCACTGGTTGCTTAGGCCAGATCATCAGGAACCTTCATCCATAAAGATTTTAGAAAAACTAAAGATATTAAACCAAATAAAACTGTTAAACGTATAAGAATTATAGCAACAGTTATACTTGTAATAATATCAAAGCAACAATAAACAGTGGGTTTATCTCGTCTTACATTCCCCCTACAATTAGTTGAAATTCTCTCAACATTAATTGTAGTTGTAAGTAGGTTAAGAAAAACAAAATAAAAACAACAACAACTTACAAAAGATGTTGTCAATTAAGTGTTTTTTTGGCCGTGCACCTGCCTGTTTATTATCAAAAAGTAATTTCAATTTTTGGGAATACAAAATTTAAATTTTCAAAAGATTTTGTTATTCGTGCTCAATTCCCAGTTTTTATTATTGATAAAAACACTTGAAACAGTTTTTTTTATAACAATTGAACAAAAACTGACGATTTCCAAATTTATCTGGCAGCCCTGCGTCGATGTGACTTCGACCAGTGTACAGCGAATGCTATCCCTGCAAATAATAGGACTAGTCCAAACACGCGTGTAAAATGTAGCCCACAAGGACCTAGGACTAGTCAAAAGTAACCCAAACGTATGAAAGAACATGATCTATTTAACATTACGATGGACCATATAACCCAGCTTTTGATTAGAAAGGAGTAGTCTTAAAACTACTCCATTTTATACACAAGAGGATCAGTTTTAACTTCGTTTAAAAACGAAAACATTTCGTTAAAAAACGAAGACATATCGTCGCACTACAAACACTTTTTAACAAAGACATGGTCCATGGTTGCATTACATCGGACCAGTCTATGGAGTAGTCCATTTAATCAAAATGGATCAGGTGGTCCAATATTATTTGCAGGGAAGTTATTTTGTTTCAGAATAAAATAATCTATATATGTATATAAAATTGTAACGTTACTGACTGACTCACTGATTCATAATCGCACAGCCTGAAGCTAATAACTTGAAATTTGGACCAGAGATTGGTCACTCACCAAATCGATCCACTGAGACGGGATTTTTGGAAATTCAAATGTTTAGGGGGTAAAAAATGGTAAAAACGGGAAAATACGGCAACCTTATATGTCCAAAACTAAAAGAGATACAAAAAAAATGTAATACTTATCGTTGTTCTTAAGAAAAATAAGCGGACAGGTGTCTGGTACTTTTTTGAAATTTGGCCCTTTTAGGGAATAAACGGGTAAAACCTGAATTTTGGTACTTTTTGGACACCCCATCTATCTTTTGAACCAATAAACATAGAACCAAAATTTATACCACATTCGAAACCTATCAAAACAATACGAATACAAATTTTGTACTTTTTCGAAATTCGAACATTTACGGGGTGAAAATCGTAACTATTTTTGATACTTTTTTTACAAAACATTTTCCTCTATTCTTTGACATATTCGCACTAAATTATGGGCTCCCACTACAATACTGAAATTTTTGATACTTTAATGGGGGGAAAAATAGTACCAAAAAAGGAAATACGGGAAATTTGATATTTTTGTTTAGCTTTTTGGTTTTACAGCTGGTATTTTTTAATTATCGTTAATAATTGACCTAGAAACATAAAATTTAACATGTAATGCCCTGAGTGAATAAGAATTTATGACGGAACTTTTTGGTACTTTTTTGTTCTTTAACTGGTACTTTTTGAATTTCCGTTAGTATTGGACCTAGAAACATAAAATTCAAGATGCAATGTACTGAGTGGATAAGAATCTATAAGGGGAAGTAAGTTTTTGGTACTTTTTGTTCAATAACTGGTACTTTTTGAAAATCCGATAGTATTGGACCTATAAAAATAAAATCAAACTTGCAATGTCCTGAGTGGATGAGAATCTATATGAGGGAAATGTTTGGTACTTTTTTATTCATTAACTGGTACTTTTTAAAGTTCGGTTAGTATCGGACCTGGAAAGATAAAATTAAACATGCAAGGTCCTGGATGAATGAGAAAATAAACATTGGCATACAGATATGTCCACGAAGAAAAAGAAGCCGCTAAAGAAGTAGCTGGTTAAATGCTAGTTTAAAATAAAAACATAAACATTGTATAAAAATATTTTTCATCTTCATCTGTTTTTTCTCCATACAAATTTACTAGTCATACCTAATAATAAAACAAAAATAATATAATTCATATCACCTATTTTTGTTACTGTTGTTTGGTGTGATTTGGTATGACTGGTGTGATTTTGTGCTGTTAGCGTGATTTTTTGTTTCGTTGTTGTGTGGATTATATTCCGTACTCTTTACACTTCGTATTTGGTCGTTTTTAACACACTACTTAAAATTCATTTGCATTTGTGTGCTTATAATTTTTTCCTGCTTTATGTGTTTTTCACAATATAGTATTTGATTCGTTAGCAAAGAGTGTCGATTGCTCAGTATTTAAAAAACAAACAAATGTCTTGAAACGGCATTCAAATGCATTCGTACAGCGCTTTAGTCTTTACTATCAAAAAGGGGCAGGTCATTGGTAAGATTTTCACCATATTTTGGACCACCCATTTTGTGACTTTTCTGGGAAAACTATGAAAACGTGCAGCGTAATTTGTACTTAACCGACAGCTAAGAGTACTGATCGAACATTCAATATAAATGCCACCAAAACTAAAGAAAATATATTTTTCTTTATGCTCGCCTTTGCCTAAACTTTTTTCAGAGATATTTATTGCTCATACATTAACAATATTATTTCACATGCACTGAAATTGCGGCTAAATTTCAAATGGTTAAATATAATATTTATTTGTTTACCACACATAGTTGTATGGTTGCTTATTACCAATATTATGGTTGAGGTAGCCATTATATGTTTGCAATTTTTACTTATTGCGCTCGCAGTTATAGAGAAGAAAACCTTTAAATGAATTAACATCGCTAATATCTCTTGGTCCAACCAAAACGCAAGATGTTGTTTGTAAAAAAAGGTTTTCAGTAAATATTTTCTATTATGATAGAAGGATCTATGGCAATTATGTGCGAAACTAAATATCTGTCAAATGTCAGGCGTACCTCTATCCGATCGTCTAAATTTTCAATAGCTCTGAGACATAATGTGCAGAATTATCTAATACTTAAGCTCTTGAATTGTTCCTGGCTAATTGACGTTAAATTATTCTTTAAAAGATCTTCAAATAAAGAAGTCCAACGGTATCAAATCACACGATCGTGGCGGCCAATTAACATCGCCACAACGTGATATATTGAATTTCGCGTGAAAAAGAGACGTTGTTTCGTTGGCTGTGAGGCAAGTGGCACCATCCTGTTGGTTATATCTTCAATATTTGGCCACAAGAATTTCGTACTCAACTCGCGATCGCGAACACCATTTACAGTAACTGCTTGGCCGACCTTATTTTCGAATACGTACGACCCGATGACGAAGAATAAACTGAGCGAGCATGCACAGGTGTTTTCACATTTCCTAAATTCCCGATTTGATGAAATTCGCGCACAATTTTCCTGGTTGTGGACGCATTTGTTCGATTATGCCGACCAAAAAAATCACGAAGTGCATGAAATATGTTTTGATTTGAACGCCCACTTTCGTAAAACGCTTCAAAAGTCTTAACGCGCTACTGTGTACCAAACAATAGAAGCAAGGAAATGCCAAATTAAGTTGTCCAAAAAACTTAACGTTAAGATGTGACTCGCAATTAACATCGTGCATTGTTTCATTTTCAAGATGCATACGGCGACAAAGTTTCGCTCAGAAGAAGAATTTCACGTAATAAATAATACTTCTCCAGTTGTCATGCCCAATCGTCACTGAAACTAACTTAAACCTAATCACATGCAAAGTCGTGTGACAGAAATATTCGTTATTAATTAAGTTGTGAATCGGATAAGATTAGCTGTTGTTCCCACAGTTATCAAGAATATTTACACAGATAGCGGTACCATCGCTTTTGCTTGGAAATTTTATTAACTGTGAATAAAAAATACTATTGACTGTCGGTGATCTCCTAGCCAGTTAGCTAGGAAGTCGAGTATCAGGCTCACCAAAAAAAACATTAGGATAGCCTAGCTAGCATTGACATTGACCACAGGTTCACTAGATCATCGAAAAACACTGGATATTACCATGACTGTATAGCGTATAATGGTATGTCTTGTCAAGCAAGCGACGAACTGGATTTGCCGCATTCGCAATGTAGAATTTATAGTCCTGGAATATACTTGTCCTAGGTTACTTTCACTCTTCCGGTTACCCGATTCTCGAAATACTTATTAGATAGACATTGAATTGGAGTTTACTACGGAACAGAACTTTGTTGCAATTCATAGGTGTCTCCTTCTAGCTAGCCTGTGACTATCATATCAGGTACTGTTTGAGCAACATCATTTCTTGTCATAAAAAGTTTAAAAATATTAATACAAATAAAAATCTCGGCACACAAATCTTCTTCAAAAACGATTCAAACTCATCATAATTTATTGCTAATAAATTTCGGTATGAGGATACAAATCTGGAAAACTTCTAAAATCATTAAAAAAAAATCGAAAACATTCTACCGCCAACTCCCACAATTTTAAAGTTTGTATCTTAAGTCTTTTGTTTATATCTTTCATTAGCCTGATTTATAATCTAGATTTAAACACAATAATAAATTTCAATTAGTCGCTACAATTTATGTTATATTTACATAAATTCCCTTATCATTTTCATAAATACTGTATTTTATGAAGCTATA
The DNA here is from genome assembly GCA_949318255.1 of Pollenia labialis. Classification (NCBI taxonomy): domain Eukaryota; kingdom Metazoa; phylum Arthropoda; class Insecta; order Diptera; family Polleniidae; genus Pollenia; species Pollenia labialis. Next base: position 76,332,935 of record OX439141.1, on the reverse strand, counting down.
AACATGTTTTATGTGCATATTTAAACAATTGCATACAAAATGCTGCTTAAATGAAATATTTACTACTCGCATGAAAAAGGAAGAATTTGTTTTTTTTATTAAAACAAAAAATCATGCAAAGTAATGCGAAAATGAAAGAAGAAAAAAAACTGTAGAAAATCATTGGCTCTTTTGCGAAGATTGAATGGAAGCGGCTTTCTGATTTACTTTAGAATAACTATTATAGGAAATAAATAATGCATGCATTGCAAAAGTGCGGCAAAATAAATTCATAAAAAAAAGCAAATCTTTTTAAAATGCCCTAGAGGAAAATTCAAAATCTCCCTGTTCAAACAGAAAAACTGATGATGACCAAAACGGCGATCACGAAGATGATCATCAACATTGAGATTTACCACAATGGCATCTTTATCAGCTTAAGAATAAAACGAAAAATGACATGCTAGCTGTTGATTTTTGTTCTCTACGAAACTGACACACTTTGATCTTCTCTCATTGTGGCCAACATCAAACCAAATTTATTCGAAGGAACGAGGAAACATCAACTTTCGCACTTGTAAATAACTTACACGCCAGTCCCTACAAAGCCGTCAGTTAGTCATTGAGCCACAGTGACGCAGCTTTCTGTACGATAGTTAGATGGGTTAGATGACTAGTCAGTTGGTCAGATAGCTGGCTGTGCCGTGCTGTTTGGTTGACGGGTTGGCAAGACAACTAGCAAAAGTTTGAAACATTGTTTGCATTTGTAATTTTCACACCTACTTCACTTATATGGTCATGCTTAGATTACTGACTGTGTGAATTGCTCGTGCCATTCTTCTCTATTCTATTCATACAGAAGAAGCGCACACAAATACACTGTTAGGGGTACATAGGCAGAAAGTACAAGTACAAACGTTTTTAGTAACGCTTTAGTTTTTCCGCATTTTAAACATGCACGTATTCATTATGGTCATATCGTTGTTGTTGCTGTTGTTGCTAGCGATGCAACTTTCATTGTTCTGGCCCAACAATCTAAACTCTTTTACTCCATAAAAGGTTCATATTCTGCTTGTATTTTTTGTTTTTGTTTTTGTTTTGCTGTGTTAGCAGTTAGTTACTGATTTGAAATTCAGAAAAAGAGTAGTACTCAAATGGAAACTTTATTTGTCTCTTACATCTTGACAAACTTCAAATGTTTTTTTTCTGTTTTTTTTTTTGGATTTTTCTAAAATAAAATCGAAAAAATTTGAAAAAAGTGGAAGTTTAAGCAACTCAAAGAATTTGTCGTGACTTGATAATGATACTGTTGTACAAAACTTGACTTAAAACTAACACGTTTTATCTCACTTGAAAGGTGATAGCAAGGAACAGTGGTTCGTTCATCGATCAACCGCTAAAACATATTTTTTTCTCTTTTCTAAAAACTTTTTTAATAAACATAAAAGTTTCGAAAAGTACCTTTAAATTTTTGTGAGTTCGTAAACTGTTTTAGTCGAATTAACAAATTTTAAGCGCTGTTAAAATATGCTCACACTTATAAAATATTTGACGTCCTACTGGTAACCACTAGTTTTATTCAAAAATTATTTGCTTTTGCAAAACGTTTGGCTACATTAAACATCATTAAAGAGTCTTTAAGTTGGATTATACAATTGTCTTCTTACAAGTAAAGTTTATTCAATCAATAGAAATTGTAAAAAATAAAGCTAAAGTTTAATCAATTTACTGGTCACGCTTTTTGGATTTTTGCGTCAATAACTTGTTAGGTCTGAACATTCCTTTACCAAGTTATTTTTAAAGGAAAAAAAATTCCTCAAAATTGTGCGCCTTGTGATCAAATTTCACAGAAGTTCTTGATGTAATTGGAAATTAATGCAATTATGTGTATTTCCGGCTGGGTTGCTGGTTATATTTCCTTCGAAACCTTCTGCGCAAAGTGCAGGCAAATCTGATGAAATTCACACATACAAAGGCTATAATTCTCACAAGGAATCCGCCCCGGTGCCCTGGTAGGCTAGCTGGTAGTGGTGGTAGAGCTAACGGGTTCGATTCCCGCCAGAGTCTCTGGTTTCTTTCCTGCAGACAAGCGTAGATCTTCGCGGGATTAGCTAAGGGAATTAAAAAAAAAAAAATACAAACTTCTTTATGTCGATAATCCATTTTTATGTTGGTATTGAGATTGCATACGTATATTTAGCCCAAAAAAGGATAAATATTAAATTGGTAAAAACCCGGTAAGTATGGAAAATTGGGTAAGAATTGGTAAATACCATGGTATTTATCCAAAGGGGGGATTAACGTTTTGTACAAAATTTGATAAAAACTTATTGTTTAATTTAATTAATATTAGCTTCACTAATAACACATACCTTCTCCACAATTTTAAATCAATAAACTCCGGTTAATTCAATAAATGAAATTGAATTATCTTAAAATTATTTATAGTTTTACGTATAAGTAAACAAGTAAATTATAAATTATGTTGTATTAGTTTAAATTCAAATAATTCACACAGAATGTTCTCTACTACTACTTCTGGTTGTGAGCAATAAATACAGGCTAATTCATGTCCCCCGTATTCATAAACGATTAATTTATTTAACAAACGTTTATTAAGGATAGTTTTCATAGTTATTTTGTTCTTTAAACCTTTATAAAATTAAAAAACTTTTTATGAATACAGACATAAATGTTTATTATAGTTTAATTGGAGACTTTAAACTGTTTAGTTCGTTACCTACAATATTGAATAAATTTTGTAAACATTATTGGGGTATTCACAAGGTGTATATTGTCATAATGTTCTAACATTTTACAAAGGTTTAAAAATATTGTAGTTGCTTTGTAAACAAAAATGCCTTAAATAAATAGAAATTTGCTTTCTATGTTTATTGTGTTGTTGTAATTAATTAGAAGAAGCCTACGCTGAGCTGAACCAAGCCGCATTAGTTTTTGTTAGCCGTCGTCGTTGTTGGTAAAATTTTATCCGGCTAACATCCGAATTTAACCTGCGGCCAGTAATTTTTGCAACAGATCACTTGCGGCGTTAAATTTGATCGGCTTTGGACTCTGCTGCTTGGTAAGCAACCAAACAAACTAAAATTTATTTGTGATATGCGTCTGAAAAATGAAAACATTCAGGCAAGATCTAATTAAATTATTAATTCATGAATTAGAATTAAAAAATATTTTTTTATTTTAACGTAAATATTTGTTTTAAATCATCTGGGGTCTAATCACCGCATACGATATCGAGCAAAATTGATCGAAATTATTTATTTTGTTATCATAAATCTCGATATAGAATGAAATTTATTGAATTTGAATTAATAGCATTCGATATCGAGTAACTCGACATTACATTTCTCGATACGATACGTCAGTGTCTATCGTATGCAAAAACATTCGATAGTTTATTTGATACGATAGAATCGAATGCGGTGATTAGACCCCTGATTTAAATGCAAAATAGCACACTGAATTATGAGGGGTTGATCACAACAGTCGTATTTTTTCATGTTATTATTTTAAACATATTTTAGTTATTTTATGCCATAACATGTTCGGAGGCAATCATAATATGGTTGTATATTCCTGATGGTGCGCTAATTCAACCATAATATGGTTTTTGGTGACAAAATATGGTTAAATGAAACATAAAATGCTTTAAATTTTCTTTAAAAAAGTCTTGTTCGAGGTGACCATACTTAAACATATTTTTTCTCTGGATGTACATGCAGAAATCACAAAAAACTCTTATATAAAACTTAACCTTAGAAAATAACTTTGTTTTGGCAGATCAATGACTGGCCACAGCATGGCACACTCATAAAAAATTTGTCTGTGAGTGCTGTGTTTTTATTTCTTTATTTAATTTAAGTCTATTGACAAATTCCTTACAGACTATCCTGGTGTAATAATAATTTATTTTTTTTATGCAAAGAAAGAAAGATAAGAATTTTTTGATATTTATTGCTTTTTGTTATATAAATGTTCAGAGACTAGTCGATAAAGTTATACATTTCATAATGATCTGACATGGCATCATTCTCCGTTTTATTAAGGTTATAAAACTTAATTCCAGCCAGTCTTGTTGAGTATAAAGGTTGTACCAGGCATCCTCTATAATTATTCGATACGATCATTATGGATATTATAGATTGGGTCCCGAATAGGGTTGTCCGATTTATTCCAGCTCCATCGACAGATGTTCAGTTTTCGCAACTTGATTTTTTCTAAATTAAATTTTGCATACAAAAAAAAAGCTAGTAAAATATTTCAGTCAAAAATCGCTTAAAACTGAGAAAATATACAAAAAAGTAAATTTTGTTTAGTTTCTGTTATAGAAAAAATTATGTAACCAACAAAAACAAACAAAATTTTACAGGAGAAGGTTTTTTTTTAATATTTTTGCTTCAAGTCTAGGGTTTCGTTTGGAATTGCTTTTGCTCTTATTTCGTAATGGTACATCCCAGATATATGAGATTTTTAGAGATGATGCAAATGATCAAACATTATCGATTTTCATCCAAATAGAAAAATCTAAAATGTTTTTTGCTGTAAGGGCTCGATATACTCAGTTTAAAGCACTAAAATTAAGTACACAAGTCTATAAGATCGTACACTTCAGCCTCATCGATTTCATTAGTGGTGTTTTGACCTGCATACATTACTATAAGAATTAAATAGTGACTGAGTGTCTTTTTCACTAATTAATGTCAGTTTTGGTTTTTCATGTCAAGACAAAAACAAAGTTATACGAAAATATGAATTGATATTTTAATACAGTTGGTGAAATTAACCCTGAACATAAAATTCAATTAAAATGATAACAAAACAAAAATCATGTAAAGAAATTTGCCAGGTTTTTTTTTTTAACCAGTTATGATAACAAACTGTAAAGCGTTTTAAAATCACAACGTTTGGTGAGAAATCGCCATATCTGACAGCCCTGGTCCCAAATGCTGCCATATATTAAAATTGGTCTAACGGGCACAGTAAAAAGAATTTTTGTGGGAAGAAATCGTTGAATAACTTTGAATTGAGGACTTTTTATAAAAGCCAGAACACTGCGAAATTTATTTACAGTCATCGTTGTATGTTGAATAAAGTTAAGTTTTTTGTCTGGCAATATTCCAAAATCCATTAAATATTACACTTACAGATTGTAAATTACAGCTATCAAGTAAGCACTCTTTTTACTCAGGAAAATAGCATATGTTTGCATTTATTTACGGTTAGTTCCATCAAGTTAAGTCAACACTATTTGTTAAAACTATCCAGGTCGTTTGTTGTAGGGTATCATATAGTCGGGCGATTAAATGTACATTTCATGACCCCGCTTTCCCCGAACTGTTGGATCTGCCCTTGCTTTCATAAAAATTAAAATTCGTGGCAGAAATCGATTTAGTGCTCCGAAATTTAGAAATATATAAATTTCATTTCAAAAAATGTTATATAAAATTTTGTTCTAATTATATTTATGTATTTTTGCCCACTGTTGGTTTAGAATATTAACGTAAATAAAGTGAAAAGACTTTGAAGAGTTTAAAATGCGTGTTGTTTCTAAGTGTTGGCCAAACACTACCTTCGGTGTTGTTTAAGAATTTGTTACTAAACAAAAATTGTTTCCTTATTTCTTCTTTTATTATTTTTGTTTATTTTTTTTCTATTTTTCTATTTGGCCTTTTAGATTATTTAAACCTTATTTTAACATTTTCGACTATTTTTTGTTTTAGGCTTAAAACATAGGCAAACCTAAAGTGTGTGTATGTAGGTAGTTATTGTATTTGTGTGTGTAAATCTTTTGTATTCATAGATACTTATATATTTATGGGATTATGTATGGGTTTTTTATCCCTTTTTCTTACCCGCGGGAGTTTTTTGTCTTTATATAGATTTCTTCCTTTGTTTTTTTGTTGCATTTCCATTGAATGTTTTATAGATTATTTTTCAATTCACCCATCACGACAGCAGACGGGTTTGAAAACGAAAAAACCTCGTATAAACGGTGGAATAGAAAAAAGGAATGTATGTATTGAAATGAAACTTGCAAATTATGGTGATTTTAGCAATTTGGTTAGGTGATAATGAATTGGAAAGGTACCTAAAGGTTTGTTCGCCTTCTATGATCACTGGGTTTAGTAAGACTTAAAATTTTGCATTTTCTTAAGCCTAAAATACGTTTTATTTAATACTAAATTATGTATATCTTCATTATTATAGTGTAATGGTTAAGGTATTTCAAATAAATTAAAGGGAAAATATATGAATACTTAAACAAGTCGATTAATTTAAACTCAGCAAAAGCTTTACTAACATATTAGCATAAATTACGTTTGCAATTTCTTTCTTAACTTAATACTTTTTAAGCATAATTACTGCTACATTAAACAAACTCATTAAGAAGTTCCTCGTAGTTTGCACAGTATCTCGGATATGTACGTGAATTAATTGGCTGGAACAGAAAAAAATTAAAGAAATAACAACATAATTTGCCATAAACATTAAAAAGCAGCAAATTGTGTCATTATTAAAATCCACAACCGTAATGGCATAACATCCAAACCAATAAGTATGGCACTTTTTGAAAGAAGTCATAATATATAATATTGAACACTTAAGCTTCATTCATAATGTTAGCAACAATAGCATAGGAATAATCCTATGCAGTGTTGTCAAAACTTTTTGAGGAAAAACTGCTAGATTTTGTTAAAAAAAAATGCTTAAAAAATACACAGAAAAAAATTACGACAAATCAATTGTCATATTCGTCAATACAATTAACTTTTTAATTGAAACGGCACCAACAACTAAATTTGTAACTACAAAAAATTATTTTGTAATAACAATTGTTAAAACCCAACAAATATTTTTAACAATGAGTATGTAATAATAATTAAAATATTTGTTAACAATTGAATATAAATTTTTATTACAAAATTGTCATATTAACAAAATATTTGGTTGCTTACTAAATTGAAATATAAGATGCAATTTAAAGTGGATTTTATTAATTTTTCTTCGTAAAATTTACTAAAAATCACATCACAAAAGGCATTGAACCTTACTTTAGCAAAGACCTGTGGCCGTATTCTGTAATTTGCTAAAGCTAAATCTTTATCGCTAAAAATCTATAAAGTTGACTTAGCGGGTATTGGCTATGAATGCAATTCTGTAACGTGCATTGCTAAATTTGGCAATGCCATAACCACTTAATTCGCCGCGATTTTAGCATTTAATGTCATCACTAAAATGTTTAAATTTTGTATTCTCTTAGGTATTTAAGCGATCGACCCTATTCGCTTGACCCCACTCAGAGATTGTAGTTAGGTCCTGATTAAGAGTGTCATTCATATTTTGCCTTTTGCCCCCAATCTCAACAAGGATTGGCCTATGATCGAAGGAATATGAATGACAAATGTTGCTGTCATCTGCAAAAGAGTAGATAGGATTTGAAGTATGACTAAGAAGGTCATTAAGAAATATAAGAAATAGCGTAGGAGAAAGGACAGAACCTTGCGGTACCCCTGAATTCAGCTGAAACTCGTTTGATGCAATCCCATCTATAACAACACATATAGTGCGATCACTGAGGAAACTCGATATAAATCGAGAGAAATCATTACCGACACCAAAAGCAATAAGCTTTGACACAAGCGCACCATGCCACACCCTATCAAACGCCTTGGAAATATCCAGAGCAAATTGCGATTGGGCGGTAATTGTCAGGGTTAGTAGCCTCACCCTTCTTGGGGATTGGCTGAACATTGGCCACCTTCCAGCAAGAGGGAAAGATTCCCGCACGGTACGAAGAGCTGAAAAGGTTGGCCAACGGACGAGCTAACGTCGAACAGCACTGTTTCAATACCAGTGCTGATATGCCATCCGGCCCCGGTGACTTATTTACGTTAAGATCCGAAAGAACCCTTTTGACTGCGCGTGATCGGAAAAATATCTTGGGCATAGTACATGATACTCTTCCGACAACGGGCAGTGATTGATTGCTTTCCGGCAAGAACGAATTACTTGCAAACAGTTCAGCCAAGAGGTTAGCTTTATCAATCGGGTCAGTAAATATTTGGTCGTCCTTTAAAAGCGCTGGGATAGAAGAACTAGCACTGTCCCTTACTCTTTTAACGAAGGACCAAAAGGTCTTTCTGCCCCGAGGAGCAGCAAGGACCTTAGCACGAAGACGCTGTTCGTGTAGAAATTTTTCTCGTCTAAGTACTTTGGCACACTCAGATCTTGCCTTCTTTCGTAGGTGATCAGTAGTTGCGTTTTTATTCAAAAGCCAACTACTAAACGCATCCTCTCTGGATCTGACTGCATTTTTGCACGTCTGGTTAAACCAACACATAAGTTTTCGTTTAACCGAAATTTGCTTCGAGGGAATAAAAAGTTTCATTCCAAACAAAATTACATTTACGACCATTTTTGCCGCGGCATCAACATTATCGTCAAGGAAACAAAGTTTCCAGTTGAAATGCCGGTAAAATTCGTTAAGCTCGGCCCAACGAGCCTTTTCAAAAATAAAAATCGAGCGTTTCGGGGCTGTTTTCGAAACGCTATGAAGTGCCGAATATGAAAAGTAAGCAGAAATGGTATTGTGATCCGAATTCCCGAGATGATCGAGTGTTCTCACTTCGTACTTTTCAGGGTGAGAAGTGAGAAAAAGGTCAAGAGTATTCCGAGATTGCCCTTCAACACACGAATTGTGTGTTGGCTCATTCACTAGTTGCGCTAAGTGGTTATGCGCGGCGAATAACTCAACGTATTGGCCCTCGGGAGTTGTATGGCTCGAATGACGAAGCCAGGAACAGTTGTGGACATTAAAATCGCCAGCAACTACAATTTCACTGCATGTGTTTTGCAGTGGAAAATTTGACATGTCAGATGACAAAAACATATCGTGTACGGTCGCCTTAACTCCCTTTCAGCACATTTTACAGAAGAGACAAGAAAAGTTTTATATTTCATATTTGCAGTTTGAAAGCAAATCCAAAAATATAGCTGGTTTTACACACTGAAAGACTCAAATTAAAGAAAAACTACATGCTGGCCGACGAGGCGTAAATATCTCAGACGACCTCAAAATCTCAATTTACTTAAAAAGTAGATTTAGCAGGTTTGCATATTAAGCCGACGATATGACATGTCCCAAGTTAAACTGTCCTAAATAATTTAAGTTAATTTTAAATCATCTTAAACAAACTATTAAGTGTTGCAGGGCGGAAAATCTTGAAAATATGACACATTGATTTTCAATAAAAAATAAAAAAAATAGTAATTAAAAATGTACGCAATATTTTAAGGTGTGCCTGGCAATGCCAACAATTGACTTCTTTTAATGGTTTGCTGGTTATAGCACTAGAGACAGTTCTTTCATTAAAGTAGTCTAAAAGATTATTTTGTCTTGAAAAAGATCATGTATTTATGATACTTGCACTGTCCATTAAACACAAAAGAAAACTTAGGTAAATAATTTTAAACTTATTTAGTAACTCATTAGCGAAAGTAAATATTGATTTAAAGAGAATTTCTATTTTCAATATTTTATGTACTAACAGATATCTAGTTAATGCTCTGAAGTCTGAGGTCTACTTGTCTAACACAAGTCGTGCCACAGAGAAATTAAAATTAAATCAAAACAAAAGACTTAAACAGCAAACCTCTCAAGACAGGAAAGTTAAGTTTTTTCGTTTTGTTATCTTTTTCCTCTTCGACTATCAATCATTTTTTTACTAATAATTTGTTTTTACTTTAAATACCTAAAGAATCGTCCATCTGAAATAAAAAGGATCATAAATTTATTTATTAGTATATTCGTTGGCTTGTAGCTCGATTCTAAGTACCATTAAACCATCTGCGTATAATTTAAGCCTTTTGGCGGCAGAATAGTTAACAAAAATCACAAAACTCAAAAACTTTTATTTCAAGGGAAATACAAACATTTGTGCAATCTTAAACTGTTCAACTTATATCTAGAATATTTTAACATTTTAATGTTTTATGATGGTAAGCACCATACGTAGACGATTGATGCAGTGCACCGATGATTTACTATGTGAATAGTTAATGGTTATTTAAAGTTGTTAAATTGAATTAAGATGGAATAAATCTATTTGAATTTTGTTTCAGAAAGATTTATGAAAATTGCACTTAGTGGCATACTATTTAAATAAATCGTCTTCTCAACTTAGAAGGCTTTAATGGTGAATTTATAAAGTTGAATGGATTTAATAAATTCATCATAACATTATTGTTAAATCATAATTACCAGCCTTAAAAAGATAATTTGAAAATATTTAAGTATAATAATTAAGAATGCTCTGCAAAAAGCCGCAATATTTAGAAAGTGGTACTTAAAATAAAGCTATTGATTTACTTATATTTTAGCCATTGTGAAATTCGGCAGCTTAATTAAAACACAAGGTCCTACTTCAATCTTTTAAGGCAAAACAAGTTCAAAAAATTGTTGTGGATCTTATAGCCATTGCTAATGAAAACCTAACTATAGTAAGAAAATAAAGTCAGGCACACCCAGCCATATGATACCCACCACCACCGACTGGTCACCATTTTTAATTTATGGGCAATTATGTTTTCACTGGCACAGAAATTTGATATAAATCTTATCTTAGTACCAAAATCTATATGACATTAATTAGAAGGAATCTGTAACGATTTCGATGCTGGTCATTCAAAGGCTTTCAGCCAAGGCATAAATAATATAAAAGACGGGTTCCAGCCGAGGTTAAATAATCGTCTAGACAAATATGTATACATATTTATTAAAGACAGTGCAATACATAAAAGGTGAGAAGAGTATTTTATGGCTCTGCTAAACGTGCCAGAATAGCCCATCGATTAAGCCGATGAAATAAGTTAACAAAGACTATCTTTAACAACCTATTAGGCACTGCCCTCAATATTAAAGGCGTATGAGGACAAAGGAGATTTACACATGATCATGGTTGACTTCCAACAGGCTTTCGAATCGATAAACAAATAATTCTCGAATTATAAGCATTGGAACACCAGAAAAATTTAGAGAGTAGCATACCTTACACTTAAAAAACAATATGCAATGTTGCTTAGAAAAAATTCATGGAAGAATTTAGTATTACATCAGGAGTTAGACAGTGTGATGCGCTTTCAACAATAATCTTTAATTTATGTCCCAACAACGCAATATCAGCCTTAGATGGCGGAGGACATATTCTTACACGGTTGACAATAATGGAGCCAAGATGTCTATTGATGTGCCTTGCAAGCCATCAATGGTCATCAAACACCTATGCTCCACCTCCGCGTGGTGGCTCCTGGTAACGACTGGATTTTTCCAGTTGGCTAAGGAACAGGGTTACACAAATTATCACACTACTCTTCTAAGGAAGTTTAGTAAAATACTTGTGGTACCTACCCAACCTTTGTGTAGTGATAATTTGATAAATTAAATAACTCAATTTAGCTTACCCGTGTAGTATTTTCAATTAGAGGGGTATCGGTTGAGTTAACATTTTGAATGCAATGGAGTATATGCTACTTGATAGCGTCGAATCTATCGAAAGCTAGAGTTTTTGTCTTGGTCTTGGGATCAAGCTTACTCGAGGTCTGACCTAAGGACTTAAACAGTAGGCACTACGGGTGTCAGCTGCCCCTGGCGTAAGCTGGGCTGACAGTGACAGCGAAAAATGCTTCCTGTCTTTCAGGTTGATTGTTTTGTGGGAGTCGATGCCCTTTTTGGTTTAAACCCAAAATCGCGGGTAGGTGCTTGCTCACATGGAAGTCTGATTTTTCACCTTCGGGGAGAGTTCGGGCTGTGAGGGAGTACCTGGGTGCTGTTGCTATTCGACAGATGCTGCTGGATTCGAACTGCAGCGGAGGTTAGATAGCTCCAGTCCTCAAACAAGGGAGAATGTGTAGGCCTCGACGGGTCTGCTACATTCAAAGTTGCTACCTGTGTGTGCAAATGAATTCTAACTCACACAGGGGCATTTGGTAAGTGCTTAATATGAACTCACCAAGTAGGTTTGGTTTGACTACAGTGGGTAAGGTCGTAAGACAGAATACCACGTTAATATCAAACAAAATTTTGACAATAATATGAGCATATGCAGACGATATAGCTCTAATAGCACATAGTGTTCGAGAGCTAGCAGAAAGTTTCGCTGTCCTAGAAGAATAAACAAAAAACTTGGATTACTCATAAATTAAGGTAAGACTAAGTACATACGTTCGGAAAAGTAAACAGCTTCAAATTCATAGGTGCTTAAATTAACAGCAAAAACGACATGGCACCTCTCTATAAACGATCGCATTGAAGCCACCCATTAGGTAATGTATGCCCATATAAAACTATTCACGTCGAAGCTTATACCACACGCATTAAAACTACGGATATACAAAACAATTGTCCTGCCCGTGTTAGCTTACAGCTCTGAAAGTCTGGCAGACGAAGAAAAACTAAGAATCTTTTTAAGGAAAATAATAAGAAGAATACACGGCTTAAAAAGCGATAACGCCAAGGCAGGAAAGCTAATATATTAGATTTGGAAGAATGATGCGCAAGACATATTCCATTGGAAGAATAAAGGGAACGAGGTCAAGACCCACACCGTCCTGTAGATGATGATGATATAAGAATAATTTTTTTGAATGTCATTTCATAGTCAATTTTGTGCCTTAGCCCAACGTCAAATAGACCGGTATGCATCGACTGCGATGGTTGTTGTTTATGTGTGTTACTTAAATTATTCCAATGTTTGCTTAACCGTTAATTGAATTATTGCAAAATTCTTGTGTCATATTTTACAAAATTGCAAATCGTTAACAAATATGGAAGGGGACATTTTTTAACTAAAAAAAAATTATGAATTTTAATGTTTCAAACCAACTGCATGCATTAGATGCATTAGAAATGCGTTTTAGCCAAAAAAAAATTTAAAGAGACACATAAATTGTGCGTGTCCTAAAAATCCTTGAAGATATAAAAATGGTAGAACCTAAACATTGATTTTATTTTCATACGATAAAGAGATAAATTATTCCAAAAATTATCCAAAAATTCCCAATAGTTTTGCATCAGGTCTGAAAGGGTTATACCGTGTTCAGATATGCACCTTATTTGAGTTTTACGCAATAAATGACTTTATTGAGCTCAATTATCCATATAAAATTGCAATTTAGTTATTGCTCAATTAATACGAAATTGTTATTAATATTGAGTAAAATTAAAATACTACACTGTCACAAGTGTGTTTAGTCAGCAAAACACAAGTTACTAAACAAAGTGTTTTGCCATTTGGCAAATGAAACTACAACAAAACAAAGGCCCATCCATTAGGTCTGCGCAAAAGTCAGATGTTTATTCCTTAAAGATGTCAAAAGTTGTTTACATTTTGCTTATACATGTACATTTTTGTTTACGTTGAATGTTGTACAATTGAGTTAGCTAAATTGTGTATATGTGAACAGAATGATAATTATGTTAATAAACTGAATATTGACTCAATAAAAAAGGTATATCTGAACACGGTATTAAGTTATTTTTGCCAAATTTTATCGCAACCTTATCAAGTATATAGGCGGAGACGTATTTATAATGTACCAGAGCTCAGGATTTCTAATAGTAACATCCCACAAAAAGTACGTAGAATAATTTCTTTATAGTAAAAGAGGAGTTAAAATATTACAAAAATATTTTTAAGACTAGAACAGGTTTGTTTTGTATTTTGGTCTATTTTTAAAATTTGTAAATTCATTTGATTGTCAGGGGGCAAATGAGGGCGTTCGATGTCGATCGAAATTTCCATTTAAACTGTATTGTAATTCCGATCGATATCGAATGCCATAATTTTTCCCCAGGTCGGGTTTAATTAAAAAGTACATTTAAAGTATAAAAAAGGCTGTGCTGTATTCATTGGCAAATACAAAGCTTAAAAATAAGTTTGAACAAGGCGACCTTATCTTGTTACATAAATAAGCCTTGTGTCAAAATGGTATACCGTTCCAGTTGTTCTGGGGAATCTTTACTAAATTCTATAAATTTCGCCTTAAATTCAGAAATTTAAAATATTTCAAAACACACAGTTGTAAACATTTTCAAAATAACACCACCTTGTATGAATTCGCCTTGAAATTGAATAAAAACATAACTACTCAAACAAGTTGAAATTTTAAAATTTCCATCAAATTTCATTTCAATGCAACTTGAAAACTTTGATTAACCTTTAAGTTATAAAAAGTCTGAAGTTAAAAGGTTTTTCAAACTTCAATTAAAATTTTTGTAATTAGTGCAATCTAATAGCAAGCTAAATTTACAAATTTAAACCTAAAAAACTTTTAAAGTTAAACATCAAGAGGTCATGAAATACTTTAGTATGATTTAATAACAAAATTTTAATGCTTTTATTTTCTAAAGTTAAAATAGGTTTAATTTTATGAACGAAAAAAATAAACATTTAAATTTTTCAACATCTTCATAAAAATGTTTATATTTATAGACTTCCTAAGTAGACTCATTAAAGCCACACTTTTTGTTAAACAAAAATATGAAAAACATTTATGTTTTCTGTTTCTACACCATGTTAATTTTAGCAAACTAAAAATTCTTTGAATTTTGCTTAAGAAAAGTACAATTTCCTATGAATTCATTCATCTCTGCTAGTCAGAAGATTAATTTTATTTTTATGCTAAAGACCAAAACAAAAATTTTCAGTAGTTCTTTTAAGGTTTATTTTTTCTTTAAGAAATAAATGATACTTGTTATTTTCAATAAAGACAATAAGATTTGAGCAGAAGTGTTAATAAGTTTTACATACAAATAGATTTTTATAATATGCAAATAAAATTTATGAAAAATAAGTAACAGGGTAGTAGAATGTAAGGCACCTACTAAGTACCAAGGATCGCACAGTGGAATAAAATTAAAAATGGTTTTAAAAAATGTATAAAGATGTATTTGCATTGCTATTTATTCGGATCTATTTTGGGACACCATGCCAAGATACGGGATACTTCTATTGGTTGTAAATATGTCTTGTGGGACTTACGAATTCTGTAAATGTAAGCCGGCTGTCTGATACCCTTCACCGAAAGTTGATATATTTCCGCATTGGTATATAATCGGCTGATATTCATGAAATTTGACAAAGTAATTTATGGTCTTTGGTGGTTAAATTTTAAGGGCCGATGTTGATTTTTAATAAAACACAAATTATTTAGGAAATTATTTTCATTTCTATCCAACCCGTGAGATAACACGGCCCTTGAATTTGTTGCGCAAAAGAGCCATTGTTTCGTTAACTGTGTGTCACCGTCCTGTTGAAACCACATATCGTGCACATCCATATCTTTCAATTTATTCATTTGCCTGTTTTATCGTTACTACACTGGGATGTGTTCTGACGAAATTAGGGATCTGGTTTCCGAAACCCGTACGTTTGCTCGTAATACACGTTTTTCCTCCTTGTGTGGTCGATTGGCAGGTGAATCGTACAACGCATTACAGAGAGAATTCGTTTTATTCCCGGACTGTTCGTATGTGGAATATTCTTCCTGCTGAGGTTTTTCCTCTCACTTACAACATGAATAAGTTCAAGTCGAATGTTTACAAACAGTATTTTCTCTACCCTCCTTCCAATTACTTATTTCCCTAGTTCCAACACAATGCAATGCGTCATCCCTAGAGTGCTTGTCATAACAGAAAAAAAAATCGGGCCATAAAAAGTTCGTTATCATCTCACGATAGCGAACACCATTCACAGTAAAATACGGCCCGATGATGCCGCCAGCCAATAAACACCATCAAACAGTCACTCTTTGTGGGTGAATTGGTTTTTGGACAGTCGCTCTTGGATTATCATTCGCCCAAATGCGGCAATTCTGTTTATTGACGCATCCACTAAGATGAAAATGTGCCTCATCACTGAAGAAAATCATCGTCCAAAATTGATCATCCACTGTTGTCATTTCTTACCACCATTTTGACCATTGACGACGTTTTAATTGCCCCTTGTAAGCGAGTAAATGCAAGTCTTTATGCATAGTGTTCATCAACGACGAGCGTGAGAGGTGAAATTGTTGGGCACGACGACGAGTTGAGGTGGATGGCTCTTCAGCCACACTATTACGAACAGCAGCAATATTTTCTGCAGTACGAGCTGTACCCCCGGTAGACTTGCTGGTATAGAGCTAGTCTAACAGCACCGGGGTTGCGGGTTCGATCCCCGCCAGAGACTCTGGTTTCTTTCCTGCAGACAAGCGTAGAGCTTCGCGGGATTAGCTTAGGAAATTAAAAAAAAAAAAAGCATTCGCTGGTGTTTTCACATCTCCAACAGATCCGGTTTGCTAAAATTTTTGCACGATTTTTCCGATTGTACGCACATTTGGAAGATTAAATTGACCGAAAAAATCACGATCTGCACGATATGCATTTTGATTTGAACGCCCATTTTCATTTCACATTTATCATTTTATAACTATGACAAACAAAATTTTATTATAATAGCGTTATACGCTACGGTCTTAGGCGTACCAAAATATTTTTCGAGAGTGGCCTTTATATTGTTCCTATTGTTAATTATGGACCGATCTAAACATAAGTAACCAGTTTAATTTTTAGTCTGACGAAACTGTGACGGACCGAATTTTATTACAAAATTATTGTTGGTTACGGATTTACGCGTTGAGAGTAGGGATTATATGGGGCCGTTGGTAAATTATGGACTGATCTTCACGAAATTTGACAGTGTGATTTCTAAACATATAAAACTATGATAGACTAGACAGACAAACTATTAACTATTAAATATAAAAATAAATTTATGAAAATAACTAAAATAGGCGCAAAATAACCTGTTCAGGCAACTTCGGACTGTCTTCTGACATTCTTAGCTTGTTATTAAAGTATATTATACTTGTACTACTAAGGACGTACAAGCTGAGTTAAAGGAATTGAAAAATACTATAAACTGCTAACTGGCAACACTTCAATTTTAGTCATATCTAACAAATATCGGCTTGGGTTGCAATAAAATCATAATAATCTCCAATCAATTTTTGAAATAGCGAAAAAAGGGATGCTGAAATTTTTCCATAAATAATATTTTTGTGTATTACTACGTGTGTGGTTTTCCAAACATATGAAGTTTCTACGTAATTTGCACTAGAGATAACATTTTTTGCCGCCATATCTGAATATTGTTGATATTGTTGCTAACTGTTGCTAAATATAAAATTGGATAAATTAATGTAAAATAAAAGGAAATAAGCTACAAACTACCATAGCACTATTTCTTTAAGTATTTGTTTAAATTTATGCCACTGTGCATTTTTGAGATTATGACTAAGCTACTTTTCAGACGTTTTAGAAAATGATAGCAATTTTTTTAATTTTATCATTTAGAAAACTTTAAACAATAAGAATTTTTTTAAGCCATCAAAATTCTTAAAACTGACATAATTTGTTTTCTATTAAAAAGAAAAAGTCACATGACATCATGTATGAAGTAATACAATACTGTTCAGTGCTCTAAAATCTAAATATCAAAAAAAACATGAATAAAATAAATACGTACGTTTTGCAGTAAATCATGGGCAATATAAAATTTATGATTTATTACCAACATAAAAAAGAGAAATATCAGCTCACCAGCGACTCATTCACTCGGTTTATTAAAACAAATTTTTCATAGAAAAATTAAAACTAAAATATTTATTTTAAGGCGTAGAAGAAAAAGCACTAAAATGTTGGAAAAATAACAAAAAAACTTTAACCATAAAGTGACCTTGAAAGACTAGAAAAAGTACAAGTACATTTTTCTTTTTAGTATAAAAAAAAATTAATAATATTAAAGTAATGAAAAGAACTACTGGTGCTGAGTTGAAGAACATAGTTAACCCTCTAACGGCTGCAGTTTTTAGTTGAAGCAAACAAATACAAAATTATTAGTTGCGACTTAAAGTTTTATTTTTTACTAATGCAACCATGGTTTATATTCAGTTTCAGGTTTAACAACGTAGAGCTCGAGCATTTGCAATCATTTAACTACTTAGAAAGATCATATTCTCAACAGGCGGCTCACGTCATGATATTGCATATCGCATTAAAAAGGCAAAGTAGAAGTTTGGTGCTTTACAAAGAGTATGGAAGTCACCACAAATACATACAGGTACTAACAATCGCTTTTTCACTTTAAATATTCGCTCTTCTCCTGCTGTATTTATAAGAGTTCCAGGACTCTGCTTTATGCAGCAACAAAATACTATAAAACTCCCTCACTCCCAGATAGTTTTTAAGGAACATTCATATTTTCCATAAATCGCATGGTCGCTATGTTATCTAAAGGTATGAGGACGTCTATTAGTTAGTCAACTATCCAGCTCTGAATGCTTTTTAAGCGAAACGGTTTTCGTCGTATTGTGATAACTTAAGCCATATTATTGTAACTAGCAACCATATGGTTGATCCTTCAGAATCCTACAAAGCCGCGACCATATTCTGGTTGTCTCTAAACATGTTATGGTTAATGGTAACCATAATATGTTTACGACTATGGTGTGGTTGTTTAGTAATCATAAAATTCCAGCAAAAAATGGATGCTTCCTCGTATAAAGTTTTCTAAGGGAGAATTCGTAGTGTAGCGCCTACGCTTTCATTAAATATTACATGGTTTTTGTTTGAAATTCCTCTGAAATATTCTAGTTTCACACTTTGAAAACTCACATGATTTATGTGAATGAAGTAAGTGAAAAAATTAGGCATTAGAAAAATTGTTATCTCAGCGCTTAAGAAGCATTTTATATATCTTTAGATATTTTAATATTTTTATATTATATTTTTTATATACATTATAATTATAATTTTTATATACATACAATTATATTTAATTTTTGTAAAATTTAGTTAAAATGTTGTATTAATTATCAAAAGAATAAGTAATTTCACTGTTTCAGTGAAGCAGTAGAAAATGGACAAACAGCGATTCTGTTCTAGAATTTAGCACCACGTTTAAAAATTGTTTGATTGTATGCATAATCTAACAGCATGAGAGTAAGGCAGTAAGTTATAGAAGCATAAAAGAAAGCGTCGAAACCTCATACATTTTCATTATATATGTGAATCCTACTTCCTAGCGCCATTCAACTATCGATACAGAGTTTCTTGTGTGCTACGGGAGTAAAGAAAAAACATGTTTGTGGAAAACATATTCTAAGTGCAACATATTATGATAAGATCATGATTGTAGTCACAATATTACGAATATTATTGAATTATATTATGGCCAAATATATTCGTAATTATTCCCTTAATCAAATTTTTATCCTGTAAATCATACTAAGTTAAAAAGTAATCATATTGTTGTCATCTTAATCAACAAACCCATTTTAAAAGAAAATATGAAACATTTTATGGTTAATATAACAATATTATGTTCACCTGCAACCATATTATTGTTGCATAGGGCCTTCATCAAGAATCCACAACTATTTTATGGTTGCCTGTAAGCATGTTATGGTTATATATGACAATAATTTGTTTTAAAATTAACAATATTATTTTCCTCTTTTCCAAGTAACAAAATTAGAAGTTATCACAAAAAATTAAAAATATTTAAATTTTTTGCATCGATTTTTTTAATTTGTATTTTTTTTATTGTTGAACCACGCACTAACAAATAATTTTATAGGCATATGTAAAACAAACGACACAACTGATGGAAAATGATTTTACAAATGGTGCTAACAAAATAATATAAGAGTAAAAATATTTTGATTGCATCTTAAACATATTATGATAAATGTATAGAAAGTTATATGCTATAGCTATTAAAAATCATGATATGGTCGTGAGTAATATAATATATTTTCAGAGTTATCATTATTTAGTTGTTAGAAAAAAATTATTTTTCAGTCAACAATTCTTAAATTTATAATTGCTATAAACATTGATATGTTTACAGTAACTATAATATTGCTGAATTAAATAAAAATAACAATTGTTTTTGTCCGACAACAATATATTGTTACAATTTTTTCTCTGCGTGTAGTATGTTTCTTGCGAGAAATGCTTTCTGTCTTTCATTGATGATTGTCTTTGCGGAAGCCTTGCTCTTCAAGGGTTTTCAGCCTTCGTGGCTGTGGCTGTGGCTTAAATCCAAAATCGCCGATAGGAAAAGTTAGGTTAATGGAGACATCCCTAGGTGCTGTTGCTATTCGACAGATGCTACCAGGGTTTTATGGAACACAGCAAAGGTTAGATAGCTAGGAGAGTGTATAATTGGATTATATTGTCAAAATTTCTACCTGCACGCAGAGAAAAAAACATGTTTAAATATGGTCATCTTCAACAAAACTATTTTAAAAGAAAATTTTAAACATTTTTTGGTTAATATAACCATATTATTTTCACCTGCAACCATATTATTGTTGAATAGGGCCTTCATCAAGAAGCCACAACTATTTTATGGTTGCCTCTAAGCATGTTATGGTCATATATGACAATAATTTGTTTTAAAATTAACAATATTATTTTCCTCTTTCCCAAGAGCAACATGCTATGGTTGAAAACTAACCATGCTGTTATAAGTGTTCGGAGGCAACCATAATAAAGTTGTGGCTTACTGATGTAGGAATAATTCAACCATAATAAGGTTGTCGGTGAAAAGAATATTGTAAAATGAATCGTTATATGTTTAAATTTTTTTTAAAAATAGTTTTGTTGGAGGTAACCATATTTAAACATTTCTCTAGGTGTGTGTGTGAAAATTAATTCGAACTCACACAGGGGCTTTTGGCCAGTGTTTAGTATGGTACAGATCCATCATGAGATAAGGCCATATGACAGGTTCACATGAAAATCGAAAACATGTACACGCGGAGAAAAAACATGTTTCAATATGGTCACCTCCAATTAAATGAAGCACACTACATATGTTTAAAATTTTCTTTAAAAATAGTTTTGTTAGAGGTGCCCATATTTAAACATGTTTTTCTCTTGTTTTATATAAAACGATTCAAATGTTATTGGTAAATAAATTAATGTTATCGGAAGGTAACCAATAATAAGGCTGTGGCTTCCATATGGAGGAATAATTAAACCATCATTTGGTTGCCGATAATGTGTTTAAAACAAAAACAAAATATAGTTTTGTTCGAGGTGACCATATCGAAAAAATGTGGTTTCTCTGCGTGTACAAATTTTAAAAATGTCCTAGACACTCAAGATAAATCAAATGTATTCCCCAATAACATTTTATGGTTAATCAATATTTACCACAAACTATACAAAGTATTAAAAAAAAGCGTAGGTTTTGAAAGGATTTTAAAACTTTTTTGTAAAAAAAAACACATTCACTCAAACACACACAGAGACATTGAGATACGCATAATAAATATACAAACATTAATAAGCCTTTAGTGACGAAAGTTTCCTTCAAAATATTGAGTAGGAAAGGGAGACACAAAAAAAACCAAGCGAGACTGATAATAGTTCCATATACCTAGTTTCTGGAAAAAATTCAATGCGAAGAAGGGTTTCTTTTTCTTTTGCCGCTGTTAGGAATTGTATGGAACGAGTCTATAAAAAAACTTACTAAAATAAAGAAAAAAAAGTCTTGTGATTTTTACATTTAATGGGATTGTCTGGGTGTTTCTTCTTGTATTTTTATATTGTTTGGTGAATACACTTGGCGTTTAACAGGCACTTTATTATTGAGTTAAAAATCAAAGAGGCGTAACTATTGGCTCTTTTTTCGTTCAAAGTTTTGAACATGAAAACACATAAAATGCAAACCACATGAAGTTTGTTGTTTGTAGACTAAATGGTTTTTCTATAAAATACAAGTGTTTTTAATTTTAACAAATATTTTTTGGTTTATTTATTTGGTTTTTCTTTTTTAAATTTGCACCCTACTTGAAATTGAACAACGTATTAAATAATATAAATAAGTTCTCGCCTTTTTTTTTTAGCAAAAAGTATGGTTTCTTACGGAATTGCCCACCGATAGTAGGAAAAAGGTAAATTTCGTTTCGGAAGAACTTTCATGTTTTTAAGATTAAAAAAGAAATCGAAAAAATGGATGCCAAAAGTGCAAGTGTGAGAAATATTTCACCAACATTTAAACTTTTATTACCTATAACTGTCTGGCATCCGGACACTAAAATTGATCAGAGACACCTTAGAGACAAACTCAGTCTATATAATACTGATTTAGCTTGGATTAATTCTCAAATCCACTTCTTGCCTAAGGAAATAAATAAGTTAGTAGCCATATAATGTAGGACGTATAGGAGAAAGTGACTCAACGGGAATTAATAACCGAACCCACATGAGCTATGCTTGATTGCGGACACCAATTGAACCTTACCTAACCTACCTTTAGCTAAGACTATTTCTGATCTCTTTCTCTGATTACTTCTACACTGGTGTTTTTCATTCGGCAAATAAATCCCGGGAAATTTGTGCGGGAAATCCCAGGATTTTTATTTTTGTTTTATTACGACAACTTTTAGCCGTTAGGCAAAAAGGTCTTTAGTCAAAAATACTAATTTTGAGTTTTTGATGGGCTTTAATTCAATTTGTTGTTCTCTTTTTGGTTTGGTTTAAATCATTTTAGTGTACCACATCTCCTCTTAATCATTATCATCTGCTCTTAGGAAAAAAGTCATGAAAAAAAATACACCAAATTAATATTTTTCAATTTAACATAACGAAAATCTATAGATTTTGACTTAAGACTATTTTGCCAAACGCCAAATTTATAACTTAAAAGATGGCTTTTAGAAATTTAACCGAATTTATTATAATCATCAGTTCTCTGCGGTTATATTTTTTAAAATTTTTATTCCTAAACAGTCCTATTGTCAAAGATCGGAGGTTTTTATTATTCCAAATATTATTGCACATTGAAAAAAGATAACCAAAAAGTCATTTTGCTAAAAAAATTGAAATTTTGCCCGTGAAGATCTTAAGATGCCATTAAGCACTTTTTCCTTTTTGCCACAGAAATTTGAAAAAGTTTATTTATAAACTTATTTTATTGGTCTCAGGATATGTTATTTGTTGAAATAAATTAAATTAATGTGCTGTTTCCAGGTGGCAGGCAATTGATTGTGTAGAAAAATCGGCATTACCAAGTTGGTAAACAACATTTTGACCGAACAACTTATAATAATCAAAACAAATTCACTTTCGCCGGAAAATCCGAGTCCGAGGCTAAGTGAAACTAAGTTTTAACTTAATTTACATCTTAAAAACCCGCCCTTACGAATTTTTTTCAATAGGTGCAATATTAACATAAATTTGAAAAGTACTAGATCAAGAACAAAACGTACCAACTTTTTTCATCTTATAGTGCATTTACACCTACGCCATAAACAGGTTATAAGCTGTTTATTATGATAAATTAGTTTGAGAAACTTGTTTATCCATACAAATTATAAACAAGTTTGTAAGTAGCTTTTGAGATAAACTAGTTACAAACAACCTGTTTTTGGTGATGCATCCCTTTTTTTCAAATTTTGTTCTGGCAACGCTAGTGATATTTGTCATTTCATCAAGAATAAAAATTAAAGTGAAAAAAAATTACTTTTTTCTATAAAAAAAAACAATAAGAAAAATGTAAGAATTCTTATACCCTTTGTACACTTGCATACATTTCGGAGGAATGCATGGAATATGTTGAAAATGTGAAATACGCGTTCACACTTGAACCATCTAACATCTACTATCAATAAAAAATGTCACCATTTCTAAAAAAAACTTTTATTTTTTTTAAATCCTTTTTTCTACAAAAGTGCCAACATTTTAAAAAATAACACCAAAATGTATTTCTAATCCATTTTGTGTAATAATTTAAGCAAAACTAAGCAAAATAAGGCTTGCAAAAATGGAAAAAACTTGAGACATGGTAACGCTGCTTTCAAAGCAACTTCCATTTTGTCAGTGATGCCACAATAATAACAGAATTTATTGCCATTTTTCTAGTGATGACACAAAATCGAAAAATGTAAAAGGGAACAAAATGAGATAGTAACATTCTGTAAAGATGTTGAAAAATTTTGATTTTTAGCCCTATGTATTTCTTATGGGAAAATTTCAACATCTTAGCAAATTAATGTTAGATGTTAAATGTTGACAAGTGTGAAAAGGCTATTAGTTTTTTTTAATAAGGACACTAGAAAAAAAGGTATGCATCAAAGTTGTTTTTTAAATATTGGAGCTAAAACTATTTTGACTTGTCAAAGATAAACAGCTTAACAGTCCAAAATGCTGATGTAAACGGTATAGTTTATGAAAGTAGCTTACGATCATAAATTAGTTTGAAAATTTCAAGTGAAAATGCACTATTATAGGTTCTCTTTCACTCAGGACCCTGCACCAATAATATTATGTTTCTAAGTTAAATATAATAAAAAATTAAAATATTACCACATAAAGCATGAAAATGTTAAAGAAAGAAATTTAATTTAACGTTTTTCCCCTTTTGATACTTTTTTCTCCCTATTGAGCTCCGGTTGACGAGCCAAGGAGGTAAGTGTTCTGGTATAACGTGTTTGACTTTGCCGGTTTAGATACATAAAACATTTATATAGCCGAAATATTTATAAATCGGTTTCTTAAAAATTTCTAATAATCGATCAACATATTTTCTTTTATTATTTCATAGAAAAAACTTGAAGTACTTAATTGGAAAAAAAACAATTTTATTTATGTGTTTTACATATGTGTTAGTAGCAAATTAGAACGCTTATAACTCCGAAAATATTGAAAAGATTTTAATAAAATAAATATTGTGCACTGCTCCAAGTAAATACCTTAAAAATGGAGTATATTTTGTTCTAGTCGTTGGGCAAACAGAGGAGGAAGGCGTTCTTAACCTAAGATTATAAAAAATATATCCCGCAAGTGCTCTTTTTAACATATTTTCCATACATTATCGCAAAATTTAAAGTGTAATTATTTTTGTTCGGATGTTAGTTAATCCAACTTAATTCCCCAAGTCTTCTTCACAATTTGATGAAAAACAAAGAAAAATAATAATTAAAAATGTTATCAGGGATTCAAGAGCCTTGGCCATTTTGGACCATATATATATATACAAATATGTATGTATATCACTGACATGTGGTTCAAACAGGACTGTGAGACATGCAACACAGCTACTGAAACTATTGATTTATTGCAAAAGGGCTTTGGTAGGGCTATAGAATTTCCGCAGAATCGAAATAGACCCATAATTTTGCCAACATCTGATTTAAAATGTTGATAATGCAATCGTGGTTGATATTTCTAAACCGTATTCTCTCAAATAAATAAATGAACGATTTTTTTTATAATTTCTTTTTTTGTTTTGATCGATTTGGAAGCCGAGAACTTTCAAAATACCTTTCTAAATATTATGGTATCCCCCGTAGAAATCAATCTGTGTTTTATATTGTAGTCCAGGAGCAGTTTTCTGAGTTATATATAGTACTCCACCAAGTCAAATCCGGGTTTTTCGTTGTGGTTCCCTAGAAGATAAGAGTGCGGATCAAAATTATTGTGTATGTAGATGATACTGACCACCAAGCAAAAGAGTACTTTTTTCAACATTTTAGTACTTTTTTAAAACATTTTTTTTTTTGAAAAATAAACTTTTTTTTTGCTCATACCTCAGCCATTTATGGACCGAGCTGGCTAAATTTCAACAGAAAAATTCTAATGCTATCTCACAATTAAATATACCAACAAGCAGTGCTGCCATAACCTTTTGACAATAATAAATTCTGTGTAGGCAATGTTGTAAACAAAGCTGTGGAATCGGAGTAGTAGAGTCGGAGTTAAGGTTTTTGAATTTTTGCAGAATTCGCGACTCCGACTCCAAAATTTTTCGGCTTAAAAAATTAAAAAAAATTTTCTAATAATTTCCAAAATAAAATTACTTCGAAATTGGCGATGCAATATTAAAAATATTGATTCGAAATTTTAACAGAATCGTTTTAACCATTTAAAAGGTACTGCATTAAAAAAAGAGTTTAAAGTCCAAAAAGGACCAGTCTCATATACATTAAGCATTAAGCTAAGATTAGGAGTGGGTGTTGGAATTTCAGCGGTTGTAGTCGGAGTTAGTACATTTTGTTAGCGATTTAATGTAAACAAATCAACGCTAAATTTCTAAATAAAGAAGCATAACAAAAAGAGTACTAAAACGGCTGTGGGGGTACAGTGGTATTTTTGAAAGGAAAAAGTACTGTAAATAGTACCATACTACTGAATTTTCCATCAGTGTTATGTACTTAATACAGTTTCCAGATGTTCATACCTTTTAAAAGTAACCATCTGTTGATAATCAAATAAAATTGTTTTTTTTTATCAAAATATTTTACCACAAAAATTTCCTTACTCTACGTCTATAACTGACATGATTTGCTGTTATAACATGATGTTATAAAAGCGTTGTTAAAACATTTGCATTAACAACCGTGTTATAACTTGAGAAAAAAATCTAACATGATGAGGCTATACTTAACAGTAACATCATATTAGTGTTAATGTTAAGCATTTCATGTTAGTTGTTGACTGCGTGTTAGGAAATTATTTCAATGAAAGAATTTTAACAATCCGGCATGTTCTGGAAATTGAATTGAAGTGGAATTGTCTATAGAAATATATCTTTGGACATAGCTCTTAGTATGTCTACCACAAATCTTTACAAGAACTGAAAACCTACCTTTATTTTTGTATCACTCGATTTTATATTCCAAAACTTTTTCGAATGTCATTAAAAATTCCATAAAGAGTTATACATTGTAGTACCATCATCTCTTAGACCAATGCCATCCAAAATCATTTGTTTTGTTGTTGGTTATGAGAGATGACAGGAAATTGTGTTAAAAGTGTTAAAAATTATAAGAATACACATACACACTGTGCACACCAATTTTTCTTACAATTTAGTTTTTTTTTTTGGCATAAATTAATTTAAATTTTAACTAGAATTTCTGAACAAACATGGACAAACCAAAGAAAAAAACAAAAAAAAGAAGAATCATAAAATCAGTTTCCTTCCTTTAATGTGATTTTTTATTTAATTTGCAAATTCTTTCAAAGTTGTGTGTTAATTGTATTTCTACGTGTTTATTTTTGGCTGAAACTTAAACTTTGGCTTAAAGCCCAGCTAATCTAAGACAACGCAAAACCAAGTTCAACTAAGCATGAAACGGTAGCCAACATTTTTTAAAGTTTTTATAAGCGGATGTTGTACCGTTTGCGCTTTTTTATTATTTTATTTAAAACAATGTAAAGTTTTTTTTTTAATTTTTTAGTAAAATTTGACTAAATTAATTTTTTTATTTTTGGGAATACAAAATTTATTATCAATAAGATATCTGTATGATGCAATTTTTCATATTTGATAAATACACTAAAATTTATAATTAAGGGAAAGCTAGCTTCTCTTATAATATTTTGCAGTCAAAGTAAGAAATGTGTAATTAAGTTTTACAATACACAGTTATCCTTATTGTGTACGCATCGATAACTTTTTTTAGTGAACTTTGAGACAGATAACTTTGTTAAGTTTTACGCAGTTGCATTTAAGAATGCAAGACTTTTGTTAAGTTGCTTTGCAACTGACGCACAGAATCTTGAAATTGATCTAATGTAATAAAGATAAGCTTTATCGTTCACAGTCATGTTTGATATTGGGTAAAAGTAAACAAAATTCTATATTACCAGCTGCTAAGGTTACTGCTTTAAATAAATTACTTTATTGGCAGTTAGCGGTCAAAGTCAAATAATTTTTACAAATTTTTCGTACAGTGTTTTAAATTGAGATATTTCCAGAACTAGTATTTTGTATATCTAAAAGTAAAAATAATTAGAATTGTGGTTATTTTGTTGAACTATTTATGGTTTTTAATCCAAATTTTTAATATTTTAATCAGGCTTAAGCTCATCAAATTTAATTTTCATTTTAATTATTTTTATGAAGAAAGGAATTTTACAACTTGAAAATTAATTAAAATTGTTATTGATAATCATTCATTCTTGACTGACCTGAAAAGTAAAAATATTATAATGAAACCATCAACTTCAGCTATTTGAGTACCTAATTAAATAATTTTTGCTTTGATTTTCTTATATGTATAAGATTTCAGCTTGTATAAGTTAAACAATTTGATGTTTAGTTTCGAGTACTTGACTACGACTGTCGTTCGTAAGCCAAAAACTTTTTATTTATAATCAAATCAATATAATCAATGAACAGAAACAAAGAATTAATCGATACACAGAATAATGTTGAAATAATTATTAACATAGCGTCAGCACTTAAAATTCTTATTAAAATCTTATTTTTAGTTTACAAAATTATTTGGGGCACATAGTATTGGGAAAGATAATAAATAACATAAACATAAAGACGTAATGTCAGCATAAGAAGAAATACAATGTTATTAAAATAATCAATTAGGTCACAAGCAATAAATGAATATCAATAAAATTAGCAAGAATTGTTTTATTTCATAATTCAAATTTGTATTGTGTTAACTTATTTGAATTTTTAAAAATTTAAAAAATTTTATATGAAAATTTTCTCAACGCAAGGTGAAGTGAACAACAAAATTACCCCCTTATATACAAAAAAAATCTTGCGGACTGAGTTTTTTTTTTTACTAATTTCAATTATTTTGAAAGAACTCCAGTTGCTAAGACAGCTCTAGAACTCCATTCTAGGGCGTGACTGGTAAACACGGATTTCTTTTGAATTGGGTTCGACCTAGTTTAATGTACCATATGTTTATGTGAAAAAGAAAAAAGGGGTCTAATTTGAGAGATTGATTCATGTACGGATTTTCAATCATGAAATACTTATTTTATGCATATTCAATTCCGTATTCGGGCGCTTGATTTAACTGTTATAAAGTTGATTTTATCCCGAATTCGTGCTTAAAAAAAACCAAAAAATAAATTCGAAAGAGGAAGTTATTATAATTAATTTACTTACCCGTTTAACACCTTAAGCCTGGTACTCTGTTCAACATTTCACGTGAAATGCTGTCAAAATGCATATGAAAAAAACTTGTGCGGAATATCTACGAAATAATGTTGATGGAGTTGTACTCTGTTTATTTTGTGAAAAAGTTCCGAAATGTTTCTGGCAACATTTTTTTACAACTGCAAAATAATGTAAGCTGAATTTATTTCACGTGGAATTTTAAGCAAAAGCAAAAAAGTATGAACTTAATATTAAAAAAAGGAATAAAAAATGAAAATAACGCAATCGGTAACAGTTTTTTATCCATATTTACTTTTTTTTATTAAATTTTTTATTAAAAAAAAATAATTTTAGTAAAATACATGTGGCGTTTGTTTACATACACGAAACAATGTAGCATACTTTGAAGGAATAAAAACGTCAAATTGTACAAACTCGCAAGATTGGTAACATTGATAAATGCCAAAATTTTCGTGTGGAATAATCAATGTTGCTCAACATTTTTCACAAATTTGAACAGAGTTCTAGGCTTTACAGCATTTCCATAATAAGACACCAGCATCGTTCCCGATATGGGGTTTACTTTAAAAATCGTGTGAATATATTTAACCAAAAATATAAACTAAATGAGAAGCAACAGTTCAATTTTTCTTTTTGAACATGAAAATAATATATGTTTTTCTTCTTGTTCTGTGGTTTTTGGTGTTTCAACACACAACAGACAAATCATTTCTTTCCAACTTGCGTGATGTTGTTGTAAATCTACATCAAACTTTGAAATATACCCAGAAAAGAATGAAATGCTGAGAGATGAGACTAATTAAATTAAACCCTCACTTTGTTATTTTACTCTCAAATTGGCACTACCAACGAAAAATTCAATCTTTTTTTTACTTGATTTAAGAATTATATACTTATTTCAAGAAATTCCGGCATTTCGGAAGTTATCCCATTTAGGATTGTTTTGAGTACTTTTTAATGTTATTCGTACATGAATTTTAGAGTATGACTCGTACTTAAAGTAAGTATATGAATCTTTATTTATCAATTTGAAGGGCTTTCTTGCCACGTACAAAAAATTAAACATTAGGGGGTAAGGATCCAAGAAGGCACAAGAGGCGCTCAGAATTTGTTGTCGGATTAAAAGGTCACCAAAGGTAAAAATGAAGACATAGACAAGCCATGCAATATTTAGATGAAATATTTAGACTAAAAAAGATGCGTCGTGGCAAAAAATTAAATAAATATTTTTAAAATTGTTTTAGACTATCTTTAATTTTTCTTTTATTTTTTAAACAAAAACACATTTTCTTTCGGTTTTTTAACCTTTTTAAACAAAATAATGTATAAATATTCCAAAAAATATAATAATAGACAATAATGGGCTTCCCTGAAATAATCCTTAGTTTACCTTTGTTTAAACAAACTGTGTGACGTTTTGAAACTCACCCTCTGTAAAATACTTGAGTTTATAGTTTCCCAGATTATTTCCCCTTCCCAGGAATACATAATCCCTTCCCCACGTTTTAGGATAAATGTGCTGAAAAGGTTACAATATTTTTTCTTTATTTTTAATAAAAACATTCAAAGGGCTTTAAATACAAAAATGGATTTAGTTTTATCAAGAACATAAAACTAAAAAAACAATAAATATTGAATTTGAAGGAACATAAGAGACTTCTTAGTACTTTTTGCAACTACGTACTTCATTAAAATTATTTGGCGAAAACTTTAAATATATATTATATATGGAGGAACGCAGAGCTGAAGCGAAACAGATAAATAAAAGAAAATGACATTCTACCCTACCTTTCTAAAGTTTTCGAACGCCTCCTACATAAACAGATCTCTAAACACATCTCTGATAATAATCTTTAAACGGACCGTCAATCTGGATTTAGACCTCAGAATAGCCTTAACAAAATCTAGCATTTTTTTTCTCAATAAGTTTTGGCAACAGTCCTTGTACGCCTGGTTTAGTTTAGTACGCCTAAAACCGTAATTAATAATGCTATCAGAATAAAATTGAATTATTTACAGTTTTATAGGACTAGATTTCAATCCCACTCTGTTAAACCGTAGCAGATATAGATATTACGGTAAAATTTCTTCCAACTTCATATGGCCAGAAAAAATGTCTTGTAATTTTGTGATATACGGTCCATAATTTACCTTAGATGCCATATATAGCAGCCTTCTGAAATTCATTGTAAACTCTAAAACTTATTTCACCACTCTGCGGAATTTTAGGATGATTGGTTCATAACTTACCATGGCTCCAATATAAATACCCCTCCTGAAAATCATTTAAGTTCGGCCTAAACTGTTAAGAATCATAATATTTTACTCAAGGTTGTCGGTCAATAATTTAGTACAGGTCAAAACATCATATAGATATCACTTATGAAATATTCGAACTATCAGTGGAGGGTATCAAAGATTCGGCACATCCAAATATATCGCACTCTTCTTCAAATATTTCCTTTACATCATACAGGGTGATCTTCTGACTCCACCAACATACCTGAAATTAATTAGAAAAGAAATCAAAAAAGGAATGCAAAACAATGCATCAATAAAATGCAATGCGTCGAGTTTTTACATGGGCATGGTGGTTTGGTAAAACCGTTCTCCTTGCTCATCGGATTTGGTAGGGAGTTGTTTGATAAAGTCGTCAAAATGAAAATGAAGAAAATGCAGCTTTAATGTCATCGATGTGCCGATACAAAATAATACAGCATTTCTTTCACCCATTCTTTTGCTTCCGGTTCCGCGGGTCGATCAAATTTCCGAACGTTTTGCAAGATATGAGCCTGAGAAAATTATCACTTTTTTGCAAAAATGACACCAAGGCCCCGAATCGTTGGGGCCCATAAAAAAAAGTGCAGGACTTTGGGAAAAACTGGGAGACAATGGCCTTTTGTTTTTTGGTCTTTTATCACGTAGTGGTGTCCGTATATGGTTAGTTTTCCATGACAAAAAATACAGTGTAATTTACTATAAGACCCATATAAACCATACTCCCGGAAAACAGTTTTTACAATTATTTACAATTATTTATTTGGCTGAAGACCACATTCATTCTGAGTCTTCATAAAAGTACATGCTTTAGTCTGGCAGATCGTGTGTTACTAATTCAAGCTATTTTGCTCTGTGTATGGGGAATATTTGGTTGGAAAAAAGGATATGCAATATCAGAATCACTAAAATATGCATATTTATATTATTTTGGTTTTGCAGCCAGAAATAAATAAACTAGTGATTTTTTATGTATGAAACGAATAAAAACATGTTTTTGTGTCTCGAAAACCTGACGTGATAGAGAAAAAACCAATTACAGATTCGAATGCAGCCCACCAAATTACCTCAGGAAAGATATGTGGTTGCTGTATTTACTGTAGAAAATTACAATGCCAAAATGACACCTGCCAGATTCCGCAAAGGCTAACTCAACGTATAACGCCATCTATCGGATTTTGGCTGAGAACTTTCTATTTTTCATTTGGAAAGCCAAAATATCAATTTTACATTTTTCCAATTTTCTTAATTTTGCTGAGAGATTTTAAAATTTTACACTAAGAACTTTCTATTTTTTGATTTGGAAAGCCATTAAGGAATAATTTCACACAAAATTTCATACAAAAACTCGATTTTCAATTTTTCCAATTTTCCGGATTTTCCAAAATGTTCTTCCGTAAAGTCCTTCTCCTCAACAACTGACAAAAAATTTTACAG
The DNA here is from genome assembly GCA_949318255.1 of Pollenia labialis. NCBI lineage: Eukaryota > Metazoa > Arthropoda > Insecta > Diptera > Polleniidae > Pollenia > Pollenia labialis. Next base: position 76,300,233 of record OX439141.1, on the reverse strand, counting down.
AAATCAGCTAAGCCGTTCTCATTTTAGGAATTGCTTTACATTTTTTTTACACCATTTTTATATATATACTCGACTTTATGATACCCTACACCACAGTATTTTAAAACACATTTACGAAAGCGCTTATGTATCCATATATATGGATCTATCTATGTTTTGAATTTCATTAAAATCGGGTTGAAAGTTTGTGAGAGGCTAAAATGTTCCCCTACCTCCCCTTGTGGTCCTATTTTTTAAAAACTTCATAGCTTATGCAGCCATATAAATATGGATCTATCTATGTTTTAAATTTCATTAAAATCGGTTAGAGGAAGAAAAGTGATGCTGAGTCGATCGGTATACTTTAAGGTGGGTCCAGGACCCATATTTTTAGGTGTCACATATATTGTTTAGTAGGTTGTCGGTTATTTATTAAAATAACAACTATTAAATTTTAGGAAATATGCGGTTAAAAAAAAATTTAAAAATTAATGTAAAATTCATTCATAATATTTTGGATGTAAAAAAAACGAAATTCCGCTAAACTTTTTTCTAAACTCCTAGGATGCCCCTAGATGGCTATATCCATTTCTTAAGGGGACTCAAATAGAAAATGATCAATTAATACAGGCTTTTTGTCCTTAACATTTTCTTTGTACACACTTGCAACTTATCTCCCATGCAAATATGCCGCTTAATGAAATTTTTACATTTAATTAAAACTGTAGATCTTCTGTAAATAAAATAAAAAGTCAAAGACAGAATTTAATCATTTATGGCTTGTTTTATTTCGAACTTTGTTTTCTATATGTGTAGAAGAACAAAAGTTTCAAAATTTTGTTTTTCTTAATTTTTTCAATAAACTTAACCGTTTTTGAGTAACGCTAATATATCTTGTGCAACCTCCTTAATTTTCGAAATAACTGTTTATCTCAAAAACGAGAGCTAATCTAACAACACTGGATTCAGTGTAGCCGACTTGGGTTAAAACGCCAGTTGCCCCGCTTGTCAGTTTTTCCATTGTCAGCAAGTGTTAAAGTTTGGGAATAGTTGTTTGTTGCATGTTTGAAGTATTTTAACAGTGTATAATAAAGGGCTGATGTGGCTTCCTTGTGGGACTCCAGCGTAAATTAGCTGAGGAGAAGTAAAATAATAGCCTTTTTTAACAAAAAATTTTCAAAAGACTAAGTAGCTTTCTTACAGTTTGGGTCACCGGATGTGCAGATGTATCTGCATCTTGCAGATTTTAGACCCCAAAATTGCCGAAATGCAGATTAGACGATCTCTGACTTACAAATTCAGATTTTTTTTGGGAATTTTTTTATTTTTTTACTTATGTTTGCACTATTCCTACTTCTTGCATTGAAAAACGAAAAATATTAACTATTAATCACAAAACAGAATAATGGAAAAATGCGTGTTTGCTATGTATTGATATTTTCGCTACTTTCGGAGATTTTTGCACTTATACCCTGCAAATAATGGGACCAGTCCAAACACGCGTGTAAACTAGGACTAGTCCAAAAGTAACCCAATCGTATAGAAAAACGTGGTCTAATTAACATTACGATGTCCTAGGGCAGGACCATATAACCCAGCTTTGGACTACGAAGGAGTAGTTTAAAAACTACTGCATGGTATACTCAAGAGGAGTAGTTTTTAAGTCGTTTAAAACGAAAACACGTTAAAAAACGAAGACATGTCGTCTCACTACAAACACTTTTTAACAATGACATGGTCCATGCTTGCATTACATCGAAACATTCCATGGAGTAGTCCATTTTATCAAAATGGATCAGGTGGTCCAATATTATTTGTAGGGTCCCAGCAAATAAAAGGACTAGTTCAAAACGCGTGCAAAATGTAGCCCACAAGGGAGTAGGACTACTCCAAAAATAACCTAAACGTATGGAAAAACATGGTCAATTTAACATTACGATGTCCTGGGGCAGGACCATATAGACCAGCTTTGAATTACAAAGGAGAAGTCCATGGAGTAGTCTATTTAATCAAATTGGATTAGGTGGTCCAATATAATTTGCAGGGGTAGTAGAGCAAAATATAAACAAAGATTGTGTTGGAAAAAAACATATATAGTGATTGTCACATCACGCGGACCAATTTTGCGCAAGAAAAGTTTATAAGAAAGAAATAAAGAATAGAGGTAATTTTAGACCTAACAATTATTTGACAAAAAAAAGAAAATTCAAAAAAAGCGTAACCAGTAAATTGATCAAACTTTAACATTTGTTCCCCCAATGATTTATTTAACTTTATTTTAAGAAGATAATTGTATAATGTAATGTATAAACTGTTTAATGATGTTAAACCTGGCCAAACGTTTTGCAAAACCAAATAATTGTTTAATTGAACTATTAATTGCGAGTACAACATCAAACATTTAATGGGTGTGAACAAATTGATTTATTAGTAGGAAATTGATCTACAAAAGATTTCTTAAAAATAAAAAATTGGCATTGTCTTGGCACATTAATGTTGCCGGAATTTTGTGTTCTGATATTAATATGGATATGCAATATGGACTTATGTTTAAATATCTGCAAGAATATTTGATCTCTTGTAGCCTTTAATAAAACTTTTCATAGTTTTAATAAAATGTCAAGCAGTTAACTTCTAATTTGTTGTTTTAAATTTTAAAAATATAATTAATCCATACTCAACCTGAGTAATTAAATTTGGATAGTTATTTTAACGGTAAAAATATCAACAAATTATCAGCAAATTTCTGAAAATCGCATTCGAGTAAATTTAAAATTAAAAAAAAAATTTTAAAACTTTTCTGTGTTGAAAGTTCAAATAAATATTTTCTTTTTTATATCTCCTATCACTTATATTTACCGGAACTACTCTTAAAAAGCAAAATTTTTAAAAAAAAATAATTTCCAGAACATGGCCGTATATTTTGAAATTAATTGTCTTATCTTTTTCTAAATTAACTTCATAAAAAATTTACTAAATGTGTTTTGAAGATTTTAAAATCTAGACGCAGATTTTGCAGATTTTTTGATGAAAAAATTATGGTTTGTTGCTGATTCTAAATCTTTGTTTTTACCTCCTCTTCTGGCAACACTGCTTGGGTGTATTTTCTGGTGGTAAGTTTAGCTTTTTTTATTTATGAAACATCAGTGAAGAGTACTGAGCAATATTTGTTTTCTTCAAAGGCTTTTCTTATGGAATTTACTATTCTAAAAGTTTGTTCGATTGTGCTGTGTTTTCTGCTAAAACCTAATTTATGGTTTGGAATAATTTTGATATAATTTTGAATCTAAAATCAGTATAAATTTTTACACTAATTGCTTCTCAAATAGCTTTATAGATAGAGGTCTTTTAATATTTCTAGTTGCACGCCGTAACGAATAGTCTGATTGTGGATTTTTGTATTAAGTTTCCAAAGAAATTTTTCCATATTAGCCTTTTTGTGCACTTATTTAATAAAAATCCTTAAGTTGGCACAATTTGTATGCAACAAAAATTATTCGTTAACGTGGAATTAAATTTACATTTAAAGATCGTTGTCTTTATTTTTAAGAAAATTTTGACCCAATTATCGGTCAATTGCTAACAAGAAGTTGCAAACTGCGCTTTCTGTCAGTTTCTAATGTAAACTCTAGACTTTTTTTTTACACTGCTTTTCCAATATTGATTAGATAGATGTATTCACAGTGAATGCTTTGAACTAAATTATAAATTCAGAGCCACCTTCAACCTCATTCACTAGCTTTTGCAACAAAACGTACATATGCTTAAATTTCTTAAGAAATAGTTTATGGTTTTTATTGCCACTTTAACTTTGTCTAAAATCTTTTACAGATTTCATGACTTTAACTTAAAAGTCATTAATAATTTACTTAAGAATTTTCCAATCCAAAATTAATTCGCATGTTCTCATAACTCCTACTGTTAATTATTGATATGAATCCATGGAGTTGCTGGCACATTTTCCATCTTTCGTACATGCCATTTGAGTTGCAAGCTGAGATTAAGATCCCGCTAAGAAACAAAAAAAAAAAAAAAAAAAAAAATAGGGAACACCATCGTACTTATGAAGTTCAGATGTACCGCCAGGCAATTCTCTCGTACAAATGGGTGACGACATGTTTTCATTTTATTGTTGTTTTTTGGTATCTTAACATATGCTGCTGCATCACCTTTAAAACTACGTGATTTAATAATATTTTTTTTTTCAGATTTTATTAAATTTTTTTTTTTTTATTTTAATTTTAATACGTAAAAAGTTGCAGTGGCTGTTATGTATGAATACGAGCAGCATTCGGTAAAAAAAATCGAAACAAAAATTAAAATAAATTGTTGGAGTGCGCACAAATATGCGTTGTTCCGTTCAATTCTGTCGATTTTTTCTTATGTATTTCATTCATTTTCGGTCGCAATACTGCAGTTTTTAGGCGTGTTTAGTTGGCACGCATGCCCAGCCTGTATCCGAGACAAGACCAAAGAGCATTTTGGTACTTTGTGAAATGAGTGTGTGCGTTTGTGTATTTGAATTCCTCTTGATGGTGGGCGTTCTTTATTTGCTAAAAATATTAAATTTTGTTGTCTACGTGACTATAATGCTTAAGATTGTATGGAGGAGATGGCAGGATGACTGTATGCGATGATGATGCATTGCCAAAGATATTTAAGGCCACAAAAGAAAACGAAAACCCAACAAAAGTAACCACAATAGCCACAGCGACATCAACAGCAGCAGGAACACAAAAATCGAATTTGTGAAAGATTTTGAAATTTCAAATATGCTGACAAGTGAAGAAGGTTGATAGGTTGTGTTTAAAAATAGATTTTTGAAATGTTTATTAAGGTTTTAATCCACAGGTATTTTTTTCCTTATCCATTTGGCATTTCTTGTTTGTATATGAATATACAAATACAGGAAAGCATTTTTGTGTTTAGAATATTTTATTTTGTGTGAAAGGAACACAAAAATACATTTCTTGTTTAATTTATTTGTTTAAATGGTTCTTTTAAATGTTTTTAAAAGCAATATACTTTCGATCCTTATATCAAATTGTTGATTTAGCAAAATGTCCCACTTACAACTACAATTCGAGTCGGAAAGAACCCAACCAATTGTAGGGGAATGTAAGAAAAGATAAACTCACTGTTTATTGTTGGTGTTTTGTTTTGGCTTTGATATTGTTACAAGTAAGACTTTTAGTGTTTATAATTCTTATTCGCTTTAGGGTTTTATTTGTATAATATTTTTGGCCTTTCTAAAATCTTTGGAAAAGGTTTCCTGATGAGCTGGCCTAAGCAACCTGTGAAATGCGCATAGAAGCTAGCTTTCCCTCAACAATAAATTTCAGTGTATTTATCAAATATGAAAAACTGGGAATTTAGCACGTCATACGGAAATCGTATTAATAAATGTCATACAATTTTTATAAAACATTTATTTAACTACGTCCCTTATTTTGAAAATATGTAAATAATATTGATGTACATAAAATAACAACAGTTTACAAATCGAACTCTGAAAGTATAAAGGTTTAATGCAACTTTATATGTATGAGTATCGAGAAAAATGCGATCAAAGTTTTGAATTGCTATAATTTTGCTATATGCATTTTTTTAATATTTTTACCCACACCACAATAGTGGAGAGGATATTATGCATTTGCGCTGATGTTTGTAACACCTTAAAATATTGGTCATAAACCCACCACTTTCTGAGGCAATCCAGTCCAGTACAGCTCGCAATTTTGCAGATTATTTGATGAAATTTGGTTCTTATTGGCACAAGGTCCAATCCTATTGAAAATTGCAAATGAGTCCATAATTTCACATAGCGCCCATACAAGATTCTTTCCGAAAAAGGGTCCTTGTGCACATAAACCATCTTATTAGTTGGTATAATGATTAAATTTGGTACAAACCATGGTAGAATAAGTACAAGGTATAGTCATTAGAAATTTGTTTCTCCATTGCAAATCCGATATAAGGTCAAACAAAAGAAAATATCGAAAAAAATTAAAACAAGCGTCAAAAATCAAACAAATTAATTTGACATTTCATGGGTAAATAATGAAAACCATCCCTAATGACCATACCTGGTACTTATTATACTGTGGTCCAAACTAATTTTATTTCATATCCATATTTGAAATAAGCTCCCATACAAATACTACTCCCGAAAATTGCTTTTAATGCCTTAACTTCCTTATAAATGATAGTATTTTCATAAAACTATATATATATACAACGACATGACAAGCAAGTAAGAAAGGGCTCCACGAAAAGCCCCCAATGAAATAACCCCCAATGAAATAAATCCCAAAAAATAGGAAATAACACCCAAAAACAGTGAATGAAATAACATCGAAAAATAAATGAAATAAACCCCAAAGCGAAAACGAAACAACCCCCAATGATGAAAATAAAATAACCCCAATGAAATAATCCCCATCAGCAACAAAAATGAAATTATGCCCAAAATTCATAAAAGAGTCAGTTTCATCCCCCCCAAAATCAACAGCTTTAAAAATGAAATAACCCCCGAATAAAAAATGAAATAACACCCAAATTATACACGCTATGAAACAAGCCCCGAATTTTAAAAATTTGTTGGGTGTTATTTCATTGGAGATTATTTCATAATTTGAAAACCCCAAATGAGGAATGAAATAATTCCCAAAAAAAGATGTAAAAGGGCCCAAAAAATTTGGTGTTATTTCATATGAATGTATGAAAAAAATTTGGGGAATATTTCATTTCTCGTTTGGGTGTTATTTCATTGGGGGGCTGTTCGTGGAGCCGTAAGAAAGTATATTCGGTCAAGCCCGACGATATGACACCCAACACCACAGTATTTAAAAACAAATTTTCGAGAGTGTACGGCTCTATGAATGAGAATCTATCTGTGTTTTAAATTTCATTAAGATCGGTTTGATAGCTTCTGTACATACAATATACTTCATTGCTATGCAAAGGATAGCTAGATAGATACAATATAATAGTCTGGTAGTGTATAATGTCATTCCTAAAAATTTGAAGGAATAGGACTATTATAAAAAAGCTTTATAAAATTCATAACTGAAATTTAGCTCATAGAATAAATTCGAAAAAATAAAAATGTTGAATATAATAAAGTAACCTATGAAAGGAAATAATTCCCAGTTTCTTTTCATTAAAATTGTTTTAAAAATTTGCACAAAGACCCTATTCGAGAAAGCAGCTTGTGTGGGGGCGCTATATAAATCTGGGATTCGGCCCATTTCTAACAAACTTAGTCCCTGTGCAAATAATAACCTATGTGCCAAATTTTATCAAATTATCTTTAAAATTACGACCTGTACTTTGCGCACAAGTTTACATGGACGGCCATCCGGACGTTCATTGTTAGATCGAATCAGAAACTGAGTCTATCGGTATACTTTAAGGTGGGTCCAGGACCAATATTTTATGGTGTTACACACATCAACACAAATGCATAACACCCTCTCCACTATTGTGAAGGCAAGCAAATTTCATATGCTTAGATGAAGATATCTAAATTAGTTTGGCCGTTATTTATTTTTTTTTTATTTCTTATATTTTCTCCCCAAAAATCGGTTCAGTTTTATGTAAAAAAAATACAAAAAACTTTCATTTATTCAAATATTATTTGTTTGCATCCTTTTATCTTTAAAAAAACATTTTAAAAGAATATGATATATCGCAAGCTCTTCTAGTCAACAACATTAGCCTCAAAGAAAGATTGTTGCTTAAATTAATATATTAGGAAATAATTAAGAAAATAACAACAAAATACCAAACATTATTTATTCCAAAATTCTTTTTCTTTTCTGTTGACTACAAAAGATGAAATATTGCCATAAAATATTGAAAAGTTTTTTTTAAAAAGATAGTCATATGCAAACTAATTACATTTGAATAAATGACCTTTAAGGCCAACTCCCTTAAACACAACTAATCTAAACCGATTTGGGGGGACAGAATATAAGAAATAAAAAAAATTATTCATACAACTAACGGCCACGCTAATCTAAATATTATTCGGCACAAATAATTTTACAGTCAAATCCTGATAATTCGTAACAAACTGTCGGTCCCTTGAAAAAATCTCGTTAATTCGTAAAATTTCCATACATTTTGGTTCCCTCGCTAACTCGTAATGTTTTTCAAATAAAATCTTCTTTGCCTCTTATAAATTGTAATTGTTTGCTAACTACCACTTATAATTCGTAATAAAAACAATAGAAGCATGGAAAGAATGATTTTTTTGTTCGCCGCTATTTTTTGCTTGTGTGTGTGCTTATTTTCTTAAGATCAGTTTGTTACATGAATAATTTTTATATATTTTATTTTTAACAATTGTTTTTTATGTTTTTTTTTGTCGTTTTAGTAGATAAATTGAAAAACCCCGTTAATTCGTATTTATTTTATTTTAACCCCGTTAAATCGAAACCCCGCTAAATCGAAACCCCCTATAATTCGTAAGAAATGGCCGGCCCCTTGCGATTACGAATTATCGGGATTCTACTTTATATGAATCTATAGCTCAATTTCATAATTTTGTTCTCGAGGGATCATAATTGTTCGTACATTCTGTGGTGTTGGGTACCTTTGGTCTTTGACTTTTGTTACATTTTGTTTTGACATTCTTCACAACAACTTTGTGCAACTATAAGATGTGACTTTCTCCGAGAAAAGGCACCTAGTATTTCATCTTTTTCTACACCTTTGAGAAACCAGAATCCACTCTTAAGTCCAAACCCGTTTTTTGACAATTTAAAGCCTTTAGTCCGGTTGTAAAATTTATCGGAATACCATTTTTACCAGACTTCGATTTAGAACATGAATCAACGCTTTCTTTATTTAACCACATAAACTATTTTACGAATCACAAAATTTTAAATAACCAACATAAAGGGTTGTCCGACCAAACGCACAATGTTAGTTGTAAATAAAACAAACATTTTCAGAGAATTATCTTAACATCGAGCCCTAATAGCGAAAGTGATGTAACCAACAACATTTTAAATTTTTGTTTTTTTTTTTGATGAAAATTGATCATTTGCATCATCTCAAAAATCTCATATCTCTGGGAAGTACTGTTACGAAATAAGAGCAAAGGAAAACGAAATTCCTGGACTTGAAGCAAAGATATTTAAAAAAAAACCTTCTTCTGTAAAATTTTATTTTTATTGGTTACATCATTTTTGCTATAAGGGCTCGATGTACTCTATTATTATAGGAGGATCCATGACAATTATGTGTGAAACAAAATATCGGTCAAATGCTCGCCACGGTTTCGGTGGCATACGCACGCAAAGAAAAAACATGGTTGTGGTAAACATATTCCAGGAGCAACATATTATGATAAGATTCATGATTGTAGTCACCATATTACGATTGTTATTAAATCATATTATGACCAAATATGTTCGTAATATTACATCATAATATTTTTCCCTTAACCATATTGTTATCCTGTTAATCATAAAACGTTAAGAAGTAATCATATTACTGTCATGGTAATCATAATAAGTTAAGAAGTAATCATATTACTGTCATGGCAATCATAATAAGTTTAAAAGTAATCATATTATTGTCATGGCAATCATAATTAGTTTAGAAGTAATCATATTATTGTCATGGCAATCATAATAAGCTTAGAAGTAATCATATTATTGTCATGACAATCATAATAAGTTTATAAGTAGTCATATTATTGTCATGGCAATCATAATAAGCTTAGAAGTAATCATATTATGATGCAAAGTGATATGAACTGTTATACATAAATTTTTTACATCATAATATGATACAACTTTAAACATAATATTTTTATTGGAAAAAAATACTTATGATAAAATAAAAAACATAATATAGTTACTGTAATCTTTTTGTCGTAGGTCGCAATTATTTATAAATTATTTTATGGAGTTTTCATTATTTTTCTCTTAAAATAACACAAAACTTACCAGTAATGGTTAATATTTTGCACCAATATTTCACAAATGTTTCCACCACTTTAAGATTATTAAATTTTTTTAGCAAAGATATTTTAATTTGTGACACTACAACCCTTTTTTAATGTTTTTTCTTTTTTTTTTTAATTTCTTGTTTATTTTAATGGTTATTTTGTTAATTCTTTTTTTATAATTTTCTTTATTTTTTTTAATTTCTTGTTTATTTTAATGGTTATTTTTTTATTATTTAGCCACTCACTAACAAATAATTCGATACGTTTATTTAAAACACGACACAACTGATACAAAATTATTTTACAAATGGCGATACCAAAATATTATTAGAGTAACGATATTTTGATTGCATCTTAAACCTATTATGATAAATGTATATAAAGTTATCATGTTATGGCTATTAAATATCATGTTATGGCTGTGAGTAATATAATATGTTTTGAAAGTTATCATAATTTAGTTGTTAGAAAAATAATTATTTTTCGGTCAACAATACTCAAATTTATAATTGCGATAAACACTAATATGTTTACAGTGACTATAATATTGCTGATATTTAATAAAAATAACAATTATTTGTGTACAACAACAATATATTGTTACAATAAACACAGTGTGGTTGCCGTAACCATGCCCAACCATATTTTTTCTCTGCGTGTGGCTATCCGATTGCCCATATTTCCAACGACTCTGAGAAATAATTGAGGTTCAATGACGTTTGAAGGCATCGGTGTTTCAACAACCACCCGTGGATTCCATCTGTCCAAATGCGGCAATTCTGCTTGTTAACGTATCCACTGAGGTGAACGCCCATTTTCGTAAAAGGTTTTAATAATCTTAATGCACTGCTTAATTGTGTATCTGTCCATGGTTAAATTTGTCAAACACTGAAACAAAGAAAGGTCAAATTAATTTTGGCAAACACTTGACGGAAAGGTGTGACTCACAATGAACCACTCTTTATATCGCACTTGATCATAAAAAGCGCATTAACTCAAAATAAAAAATGTTTATGTAGAACCAAAACAATTTTTAATTTAACATTAAAGTATATGACCGTTTCATTGCAAAACATTAGCCAAATTGCGCTATATATTTAAAGCGGGTAGATATGAATAAAACGGGTAGATTTCTTTCAAAAAGTGAAAAATAAGAACTTTGAGTTAATAGCCTCTTTATGATCAAGTGAGATATGTATGTGTTGTATATAAATATCAAAATTGCTAAACTATATTTCTATGAGAGCCAACAATTTATCAAAGAAAAATTCAAAGCATTCCAAGATATAGATGGGCGTAGTGTTAGATTTAAAGTATCGAATTAGTTACACAAATTTAAAAATAAATTTGTAACACAATAAAATTTATTGATCAGCCGTAACAAATTGCATTTTCAGTAGTATCTAGTTATTGACTAACTAAAATTTTTTTTTTTATTTTTTCATACAAAAATTAATTTATCATGTTTGTTAGGTTTTTTTTTGCAATTAAAGTTTCTGAATCTGTTGTAAAGGGCAACAACCAAAAGCAGCACAAAGTTCTTTTACTCTATAATTTCATATAATTTGTTCTTGTTCGTTTTTTTTTTGTTTTTGTTAAAGTTCGTACGAGCATTTGTCTGCTCTTGTCAGATGGCTTTTAAATTACTTTTTTCCTTTGTAATAATAATTTAAGCCGTTGTGATTTTAGTTTTACTATTTTTTTATATTCTTTATTTTCGGTTTTGTCCAATAAGTCTTTTAGCGCCTCTACTCAAATCTAAAATTATTATTTTTTAAAAAATGATTATGTATACACAGGTTTTAAATTAACTACAACATGCATTAATCTCTTTATAATTGCAAAATTATTCCTTTGATGTAAAAAAAAAACGTGGAAAAACTAGAAATTTTATTTTTAAATTTAGTTAAGATTGAAGTCTACACTTATAAAGCAATTGATCAGAAAATTTTGTTGTACCCAACTGCATAGCTTTATATTCAGTAGACTGATAAAGAATAAACTTTAAAAAATTTTTCAATTACTAACTTTGCCGTTTGTAATAAGAAAATATCATTAATGAATTCGGCTGCACCAAATAGAGGCCATTTTTGCACCACCATAAAAAAATTCTTATATATAAAATTCGACCGATATCAGTCAAATAAAAACTCGAAATATTTTACAATAGCTGCGTTCGAGAACACAAAAGTTTTTACTATTTTTTACTGCATTTTACGAAATTGCGTTCGAGTACACAAAATACAGTAAATGAGAACACAAATTGAGAGCGTAAAGTGACAGTTCTTGTCTGAGTATTTACAAATTTTTACTGCAGAAATTTTTGCAGTAAAATTTAGTAAAACAAGAACACATATGTTCCAAAAGGTAAACAAACAAAAGTAACAAATAAAATGCATATAAATTGTGAAAAAATTGTTAAATAAAAGAAAAGTTTAAATACAAATTAAACCAAAACAAAAAGTGAATAACTATTAATAAATTAATCTTGTTTGTGAAGCATTTATTTGGCTAAATACAAACTTTTTAAATTTTTTTGTTAAGTTAATTTTTTAGAGTTGTAAAATTGTGAAGTACTTGGGGACTTAAGTAATCAATAGCAAACAAATTATTGATGTTCTTTTAAATAATTTAACCCGCTACAAATTAGTAAAATCAAATAAAATTAAAAACAAACAAATATGAAAGATTAAATAAAATAGTTTGTTTGTATATTCCAAAAATTTTCGGGTTAAAAAAAGTTTTTAATCGAGTACCGATAAGAAAACGAGTTAAGTAGTCAAAAGTGTCAACATTTTTCAACACTTCAATTATTTGCCATCAGCTGTTGCCTTTATTTTACGAATTTTTACAAATTTTGCGTTCGCGTACTTTTTTGCACAACAGCTTTTTGTGAGAGCAAATTTTTCAGTTTACTCATTTACTGCATTTTACTGCAAAAGTACTCAAACGCAGCTAATACTGTAAACAAATCTTATAAAGTGGTTCTTAAAGTTAACGCAAGATTTTAGAAAACCGCCATTTGAGCAGGAAAGTGTTGGTATCCCTTGAGAGAAATTCAACAGCTGACAGTTTACGGTTAGTAAAAATGGACCGCTACACGAAAGAACAACATGTCTTCAATAGCTCTGTTCCACATGCATAACGAAACAGTCCGAACTTGCACAAAGTTACCCAAAAGCGTTCCACATAACAATTTTTGTGCAATAAAGAGAGTAATTGAGAGAGTAATTTTTTTCATTTCCTGTAAAAATTTGCACGAACTTTTTCTTGGGGTAAGTTCGGACAAGAAAAAACAATCAGCTGTTTTTGTTTACATATGAAACTGATAAATAATTCAGGAAATTTACAAGTAAAAGGAAAAGTTTAGTTTTAATTAAAAAACATATTAAAAAGCAAAATTTAGGGTTTTTGTGAAATGAAAGTGATTAATGCTAAGTTCACACTTAGGTTTTTAAACGCGTTTAAGCAAAATGTTGATTTAGCTAATCAAAGCCGTTCACATTACATTTGAGATGATTAAGTTGACAGCAAAAACAGCTGATCGATAAACAAAAAAGAACAAGCAAATTTTTATTTCTTGAAAACATTAAAAATGGAAAGAAACACATTAATAAAGTTGTCAGCAGATTATTTACTTTCACCCCACACTTCCACTAGCATCTCTTCGTCCTTCTGACTCCAAAGCTTCTTTCTTTTTTTCGTTTCCATATCCATTAAGTTTTTATTATATTTTGACTTTTTTTTTATTAAATAAAAAAAAAATTTTTCTGTCAAAGAGGTACGTTCATTGTGGCCGTTTTTCAGTTTGAGGCAAGACGAATTTAAATTCGCCTTGGTTTAAGGTATGTTCACAGGATTCTATGTGGTTTATGAAGTGATTTAGTTGTAATCAAGTCAATTTGAAGTGTTTAACAAATCACTTCAATGTATGGGTAATCATCTCGATTTTGAAGTGTTTAACGCTTAATCACGTTCGAGCTGCTTAAACTCGTTTAAGAAGCCAAATGTGAACCTAGCATAAAACGTTATTGCATACATATTTCCCTTAATCTTTAATATAAAAAAAAACAAAATATAAAAAATTACAATGATGCAAATGTTTTAGTTTTATAATGTTATGACTTTTAAGCGTCTTAAATCACTTAAATAGATCTTAATTTGAAAAGTAAGCAGCATAAGTATTTGAAGATGTTCAAAAATGGTTTTTTGCGTTCCAGCAATTTTGGGTAGTTTCGGCAAATTTAGAGAGTAATTTTCATTTTACTCTCATTAGTCCGAACTTGCCCGAGATCTTGTGGATCACACCTATTATTGTAAAAATGGAAGCAAATCCCGTCTCCCTGAACTTTTCAATTATTCTCTTCACAGTTGACGAAGTTAAAACACTATTCCGGACATATTTTGTATGAAATTTTCGAACTGCAACCGTCAAGCTTTCATTATTCTTCAAATATTGTCCAATAACTAAGACACGTTGTTTTATCGTGTAACGCTAAATTTTTAATAACCCAAAGCGAATTTACTCAATTTGGGGGCAAGACTGCAGCAAGACAGAAAGTTTTTTTTTTCAAAATGTATCTGTAGCAGAATATTACTTATCTAAAAAAACGATTGCCGCTTATGTTTAGGTTGATCTGTTTATATTCTAAGAAGTAAAATTACTTTTAAACGTAAGTCCAAAAATATAATGGGTAAGTCAATTAATAGTTCATGTGTTTGTAGGGTCATTGATTTTTGTCGAAAGTCTAAAAACGATGTCGACCAATTGTCTGTCCGAATTATTAAACTTGCATTAAAATGTCATCGATTTGTTTATGCATATTTTGGTGATAATGCATATTTAGGTTTTAAATGCATTTTTTGACATTTTTGAGTGATTTTTTTTTAATTTCCTTATTATATAGAAAGCTCCTAAAAAAAAAAATTTAATACACAAAAAAAAAAATAAAAACAAAATGATAAAATCAATAAATAAATTCTTTTAGAGCTTTACTTTAAATACAAGATTTCGACAAAAGAAATATTAAATTTAATTAACATCAGAAGCCAATTAGTATTTGTTTTTTCCATTTAAAGATTTATTGGTGAAACAATAACTAATTATCAGGGATTTAGTTCACTTAATACTCAAGTCAAATTAATTGATACTGCAAAAAGTAAAATTTACAATGTCGAAGGAAAAGTAGCCCGACAAATTAAAAAAAATTAAAAACGTTTTGCAAAAAGAATTAAAGGTTTCAAAAAATAATTTAAAATACTTTTGATCTGATCTGGAATCGTAGTGGGATTTGAAAATAATTTTTTTTTAAAAATTTATTGGTATTCTTCAAGACAAACTTTTACTTTTAAAAATATATTACTTATGTATTTATTTAAAGAAACAAAAATTAAAATTTGTTATTTGAAAAACAATATACTGAATTTTTGTATTTTTGTTTTTAGTAAAATTAAAAAAACAATTTTAATGGAAATTTTTTATATTTTAAGTTTTTTAGTGCATATTTTGGATGTTTTGTGCATATTTTAAGCGCATATTTTTGATTTCTTAGTGCATAAAAATCCCTAGTCATTAGTATGATCTTATTCTTCACATTTGAAATATTTGCAGCTTCAGAAGTTAACAAACAATATAAAATGGTTAAACAATGATTTTCAGGCTGAGAACATTAATGCTGGCAGTATGTTTATTTTATTCAATTTTAGTCGCCGCCAATGATATGTGTGACTGGCGTTCTCCATTTCTGCGATTTATTATCGGCTTCGAGTGGAATATGATGACATCTATCTTGATAGTTTTCGACATGAGTTACTGATGCGAGAAGTTCTTATCAGAGTTACAGAACATGGATACTGAACGATCAAAATTTCCCTTTCCCTAAATAACGTAGATTTTTGGTTAGAATTTAAAAGATAATTACCAATGACAAAAATGGTTAAAACACATTATTGTTATAGTTTGCTATTTATTATTTTAAAACAATTTAATTGCGGACTTTTTAGAGAAGATAATTTAAAAAATGATTCAGGGTTGTCATAGAAACCAATATTGGTTTTGCTAATTGTCTGTATTGAAACCAATATTGGTTTCATTTGGTTTCACGAAACCAAGTTGGTTTGGTTAATTTCGAATGTAAATAAAACCAATATCGAAACAGCTGTTGTTTATATTTTTATTTTACTTTTTTTTGCAGAAAATTGACAAAATATTATATTTTTTTTCATTCAAATATCAGTAAAAGGGGTTTTTTGTGAAAAGAATAAATAAAATAAAATTACATCAGCAGTTGTATTATTTTTGTTATTGGAAGATGATCTTGCATTGCATTTGTTGTTTTAATTTGTGTAATATTTTTGTTTTGCAAAAATATGTACATAATTTAAAAGTGAATTTATTAAAAATGCAAACAAATTTGTTGTTTAACGTTATAAATAAGTATAGTGACCACTGCTGTTGTTGCATATTTGCTGTTAGCAAAAAAAAGTGAGAAGAAGACTTTTGCAAATTTGCAACAGCCCGCTGCCGGAGACTACCGGAAACATGCAAAAAATACTATTTTACCAATTTATCAATTTTATTTACTTCTATCTGTGGAAAAAATCTAACTGGTAAAAAAATTTAAATACAAAATTAAGCTTTAAGCAACTACATATATTTATTTCCAATAAAAAAACAAGAGCTGTAAGCTGCTTGGTTTATTCTGACAATATTGGTTTCTGTGACAACCCTGGTTAGTTTTAATTTGGGATTGAAGAAAAAATGTGACCAAAGTTAACTAAAAATTTTTTGAGTTTAACCCTAAACTGTCAGCTGCCGAATTTTTTGTAAGATTGCCAACACTTTGCTACACAAATGGCAACAAATAGTGTTACTCCTATCTTGGGATTATATAAGAAAAGATATCTCAAAAACCCATAATAAAAAATATATTTTAAGATACCTAATCATGATATAAGTCAGGAGAATTGGCTAAGGAATATTTTTAAAATTTTTGGGAATTTTAAACCGGTATAGTTCGTAAGTTTTTTTTCGAAAAATCATCCACTTTAATTAAAGGTTTTATGGTAGTTGCTGGTATTAACTACTAATGAATGTCAAATGAAAAGTTTTTAAAACTATTTATATTTTAAGATGAGGTAAAATGATAACCAATATTAGCGCAATTTTGTGATCTGCATTTGACTCTTGTATTTTAATGTCAAAATTGTTAAAGATTTCCGAAACTGCTAAAGTTTAAAAGAGGTTAAAACATATGTCGTGCAGTTATCGATATTTGGCCAAGCAATAGTCGACTTTTTCCGAACTTTAACAAATCAGGTCTCTTGCTATAAAATACATAAAGCTTTGTTGTGTATAAAATTACCAATTATTACCAAGAGTAACGTTATTTTACATAGCTATCTACATATCTTCTGCAGGTTGTGGGGATCATCTTAAGGACTTTTCTTCTTTTGGTGTTACATCTGTGACATCACCATCCCACATACTTTATATTGCTTTTGTATATAATAATTTTATTTCTATTTTCAAATTAACGAACGAATTGTAAGATGCACACAGTGATGTTAACCGTACGGTAATTACCCTTTTTTAGGGTAATTTTTACCGCAAAAGGCAGCGAGATAATTTTATTTGAAATAAGGTAATTTTTAAGAAATTTAGATTAGATTAATTGTCAATAACATTAATTTTTTAATTGAAAAGGCACCAACAACCAAATTTGTAAATATAAAAAATACTTTTGTTTATTCAAATTGTTGATATTCAACAAATATTTTTAACAACGAAGTTGTAATATTGAATAAAGTTTTTGTTAACAATTATATTAAAATTTTAATTACGAATTTGTCTTATTAATAAAATATTTTGTTGAGAACTAGCTTATTGCCTTTTGAAAGAATGGAATGCATCTAAATTATTTTTTAAATTAATTTTTATTAAAATATAAATGAAAAACTACATCACAAACACCATTAATATTTATTTCAGCATACTTATTCAGACGTAGAACTGGATGCGCAATAATGTTCATCTTATTAAAAGGGAATCTTGCCACAATTATAGACTTGTATTTGAAAACTAAAATTAACAAAAGACCCTTTAAAATCTCTTGATTTTTTTAACCACAACTTTACTAACCCCTATGATTGATTCAGTTTTTCAATAATCTGCCTATCTTTTAGCATTTTAGTGATTAAAACCCAAAATATTAAAAAAAAAAATTTTTTTGACACAAAACAAAATTTATTTTATGTATTTATTTTAAACTTTTTGTTTTTATTAATTACTTAATAACTCTTGTTATTTTTTTTGTGTAAATATTATGACAAAAAATTTAGAACATTATGTTTCTATAAATGTTTTCGTAACTCCGATAAGGGCAAAATAAGAAAAATTAAATTACTCTTGTATATAACTAATTTTATATTTAACCTTTTGTTTGTTTAAAAATCAACAATTCTTGAACATATGAAAAAGCCGCAATGTTATATATTGAACTATAATTTTCGGATTATTTTAAGTACGGATCAAATTCAAAATTATTTTACTACCCTATTCAAAAAAAATACAATAAGTTTGGTAAAAACTTATTTTAAGACAAACATTTACATTCAGATTTAACTTTTAACACATGTAAAAATTTTATTAAGGTTTTATAAATAACTAGCTGTTCTAAATAAAAATAAAAAATGAAATACTTGAGAATTTTGTTAATAACTTGACCCCAGCGCTATCTACCTTTAATAAAAAAAAATTTAAATATCACGACAACAGCGCCACCTATCGGGAGTATTTTTTTAACCATCAGTGAAACGCATGTACTCGTTTGAAAATCGGTTGGTTGGTTCTCGAGTTATAAAATCACGAACATAGGACAACTTATTTTTACATACACATATATGGGGGATTCATAAGGCAGTCATAAAGTTGTAAAGTCATATGTCTTAAAATAATTATAAGAAATATAAATGACTGCAGTGGGCAACCGCTTATAATTTAGATCTCTACTGTACAGTTATGACGAATCAATTAGCACAGCATTAAAATTTTTATTTTGTTTGAAACATAACAATATTTTTTTAAAAAATTTTAAAATATTATTTTGGACATTATGACGATATGACTTGATAGCACACCTTGTGAATACCCCAATAGATACTATTTTGTGCTGTTAACAAATCGTCGTGCCGGTGATATCTTGTCGTATATCACAAAGTCAATGAGATTAGACCATGTCCTGTGATACATTTAATAGGTCTATCGATCTGCGCAATCCTCATGATTTCTTATAATTACTAAAATATTACGAAGCCATTTTGCTGCAACAAATATACATGTGTATTTAGGCTGGGTCAAAAAAATATTTTTTCTCTTATCGACTTCTAATAGCGTAAATATGTTGTATTTTTGTCTGAATTAGATCCCTGTAAAATAGTATTAATTTAATTTTAGTGTAAGAGCCCGCGCATTGACCTTCCATTTTGTTAAATTTGGAATATAGCAACAATAGCATTGTATTGCAGAAAAGCATATTACTGTATTTTAACGACGTTTAGGTTCGTGAAAAAAGTGTCAGAAGCATTCATGACTCTTTGCGCTAAAAAAGTCAAGCGATGGTTTAATATAGACGAAACTTGAATCAAGACGAGAGATGCCCTGATTTGACAGTAAACAAGGTGTTGTGGCCAAAAAGGATTTTATTGTTTTATGTTGTATAAGAACCAAATTTTTATTTTTTTAAGTTTATTTCAAAATATTTTTAGTTTTAATTAATAATAATTGATAGTAAATAAAAAAAAAAAAAAATTTTAATTAATTTTCATGTTGTAAAATTCCTTTCTTCATAAAAATAATTTAATGAAAATTAAATTTAATGAACTTAAGCCTAATTAAAAATATTAAAAATTTGGATTAAAAAGTAAATAAAATATTAAAATTTAAAAAATGGACTTTTTTCAAATATTCTTAGTTCTTAGGAGCTCATGCGCGGGCTCAAGATGCCACTTTTTTGAACTTTTTTTTGCAATTTTTATTTGTTTTAACGTAAAACAAAAAAATTTTGCTATTAGAATATGATTCGAGAACTTTTATTTTTTCTCATACATCAGTGACCCACCCACATTGTGTATCCATTTTTGCTAAAAATGTTTTGCGTTATAATATCGTATGTAACATAATTGTGGATACACATCAAAAAGCGTATGAAAATTTGCAATTAAAAATATCTTCTGGTATCTTGCTGTATTTAAGCAAAATATATCAGTCAGGTTACAAAAAAGAGACTATCTTATTAATATTACTGTTATTTTAACATTTTTCGTTTAACATGTAAGGAGTTTTTTGGATGTAGTACACAAGGGTTATTTATATTGATGGAATTCATTTTGTTGTTAAGCAATTAAAGGGTTATTATTCAGGGTAGTCCAATCATAACGCACGGTGTCAATTGTAAATAAAACAAAAAGTTTTCAGAGAATTATCTAACTAACATGACCACTGAATTTCTCGCGCAAAAGAGTCATTTTTTCGTTGGCTGTGTGACACATTCTGTTGGAAATACTTATCGTCCAGGTCTATGTTCTCAATTTCTGGCTACAGGAAGTCCGTTATCAGCTCGCGATAGCAAACACCATTCACGGTAACTGCTTGGCTGAACTTATTTTCGAAGAAGTACGGCCCGAAGATGCCGGCTGGCCATAAACCGCACCAAACATGCATGCACAGGCATTTTCACATTTCCTACAAAGCCGGTTTGCTGAAACGTGCGAATAATTCTCCCGATTGTGAACTCCATTTGATGGATCATGCGACCAAAAAAAATCACAAAGTGCACGAAATGTATTTTTGAATTGAACACCCGTTTTCGTAAAACGCGCTGCTCAATTCTGTACCTCTCCATGGTAGAATTTGACACTGATGCAAAGAAATGTCAACTTAAGTTGGACAAAAACGTTAACGTAACGGTGCGACTCACAATTAAATCATGGTGGTTGGACCACCCTTTAGTCAAAATTAACCTAAAAAGTATTCTTCATATATAAAAATATTATTTGTTGTTGATTGGAGGGTGGAAACGGACTGTACTTTTTCAGACCATAGTCGAATTACCACTACATTGAATTTTGACCTACCTAAGGTTGCTTCGTTTAGGAACCGAGGGGGAAAATGGGTATCCTTTAAGGAAAGGGCCCTGGGCGACTTGCTGCCGACTGATCTGGAGTGTGTTGTGAACAAGTTCACTCATCTGTTAAGGGAAAGCTATGAGCAATCATGCCCGGTTACATTCCCGGGTAGGCGTAAACAACCCAAATGATGGACCAGGGAACTTCACGTTCAAAGGTCTACGGTTAAGAGACTGTTTAATAGAGCCAAGCTTACGAGAGAAACAGAGGATTGGAGTGATACGGGAATAATTCCGTGATTACATTTACCAATCCTGGAGGGACAGAACGGATTGCAGGGTGTATAGGGCACTATGGCCCTGATTGGATGCAGGGCAACCAGGGTTCTAATGGGATTGGACGGGGTGGTATTAGAAAACTCATAGGTTCTTGACGGGTAATTGTCCTGTTGGTGTTTTTACGGGCAAATGGGACAATACCATACCGGACCTCTGCAGATTATGCGATGATTCTGAGGAGCTAGAGACGGTCGAGCATGTACTGTGCCACTGTCCTAGGATGCAGGGTCTCAGACAGAAATGGCTAGGAGAAAGATTTCACGACGAACTGGGGTGCATCGCTGGATGTAATCCGGCTGATCTACTGGGGTTTGTCAAGGAAATAGTGCGGTTGTTTCTGTTGAGGGGACTGTAGAAAGGGTAATAGTTCTAACTTACTTAATCTATCCACCTCTTAATTCTTCTCTTTACTGTTCTCATCCCCTACGTTTTTCATTGAAGGGATTCACAATGGACCGCATTGGTCACCGAGTGGAAGTGTGCCCTTGGGCACATAACCCTTCTTAACCTAACCTACATATTTGTCACTATCATAAATTTTCGTTTCGAAAATTATTATAATTTTAACATTAGTGAAACATATGAATGCAGTTTTTAATTTCTTATTTTGACAAACTAAAAAATATTTCGCAAAAAAGTGACGTATACGACAAAATTGAAAAAAAATTTGGGACGTGACAATGGTTATAACTTAAAATTTTTCCCATACCTTTGGATATTTTTACATACATCTAAAACAAAACTTCAAACACAATATCTTTCAGATGAAATTTTGGATCTTAAGATTTGATTTCCCAGAAAAGAATTTTTGTGATATACGCAAGATAACTTTGGCACGACGAAATGACAGGCGATGGACTGAGTGCTTTTCATATACATTTTACTACACAATCAATCGCCTATCATTTGAAAACAGTACATTAATATATAATTTTAGAGGGCCGTGCGGTAATGAAAAAATAAAAGTTAACATCACTGGATGCACAAGTTTTGTTTTGTTAATAAATTTAGTTATATTTAAACCATTTAAGAGCATACTCCATACATCCTCCGGGGATACCAGGTACCTGGTACGTGGGATTCGGCAAAAATCTTAAATCTGGTACCACGTTCAGATAGCACCGGACTGGCATTTGGTTGAGGCCTCCGTTAGTATGCTTTTTGCGGGAAATGATTTCTGACCCTGAAAAATTCTTTAAGCGCTAATTTTTTAAAGCTTGTGAGAGAGTACGATCTGAGGAAAGATCATCCCAAGGCGCGGTTGCTAGTTTTCAGATGCTGCTAGCATATTTCCAAATTAAGCGGAGGTAAAATAGCTCTGGCTCCTTAATAGCTCCAGCTCCTAAGAAATCTTGCCGGTCTGGGTAAACGCATGGCTTGTCATCCTGTGGCTTGGATCCACCATTAGATTAGGCCACATGGCATGTGCTAAAGTAAATCTTTTCCACATTTGGACATATACATTTTCAGAAGAGGCAAAAAACGTGCTCTTATACTACAAAGCGGGATACAATTCAATTTATTTTTTTTGCAAAATACTAGATAAATTGATAAAATATTTTTACGGTGCGTAGATATG
Organism: Pollenia labialis; assembly: GCA_949318255.1. Lineage (NCBI taxonomy): Eukaryota > Metazoa > Arthropoda > Insecta > Diptera > Polleniidae > Pollenia > Pollenia labialis. The sequence continues at coordinate 76,277,249 of OX439141.1, read as the reverse complement.
ACCACTGTACAGGGTACTAGTTGGTAGTAAGATTGTCTATCAGTGCAAGGGTTACGAGTATAATTCGCGCTGGTCTTTGTTATTAGAATTTTAAACTTCTTTAACAATATATTCCGTAATCATCTAAATGACTCATACAATTTAAAAAATAGAGTAGACATAACAAAATGTTTCTTGAAACACGAGGTCATTAAACACAAGTCTTATTAATAAAATTAACAAACAAAGAATAAAATATTAAATTCTAAAGTTTCTTGTCTAAATCCCACACAACATGTTCAGCAATAAAAAAAAAACTCTTTTAAATCAACACAAAACTACATGTCGAGATTTGTTTATTTGTACCAAACCGAGTAACTACTTCATAAAGTTGACAATCTGGCAAATTATTGACAATATTTGTGTCTGTTGTCTATCACAGACATGTCAGTAATAGATAAATGCTAATTAGATAAAATGATCAATGATCATACTTTTGTTTATGTGAATGACAAAAAAGATATATAATTTTTTTTTTACCACCAACGAATGTTATTAAATTTCCATAAAAGTTTTTCCATTTATGTTTTATAAAATTCATAAGAGGCAAGAACTTATTCATAAAGTTAAAGAAGGTCTTTGACACGTAATATTTCTTTAATTACACGATATCAATAATTATAGAGGCATATTTTTATAAAATTGCCTTATAAATAAAGAATCAGCCATTATTTTATAAATTAGCTATTAAATAAGACTAAAAGAAATTAGTCAATTGTTGTTGTATCCGTAGACGTAAATAAGAACGCCTAAAAACATTGATTAATTAGTTAAAAATAAAGTGCAAAACTCAAAAGGAATATTCATAACTCTCATGCATAAATGATTGATTGCAAACGATTAATTAAAAGATGCTAAATGTATGAGCGGTACGTAATTATATAAAATATTGCGGTGTTTAACGAGGGTTTTAGCTTAATATTGGCTCAATAATTAATCAGCAAACAATTTCACATCATTTGATATCGCTCTCTCCCAACAAATGTCCAAATTGGATTTTTGTTTGTGCGCTTAAATTAACAATTTTGGCAATTTAATCTAGAAAGACATTTCGCATTCATATTAAGCGGCTTGAAACTATTAAATTCAAAACCAAGTTAGAATTCTATATTTGACAGTGACAAATATAGTAGTTGGAATGCAACAAGAGAAAATTGTTAAACATATTTAATTGCAAATTAAGCCGGAACTAATTTAAGAAGATTCGTACAGGGGCCGAATGAATTAGAGGACCGATTTGGGCTATTGTCAACACCAAACGAACCGATCGTTCAGAAATTATTTTTACAAATTCTAATCCCTCTACGTTCTGCCTTGGGAACATTGCAACCTCCAAAAAAAAATTAAGACTAAACTTGAGATGTTGCAAAATTACCTGATTGAAATGAAACTACACCTGAGATCGAATTAACGTTTCATTACATAAAAAAAGCTTTTACAAAAAGGAACAAGAAAGCCTAGCCGGTCAAGTCCGACCATTTCATACCGTACACCGCAATATTTCTCATTTAAACAAAATGATGTCATGAGGTTTAAATTAAAATAATAACTCTTAACGTCGACTATTACAGTGTAACCTCGGTGAACGCAACTAATAGAAATTTTGGGCTGTTGCGATAACTGAGTTGTTGCGCAAACCAAGGCACAAATTTCTAGTCATATTTTGCTATTTAAAAGCTTATTTTAAACCAATCAAGAATTTTATAAAAAAAACTAAGGTTAGCTTTTAATTTTTGTTATTTTGATGAAAGAACCACTCATAAGCAAAGAAGTTTCTAAGCTAAATTTATTTTAAAAGCAGAAGCACAAAATATTTGTCATTCTTAGAATAACGGTTAATCAAAAAGACTATTGCACTTAAGCATAAGATTTTACATAGGGACGTTTTATTTTTGAATTATTTATCAAAAAACAAACTTAAAAAAAACAAAAAAGCCTTACTTGTTTTGCTTTTGCAAAGTTGCGTTAATTGAGGCTTTGTTTTTTGAAAAGTTAAACGCAACAGAGTCACCAATGCTACGAAATTTGGTGTTGCGTTAAGCGAGGGGTTGCGCACATCGAGGGTTGTGTTAAACGAGGCTACACTTTATCTAGAAATCTAATATTATTATTTTTAATCAGGCTAAAAATCATCAAATTTAATTTTCATTAAATTACTTATTTATGAAGAAAGGAATTTTACAACATGAAATTAATTATTGTAAAATTTAACGAAATCGATGCATAAATGACCGAGTTATATTTACTTTAATACTTTTTTCTTCCCAAAATAATGGGTTTTGCAGACACGTGCTTATTAAATTAAAGTCAGACATGTCGTAAGTATGAAGGAGTCAGTAAAACGCAATAAATGGACCAACGTTTATTTTACCCGCAAGTGTCCTTCAAAACTAAGCGTTTTGGGTTTGGCTCAAATATTCTCTATTTTTGTAATTGTACATAAGAGCAGTTAAACGCCTTTTTTCAAAACAAATAAAGCAGAGGTTTAATATAAATAAAATAAGAATGCTAAACAACACTGCTACAATTACAACTCTAAGAAAAAGCAAACGTTGTATTAAAAACATGTTTTTTACCTCTTTTTAATCCTTTAGATGCGTTTCTACACCTCAAACTTCTTTATCAAATGTATTGATTTTCTTACCACAGGCACACCAGAGCATGGCTTTGGGTGATTTATGTTAGAGACACAACTGGGACGAATGACGAATTATTCATCACGAATATTCGTTGTCAGAAATAGAACATAGAAATAGAGTTCAGCTTTACACACAGAAAGATTTTTACAGTTTATTTTTAGTATTCTCCCTTTCAAACCTGCTTCGTAGTAAGGGAATGCCGTAGTACTTGAAATGCTATTTTTTCTTTTATAAAACTTGTCAAGAGTTCCTTCACTTACTTTACTGCATCTCTGTATGTCTTGTTGCGTAGCGCATAATTGTGCGCTTATTTTTATAAATGTACCATAAGTGCTTCGCAAAATTATTAGGTTTTTTTATTGGGATGTTTTAAAATGAAACAACAAGGTCCGATCTCAAAATTCTGTATTTGGGCGCGAAAAATTAATGGGAGAGCGAAACACGTATATTACTGTCCGCGTGAACATAGTATAAAAGCTCAGTTAGAAGGGAGTAACCGTTACTTGAATTTACCGTAAAAAAGTAAGACCAATCTATTTCTTACATATTGAGACGAACTTCTTACTACTAACTATAATCATTCCAATTGCTTCACAAACAACAAAATAAAGCAGCTGCTTTCCAACGTTACGGTTAACTGAGCCTTAAGACGACACTGCTTTTCAAATCCTAATGCCTGTAATAATTCCTTGCATAAACGTCTCTCGACTTTACGAAAGTTAAAAGTATTTACTTGTGGTAGAAAGCATTGCTAATGTCAGTATATGGTTTAATTTGGAAAAGTAATTGATCCTACTTTTTTCACATCAAGAATGGGAGTTAATTTTACGGGTCGGGTCGTAGGTCGGTAATGAAGAAAATTATTGTAAAAGAAGTCGCTTTATTACACAGAAAAAAATTAAAATTGATTTCAATTAAAAAATGTGTGATATTAATTAAAAAATTAATTAAATTTGCACCAGTAAACAAATTAATTGTATCAATTAAACGTTTAATTCACTTGATGAAACGTTTAGTTCACTTGATTAAACGTTTAATTTATTTGATTAAATTTTTAATTATTACTGTTTTTTTTTTTGATTAATGCTTTAATTGGTGAAAAATTTTGAAGAATTTTTCTGTGTGCCTTCTCTAAAGAGTGTATTTTTTTGCTATTGTTTATTTAACTAAGATTTTTTTAAATCTTGATGTGAACCAAAATTAACACATCCCTAACATTGCTGCAACTTTATTGTTTGCGGGATACACAATTGCTTTACATTGATTTGCTTTTTGCACACAGTCTGTTATTGAATCCATTTCTTTCGCGAAGTAAGACCCCTTTTAGACTCGGCAAGTTAGTTGCGCAAGTTACTTGCTGAGTACTACTAAATTGTTTTCCTTACCACGACCTCACCGCTGACGTCTATAAACCAAGAGTTGCACAAGAGACTTGCGCAAGTAACTTGCCGAGCGTGAAAGGAGTCTAAGTTTTTGAATAAATGGATTTTAAAGAAGGACGTTATTTGTTGATTTTACTAACCATTTGCCTCTAACCCCCACTGGAGCATAGGGCGCATACATATTACGCATGTGTAAATTAAAATTCTTGTGTGACTTAAATATATTTTTTTGAAAAATAAATATTTCATATCGATAATTAAGATTGATATAATTGAATTTAAATTTAAAACAGAAAAGTTAACTATATATAAAATTTGTTTTTGAATGGAGGCTAATTTTACTTAATTGATTTTTGTTTCTATTACAAATTGATTTTTAAGTTAATTCATCGTGTCAACCAAATGATCATTTCAACACATTCATTAAAATCCCATATATTTTTAACAAATAACAAATTACTTCCAACACATTTAAGAAAAATTATTAAAAAAAATTTATCAATTTAATGAAATAAAGTACAAAGAATACTGCCTGGCGCTTATCTACTTAATAAATGAATAACACTTTATTATTATACCCCGCTACCATCAGTGGTGTATAATAAACATGTCGTGCCGTGTGAAACTTTTTAAATATTTATTTTAGACCCCATAGAAAATTTTGTTATGTTCTGAGCTTTTAAGTTGTTCTAAGTTGTTTGTTAAGATCATGCTTCGCGTCTAAGTCTTCAAAGGAGTTTGGAATTAAAATTCATCACTATATGTTCAGTAGGAAAAGAGTTCTGGACGCAAGTGTATATCATCACCTCTAAAAAAAATAATACCTGCTTTTATCATATTTATAAGGTAACTACGATTTATTAACATTAACTACTTCTCTTAATGTATCAAAAAAACCGTTTAATTACGTAAGACTTCTTTCAAAAACCTTTTGAAACTCATGGCGAGCTGTACAGATTATCATTTAGTTTGGAAAAAACACGTTTTTAACAAAGCTTAAGCTGGTGAGCTTCGCTCTCAGCCCACTTTTTGACAGACAATTTGTCTTCATAACCAAATATCTTATTGCCAGTAGTCGGCAGTCTAAGTTTTTTTTAGAGTTTTTAACTGGGGCCCTTGCGAATTTAAACGTGATACTGTGATGACAACTAGCCATTGCAGTTCAGTAATTGGTATATTTTAGATTCAGTTAACAGTCTTAAAAAAATTCTCTATGACTTTTTTTTAAAATACATCGCATTTGCCATTGGTCGGCATATGATTAACCAATCTTCCACATGAAATGTCCCTTTTGCCGGCATGGCTATTTTTTTAAAGAAAAAACTAATTCTTGCAGGAATTCAGTTATTTGTTTATTTAAATTTAAAGCTATTTACTTTCTTAAATTTGTAACGGGGCTACCTAAAATCCGGCCGTGCTCGTCGTTGGGGGGTGTATAATGTTCCCAAATCTTCCTAATGTCAAATATCAAAAGAAATCGCTACAAAAGATCTTAACTTAGGTAGCCAAAAATATCAATGACCAACACAGAAAATAAATTAAAACAAGGATAGTAAAAGAGCGTAATTGATGGTTGGCTTGTAGCATAAGCTGGAATTTGCTACATTAAGGCCAGGCCCACCCACCATGCTGACAAGAATATAACGTTTGCTGTCAGCCCAAAAATAAACCAAAATAGAATTTACCCTACCTAACCCATACCTTAACTTTACTTTTCACAGTAAATAATAAACTAATTTAAGATTTCTTTTTTTTTTCCTTTTAAAACATTATAAAATAACAAAATTTATTTGTGTGGTAACAGATATTACTACCTAACAATGCGCGAAAATAATTCAAAAATAACAATATTACTAACAAAAACGAGATTAAAATTAATAAGTAACGGTCACCTTATATATAGGAAATTTAATTTAATCCGATAATTATAAAAAAAACATCAATATAAACATAATAACAAATTTATAAGATTTTAAATGGAAATAAAGAATATTATGAAATGTGGTAATGTTTATCTTTAGGTATTATTTAAATTTTAAACATAATATGAATATTAAATATCATTTATTGAAATGACATAAGGCAACCCTAGTTGCAAATGAGTTTTTATTTTGGGCAAATGCAACTAAACAAAATGAAATTAAATATTCATATTTTGAAAAATGCTAATTGTAATCCACAATGATAGAGTTTAAAAATATGGCGGAATAATATTAATAATAGGAAAAGTTAACTTACTTTGATAAAATCCCACGATGTCAGTAGGCGCCCATTGACAGCAGAAAAATGATCATAGATATATATTTCATTTTTATAAAAAAAAAAATTGAATTTGTCTCAAATTTTGGATTTAATTATAATGGCGTGTGGAATACGTTACATATGAATGTTTAAAATTCTATTTGCAACGAAATCCACACATATTTTTAGTGTATTTATGTATCTGAGTATTTATGTGTACATGTGAACGAGTGTTATTTTTAGTGAAATGAGTGAGTTTTTGTTAGTTTATAGGGGTGGGTTTGTAAGTAAATTGAGTGTTTATTTGTTTGTGTGATATAAATTTAAATTAAGTAAAAACAAAAATGAATTAAATTAAGGTGACCATATAATTTTTAAACGTTAATAAAAATAAAAAAAAAATTTAAGTAATGTTAAAAGTTACAAAACAATAAAAAAAATCAAATTCCAAGTCGGCAACTCGTGGAATTAAGAAAAATTCATTAAATACCTTATATTAATAAAACAGCATGTTATGATATCATGTTATGGGACCACAACCAAAATAAAAAAAAAAATGCACGGATAATAAAATTCACTTGTTTATATAAACGAAAATGAGGGTGGTTGCCGTTAATCAAATAAAAAAAAAACAATAGTTTTGAGTGAATTCCACACCACGTAACTTGAATTGATAATATAACTGAGTATATACTTTTTGGGGCAGTTGGTCACCTTATATTTAAATTTAAATTATACCGGATATCAGGATCGTTTATTGGCTGGTAATTAATTTAAACACCGCTGTCTTTCTTTTCCTATAAACAATAGCCAGACTCTTGATTTAAATGTTCGTGGCTTGCAAATGGACCTTAACCAAATTAAATTCTGAATTAAAGGGCTTGCTTGCACTTTCTTCCAAATTCAGGCACAAAGGTATCACCTTTAAGATTTCCGTTTTATTTGCAGAAATATTAAATTCTAATTCCACACACAAAAATATGTATTTTTTTCCTTTTTTAGAACCAATATACACTCTTTTCAATTCAAAATCAAAATTTTCCCTTAAAATTTTTCTAAATTTTATAAATAAAATCAAGGCCTACAAAATTAAAAAGAAAATATCAGGATTTACAGCCAAAGAAAAGTGTTCATAAATATTCAAATTTTGTTCAGATATGCGTTCATTGAAAATTGTCATCCTCACAAATTCTCGAAATGTATATTAGCAGTCAACCAATTTTATATTAAATTATAACACCATAATATGGTTGCCTGTGTCAATAACATGTTTAAATTAACCATGATAAGTTTAAAATTGTTCGTTAAAAATTGTTATGTTAGAGGTAGTGTTTTTCATACGGGACTTTCCGGGACAAAATCCCGGGATCCCGCACATATGTCAACTTTACTACTGATGTAATTGTAAATATGTTGTGTGAAATATACCTTAGATGTTAAAAAACAGGTCCTAAGTTAAAAAACGTTTTTTGAGTATTTGATTGGCTTAAAATCATTTTAGTCTAGCACAACTGCTTCTAATCGTTATCATCTGCACTAAGAAAAAAGTCTATGAAAAGGCAGTTTTGCCAAACGCCAAAGAGATGTCAATTCATTTCCGATAAGTACACGCAGAGAAAAAACATGATTAATAAATGGTCACTACGAACATTTTTATTAAAATTTGCCTAATATGTTTATATGGTATTTTACACCTAAAAAGTTACTCTGATCTAGCTAAACATATTAAAGTATGTGAAATGTTTGCTACTTAAATATTTTTATTTTCAACTATACAATTAAAATCATACTATAAGTTGCACACAAAAGGTATGTTTAGTACCATAATTTGTGTTTGCTTTAAAACACATTTAATGCGTGTTTATTAAGAAAATAAAATTTCTTCGCGTCATTTAAGTCTGCGAGCATCAGTTAATCGGGAAACTTAAATTATAACAAAATAATTTAAACTTATTTTCAGGGAGAAAAGGCCATGCTTGTCTTGAAACAGGTAAGTTATTTACATACTATAATAAAAATACATACAAACATGAACATATAAGCGTTGTCTTTCTTGAAGCCAAAAACACCTACAACATTGAAAAAAGTTGCGAGTCAGCTGATTGAATTTATCTGTACGGCAAAAAAACGAAAATAAATAATTGGCAGATGAGTGCTGATTTGCTTTACGACAGAATAGAAGCAAATGAGACATTGAGAAAACCCAATTTCTTTAATGTGCAGTTTTTCGTTAGAAAAAAAGATAATCGCATAATGAGAAAACGTCCAATATATGTATGTATGTACTTAAATTTATTTTTTATTATATGCTTTAATGTATGTATGTATATATAAAACAAAGTATACATATGTAGATACATTTGTATTTTTAATAAAAAATTAATTTTTTTGAATAAATTTGTTATTGTTTTTATTGTGAGAACCATGTAACGTGTTGAAATAGACATTTTGCATGGTTTTTGGAAATATAGAAACATGGTTGGAATGGTCGTTTGCGTTTTTCTTCTGAGCATAATAATATGTTTGAGCTAAAAACATTGTGTCTGAACATATATTGTTACTCTTCGCTGTTTTCTTTTCCTTTTTTGATAGTGTAGATGTTGCGATTCCCTTTAACAAGATTTAGGGCATATAGAAAAACTTTTCTTATCGCCATTAAATATTCTCGACGGATCATCTAAAATATCAACAGCATTTTGTTCGATAATCAATTTTTTTTAAATCAGCGAAATATTTTCTTATCGCTTCAAAAATCTTTTGTACAATTTCCTTCCAGGACGACCATTTTTAAATGGTGTTGTACTGAAGATGGCGCGTCCACCTTTCTTTAAATCGCTTGAACTGTGCTCTGCAAGTCATAAATTTTTACCGCAAATCAACATTTGACAAAGTCGTGACACCATTTTACTAGCCTTTGCTCTTAACGGACCCTTTTTTTGCTAAGTAGAACGCGGAAGGCTTAATTTCTAGCTGGCACCTAGAATATACATACCACCATTTTTTATAGGGCTTGCCATATTAAACTCTATTAAAAAGACTATCTATATGAAATACAAAAAAAAAAATAGTCTTTACAAGTTCCAAAAATTATACATTTTTAGGACCCCATGTGTAGATAAACTTGAGAAAAAACTGCAGTAGACTTTAGTACAAACTTATCCTTTAATTGGCAGGTCTTAAAATACTCAAAAGAATTCATGCTGACGACTGGGTAAACTCGTTTTAAACAAATTTTCAGTTATCCTAGAGGCAAGAGGAACGATTAATGAACAATTTCGGTTCAATCAGAGGAAAATACTGATTTATCAGCAGTCGGCACCGAATGCCGACCAAAGGAAATTTTGTAAGTTTTTATCTTAAATGTCGGCATACAACAAAATTAAAAAAAATATTTATTTTTTGGAAATGTTTTTACTTCTACGACAAAATTTAATTTTCTATTTTACAAACTTTATTGGTAAAATAATTTCCCTAAATAATTTGGTTATTTACGTTTTTAAGTGGGCTCTGTCACTAATTTTTTTAATATAAACTTTCTTGAAACACTTGATGCTTGATGGAGAATTTAAAACCCGAATTTCGTATTAAAGTTTAAAAATAGGCGAGCACTGGTACACTTGCGTTCACTTACCGTATACCTTAATTTATATTCTCTTGATAAGGGAGGTGGCACACCCACTTGGATCTTTACAAATATTTATAGCCAGTGTTAAGCGCCAGCAAAACCCAAAAATGCAGTAAATATTTTAGGGAAGTCGGGTCTGTAAGAAGCATTTCCATTATTATATTTATAGATAATTCTTTGTTTGGGTTAGCATGCATCCGAATTTGTTTCAGAATTAAAAACTTGCCCTAGTGAACATTATTATTAAAATTGTAATTTATATTTAAGAGAGGCAAGACTAAAATATTATTTAATAAGGCATACAAATTGTTTTTCTTTTAACTAATTTTATTAAAATAAATCATTTGTAACAAATTTTTTGGATAGAATAAAAAAATAATAATTTATTGTTTACATTAAAATTCAAATTTGCAACAACAACACACAAAAATAGGTTTATAGGTTTTTAACGATCTTTATAATTTAATTTTTTTTGAGGTTAATGAAAATGAGATTTTATAATTTTTTTATTTAACAAATAATGATAAACTTTTTATTGGGGTGTGTTTTTATCGTAAAATTTTCTGTGTTGATTGATTTATTAAATTATAATTTGTATTTCTTAAAATAAAAATCTTTTAATTTTTAACAGAATCATTAAATTTAATCGGATGTAGGTATAATTTATAAAACGTGAGATATTTACATTATGTTGTTATTTAATTTTTTTTTTTAAAGTAGGTACTATCTTAAAAATTGTATTAACCCTTCGTCTTACTCATGGGTCTGGCTAGACCTTTATCGATTTTTCGAAATTTCAGGTAATCTTCTAGAATTTAGTTTGCTATAAAAAGCTGAAAAATATATCCTGGAAAGGATGTATAAGGAAACTTATTCGAATATTTTACTGCATGCATCACATGTGGTCTGGCCAGACCCATATATATTTTGTGTAGAAGATACCGTATTTTAAACTTTCTTTCTTGCTGGTTTTAAGTATTTTTTTTTTTAATTACCTATTATTTAATTAATTTTATTAAACACACAAACTAGTAGCTCCATCTATTTCTCAATTTCCAAAAAAAACCAATAAGCAGAGTAACTAGTAACTCACGGTCAGAAGCTGATTTTTACATTGGAAGAGTGGAGGCTAATAACTTAGAACATTATAAAGCTGCTGTGAAAGGTTATGAAATTCAACCGTTCACAGTTGAAAATAATAATCCACATTAAGTTCCAAATAAGAACGATTCATCCGGTGCTGAAAATAATTTGGTCATAAAACCATATGAATCGTTTGCTTCTAAGGACGGTGAAGAAGAACCACGTGCACAAACTTGTCAACAATACTCTGCCCATGATTATGTCTATGGTATACATTAAACAAAATGGAACAAGCAGCAACTTAATGTTGGAATATGCTGCGTCATAATAATATGCGTTTTGAAGTTGGGCCCATGGAACTAGGCTCTATTCCAATTTAGGTGCTCAAGAGATTTTGCACACCAAATATTACATTTATAATCATTACAAAAACAAATTGACAATTTGCAAACGAATGTTCTAAAATTAAAATTACATGTTTCAGTTGCTAAGGAAATCGATAATGCTAATACATTTATTTTATTTCTCTTTTTTATTACTGAATATATACCGTGTTTCCTAGGTGTGATTAAGGGTGAGATGATGATTAGGAGGAAGATGAAGTTTTCCGAACGTCAAGATCACTCTTAGGGAGAGCAGCTGCAGAATAATTTCTTAAGATAATTTCCTTTTACACCAAGTAGGTGCAATAAAAAGTCCAGTGGGGAATTTATGTTTGAATTCACAGAAGTTAAATTTTATTTCCAGTTTAGTGATTATCATAAATTAAGTTATAATTAAGTTTTATTTAAATCAGAACCAAGCAAGTAAGTAATTTAATTCAAATAAAAAGTAAGTAGTGTATAGATCAAAGACTCAAGTACAAGTAAAAACGTTTAGGCTAATTACCAACCACGAAGACTAGGTAGATAGAAAAAGATGGCTACAATGACATGGCGGGAAAGATGACAATTAAAATGTTAACTTATCCGTGCAATGACATTAGCTTTAATTGATTTAACGAACCGATACAATGGTTTTCAAACTGTAGTTATTAAATTAATTGAGTTACAAATTGGACGTTAGTTTAAAATTCAAGTTTAAAGGCAAAAAGATTTAAATATCAAATATGTATAAGAATAAGATAAAATTAGGGATGAACACGTTATGCTAATTTGAACATGCCGCCACTCCTTGCAGCTATGCAACTTAAGATGTTGTAGAGGTGACGCATAGGACGGCAGCTAACGAACGTATTGCTTCCGAAAGAAGTTGTTGGTTAGGTTGAGCGGTACTAGCAGCTGGCTTCGCTTTCTTGCGTCGTGGTGGACGGCTTTTAATCTGGTTGTTCGACTGCCTGGCGGTGGTGTGACTTTGACCAATACGCTCACGGACTGGTCTAGTTGGTTGGGGTCGTCGGGAACGTTGGTTTGGATGAAGTAGAGTGTGATGAGCTAACCCACATTTACGGCAACTGTCTCGACTGGCGCAGGCTCTATCATCATGAGTGCGTGCCAGGCAATTGAAGCAATACTTGTTGCGTCTAACGACTTGGCTGCGCCGGACAAAGTCCATTGCCAAAAACTGTTTGCAGAACCGTAGCGAGTGGTATCTGAAGCACACTTGGCACTGGTGGATGTTAGGCTTTCGCGAAGGCTGAGTACGTGATCTAAAACGACAATGAAAACATAATGAGCAACTTTACAATTCGAGAGGAGGAAATGAAATGGAATGAAGTGTTATGAGGAAATTGTGTATGGTGATAAGGCCTCTACCGTGTGGAATTGGGATCCTTAGCATAAGGCAAATGACACAACTTATTAATAGGGCGCGTTAAAGTTCCGGCCGCTGTTCGTACGTCTACTACTCGAACCTGTTGATCTGGCCCCTTGTGAACCTGTTCGATTCTGCCCAATCGCCACTCATTTGGTGGTAGAAGATCATCAATAATTATAACGACGTCTCCGATTTGTAAATTAGGGACAGGCAATTTCCATTTATACCTCTTTTGCAGCGATTTGAGGTACTCAGTCTTCCATTGTACCGCAAAGTGGTGATGTATGGCTTTTAATTTTTCCCACCTGTTTATTACGGAAAGATTTTCAGAGGATGGCTCGGGACGTGCCATAATGGGACCTCCTCGGAGAAAATGTCCGGGGGTGAGAGCGGTTAAGTCTGAAGGGTTTTCAGACAGAGCGGATATCGGTCTGGAATTTAATACACCTTCAATCCTAGCTAAAACGGTTGTAAATTCCTCGAAACTAAACCGGTAGGAGCCTGCAACTCGCTTTAAATGGAATTTAAAGCTTTTAACGGCTGCTTCCCACAACCCTCCCATATGCGGTGCATGTGGGGGAATGAAGGACCATTCGAATCCATGGGTGATATACTTTTGAGCAATATCATGGGAAACGGTTTTTATAAATGTCGCAAATTCTTTTCGAAAGATTCGGCTTGCGCCCAGAAAATTGCGTCCATTATCTGATACGACTTTACGTGGGAGTCCACGACGTCCAACAAACCTGGCGAAGGTGGCTTGAAAAGCAGGGGTAGAAAGGTTTGAACAAGCTTCTAGGTGAACTGCCTTTGTGGCAAAGCACACAAATACGCATACATAAGCTTTGGACGTAGCAGAATTTCTGAGAGTTGATATTTTTAGTTCGAATGGTCCGGCGAAATCTATACCGGTCGTGTGGAACGGTAATGAAAGTGTACATCGGTCAGCTGGCAAGGCTGCCATAATTTGAGAGCAAGCTTTGCGTTTGTAAGTAATGCAAGTTTTGCAATATCTTATAATTTTTCGAATGCGCACTTTGAGACGTGGTATATAGAATTCTGTTTGTGCCATACGACACATTAATTGACACTCTCCATGAACTAGAAAGTTATGTAAATGGGATAGGTATAAATTGCAAAATTGAGAATTGCTGGGAAGAATAATGGGATAACGCTCTTTGTAGGGCAATGAAGACTTTGCTAATCTTCCATTGACTCGTAGAATACTATTTTGATCCAAGAAAGGATTTAATGTGAATAGAGGGCTATCTTTAGGTAAAGGTTCGGATTTGGTTAGGGCGGAATACTCTTTTGTATACCATTGCTGTTGGGCCAGCAGTATTAATCTGGTTTTTACTGAATCGATTTCAGTGTGACGAAGATCGATAGTCTCGGAGAATGGGGGAAAGTGAGGGTTAGCAAAAGACGGTTTAAACCGTCGTATGTAGCGGAAAACATATGCCAAGACCCGTAACGCTCTGGGGTAAGAAGAGAAATTGCTAAGAATATCAATAGAAGTGTTCGAATCTGAGCATTTATTAGAATTAATGTGTAAATGGTGTGATAGTACGGTTTCAGTATGATTGTTTACGCCTGGTTTCAGCGAGGAAATGCGGCAGAGCTTTGTAAAGTTAAGGCTATTATTTTTTGGCCATTCAGAAGCCGGGTTAGTTAGCCACGAAGGCCCATTCCACCAAAGACTATTGTTAATCAAGTCTTGAGGTCGACAACCTCTTGACCCTAAATCAGCGGGATTACAATGTGTTGGTACATGACGCCATTTTGCAGTTGGTAGAAGTTGATGTATTTGTGATACACGGTTAGAGACATATATTTCTTTCCATCTTGCTGGAGGCTTGGCTAGCCATCCCAGCACAATGGATGAATCACACCAGAGAATGGTTTCATAATTGTGCAAATTTAAAGAAGTTATCGTATGAGCTGTGAGTTTGGCTAACAGCAAAGCACCGGATAACTCTAACCTCGGGAGGGTTATGGCTGCTAGGGGAGCAACTTTACTTTTAGATACCAGTAAATTTGAAAATGCCATAGAAGCAGTTTGCACACGAATGTATACAGCTGCACAATATGCCATTTTGGAGGCATCGCAGAATCCGTGAACTTGGATTTGGTCCACGGGAGTGAACTGAATCCAACGCGGAATCTGTATTTTTTCAACGTAAGGCATATCTTTGATCAGCTCGTTCCAGCTTCGGAGAGAATCTGTACTTACGGATTCATCCCAATCGATCTTTTCTAGCCAAAGTTGGTGTATTAAAATTTTACCTTTGATCACCACAGGGGCAAGCCAGCCCGCGGGGTCAAACAGTTTGGCGACAGATGATAATATTTTTCGTTTAGTGACTTTAGTGACCTCAGGGAGAGGTTCAAAAGAGTAGGAGAAGTAATCGGTGAGCGCATTCCAACGAATGCCAAGCGTTTTTGTGGCACTGGAATCATGGAATTTAAGTATATCCGAATCATATAGGTCCTCCTTTGGTATTGCGTCTAATAAACGAGAGTCATTAGAAGTAATTTTCTTTAAAAGGAAGCCAGCTGACTCAAGGGATTGAATCAGCTGTTGCTGAGATTCATTAGCACTGTTTATAGAGTGACCTCCTGCGAGAATGTCATCTACATATGTTTCTCGCCTTAAAATTTCTGAAGCTTTTGGAAAACGATCTTGATTATCCGAGGCCAGTTGCAAAAGGGTTCGGATTGCTAGGAAAGGTGCGCAATTGATTCCAAATGTCACAGTTTTCATTTGGTAGTCTTTGACGGCCTCCCGGGGGGACTTTTGGAACAAAATTCTTTGAAACGGCCTGTCAGAAGGATCTATTAAGATTTGTCTATACATTTTTTGAATGTCACCGCTAAAGACAAATCTGTAAAATCGCCAATTTAGAATGACAGTCATTAAATCGGCTTGCAAACTGGGACCTGTATACAAAACATCGTTAAGGGAAAAGCCAGATTTTGTTTTGCGAGATGCATTGAAAACTACACGAACTTTTGTAGTTTTACTGTCTGGACGGACGACAGCATGATGTGGAAGATAGAAAGAATTACATTTAGTATCTGAGAAGTATTCTCGAGAGGTAGTTTCCTCCATGTGGTCTAAAGTAATATATTCGTTGAGAACTTCATTGTATTGCGAATTTAGAGAGGGATTTTTCACGAGAGTTTGTTCCATGCGAGAATATTGGCTAAGGGCTATAAATCGTGATGCGCCAAGATATTTTGTCTCGGGAAATTCTTTGTGAAATGGTAATCGTACCATATAACGACCGTCAGGAAGACGTTTTGTCGTTTGCGCATAAAATTGTTCGCAATATTGATTTTCGGAAGAAATCGGCTGAGATATTGGTATTTCTTCCTGTTCCCAAAATTTTCGTAGCAATTCGTCATCATTTGAAGATTCTGGAGGGGTTACGTGAGAGGAAAATGAAAATATTGGCTGCGTTGGAATTGGTCCGCTAAGAACCCAGCCAAAAATTGTCTTATAGGCTGAAGCAGAGCCACAAACATCTCTTTTTATGCCATCGAGATTGATATGGCGTTCGCTGTCATTGCCTAGAATAAGATCAATTGAAGACGAAATATTGAAATAAGGATCCGCAAGCTCAATGTCTGAGAGTCCAGATCTAGAGCTGATCTGGAAAGAAGTAGAAGGTATTTTGTTAGTAACCTTGGGAAGCACGATTGCTGATATTTGCAGGCGGAATTTATTCTGCTGTGACACTAGGGTTATGTCGCATTCCTTATCAGCGGTTTGGCTTTTTCCACCAATACCAATAATTTGAAAATTTGATTTTCTAAATGGTAGATTTAAACGAGATCGTATTTTTTCTGATATAAATGTTCTTTCTGATCCTGGGTCGATTAGAGCTCTAACTGTGAACAATTCTCCTCTACTTTCTATTTTTACGAGGGCAGTTCGCAAAAGAATATTTGTATTATTTGCGGCATAATTCGCATGTATTTGGGGGGATTTTGCCGCCTTTGATGTTGAAGGTTGCATTGAGATTTCACGTGATTGTGAATTTTGACCTTGGGAAGGTGAACTAAGAGCCTGTGAACTTTGATTATTGTTATTCTGGGACGAATTAAAGTTTTTCTTAGACTGATTATTCGGACGCATGTGTAGCAACGTATGATGGGATTTCCCACAGTTCAAGCAAGTCTTTTTGCTTTTGCAATTGGTTTTGGTATGTGCCATTGAGAGGCAATTATTGCAGATTTTGTTTTTATAAACGAAATCGACACGCTCTTGGATTGAGAAATTTCGGAATTGTGTACAAGTGCGCAGACTGTGTTCTTCATTACATAGTTTACAGCTTACATTAAGCTTTTCTTGGGAGGAGTATGTGTGAATGCGGGTTTGAGATTCAGAATTATTTGGAAATAGAGTTTTGGTTTGTTTTATCGTTGAAATTCTTTCTACCACTTCGCACCTTTTGAGCAGAAAATTGCTCAATTGGGACCACTTTGGCAACTCTCTACTGGCATTTAGAGATTGTTCCCATTGAGCTAGTGTTTCTTGTGGTAGTTTTGAGTAAACTAAGTTTACTAATATGGGATCCCAACCCTCCGATGATACTCCGAAAGATTGCAACATGGATAAGCAGTCAGAAACGGAACTATGTATCCTTTGTAATGCTTCACTGTCTTCTACAATTGCAACAGGGATGTTGAAAAGATTTCTTATTTGGTTATCTACCAAAACCCTTATATTTTCGTACCGGGACTTCAGAGCTTGCCATGCAAGATGGAAATTATCTTCGGTAAGAGGAAATCTGTTTACGATTTGTCCGGCTGTTCCTGTTGTCTTATTTCGGAGATGATACAATTTTTCCGCGAATGTCAATCTTGGGTGATTGATATAGACCGCTGTGAACATGTCACGAAAAGCAGGCCATTCCTCATAACTTCCTGAGAAAGTTTGAGTATCGCATGGAGGCAACTTAAGGCATGTGCTGAAAGATTCTTCTGGAATATTGGGACTAATGGAAGCGGTGCTTACCCGAGCGTTAATGCTTTCCCTTGCTGGTTTTATACGATCAAGAAGCTTTGAGATCGTGAGGTAGTACATCTCGACACATGCGTCGTATTGCTCTTGGGCCGTGGTTTTAATCTCTTCGCTCTGATCGGAAAGCATTAAGTCCTCATATGACTTGTCCACTTTATTCCAACGACCATCAAGATCTTTCATCTTGAGGTCTAAAAGAGCCTCGGATTGGGCTGAAGAATCTTGTGCCTCGTTTCTTTTGCAAAATGCTATTAAATTTTTCGAATCGAAAGCGAATCTATCTTGTGGTGAAGCCATTTTGAATATAAAAATTTATAAAAATTAAAATTTGTACAAGGAAAAGGGCGGTTTTAATTTTGTTTTAAATTATTTAAAACTGTAAAATAATATTTTTAATTGGGGTAACTATTTCCACCTTTTGAATGAGATACAAAAGTGAATTTGCAATAATTTTAAGAAATGTTTCGAAAAACTATTGAGTTTGTGTTCTTTAGGTTAAAATGTAGAGTTTTATATTTTACTAAACCGAAAAACGTTGCTAATGTAAAGTATTTGCAGACTTGTAGCCGATAATCTTTATGCATCAAAGGAATAAATAATTAGAGGTTTTTATTTTCTTTTTTGTGTGACAAGAAAATAATTATCGGCTCAAATGAAAGTATATTTAGAATTTTTAATGTTTTGTTTTATGTATGGGAAACGAATCACTAGCGGTTTAAAATATAGATCGAGAGTCTATACCAGAAAAATAATTAGCGGTTAAAATATATCGATTAAGACTTTATAATTTATTCTTTTATGTAGAAAAAGAAAATATTAAGCTAAATTAAAATTATGTAGATAGAATTCCGATTTTAATTGTGTGCTTTTATGTTGCAAATAAGATATACAGTGTTATAAAAATTATAGATTGAAACTCTACAATGTCTTCTTTTTATGTACCTAACAAGATGATGAGCGTTATAGCGAGTATGAACTGTTATTTACCCTGCTTTTTTTATGTGCCAAAAGAAGCAGTAATTTATCGATTGAAAATCTAAGTTATGTTATTCAATGTACCAAAAGAACGACTTGAGGAAAAAAATATAGATGGAAATCTATAATAAATTCTTTTGTGTTCAGAGCAAATGTATCGGTATCCACGAAGCTATAGAATGAACTATATAATGTGAAATTAAAGAGCGATTAAAAAAATTATAGCTTGCAATCTTTAATATTTTCTTTAATGTGAAAAGAAAATATAGCGGGGTTTAAAAATATATATTGCAAATCTATAATATCTCCTTTTATGTGCTTAAAGAAGATGTAGCGGTATGAAAAAATAGAATGAGAATCTTTAAAGTCGAACTAAAAATTATAGCTTGCAAATCTATAATATTTTCTTTTATGCGAAAAGAAAATATAGCGGGTTAAAAAAATATAGACTGCAAATCTATAATATCTTCTTTTATGTGCCAAAAGAAGATATAGCGGTGTGGAAGCGATAGAATGAAAATCTATAAAGTCGACATAAAAATTATAGCTTGCAAATCTATAATATTTTCTTTTATGCGAAAAAGAAAATATAGCGGGTTAAAAAAATATAGACTGCAATCTATAATATCTTCTTTTATGTGCCAAAAGAAGATATAGCGGTATAGAAAAAATAGATAGCTTGGAATTTCGATTTCCAAGGCTTTGTAATTGAGATAAGATGTGCGGTAATTGGCTTGGAATTTTAATTCCTAAAAGCCTTGTAATTGTTATAGGATAGTTTGGAATTTTAATTCCCAAAATTTTTTCGTACTTTTTATTTTTATAGCTAAAATAATTATCTTCAAATTTTGAGACCAGTGGACTGTATTTAAAATGCTTTTACAAGATATTCTAATTTTTTATCGAATTTGCCATTTAGTTCGGTTTAATTAAATTCGATAATTTTTTAGAATTTTTGTATTTGAGTTATGTTGTTAGAATTTTAGGTTAATTTTAGTTGCTTTTATTTAGTAAATATTTAATTTAGAATTTTAAAATATTTTCTATTTATTTTTTGTGTGCTCGTAACCACTGTTCCATGTGTTTTATATGAGTTTAGAAAATAATTTTTTCCCAGTAAGTATAAGCAACAAATATTCTTAAATTTAATGAAATTCAGATTTAACTTGGCCAATCAACATATTTTTATTATTAAAAGCGTTTTTTCGTTATTATCGCATTTATTCTTTGTAATAAAATACTAATTCTTCGATTTTTAGTGCAATGTATTTTGTCAATATTTTTCATATAATTACCCCACTGTGTTTTTGCAATAAACAGCAAATGTTAAAGAATAAAGAAGAGAATAATATGTTATGTATTGGAAAAAATGTGTGTTGTGTTGTAAGAGTTTATTATTGTGTGTTAAAGAGGTTTGTGTTGGGAATTTAAAAGAGATTATGTGTGGAATGCAAGAGAGATGTGTGTGTATGTATAAATGATTGTGTATTTGATCAAGAGCCAAGGCAATGCAATTTACATGTACTCACGTTTTTACTCGTTGATTTTAACTCGTTCTTTTTTAATGCAATGGTAATAAAGAGAACGTTTGTATCAATCCTTTTAATTTATGATCTCTTGCTTTTTTCACTTTCCTCTTTTAATCACTTTTTTATTTCTTAAACTTGTATATTTTTTTGAATTTTATATTTCTTTTGTGGTGTAAATTGATTTTTTGTTTTTTGACTTTAAATGACCCTGAATTTCGCAAAAAATTTTGCAAATAGGAAAACGGTAGAAGTAACGGTTCACAATTTTTTTGTACTTTTAACCAAAAATGTATGTACATATGTATGTATTTTTGAATGTTGAACTTTTTGAAAATTTGGTGGTTGAAACGAATTTTTTACATACATACATATGTTTGTATGTATGTTTGTTTGTTTTCTTTTATTTTGCAGCAAAAACACTTGTTAACGGGGGGGGAAACTATTTAATTCAAATTAATTATGTATTGTAGATGTAGGCATATGAGTATGTACGTACTGATTTATGCACCTTTTGGAAAATTTTGGTGGTTGCAAGAAATTGTAAATACATATGTTTGTATGTATGTATGTATTCTTGCTTTTCTTTGTAGCAAACCACTTGTTACGAGGGGGAAACTATGATTTTTTCTTCTTTTATTTTAGCAAAAACACTTGTAAGTATGTATTTTAACTTTATTTTAGCAAAAAAACACTTGTGACTAGGGGGAACTATGTATTTAACTGAACGAATGTAAAGGCATATACGTTTGTACTAACTTCTGCACTCTTTTTTCTAACTTTCGATCTACATACTTTTCTTGGGTTAGCTTTAAATATTAAGCAACTCACTATTTGTTATAATTTTTTAGATAAAACTTTAATTTTTTATTTTTAATTAACCTTTTTAGTTTTGATTTCTTTCAAGTAATTTTATGTATGTATCTATTTTTAAAATTTTTTAACGTAGGTACATATGTAAATCGGTAACTTTTTTGCACTTTTCACTATGGTTTTATTTTGCTTCTTTTTATTGTTTAGTATTATTGTTACTCACGGTTTTGTTGTTTTTGTCATGCTGACTATGACCTATTTATTTTCGTTGTTTTATGTTTCGCGTCAACTCTTCTACTGATGATTGTAATGTTTTTTGCTTGTATGTTTCTCCAACTTGTCGATTAGCTTAAGGTGACCAGCTTGTCGTCGGCGAAGGACCATGAATATATACCGTGTTTCCTAGGTGTGATTAAGGGTGAGATGATGATTAGGAGGAAGATGAAGTTTTCCGAACGTCAAGATCACTCTTAGGGAGAGCAGCTGCAGAATAATTTCTTAAGATAATTTCCTTTTACACCAAGTAGGTGCAATAAAAAGTCCAGTGGGGAATTTATGTTTGAATTCACAGAAGTTAAATTTTATTTCCAGTTTAGTGATTATCATAAATTAAGTTATAATTAAGTTTTATTTAAATCAGAACCAAGCAAGTAAGTAATTTAATTCAAATAAAAAGTAAGTAGTGTATAGATCAAAGACTCAAGTACAAGTAAAAACGTTTAGGCTAATTACCAACCACGAAGACTAGGTAGATAGAAAAAGATGGCTACAATGACATGGCGGGAAAGATGACAATTAAAATGTTAACTTATCCGTGCAATGACATTAGCTTTAATTGATTTAACGAACCGATACAATGGTTTTCAAACTGTAGTTATTAAATTAATTGAGTTACAAATTGGACGTTAGTTTAAAATTCAAGTTTAAAGGCAAAAAGATTTAAATATCAAATATGTATAAGAATAAGATAAAATTAGGGATGAACACGTTATGCTAATTTGAACAATTACAAATAAAATTGTATGGCATATTATATACATATTATGAAATGAAACGATCTTATTTTTCAATTTTTAGAAATATTTTGATAGGTGAAAATATGTTAATTTGTATATTACATATAAATAAAAATAATATGAAAATATACGCATATTATTTTTATAAAAGGAATTTCATATTTTATTTAAATTATAAATGTGTATAATATAACATTTAGTTAAAAAAAATTTGGTTTTAGTTATTCAGAAGTTGGTTGGGCCTGGCTAGACTCATGCGTTACGAATGTGAAAATAAAAGCATGTGTAGGACCGAGGGTTAAGTATTTACTTAATATATGCACAAGACGCTAAATAGTGTACAGTATTGCATTTTTTCAATCACAAATAGTGATTGTTGTGGCAATTGTAATGTAGTGTGAAGAAAATTAAGAGATCAACAAAGCAATAAAACTATTGTACAACAGTTGAGTAGGCAGTAGTGTAAGATGTACAATGAAATTATTGTACATTTCTTAGTGCACCTAGTGCAATAAAAATAAAATTAAACAACTATACGCATGGTTGTGTGTTCATTTGCATGGTAAAACACATATCATTATATTATTTAAAATGAGAGCAATAACAATAGGAAGTAAGAGTGCTTAATTCAGTCATATCGAATTTTATATACCCTTTACCATGGTGCAATAAGAACAGAATGTTACATTATCGGTATTTAATAAAATATAAACAAATATATTTTGGGCCATGTACATTTCTCCAATACCGCCCTCATTGTGTCGGAGTTGTGTACCTGATTTGGAAAATATTGGTCTTTCCGTTCTCCAGATATACAGAAAAACAGACGGTCATCGATAAAGCAACAACGCTGAACATGTTCTTATATAAAAACGCAAAAAAAGTCTAAAAAAACTACAACAATCAGACGGACAGACAGACTGACGGACATCGTCAAATCATCTGTGCTGAACATGTACGTATTTGTTAAGTGCAATAAAACGCAAAAAGTCTAAAAAACCAAAAAACTCTTACTTATGGTGATGGAAATAAAAAACAACAACAGCATAGGATTTTAAGACAAAAAATAAAGGCAGTCGTAGTTTTTTGCTCATATCTTTACCATGTGTCCCAGTAGGATAGCTGGTAGTGAGGTAGTCTATCAGCGCCAGGGTTGCGGGTTCGATTTCCGCCAGAGACTTTGGTTTCTCTTCTGCAGACAAACGTAGAGATTCGCGGACTTAGCTTAGGAAATTAAAAAAAAAGTTGTCTGCCGATTGGGCTGAATTTCAATAGCAAACTTTAGCGGAGCATATATAACAACTTTGTCGTCATCGTATCTGGGATTTTCGGAACCCCATTTCAGCGTATGACGGATAAGACGTACGGACGGGCAGATAGACATCGTTAAATCAACTTCGCTCCTCAAATGGATGCAGAATATTTATTCTTTATAAGAGCTATGATCAATACTGTAGAATGTACAAAAGGAATGACAAACTAATGATCATATGGGGGATTTCATGTCAAGTGACCAAATTTTAAAATCGATGTCTTCCGATTGGGATAAAATTTACACCAAGGTTAGTCCTATTGGATAGTAGCTTAGACACCAATTTTCAACAAGATCAGTCATAAAGTTTCTGAGATAGAGGGGGTCAAAATTTGACATTTTGGCCATACAGGTGTTCTTTCTCATCTGTGTAACTTATTACATATTGGTGTTAGACAAATTTGTCCCAAGTTGCTTAGAAAGATATTTGATCAATCTTGGCATTTAATCCCCATATGTGTATACCCTTTCTACATGTGGTCACGTACTACAACAAAATTATCCAAACTTATACACTAGCACACCGATGGTAATTTCACAGTTTAAATCAATTACTTAGTGAAGCTACTTAATAGCTGTGCAGATAGATTTGGGCTTAAACCACACACCACCACATGATTTCGGAAATTCCCTCGCAAATTATCAGTCTAGAGCTTACCTGAACCCGTTCTGGCTACCAGATAAGACCCTGGTGAAACGCGAACTCCTTAAGATTGGCCAGTTTCGAGCCAAATATAATCTGGATGTACAGATTGTCTCTTAATTTCACGATAGATCAACGTCTAAAGGAAGGTGCTCCTCAAGACGATTTGTAACAATCCCCTGGACAGATTCGGGTTGACAGTGGTATTAGAACTTACTACTACAAAAATTTGATTTAAGCTATGTACTTCTGGACTTTTACTGAAATCTTATGATTGTTATTAAAGGGACCACCCATTTTTCACAGGAAACAATTGGGACATAGCGGTTCATATTTTAATATTATTTACCCGTTTTTAAATACTTTTACATTAAATAGGACATGTCAGTCTTTATGCCAAAAATCACGCATTTCTCACGATTCCAATAAAATTTACAAATTAAAAATAAATAAAAATTTAAAAAAATTGTGATTTGAATATTTAAACATTCAGAAAATAAAACAAGTAAGAGTGCTATATTCGGCTATGCCGAATCTTAAATACCCTTCACCATGGTGAGATAAGAACAAGAAGTTTTTAAAAAGAATACCTATGACAAAATCAAAAAATGTATGTATATAACTAAGTCCGTTTCCTCTTTTGACAAAGTTGATGTTTGAAATTCGTTATATAAGTTTTAATTATATTTAATCTTAAAATCGTGTATAAAAAAATTTAATAAAAATAAAAAAAAAATTTATTTTGGAGACTTGAACTCGAAATCTTACGAGCCTTAAGCGAGAACTTAGACAACTCAGCTACGAACGGTTTTATTAAAGAAGCGTTAAATTAAAATATATTGAGAGAATTTTATGAACATACATACATGTGTATGCGTAAAAAACACATTAAAATCCACCACTTGTGGTAAAGATTATAAAAAAAACAACAAAAAAAACCGCAACCAAGAGAAATGCAAGAAGAGATCAACGTAGCAACAGCTTATTAGACGAAACACAATTACAACAATTACTACAGCAATAAGAGATAAAAATAAAATGCAACAACAACAATTACGAAAGCAATGCCTTTATATATAAATAACTTTTGCTCATTCATACATACTCATGTGCATACATAAGTATGGCTTTGCAATAGCTAGGGTAACCTACTAGTTAGTATGGATTTATTTAAATTACATACAACTTTTTACATATGTACATATGTAGGTACGTATGTATATGCTTGCCGAAATAAAATAAAACACTGTGTCATTGCCAACAAAATTAAAATATCGAAAAGCTTTATACCTAAGTAATTTTAAAATCGTTTTTAGGACATAAACAAATTAAATAAAAAATAAAAAACAAATAGGTATAGAATATGATTTTTGTTTTACATGTAAGTTAAGCGAACGATTAATATTTACATTGTCAAAAAAATCAAAAATTGCTGAATTATTTTAAAATCGTTTATAGAATATAAAAAAAGTTAAAAAAAATTTTTTTTGAAAAGTTGGATGACGAGATTTGAACCCCGGCAACTACTAACGACGCTGCGTGTCCAACCGCCCAGACAACTCAGCCATTAACGCTTATGCAAATAAAGAATTAAAGTAGAATATATTCCGTCACTTTGCTTATTTAATATGTAGGTACGTATTTTTCAATTTAAGCGACCAATCATGTACAAACATGTGTGTGTTTGATATGCCTAACATTCAACACGTTCAAATAAAAACACAAACAAAAAAAAAACAACAACCACAAGGGATTTTTGGAAAATATTAGAGGTAGTCGTGGTTTTTTGCTCATAACTCAGCCATTTGTTAACCGATTTGACAGATTTATATACCGACGTGTTTAAGAAGGAATTTACCATTTACTTGTATTATAAAGCTTGGACTCGGGGAGATCTATGGTTCCCGAAAGTGGGTATTTAAAAAAAAAAAATTAGTTTTGGTCATAACTTTTTTGTATCTGAACCGATTTTTCTGAATTTTTTATAAAATATGTTCTACTAAAAATTTTCGATATTTTGGTATATAAGTCATATCCATAGGACATATGGCAGCCCTAAATTTTAGGTTTTTATACAATTTTTAATTTTTTTTGTACGGGAGGTACCACGCCCACTTCTCCAATCCCGCCCACATTTTGTAGGATCGTGTGTATGGGCTACCTAAGTGTGTGTACCTAATTTGGAAGCTTTGGCTTTTGCCGTTCCCCAGATATACAGCAAAAAGTAATAAAATTACAACAACCACAAGGGATTTTTGGAAAATATTAGAGGTAGTCGTGGTTTATTGCTCATAACTCAGCCATTTGTGGATCGATCTTGCTGAATTTCAATAGCAACCGATGGTAGACTATATGTGACACAAATGTAAAACAACCTAGCCGCTATCATGTCTGGAGTCTCCGGAAAACACATATCAAACGTAAGACGGACAGACGGACAGACGGACAGACGGACAGACGGACAGACGGACAGACGGACAGACGGACAGACGGACAGACGGACGGATATCGTTAAATCAACTTCTCTCCCCATAAGGACCCAGAATATATATACTTTATAGGGTCTTAGATCAATATTGTAGAAATTACAAACGGAATGACAAACTTATTAATACCCTTTTCCACCTGAGGTGAAGGGTATAAAAATAAACGCAACTTTTTCGTTGTTTTTTTCCATCAGAAAACTATCAATCATTAAGACAGTTAAATGCAGTTAGTCAGTATGTCAGTCAGTCAAAATATTTACACAAAAATGTTGTGTAATACAGGTAGTAGATGGGTTTGAGTGAAATAAAACACAAATTCATACAAGTCGTCAAGCACTTAAAGCCAAAACACCACAAAAAAATAAATTTTATTTAAGCGCTTGTTAAATGTTTACAAAACAAATGTGTGTGTGTTTGTGTACATTTGTCTAAGTGTATGTAAATTTAAAATTTCTAATTTATTTCCGGGTTGGGCTTATGCAAAATTTTAATTCAAATCAAAAATAATATTCTAATGCTTTTTTAATTAAATCATACACCCTCTCATGGTTTTGCCGATTATATATTGTTCTTTTCTTTTTTCGAATTTGAAATTATTATTATAAGGGCAAGTTTTTATTTCCGCAAAACATTGAAAAACATTTTAGAAAAATTCTTAAAAACATTGAGATGTGCTCACTTATGTATTTGCAAAAAAAAAGACTGAGTATGGACACAAAAAAACCAGGGACTAACAATTACGATTTTTTGGAGTTTTTTCGGTTCAAAAATTATAACTTTTGAACCAAATGCTGAGATAATCAAAAGATTTAAAAGGCGTATGATATATATAATTAATTGATCAACCTATAAAATGGGTGTTTGAAAAGTTAGCAAAGTTGAGATTTGTGGAAAAATCAATTTAATGGGAAGTAAAATAAAATAATTTTAAAAGTTTTTGTTTATTTTATGTTTCTTTTTAAAGGCTTTTATTATTTAAAATTATTCCAGGAAAGACAACAATTTTTTTTTTTAATTATTTAAAAATTTTTTTGTTTTAATTTTTTTTGAAATGTTACTCACAGTTCGTAAAAGAAGGTACATATGTATATCTAAAAGACTAATCATTAGGGTGGGTCGATTCAGCATATTGTGCCATCGATTTTTCGTTAGCCTTTGGCATGAGAAAAAATACCACTACGATAAATCAAAAAAATTATTTTTAAAGCGTCCAAATTTAAATTTTTTGACTTTTTCTCAACTTTTTTTTTAAGGTTTTTTTTCGTAGGTTATAATATTAATATAACTTTTCCAAGGTGAAATTATGCGCTAAAAACAATGGCGATAGCAGTTTATCCAAAAATAATGTTTTTTTTGGGGTATTAAGACGAGTTTTTGTCGAAAAAACGCATATTTTCTGAAAACCTTGGCAAAATCGGTTTAAATGCAAAAAATGTTGAAAAAAATATAAATTTGTAAAAATCCCTTTTTCCGGAACCATAGATCCTGAGTCCAACTTTTATTACAAAAGAAAATGGTAGATTTCTTTCTTAAGAAGTCGATGTATAAATTTGTCAAATTGGTTAAAAATAGCCGATTTATGACCGAAACACTGAAATTACTCTTTTTGTATTTCATGAAGTTGTTGTATTTTTCGCTATGAGATTGTAACAGTCTTCTTCTATATTAGTATTGTGGCTATTTTGTTGAAAAATTTATGGTTTTTAATCCAAATTTTGATATTTTAATGAGGCTAAAGTTCATCAAATTTTATTTTCATTAAATTATTTTTATGAAAAAGAAATTACGAAAATTAATTAAAATTTATTGATAATTTTTTTTGTTGTCTTTCTTTTTTTTATTGACCTTTTTCAGCACACCTTGAAGAACAAATGTAAACATAGAGCTCTTGCCTTAGCTTTAACGTTTTAAAGTTTTCTTCTTATTTCACCTCAACCTGCAACTTGTTGTGGCCAACCTTAGTTTAGTTCTTAAAAGTATTGTGTAGCAAATATGCTCAGAAAATATGGGCGAGACCATTTTTGGCCATTTTTCGATATAAAAGGTTACTGAAAAACGGCTACTGCCGAAAGATCAGGGAATCTGATGAATATTTTTTCACTTATTTTAATAAAAAATGAACACATTTTAAAAAAACATACCACAAAAGTAGTTATCAATATTTCTGACGCTTCAATTGTAAGTGAATTTCTTTCAAAATCACCTTTTTTATTTGCTTTCTAAAAAATTGTCGACTTTGAGCAGCTCCCACCACCTAAAATTTTAATTTTTAGCAAATTAAGGAAAACGTTTTTGAATTGTGAACAGTAAGTAGCTCTTTATACGTTGTATTCATTCATTTCACAAAATTTTGTCATCAAAATTTGTATTTTTGCCACGGTTTTAGGAAAAGGTGCTACTGTGAGTCGTTGGAGGGTATTTTATTTGCCAATGTAAGCAACGAGTACAACGCGAGTACAACTCACTAAAAGAAACAACATGTGTTTTATGCAAAGCATCTAAGTAAACATTTTTTCAATTATTATACCCTTCACCACAGGTGGTGAATAGGGTATATATAAGTTTGTCATTCCGTTTGTAATTTCTATAATATCGATGTTAGACCCTATAAAGTATATATATTCTGGGTCGTTATGAAAAGCGAAGTTGATTTAACGATGTCCGTCTGTCCGTTAAAATGGGTTTTCCGAAGACCCCATATATGATGGGGGCCAGGTTATTGTACATTTATGTCACGTATGGTCCGGAATTGTTTGCTATTGAAATTCAAAAAGATCGGTCCACAAATGGCTGAGATATGAGTAAAAAACCACGACTTCCTCAATTTTTAAAGATCCAATTAGAAGCGACATAACCTTATCAACGCTGCATTACCATAACTACTGTATTACCAAAATGACATAAACATACCATACAATTTGGTTTCTACGGCTATGATAATGCAGTGTTGGTAATGTGGTTTTTTGTTGTTTTTTATACCCTTTTATGAGTGGTGTAGTTTATTTTAATGTGTTTAATCAAGTCGAATTCAAATGGTTCAATTCTTGGTTTTTCAAAGGGAATTTTTTTTTTAATTTTTATGTTCTAAAAACGATTGTAAAAAAATATTTACCAGTTTTAGATTTTTAAATTTAATTTATAATGAAGTTTTTAGAATTGTGAATATGTATGTATGTACATATATGTAAAAATTATTTAGTTTTTGTCTAGTTGCTCTGTATTCTGCTCGCACAATGGTGAAGGGTATATAAGATTCGGCACAGCCGAATATAGCACTCTTACTTGTTTATGTTAAAATTGTCACCTTGTTTAAATCGTTTTAGTTTGTTTCTTGTGGCTTTTACCCATATAGCTTTTTAAGGGATTAAATTAACCAGGCCTTATTATGAGGGAAAGCCCCGCGATACTTTTGAAAAATTTTATAAAATGTACTGTGTACTTAAAAAAGTTTTAGTATCTTTATATAAATCGGCTAAGGCAAAACAGTTAAGAACACTTTTCTCCTCTGTTTGCCCAGCGACTAAATATAATAAAAATTACACCATTCGAAAGGTATTTACTGCCAGAAGTGCACAATATATGTATATTTTATTAAAATCTGTTCAATATTTTCAGAGTTATAAGCGTTCAAATTTGATACGAACACATATGCAAAACACATAAATAAAAATTTTGTTTTTTTCCAATTTCATAATTAATTTGTTGCATCGTCATATATTAAAATATGAACTAACAATAATTTATCAAATCTCAATCTAAAGGCTCAGTTAACCGGGAGTGAGAGGAACTTAACCTTATCGTAAAAAAGTAAGAAAAATCAATTTCGTACAGATTGATACCTTACATCTTACTGCTAACTAAAACCGTTCTAATTACTTTACATACAAAAAAATGAAGCAGGCGATTTGCAACGTTACTTCTGCTCCCGGCTAACTGAGCCTTAAATCTTAAGTTAACGTCCAATGCCGGACGGATCAGTATCTCTACGTCTTAAGCAAATGTGTCCTGAGTGCAATTCAAGCTCTTTTAAATAGTTAATTGAATAATTTGTCATTAAAAATTGTTTTTACTGATAGCACATGAAGGTATACGTGAGTATTCGCGTTTTTTACATACCAGGAAATGAATATGATGATTCGAAGAATTTTGTTTTAGCGCCTTTGGATTTTTTCCATATTGGAAGTAGAGTCAGTGCTCATAATTGAATACCATAGCACCAAATTGGCTTAAAGGAAGAGTTTTAAAGTAGAAGTCTGCAATCCAGACTAAAGGTAGAACCATTATAATGAGCCAATTTAATTTTATTGCTTTTAGTTGCGTTTGAGTTCATTTGCCCTTTTTTTGTAATTTTCACGTTAAACGTCGATCTAGCTGTATACCGAGACATTTTATATGCCAGTATTTAGGTTTAAATATTTGATTATTGATTTTAATAGAGGGGCATTTCCTATACAAGGTGTGTGTTACATAAATATATATATATATATTTTTGTTCATTGAAAAACAGAAGAAGGCCTAAAATTGCTTCTCTGTAGGCGTAAGTCGATTGAGGAGAACTAAGAAAATTTCCTTCTTTAATAATAAATTTTCGACCAATCTTCAACAGTTTGTTTAAAGCCCTAATGCCACCCTTTTTAAAAAGCTTAAGAAACAGCTAAATATTTTTTCTTCAAACATTTTTCTAATGACCTTGACTAGTCTATGGATCTGTTCTATTGCAGTATTGGGGTTAATAAACAAATTAATATTTCCGCAATTAGCCTTAAAATGTTAGATAATAAGCCAATAGGCCTCTATGGCTCAACTTTTGTGTAATCTTTCTCTGGCTTGGGTACCACGATGACTAGAGAGACCTTCCAATCTCAAGGGAAGTATTATATTCGTAAGATGGTTTATAAATTAAATAAATTATTTTTATTGATACTCGCAGAGAAGAAACATGGATGGTCATGGTTACGGCAACTACACTATGTTTATTGTAACAATATATTCTTGTCGTACACAAAAAAAATGATATTTTTATTTAATAAAAATTATAATTAAGGGGAACTCATTTTGATGAAATATTACGAATATATTTATTCATAATATGATATTTTATGATTCTTATAATAATCATAATATGTTGACTACAATCATGAATCTTAGCATAGTATTTTGCTATTAGAATCTGTTAACCACAACCATGTTTTTTCTCTGCGTGTATGCAGCATCTGCGTGTATAGCCTTTTTTAATATCCTGGCAATATGAAGAGAATTATTTTTCAACTTTTTAAATTAAAACAACTTTTTGCCGGACAGATTAGAAGTGTATACTCAAAATAGTTTCCTTATTTTTTACAACATCAAATCAATTTGACAATAGTATCTCGAATGTCTGCAATTCATAATATTGTCGTTAATGCCAAAAAATTATATCTTTGCTATGAAATTGATTTCTTAATTGAAAAATATGCCAAAATACATTTTTCTTAAATACGCAAAACATCTGTTCAGCAAAAAGCTTGAAAAACTTGCCCCGGTTTAAAAAAATATATATTTTAGAGAATAGCGAATAACAAATTAAATTATTATTGTTCAACATAATGATAAAACTATGAAATTTTGTAAGACGCTTTACAACAGATGTGGGTACAATAAGAGCAATGTGAGTCGAGCACATTTTGGGCAAATTTTCCATTATGTCGTCATATGACGTCATGCGAAATTCATTCCATTTAGCTTTTTATTTCAAGTGTTCGAAAATTAACACTGAGCATCGCTCCTTAGTGTTCGGTTCGGTAGATTTGTGGAAAACACAAACGCTAAAAGTGTTTCTGAACAAATTCATTAAAAAAAATAACGTTTCCCTCTTTGTGATCTTTCATTAAACAGTAAAATAGTACAGTTCTCATCCAACTCAGTTTTTTTTAAATCCACTAACTTCATTGGCCCATATTCATAGTCAAATTGGGCCCATATTCATAGTCAAAATAAAGTCGACTTTAAGTTTAAACTGGCTTTAAATGGATGTCAACACCAGTGTTCTAAAGTATACTTTAGAAAAAGTCGGCTTTATTTTTGACTATGAATATGGGCCATTGTGTTCGGTTCGGCTCATTAATATTCGTCCCTTTTGGCTGGTAAAAAAAAACCAAACATTTTTTACAAAAACCAAAACACACATACGAAAAAAACAAAAAGCCATGAAAATAATTTTACACAAACAAAACACAAGCTGTTCGTAATGCTGTCGTTGCTAAAATTTTTTATCAATGTAAAAAAAGAAACATTATAGAACATAAAAATATAATGTTTTTCTACAGTATCACTACAATTTTTCTGTTTTTTAACGAAGAACAGATTAATATATAATGTTCGGCTCTTTCTTGAAAATAGTTACGAATGGTATTAAGGGCTGTGTTCGTCTACACAATAAAAAAAATAGTAATCGTTCGAACGCTAAATAATGTACTGTTTATTTTCGAACACTAGTATAAACACAGCTGGGAGGAATGACAAACTTCGCATAGCACGACGAACTCGTCGACAAAAATTCGTTGCGTTAATTCGTCAAATGAAACACAATAGGTGAATAAAGAAAAGAGGTTAACTACTACTAATGAAAAAAATATTAAAAAACTTAGTTACATATCGTCGTCGAAAATCCAAAAGTACGTATTATCAAAAAATCAAAATCGAGCTTTTGATTGATTATGACTCGTTAGGTTATCTTACATGTCTCCACCAATTTTTCAAAATAACGTATCAACATGTGCCTTATTTTCACAAGTCAAATGAACGTATCATCAAACTTGGGGTAAGAAATTAAAATAAAATATTTGAGTTTTTAAATGATTCAACAATTTTTTAAAAATTTATGAAAAATATTGGAGTGCCTACAATTAATATGGTCCGTGCTTAAGGTTGTGATCCATCGGGAACCATTTATTTAAAAACTGATATTAAAGAAAATTTTAAGGTTCTTCCACAAGGAGCAGACAAAAAATTCGAATTTACCCATCCTCACCTCTTGCATCCTTGAAGAATAAAAATTTCCTTCGGACTGTCATTATTTCTGTGATAACATCCCAATTGAACATTGAATTATTTTCATTTCTGTATACTAATTTTTTATGAACTGGAATTTCATACAAATTTTGTTTTGTATTATTTTAATTAAAAAAGTAATTACTTTTATTGTGAGTATTTGTTTTAGTCAAACTTCATTCCTCTTATCAAAACGTAATAATTAAAAAAAAGAACAGAAGTATTAATTGTTTAAATTGCACATAAAATCAACTTTGATGACGTAAAAATTTTAGACATAGAAGGTGGAGAAAGAAAAAGGTACACAATAGAAAGCTTACGTATACAACAAAAAATAGAAAGAACAATGAACAAAAAGGATGACGCTGACAATATTAATACAAGCTATAGAGTCGCAATATAACTTCGATCTGTGATATTAATTTTTAAGCTGTGGTTTTAATTTATTTTTTTGTGTTAGATGTTCTTTGTTTTTTGTAAAATTTATTTATATTTAGTTTAATGTAAAAATTACTGTTTAATTTGTAAGTTTAAAGAAAAAATATTTGGTGTATTTATGTTTTATTAATGTATTATAATTTTTTAATTAAATAGACGTTACCCTGATGAAGTCAACAAATAATTGACGTAACGTTGGAAAAAATGTAAAGAAAAGTTTTTTATTTACATTAAATAATATAGGCCTAATTAGCTGACTTAATGCAATTTAAACATAAAATATTTATTAAAATTTGGCCAAATAACACCTTAGTATAGTATTTAATCTTTCATTAAACTTAAAGCGTTAATAAAAGGAATACAAAAATCATTTCATATTTCAACTCTGTTTAAAAAAAAATATTTATGATGATACGTCCTTTTGTTTCAGAAAACAATTAAAATGTGATGGAACAATTTTAGAGAAATGGTTGAACTGTACTTTTAATTAGGACTTAGAGCTTTTTCTAGTGATAAATTGGACTTAGCGCTTTTGCTCATCACTACAAAACAACAACAAAAAATGAGATAAATGTAATTTTTTCTTTGTAAACAATGTATTTTTACTTAAAGCACATTACTGCATTAAAATCTCAATTTCTTAAAAAAGTGGACTTAGAGCCTTTACATGTTAAGCCAGCGATATAAACAATTTACAGAAATTTAATATCGTTCTTTACATTTTTCCTTGTTTTATGTTAAAATATTTATACAAACAAAATTATAACAACACAAACATATTTCTAGGTTTTGAGCACTCGAAAGTCTTGCGAAACCGACATTCAACTGTACATATGAAATATGTAAGTATATTCCAGCCATTGGACCATATGCAATATGGGTGCAAAACATATCAAAAAAAAAAAAAAAATAGGACACAGAGTAGCAATTCTTTCGTTTTTACATCATATAAAGTACCCTTTATTTTAACCTGGGCTACATGCTCTCACTACACTATTTTTTTTAAGGGAAAAAGTACCAAGAGTATTAGCTTTCCTCATTTTAGGTCCTCAGAAAGTACATTGTATGTTAAAGTAGGCTAGAATCTGTATGTATAGTATATCAAATTAATCGAAAAGTTAAAAAGTACCAAATTATCAAACAAATATCTAATTTATAATATAAAATATTTATAATAACTTCTATAAAATAAATATGTGATTATAAAATTAAAACAATTTCTAAGGAAAAATCAACGGTATTTACTAAAACACTTTAGACATTTTAATAAAAAGCGGTCACCCTGTCCCAATTTAATCGGCGATCTTATGCTAGGAACACAACTGGGAATAACGACGAATTTTTGGCCGCGAATATTCGTCGCCAAAAATAAAAAATATTTGTGCATATGAAAATGCACACAATCAGGGCGCCGACGAAAATTCGCCGGACGTTTCAAACTTTAAGTAGATTTAATTCTAATTCTTACGCCGGCGTACGACGAACAAATCAGTACTCGGTAGCCATATTGTTTCAAATTGGTAAGTGTTTTAGTAAATAAAGTTACTTTTTACTTTAGAAATTGTAAAATTTTAACTGAATATCATATAAAATACAAATTGAAAAAAAATTAACAATAAACAAGTATTTAGTTAAGTTGTTTTTAATGTTTTATTTGTGAAGTATTTTTTGTTCATATGGTACCACAATTTCTTGTTTATACAAAATATTTTATTTCCATTTTGTTTTTTCGTCGTTATTGTGTTTCATACGCCGAATTTCTTCCGAATAGTTCGTCGTGCTGGACGAATTTCGTCGTTCGTCCCAGTTGTGTTCCTAGCATTATGTAAAAATTAGAAATAAACCTATCGCAAAGTTCGTTATGCACGACGAATTTCGGTCCACGCAATGATTGTATGCACTTTCATATACACCAATGTGTTCTATTTCTGACGACCAATATTCGTTGCGAATAATACGTCGTTCGTCCCAGTTGTGTTTCGAGCATTAAACTGAAAAATTGTATTTTAAGATGAAAGATGAGTAAATAATTTTACAAACACAATGGGTAATATGATGCAGGAGATTCTTAGAATGCAATCGATGTTATTGCAAGCTGTACTTAACAAACCATGAACTGTTTAAAAATTTGTTTTTGGAACGCAAACGGCATCCGCCAACATAAAAATGTATTAGAATACTTTCTTAAAAATAAACAAATTGATGTCATGATGGTTTCTGAAACACATTTGACCTCAAGAAATTCGTTTAAAATCAATGGTTATACACTATATGATACCAAGGACCCTCGAGATAGAGCTTGTGGAGGTTCTGCCATTTTGATAAAAACTCGAATCAAACACTACCTAATGTGTGATCATCGTGAAGATTATCTTCAAGCAACAAACATTTGTGTTGAAGAGCTGAATCGAAACATTTTAATCTCATCCTTATACTCACCACCTAGATTTGCAATATCAGAAAGCCAATATTATAAATATTATAAGTCATTGGGGCCCTGTTTCCTGGCTGCTGGCGATTATAACGCTAAACATACCTTCTGGGGGTCACGACTAATAACACCAAAGGGTCGTGTTTTGTTTAATACAATCACTAAAATGAATTTAAATGTTGTCGCGAGCGGACAACCAACATATTGGCCTGCATCCGCAAAAAATTCCCGATGTCATCGATTTTGGCGTGGTTAAAAACATCCCCATAGAAACGATTCACGTTGAAGCTTCGTTAGAATTATCCTCTGATCACACACCTACAATAGCTACTATAACAAACACCAATAGAATTGTATCTGCCTCTGGTTACATAGCGACGTCAGCTACACAAATAAATTGGTTAAAATATAAAAAATATCTCAGTACCCATTGCACAGAAAATATACCGCTTAGCACCCCGGAAAATGTGGATCTCTCTATTGTCAATTTTGACAGTTATCTTAAACTAGCTGTTCAACATTCGAGCAAAACCCTCAAAAAAAACAATTATAATAAAACATATTTTACAGATGTCGAGCGCCTCTTGAATGAAAAAAGGAGAGTGCGAAGAGAATGGCAATTGCACAGATCCCCTCAACTTAAAAATTAATTAAAAGAGTGTACAAAAAGGCTAAGAAAATTCCTGCAGACTCAGAAAACGGCTTCCGTGGAAAAATATCTTAAGGACCTGGATGCAACTCCACAATCAGACTACTCATTATGGCGTGCAGCTAGAAAACTCAAAAGACCAGTTATCTCGAAACCACCATTAAGAAACCAGAATGGAAGTTGGGCAAGAAATGATAATGAAAAAGGAAACCTGTTTGTAAATCATTTGAAAAACGTATTTACCCCAAATATACCTGACGATATAGCGGACGAGTTGCTGCCTGTTTATGTTAGAGCAGCTATCCCCCTAAGATTTGAGATAAAGGAAATAGAAAAGGCTATTTGTGAATTAAACACCAAGAAGGCATCTGGTATTGATAAGATCAGTAACAAAATGCTTTTGGAGCTACCTCGCATAGCAAAGAAAATTATTCTTTATATTTTTAATGCTATTTTACGCCTTGAATACTACCCTCAAGATTGGAAGGTCTCTTTAATAACGATGATACCAAAGCCAGGAAAAGATCACACAAAAGTTGAGTCATATAGGCCTATTAGCTTATTACCTAATATATCAAAGCTGTTTGAGAAGCTCTTAACGTCAAAATTAACCCCAATTTTAAATGACATTGGGTGTATACCTAATCATCAATTCGGTTTCAGAAGAGAGCATAGCACAATTGAACAAACCCATCGGATAGTAAACGCCATAAGAAAAGCCTTTGAAGAAAGAAAATATTGCTCCGCTCTCTTCATAGATGTTTCTCAAGCTTTTGACAAAGTCTGACATGTAGGCTTGTTACATAAATTGAAGCTAAACCTACCGGTTAATACACACAAGCTGTTAGAAAGCTACCTGGTCGGTCGAAAATTCATTATTAAGGAATGTGATTTTTTAAGTTCTCCTCAGCCAATTGAAGCTGGAGTCCCTCAGGGAAGCATCCTGGGCCCACTTTTTTACTTAATATATACCTCGGACATGCCAACAAACAATTACACCCTCACCTCAACTTTTGCTGATGATACAGCTTTTCTAAGCGTACACGAGAACAGTCGTGAAGAATCTCGATACCTGCAGGATCATATATTTCAGCTCGAACTATGGTTAAAGCAATGGAGGATAAAGGTCAATGAGCAAAAATGCGTACATATAACTTTCACCTTGCGTCGGGAAACATGCCCCCCTATTAAAATCAATAATAAACTAGTGCCTCAACAATTGCATGTCAAATATCTCGGAATTCATCTAGATCGGCGTTTAACATGGAAATACCATATAGAAGCAAAATTAACCCAAATGAAACTAAAAGCAATTCAAATTAACTGGCTTATTGGAAGAAATTCTGTTCTTAGTCTCGATTGCAAACTACTACTTTACAACGCTATTTTAAAGCCAATATGGTGCTATGGGGCACTGCCTCGACCTCTAATATCGAAAAAATTCAAAGGCGCCAAAATAAACTTCTTCGAATAATTACAGCTGCACCATGGTATGTTAAAAACTCAAATATCCACAAGGATCTCAATGTGCCACTGGTAAGGACTATTTTTACGAAGTATGCGGTAAAATACTTAAAAAGGCTAGAGTTGCACCCAAATCCACTAGCTCGAAATATTTTAAATGATATCGGCCACTCTCGCTTAAGGAGAAGAGACACTGCAGCACTTACCCATTAAGATGAGCGATAAACACCTATTTATGTGAACAGAACCCGTGATGAAGAAAATTTTTGTCTGGCACTGGCAGGACATAAAATAAAGCATTAGGTTAAGATTTGATTAATTATTGTTAGTTCATATTTAATATACGAAGATTCAATAAATAAATAATGGAAAAAAAAAAAAGATGAATATATTGTGAATATTCGTTATTTGCTTCATTAGCAGTCTTTACCATATTATAATGCCAACGTATAAGCAAACAAAGCCATTTTTGTGTGAAGGAGATAATTGACCCCACCCATACTTAATGTTATTAACTAGACTCCGAACTCTAAGGGTTTAATGTAGCAATTGCATAGATGCTAATGCAGTTTTAAAAGAGAATTCAGAAAGAAATTGCAGCAAGTGTTCCATAATATAGACAAAAACTATGGATCAACCAAAAATAATTTTGTAATGGGTTTTTGGGCTACATGAAATTTATTAATGTTGAATTGGAGCTAATAAGGAAGCTACTTTGCTTTAAGGATCCAAAATGGAACATTTTTGAGTGCAGGCTTAAGCATCTATGAATTATTATTTCGAGTCATTGCAGCAAAAAAAAACTTAAGCGGCAAAAACAAAATGTTACAGGAGAAGGTTTTTTTAATTTTATTTCATAAATATCGCTTAAGATAAAAATGTGACCTTAATATTTAAGGAGATATTGCAAATGTTTCCAATAAAGTCATTTAAAAAAAATGATGTCGCTTAAGCTTTTTTAGCGGTAAGGTCTCGATTTGTTGTTTTATTGCTCCAATAGTTTTAGGATTTCCGAGAATTAAGTTTATAGAGGACATATGTATGGTGTACTATGGAGGTATTATTTAAAAAACATTTACTTTGTAAATAAGCTCTAAAATGTTGCAGGCCAAAGCTAAATTTTTGCATACCGTTTATGCTATTGTTATATCCTTAGCTGTAATAGCTTCTAGCAATGAAAAAAATTATGCTTATTTATGCTTTATTATAAATTGAATATAATAAAATATTTTTAAACTTGCGATTACTATTGAGTTTTCTTTTTTTATTATTCTAATTTACCATACAATAAAGAAAGTCAATATCATATTGTCGACTTCATCGTCATCTGCATCAGTGTGCATAAGATCAGATCAAATTTTACATTTTCTACAAAAATAGATACGAGAGTAACTAAATTCAATGTTATGAGCACTAAATGCAATTTGAATTTAGAATATTTGAACTGTAACTGCCAATCGTGCATGAAGATCTCAGAAAAAAATGATATAATAATAAAAAAGCATAAATAAAATAAGTGGAAATAAATATGTAACATTAATGTTTAAAACATTTTGTATTAAAATGTAAAATCATAATCCGTTTAAATGCAGTCTCAATTCTAGAATGTGGAATGAAAAAATAATAGCTGATCATTGACATCGTTTTGAAACGCTACGCTACAGGTTATTGGTTTAAACTTTAAAGTATCCAAAACGTTTCTCTCATGTCCCATTCTATTAAGAGCATATGTGTTAATTTCAATAAAAATATTCTTTTAGATATATTTATTCACAGAGACTAAATCTTAAGTTTTTTATTTTTAAATTGACTGTCTACATGCTCACATCCGAAAAATTGACTGTCTACATGCTCATATCCGAAAATTCACCATATTAGAACGTAGTGTGCCTAAATCCTTTAACTCATAAAGCGATGTTAACTTAATGTTCTTTTATTATACAAAAGCTCTGTAGGCATCCAACTAAATTTGCATCATGTACTGAGATTCATACGTGTAGTATGCAACACTGATATACGAGTATGTACGTACATACGTATGTTAGCAATGAAATCGTAAATATTATAAAATAGTTTAAATGTGGCAAGCACCGTCATAAAATAGTTAAGCCATTTATACAGTAGTTCTTCAGCAGTTTAACTGGTTTACGGTTGAAGAATTTGTATATGAAAGTTTCCATTTCGATTAGAGGTGTGTGCGTGATATACATTTTTCGAGTCACGCGTCATTTGTACCTAAATCACTAGTGATTGTAATTACTTTAAATATTGTTCATGCGTATGAAAAAAGCATTTAAATAGCGGTCGTGAGTCAAATCCTCTCACGCGAACAATTCTAATTCACATAAACTTTATACACCCTACATTTAGCAATACAGTTCGTAACGAATAAAAGTATATCTTATAAAAGAAAAAACCTTCCTTACTTTTGATATTTCGTACTAAGGCACGAGCTCTATGTTTACATTTGTCCTTCAAGTTGTGCCAGAACAGGCCAACAAGAAAGGGAAAGCCAAAAAAAACGGGTGAAATGTACTTTGGACTTTAAGAAGAATTCTTGACAAAAAAAAAGCTTAAATACAATTTGGTTTAAAGATTGATGTTTGACTATTGACAGTTCTCAATGGCTGTGAGTGTTAAACGGGGGAAAAAAGATTGAGTGGTTGCAATTGAAGCATGTAAAGGTAACATGTCCGTCAAAGTCTGGGTTCGATTCCAGTGGCAGTCAAGAATGAAAAATGATCAATAAAATTTTAATTAATTTCATGTTGTAAAATTCCTTTCGTTATAAAAATAATTCAATGAAAATTAAATTTTATAAAACTTTAGCCTAATTAAAATATCAAAATTTTGACTAAAACCCAGTTAAACAGTTTAACAAAATAACCACAATAGTAATTATTTTTATATATTTTATTTTTTTAAATTTATTATAATATAAATGCAAAAACACTATATGACGTGTCAGCTCAATTCAACTTTAATGTATATATTGAAAAAAGTAGCATCTCCCTTGTTCTAAATGAGAATATAAAACAAATTTTGTCCGAACAAAAATATTGTACAAACACACATGAGTAAATTGGGATTTAGGGTGATTGTGGCTTAAGCCCAAAGTCGTGGGAAAGGATGTCCCGAAAATCCTACTAAAGGAATTATCGTTCACTACTTGTGTTAATGGTTAGCCTAAGGAAGAAATATATCTAGGATCTCTTGATACTCAATAGCTGCTGCTGGCATTTTTTTTTAAGCCGAGAAGATCCAGCTTTTAAACTGTATCATACACGGGGGAAGGGTTGGTTTTTAATAAATTTCTCGTCACCTAAGTCAATAATATCCACCATGAGATTACGCGGAGACGTCAGGTGCTCATGCAAATACTTTTCCCATGTGAAAAAGAACAAAATTCTTATGAAAAATAAATGGATAAAAGAAAAACACGCCTACAAAGAAAGTTATCGTGAAATGTTATAATTTTCTTATATCTGTTTTGTGGTTCTGCATTATTAATTAAAACATTCACGAGGACAGCTCTAATTTAGAGATAATTTGCGTACCCTACATTTAGTACTAGTGCACAATATAATGATTTTGTATTATTGCTTAAAAATTAAAAAATGTTAAAGCTTATAACTTGAAATATTTAAATACTTAAGATAATCTAATTTACATATCGCACACTAAATCATAAACAGTGCCAACTTAAAATTCAAAAAATTTTAAGAAAAGAAAAAAAATTGGATTCAAAAACATCCCAATAAAAAATTTCATAATTTTTCGAAGCACTAATGGCACATGTATAAAAATAAGCGCACAATTATGCAGTAAAGTAAGTGAAGGAACATTTAACAAGTTTTATAAAAGCTAATATTAACATTGCAAGTGCCGCGGCATTCCCTTACTACGAAGCAGGTTCGTAAATGAGAATACTAAAAAATAACTGTAAAAAACATTCAATGTGTAAAGCTGCTAGCTACGTTTACCAGTTTTTATATGCGTTGAATAAAGCGCTTTTTGTGTCCAAAATGTACTGCTTCAAAGTGGGAGTTCACCATATAAAATTCATGCCTTCCGTAAGCGACATGGTATGCGAAACTCTTAAATTTCTTCCTTTAGAAACATGCTTCTTTTGAAGCTCAATTTTTTATTGGGATGCTTGTAATTTTGTTTATCAAGTTGAGTCAAGTTGAAAAAGACAGTGACGTAAACGAAATATTCGCGATCGTAATAGACTTGATTTGAGAACTGGCTAAAGAAAGATAAGCCAATATTTTGATAAATTTTTAGTTTTGACTGTTTATGAATTGGTGTGCGGTATGTCGAAGTTGCTAATAAAATAAGTCATATGGTACAATTAATAAGGTTACCCTTCTTCTACAACAAGGAAAATACAACATGAATTTTGTTGGTAGAAAACCTTTAAGATTCTCCAAAATATGTGTTGTTCTACACACAAAAAAAATCTAAGTATTTTACCAAGGCGTGCATTAGTAATTTATTTGTATATGATAACAAAAACCTAACTTTAACTATCTAAAATAGTTAGTAATATATGCAATATGTAGGAATAAGATTTTCATGCACTAACAAATCGAAAATATGCGCTTAAAATATGCACTAAAAAATCAAAAATTTCACTAAAAACTTGAAAAATTTCCATAAAAAATGGTTTTTAATATAAAAACTTCTGTCTATTGTTATTCAAAAATCTTTAAAAAACTTAAATAACTGATATAAATTTTTGTTTGTTTAAATATGTAAGTACTGTTTTATTCAAAGTAAAACTTTTTAGGTCCCACTTCAATTCCAGATCAGATCAAAACAATTTGAAATTTATTTTATTTTTTGAAATCCT
Organism: Pollenia labialis; assembly: GCA_949318255.1. NCBI lineage: Eukaryota > Metazoa > Arthropoda > Insecta > Diptera > Polleniidae > Pollenia > Pollenia labialis. Next base: position 76,233,819 of record OX439141.1, on the reverse strand, counting down.
TAATTTTTTTTTGCAAAACGTTTTTACAGTGTTA